>JAZKJV010011275.1:0-600000 GCA_037367405.1 Ottelia alismoides
TTTCTCGTACATATTTTGGGGTCTTATAAAAAATGTACCCAACCGTACATCCCTTTTGCTACGCTTTATTTCAACCCATACTATGGCCTTTAGATGTCCCGCTACCAGAAAAGAGACCTACACAGTCTTCCAACATCCCGTTCTGAGTTGAGCTAAGTGTATAGTGCGAGAGAACATATTAATTCCCTACTCAAAAGCTATACCCAGAATTAGGATACCATGTTAGACACTAAGAGTCAAAGGCTGCACATTATCATGCGGAACTCAAAGAATTAAGTCAAAAGACCTGAAGCTTCTAAAATCCTTTTTCTCAGTGAAGTTCCTCTGGAAATTAGTTAGATTAAGGACAAGTCAAGACCACTCTCCACTTTTACCCATAACTCAGTTTAGAACCCAATAAAATTTTCACTTTGCATATACTAGTTATGCAAAATTAAATGCAGATGCATATGAGGTGCAAGATGGTTTTTTTTTGTATGAATGCAAGAATGATATGCAAGAGAAAAAAGAAATCAGAAAAAATGGTGTAGCAAGGAAGATACACAATAGAGATTTTTTTTGTTTTCTTTTTGTTTTTGTGTGTGTATTGTGCGTGTTTTGCTTTTTGACTTTTACCCATCCTGTAATTATTGTATAAAATATACAAAAATACGTGAAAGTAAGAGCTATGGGTAAAATATATATGTAATATATACAAGCCCCCTATACTTAGCGTATGCTATGTTCTCAGAGCACAAGAAGACATAGCTCGTGCTAAGCATCGAGAGAAAATAAAATAAAATAAAAGGTAAAGAAGTCAACCGTCCCCCTATACTTAGGCTTTGCTTATCCTAAGTATAGAAGAAGAATAAGAAGAAAATGGAGAGATTGAGGTCAAGAGGAGAAATGATTGAATATTTACAGGGTGGGCATCAGTTCCCCCAATACTTAGGCTCTAGTCAGCATAAGTATATAACAAGAGTAAGTGTGAGAACCGATGAGATCCGGAGAATATACAAATCAGACGAGGAGTAGAATGATGAATAAATACAGATGGCATCGGTCCCCCTATACTTAGTCCTTGACCTAAGTTTAGGAAGAAAATATACAAGGGAACCGATGGGGGCGGAGGGAAAGGGTGGCCAATGATCAAGGCGGTTTGCGGTCTATCTTATTTAAGAAATGTTGTGGAAGGAATATTGATTGGAAAAGATGAATCAGACGATTCCCAGCCACTGTCGGAGCTGTCATCAGAATAATAATCAAAGGTCATGTCACTCCAACTATTCTTATTCTTGAGTTTTTTCTCAGAGCTTGCTCAGTTTTCATGTCAATCTTTTCATCCTCTGAATATTCAGATGAACAAGTATTAGTCTGGTCATATCGTATTGTTCCAGTATATTGAATGAGACCAGGGGAGTCAGCCTTAGAAGAACAATAGAGAGGAACATGGAAAGTCCGACGTGGTCAACATATGACTTCTTGTTCCGATCAGGCTGCAGATTACCTGAACTGAGCTCTCTCATTCTGCTCCTATCCTCCAAACTTGATGAGTAATCCTCAAGAGATACTTTTTTTGAAATATTGAAAGTGACATTTTTAGTCAGCTCAGGAGGTATTCTTTGTGAGGTGCTAACCATGGATTCCTATCAGATGAGTCTCCATATGGATTGTAATATTCTTGTGAGGTAAGCACACATCCTATGTATTTACTCTCTGTTGGCTTTGCATGTGTGGACTTAGGGAAATCCGACATATCCTTGTTCGGGTGTGGGAATCAGGTGTGTCTCGGTTGATTTCCTTCACCTTCGTAGGCTCGTTAACCATTTCATAAGATGTCTCTCCTTTATTTGAATCTGTGATAAGTGGAGAGGTCTAAACATATGAATATTCTTCTATGTCATGACTGACGGTTTTTGGTTTGGTTGTCTCAGGGTTTGGTGTGTCCTCTAGAATTTGATCGAATTGGTTTGTGTTTGGCAAAATGATATCTTGAGTCTCGCAGTTATTATCGATCTAGCGGAAGCTAGAAATGGCTTTCCCAAAATAATGGGAGACTCATATATATCTCCTTGGTGTTCAATGTCTAGGACAATGAAGTCCACTCTATGTACGCCACCTTGGAAATTAATGACGATGGAAATGATTCCTCTCGGTCTTTTTGTAGATAGATCAAGAAACTAAGGGATCACTCGGGTCTTTCTGAGCGGTCCGATATGTCAAACACAGACTTCGAGAGGATATTAAGTTAGAATTTTCGTCAATTCAAACATTATTAAACTCAATATTCTCAATTTCACAGGTCACCTTGGTCATTCGCTCTACTTTCTGAACCTTGTTTGTTTGGGTCAACACCATTGAACTGACCATAGTGATTAAATGATATTCTGTTCTAGATCTGTTCTTTCCCGTATTCTTAGGTGATAATCGACTCTTCACAAATCTTTGAAGATCGGGAACATACTCTATGGCCTTGATTAATGGAAGCTCTAAGATCAGATTTTTTGCAAAATGCTTCCATATTGATGTTGTCCAATTTTTTGAATTTTTATTTTTTTTGAAATTTTCACTAAAGTCAGTAGGAGGGTCAGTGGTCTGTGGTGTTTGTGTGTGGGTATCATGCACATTATGAGTTTCGGGTTCGCTCTGTGATTTTCTTGACTCCTCTAGGTTGATTATCATATCTTTGACTATTTGGATGACATTATCAAATTGTTCTGTCAAAACCTCGATCCTCTTATTGATCCGAGCTATGTCATCCATTATCGTTTCATGACTCAGAGATGAGTGACTATGCCTGGTATGCCGTGACATTGGCATTTCTCCTAAACTGAGATATGGTCTGTCTCTGTTACTAGAGTTTGGTCATGAGTCTTATTTCCTTGACTTTGGATGTCATCTATGTGGTCAAAGGAAAAGTGATCATACTCGAGTTGTGGATCGTCAGGAGTAAAGGATGGTTCAAACAATGAATTTTCATACGTAATCGGAAATCGTGTTCCTCTATCCCAGTTAATTACGCCAATATTCTTCCTCGAGTCTGCTCACTCCATTGTGTCTTCATAGAACATGATTGGTTCTGTGAGTGGTTCGTATCTTGAAGTTTCAACCAAAGGTGGGTGGGTGGGTGAAGAGAATGGTGGTTGGGGAGAAACTACCTCAAAGAGAGGGTTCCTCTGAAAAGAAGGTGGATACAAAGATTAGGAATTTATCATGTGAGTGCGACCCATGGAGTCTAGGTATGAATGCCAATATTTTGTCATCTTCGAATGGAATGGAAAATATTGATTCGTGAAACTATGATCTTTGTGTGCAAGTGCACTGTCACACAATTCAATACACAAATGCAAACCCCGATTTCACCAATTCAACTCAGTGAAGGCCCCGAAGTCGAGTTCGATTAATCTAGTTGGTTTTAATTGTGATTTTCAAGCAAAGTTAGCAAGGATTATGTGATAGCCTATAGGGGAGTCGGCTCAATGCCAGCTGCGTCTCCTATGTTTAACATGTCGCCTAAGATACCAACTCCCTTCCTCTTTTGGCTCTTATCACCAGCTTACTCAGTTAATACTGATGAAGTTCAGGGACCCGTCCCTATGTACCTACCGAAGTAGGCAGAGGCTGACAAGGCTTGTCACTTTGCCCCGAGGGGTTACTAAGCAACTTGTCACATCACACCATTGGTTCACCCTATCTACTTGCCGAAGCAAGCGGAGGTGACTTGGTGCTGGTCAGTTGAACTTCGAATACTTCAGCCTGTGATATTTACTAAGAGCGGGGTACGTTGATATGGAAGGCGCAGATTTGAGCTCTATCTTAGTGTGCACACACACTCTCTGTACCCTCACTCAACCTGAAATCAAACAATGATGGGGTTGCTCTCCCAAAAATAATGATTTTCAATTTTATCTGGTTTAAATTAATCAATAATATTAGCAATCTCCTTGTTTTAATTTGGTTATACCTTTGAATTTGAGTGGGGATCTATGCACGTCTACTCGGGAGTTTCAATTTCCTTTATTCCTATGTGAATGAAAACTGTGGGAGAATTGAAAAGGCCGTGTAGCGGGAAACACGATGATGAATTCTGAGTCAGATATACTTACAGTGCTTCCTCGTAATCTTCGTTCAATATGCTAAACAGAATTGAAATTTCCTTAGAAAATAAATCTAATGCATACACGGGAAAATCACACCTAGATCATGAATTTTTATTAGCGAATGATAGGAAAATTTAATTTGGCTAAATGAAAATTGATCTAGTGTGTATATTTAAGTACTAGTGTGGTCCTAAATTGCGAAGGACACAAACAAATTTGAAATTACACTACAGTGTGCCTATCCTAATTTCGCCACTCAAGTCAGACCCCACCCTCACTGGAGGGTGAAACATGCTGACACACCACAGAAAAATGTTCAATTCTTTTTACATGCGAGAACTCGATCGGGAACCGCTGGAAATTAGCACTTAATTAAAAAATCTCTCTTCAAAAATTAAATTCTTCGAGTGGTCGGTTGCTTCGAGTTGCGTCGGCCTAAATCCACTCCAAGTTCATCGGGTACCTCATACGAAAAATAGAAGATCAAATATTAGAGTGAGGTTTACAGAAAAATATACAAAAATAAAAGGGAAAATATTGAAAAAGAAGGGAAAAATAGAGAAATAATTACAAGAAAACCAGGGGTCAGACTACTCGAGGATGGAAAAATCCAAAATCTTGATTTTCTAAAAACAACCTAAGCCGGGCCTCCTCGACAACGACACCATTTGAAGAACCTAAAATATGCTTTTAATTATGCTGAATTAACCTTTGAAAAGTGTTCATTGTAGGCAGACGATTCAGGGTTGATCAAAACCACTTTTTTATTAATGTCAATTAAAGCAAGCGGTTAATTTCTTTTTTTACTTGGGTAAGTCCAAGGTCGAACTTAGGGAAGTAATTTTCTCCTTAAGTTTATTTAAAGCCGACTAAGAATTTAGACTTTTGGAGAAGTATTAATTTCTAGTATTTTTAAATGGAATAAATGAGCAGTATGCAATTTTGGCAGAGTTTGGGGACTAAAAAATATATTTCAATCAAATGAATTCAAAAAATCCTCAAACTTGGCCAGAATGTGAAATGAATATTCTACGATTAAATAAATGCAAACACTGAGATTTTCACTAATTAATTATAATAAATATTAAATCTATTTATTTTCAGGAAATAAAATTTTCAAAGACATATCACTAGGTGATTTATCTCAGAAAAACCTTAGACCTTAAAAATGTTCGATGTAGTACTTATCAAAATCAGTTAGTGAAATGCACAAAACGATTTTTATAGAGAAAAGTATGCATGAAAATGTTTTTTGGCACAATGTTAAATACAATTAATCCTCTAATCTGTGATTTTTTTTGCAATTTTTCGAGCAATGGTTAATTAGCTATGAATTTCTAAGCGCAAGATGGGCAAAATATTTAATTTTCTGCAAAGATAATAATTATTAATCAACCACAAAGCATAAAAATATAAAGCACATACCACATTGTAGAGAAATAGTTGTAGAACAAAATGCTTATTTTTAATAAATAAAATTATGCAAGAATGAGGTTCAAAATAAATAGAGAACACAGGGGTCTCAATGCAATTATAATAAATAAATAATGCATAAAGTGCAGAGCAGGGACTAAATTATAAATACTGATATCCCGAGGGGTGTTTCTACAAAATTTCCAGGGTCACGTGCGCCTCACATGATCCTGGGATGGAGGGGCCTCTTTCGGTGTACTTGATTCTGCAGGGCCTTTGTTGCAAAATTCCCTCCCCCACGTGTGCCTCACATGAGGAGGGATATGATCTAGGCAAGGGCACGGGGAAGGGGGGGGTCCTCGTCTTCGTGTAGGGCTCTGGAGGAAGGGAACGAGCGCGGAGGGCAGGTGGTCGCCGGCACTGGGCTCTACAGCCAGGGGCCGCGCACAAGGGTGCTTCTACTTGGAGGACTGGCGGCTCTCGGTGGCGACGAGCGGCTATTGGCGGAGGAGCAACACACGCCCGATGAGGGGAGGGTGTGCTCCAGTCGGCTGGCGGGTGCGGAGGAAGGGAGCTGGAGATGCGTTGGGTTCTCCTTGAGTCGTAGGCGGTGCGAGGCAGAGCTCCTCCGTGGTGGTGTATGTGCGAGCGGATGGAGGGGCTCGCGGAATGGCTTCGCGTGTGGATGAAGATGATCTGTTGGTGCGAGGGTTGATGGCCAATGCGTCAACTATGGAGGTGGTCGCATGGACGATGGAGCAACCCTCGAACAAGGTCGAGGTGCGGCTGGTGTAAGGTGGAGTTAGAGGCCGAGGGTGCGAGATGATGGAATGATTGATGGAACATGGGATAAAGGTGGAAACATGGAAAGAAGAAAGCATGGGAGAAGAAGGAAAAACAACGGAGATGAAAGGAGAAGAAAGAAGGGGGACGAGATATCGCCTGGGGTAGGGGAGGACGGAGGCCTCTTCTTGGTTATAGCCTCAACTCCGCGGTGGAGGAGGAGGAGGCTCGAAAAGGATCTCGCTGATAGGATCTTCACCGGAGAGGAGAGGCCCCTGTCACCGACCTCTCTCTCCATCTCTCTCTCTCTCTCTCTCTCTCTCTCTCTCTCTCTCTCTTCCTCTTGTATATGGAGGATGGTCCAGATCGTTGATGATTAAAACCTTATATAGGGAGAAGGAAGAGGAGATAACAATGATTGGGAAGATTTGGGTGCGCGGCGGCCATTGCTCGACGACCGGTGGAGGAGATAAAGGAGGGCAGAGGTTCCGTGCGATGATGGGGTTGTGGGACGAAAGTAGGTGGAACGGGTTTGGTCAAGTTGACTGGAGAGGGAAAGGTCCCTACGCACATTAGGTAGTTTTTTCAATTTTTTAATTTATAATATTTTTTATAAAACGAAATAAAAGGGGTGAAAACTCACTTACACGTGACGGCTCCAGGAGCGGCTACGTGTCAACTCCAGAAAAATCAGAAAACAAAAGTAAAATAAAAATATAGAATAAATTGAAAACAGTCTCGAATTGAAAAGTACTCAACACAAAAATTGCTCTTCTCCCTGAGTTCTACAACTTTCATGAAGGGACCAAGATCAAAAGAGGTCATCTGTGCAAAATGATATTTTTGGGGTACTCTATGTATATAGAATACCTTGATTTTTTTTTGGATTTTGTATTTTTTTATGATTTTAATAAAAGAATAATTGAAAAAAATAGTTATAAAATCAAAGATAGATATTTACATAATAATCTTTTTTTGGATTTTTAGAAAATAAGGAAATAGGGAGATAAAATAAAGAAGAAAAAATGAGAAATTTGTACAGACTCGCAAAGTACACTCGGGCGTAGTCAGTTTCTTTGATTTTAGTCTTATTTTAAATTTAAATTTTTGTGGATTTATTAAAACATTCATCAAATAATATAAATAAAAAATAAATAAAGAAAAAGTATTAATTATGTACATAAAATATTAGGTAAAAAATTGTCAAAAGACAAAATGCGTAAAAGAGGCCCAAAACCCAACTTTCACATACGAGCTCCGATTTTTATGAAATTATCTTGTTTTGAAGGTCTTTAAATATGTATTATTTTAAAAGTGGGTAGACCTAAATCAGATGTTGTATGAGGAAGATATGAACATTTTAATTTGTCCAGTCTGAAATTGAGGTTTTGTCTCGTGGGCCAATTATTTTAGTTAGTAATTTTTTTGTATTTTTCCTTTAGCTTGTTAGTATTATGTACACAATGGAGGTAATTTGAGGTCGATTCGAGTTAGCATGAATTAGTTAAAAATGCATGAAATTGGATGAAAATGTGAAGATGATTTTGACTGTAATCATGAGTACTAAAAATGCAAATATTAATTTTAAATGCTTGAATGATAAGAATGCAGAATAAATGATGAAATGTAGCTAATTACTTAGGAACGAGGTTCTATTTTTATCTTTTAGTATGATGAATCACATATTCGTCAGCTTTCCAAGAGCATATATCATACTTTCAAAATTTTGTCATGCTTCCAAAGCACGACGACCATGCATGGAATTTGATCGGTCCCAATACCTCATGAGTGAGCTCATTTCTTCCAGTTCATAAGTGAACCTGTATGACCCCTATGAGAGATCGTATTACTCATATGCCCTGCATGCACACTAGCGCGTCGGTGTATAGACCTTGGTTAGGTCATCAACCTATTGGTCTGCCAAATGTACATACTCAGACATATAGTAAACACATCTGTCTCCGGTCAGAGGATGTGTGCCCATATCATGACATTTTATGATATAGGACTTTGGTTATCTCGATCTCGTTAAGTCAACTCTTTGACCTAACTAATCTAACACCTTCGAATCTCTATTCCCATGCAGAGGACATGCATCAAGAGGTCGGTCAGATATCATCCTAAATGAGAAAGGATTGCCATCTCCTAATCAGGTTGGAGATCATCTCTTAGCAATCATTTGACGGTGCTTGATGAGTCCTCAATCTAACTCCTTAGATATTCATCCAAACACTAACCTCTATGATTCTATTAATGAATAAACAGTTGTATTATTATTAAGATGGCCATGGTACATAACCCTATTTGTATAGAGGGACTTATAGTGCATTCATCCATTTAATCTCAGAAAGGGAGTTAAAAAGAATCAATAACTTTTATTGATAAATCTAACATTACAATAACATTTATTGTTGGAATGGTTCGCCTCGGGCTCACATGGCTAACAATCTCCCACTAACCCTCAGAATCTTTCAGGTACAATCCTTAAACCCATATTGATTATATGCTGGTCGAAAACCTTCTGTGTTAGAGGTTTGGTAAAATGATCATCAATGTTGTCGGCAGAGGACACCTTGGTGATGATGATGTCACCATGCTTTTGAATCTCCCAAATGATGTGGTATTTCCTTTCCATGTGCTTGATCTTTTATTTCAATCTAGGTTCCTTCGCTTGGCAATGCCTCCCGAGTATCGCAGAGTAATGGGATGGGAGTATCAGAGGAAACTACGTCAAGTTCTAGGATGGAACTTGTGCAACCACACCGCCTCATTTGCAGCATCTGATGCGGCAATGTATTCATCTTCTGTTGTTGAATCTGCTGTAGTGTCCTGCTTGTTGCTTCTCCAGCTCACACACCACCATTCAATAAGAACACAAACCCTGACGTCGACTTTCGATCATCAATATCTGATTGGAAGTCTGAATCTGTGTATCCCAAGACTTGGAGATCGCCATCTCCATAGACCAAGATGTAATCTTGCATCCATCTTAGATACTTGAAAAATGTCTTCACTGCATTCCCGTGTTGTTCTCCATAGCAGGACTAGTAACGACTTACCACTCCCACTGCATGGTAGATATCTGGCCTATTACACATCATGGCGTACATTAAGCTTCCTACAGTTGATGCATAAGGGCATACAGCCATGGCTTTCTTTTCTCAACAATTTGAGGAGCCATCCCTTTAGATAGGTGTATACCATGTCTTAACGGGAGGAAACCTTTCTTGGAACTATCCATACGGAAACATTCAAGAATTTTCATAATGCACCCATGTTGTGGTAATCCCAACATCCTCTTTTCTCGATTTCTGAACAACTTCAGACCCAAGATGTAAGGCTTCTCCAAGATCTGTCATCTCGAAGGTATGGGACAACCATATCTTATCAGTGGTCATCATCCATGTAACATTCCCAATGATAAGGATGCCATCTACGTAAAGCACGATGAACACAATGGCTCTCCCACTAACCTTCTTGTACAAAAAACACAATGTTTATCAGGACCCTGCACAAAATCATAACTCTTTATTGTTTCGTCAAATCTGATGTTCCAGCTACAAGAAGCTTGTTTGAGCCCATAGACGGATTTCCTCAGCTTGCATATTTTACCTTCTTGGTTATGAATCAATGAGGCTTCTCCATATAGATATCCTTCTCGAGGTATCCATTGAGGAAAGCTGTCTTGACGTCCATCTACCAGATGTCGTAGTCAAGAGATGTAGCTATAGCTAGCAGTGTCCTGATGGACTTCAGCATAGCCACAGGGGAGAATGGCTCATCGTAGTCGATGCCTTCTCTTTGTGTGTAGCCTTTGGCTACGAGCCGTGCTTTGAAAGTCTCTACTTTCCCGTCATGTCTCATCTTTCTTTTGAAGATCAATTTACATCCAATGGATTTTACCCCTTCAGGTGGATCCTCTAGGGTTCATACACCATTCTTATGCATGGAGTCAATCTCTGACTTCATTTCTAGCATCCATTTATCTATGCCATGATCCACGAGTGCTTCATCAAATGAAGTAGGGTCATTGTCAGTCTCACCAGACACATGGAATCCATACCTTTCAGGTAGTGCAACCACCCTCAAACTCATTCAAAGAGGTATGGGTGTTTCATCTTTATTTATCTCTTCAATTCTTGGTTCAGGATTCAGAATCCCCAGAGGATTCAATGAGTTCCTCTACTTCAATTTTGTCTGACCTTTAAGGAAGTCATTCTCCAGAAATCTTACATCTCTAGAGATGAAAACCTTTTGGTCTCAGGGTCATACAGCTGATATCCAACACCACCTTTAATATACCCAATGAAGTAGCACTCTCGAGTGCGAGATTCTAGCTTACTTGCATCCATGTTCTTCACATGGACCAAGAAACCCCAAACCCTCATGTGTTTAACACTGGGTTTGGTTCCATATAAGAGCTCATAAGGATTCACAGGTACAGACTTGTTAGGAATCTTGTTCAGGATATATATTGTAGTCTCTACTACATATCCCCAGAAACTAAATGGTAAATGTGCTTTGCTCATCATTGAACAAACCATATCCATGATGGTCCTGTTGCGTCTTTCAGCAACACCATTAAGTTGTGGGGTTCCAGGAGGAGTGAGATTGGATACTATTCCATTCCCTTTAAGGTATTCCTTGAATTTATCGGAGAGGTACTCACCATCTCAGTCAGATCGAACCCGTTTAATCTTCCTATTGGTTTGGTTCTCAACCAAAGCCTTGAATTCTTTGAACTTTTCAAAGGTTTCAGATTTATGACGTAGTAGGAAGATAAACCTGTATCATGAATGACCATCAATAAACGTCAAGTAATATCGATATCCATTTCGGTCATGGTACTGAAGGGACCACATACATCAATATGTATAAGGTCAAGAATACATTCGGCATCCTAGTCATTTTACCTCGAATACAATGTTCACAGGTAGGCAAAGATTGAACCTGTAGAAAATCTAAGGGTCAATCCTTTATCAATATATTGATCCTATCAACAGATAAATGACCAAGCATTTGATTCCAAATCATGTTTGAATGATTTCCATTCTTCCTTGTCTTTTAGGGTTTTTCTTAGTGGTAGTAACATTCATGAAATGTTCATCAATGCACAATTCAGAGAGTCCACCAGAAGTCAAAACACCATCCACAATACGTTTATCATAATGACTTATGACTATTTTATTATAGCAAAGGAATGGATATCCACTTCTAACAAGCTTAGATACATATATTAAATTCCTTCTGACTTCAGGTACATAAATACACTCTTTAAGTACTAGGACTCTTCCACTGGGTAACGATAATTGGCAGGTCCCGATGGTGACTGCTGCAACACTTGCAATAAATCCCATCTGGATGACTATCTCCCCTTTATCAAGACTCTTAGTTTCCTGAAACAAATGCAACAAATTTCACACATGAACAGAAGCACCAGAATCTATGACCCAACTTCCTTCTCGTCCAATGAGAAAACTAGTTTCAATGATGAAAGTAGATTTCATACCTGCTGGGACTTTACCTTTGTCAACCGACTTCAGGTAATCCGGACAATTGTGCTTCCAGTGCCCTGGCTTTTTGCAGTGATGCCAAACATCAATTTTCTTCAATGCTATCAGAGTGGATGCATTTGGTAGATGAGATAACTCTTTGACTCTTCTTCTTTCTCTTCTGGGTCGGACCCTTCTGAGAACCATGCTTCTGACTGTGCTTTCCTTTGACATGTGCAACCATTGCACTGCCAGAGAGGCCATCCTTCTTAATTATGTCTTAAGCATACTTTAATGCAGGAAATAGCCCAGCGTTACTAAAATCAATTTTTCTCATGTGGTACGTAATCACAAAGTTATTAAAGACTTAGGGAGCGACGACAGAATGAAGTCAGCTTGCATATCTACGTCCATGTCAGCTCCCAGGGTTTCCAACTCAGAGAAGTACCCAAACATTTTGAGTACATGTTCTCTAACATAGGTCCCCTCCTGCATCTTGTAGTGAATAAGTTCTTTCATTATATTACAACGCTGTGTGCGGTTCACATCATAGAATATTTCTTTCAGATTCAACATGATCTCTTAGCAAGTGTTCATTTCCACATGCTGCTTTTGAAGCACATTGGACAATTGACCAAGAATATAACATCTTGCCAGATTATGAACTTCATCATATTTGTCGTTAAAATTGATTTCTTCCGAAGTCTTCAGGTTTGTGTACTTATCCTTTTACAACACATAAGAGATGCGCTCAGCGGATAGGAATCAGATCCAATCCGAATAATTTTGTCTGGTCAACTGATTGAACTCCAGGAGCTTGCTAAGTGGGTTCATGGACTTTATTTTCTGAAAATAAGAATGCACTATATTAGAACATATAAATAATTATATATTCAATTACATTTCTTTGATTAAATTATTTTTAATCGGATTAGTCTTGTAGTTTCAACTTTTAAAGTTAATCCCCTTAATTACTTTTAAAGAAAGAGATATACTTACCGCTATATCTCTAGCAAGATCTGGGATCTCCTCTTTATCTTTGTCACATACCAATAATATGAGAACTTGCAACTCCGATAAAAAGAAGCATGAACACATTCTGCCTTGCAAGTCTAACTTGCATCCTCCAATTTGATCTTTAACACCCGGGCCCACCACCCTAAGGTAATGTTGACCCGTCGTTATATGAACCAACTGTCAACAGGAATACAACTCGCTATACACAATCAAATATGGCCCCAATAATATGAGGACTCCGTATTGGGATCGCTACGCATACATCCTTACTCTTTCGAGAAGCAAAGAGTCCGATTCAAATGGTTTGTATACAGGATCTGTCACTTCAAACAAGCGTCTCCTACATACAATCTCTGACGATGGAATCATTTGCCTTGACGGAAGACCATGGATGTCACTTATGTGATCCTCCACCTCATATTCAAATTTTAATTAATTATCATAGATCACGTTCATATAATTAATTCTTCTAAGGAAAATACACATCAATTCATAATAGAGTGTTTAAAAATTAAATATAATTCATTTAATCATATTAAATCAATTATTAATCCAATTCAATCAACAAGCTTAATTGTTACTTGAAAAGATGGTATTATTTCAAAATACGTACTATTTCGAATTTTAATAATTAGAAAAATACATCATGATTTCTCAAGTATTATCCCTTCCCTATCCGCTATCATGGACAATACCGACGGAGTGGGACAGACCGCACACGGTACAACCTGATACCTCAATGCTCCCCGACTAGACACCATATCCGCCTCGAGAAAAGATAATGCCAAACAGATCACTTTTGTATTTGAGATGATAATCAGTTTTTCAAATGAAGTTATACCATATAGTAGTAAACAAAACCATTTTGATTATAAGAAAATTTTCTAAACAAATTCTTAAACCTATTCAAGAAACATGTTTGTTGGAAAATGTATGATGTAACCAATTCGTGATCTAGATCATATCTAATCAATTATTGGTTAATACAATGTCATTTAAGGGAAAAATTATCATCAAATAATTTTCAATTTTTTATCCACAATTATTCCAAGAAATTAACCATTAATTTCACTAATTTATTAAATGACAAACATAAGGTTCTTGATTAGGATTGTAATATCCAACAGTGACCCTCACTTACTAAAATTAGCATATCCCATTCATTTTAAATCCAAATCATGCAAAATAATTTTTTGAAGTTTTCTAATTTGATTTAAAACAGAATTAAATTGATTAGCTAGCATTTCTAGGCATTTTAAAATAGTAACTAACTCTGAAATAATGGATATATGTTCATTAAAATGTTTATAACTAGAGTTATCAGATTCCAAATCTTACAAAATCATATCCCATTGTTTCATTAACTAATGGAGAACATTATTCAAGTGATAATTTTGTATTTAAATATTTTAAATAAGGCCGAAAATAATCACAAAACAAGGCTGTAAAAATGAAATGCGATAAACATTTTCACAATCCCTAATGAGTCCAAGTCTGCCTAGGTTCATGAATCGTATCCAGAACCTCCTACCTATGGCTCTAATACCACTTGAAAGATAAGGAATAATTCTTAAGCGCATCACGGAAGCGTGATGATCGTATCATATACGATCAAGAGCGACTAGTCGCACTAGTTGCTCGGTGCAGCGGAATTTAAAAATTTTTAAATGATGAAAGCACATGATCCAAGAACACTTCTTGGATCGTTTAATATAACCACATAATAGATATAGGAATACCTCTTATAGCATGGTTGCGATCGAGACTCTAAGAGAAGAGATCTCCTGTTTCAAGTCCGATCCGTCCGAGGAGACGCTTGCGAGTGCAGAGATGACTCGTGTGCTTCTTGTAATCTAAGTTGATGATCCAAGCAATGGATTTCCTGATCTCGTCTCACGAGATCAAATGCATTCTTCATGAGTGAGAAGCACCAAAGAAGACGGAGACCAAAAAGTCGTCGAAGCAGCGATACAATGGCAGAGCGACGACGAAGGCAACCTTCTCTCTATGAGAAGAGTGGATGACCACTCTTAGAGAGGGAGAATGGATGGTGTGAGAATGAGAGAGAGAGATGTCGTAATTGTGTGTCTCGAAGAGCAAGGGGTGCCTCTTCTTATATAGGGTTTTGGGAGTCCATGGATGCCAATCCATGGACATCACACAACCAATGCGTGAGATTGATTTGTGTTTCTTTCAATGACCATGATGTTGTAAAAACACAACAATAAATGATTTAATTTAAATTTTAATTTCAAAATTAAATCACTTTGACTAGTCTTGAGATAATGAGGAGACTAACCTCATCCCCTAAAAAGGGAGGATGACCACCTTTCTCCTAATGAGATTAGTGGTCATCCATCCTTATGGGGTGGGATGAGTCCATCTCCTCAATATATCACAAGATCTCATTATCTCATGATATCTCCAAGATTTACAACAACTCTTGTTGTAAATAATTTCACAAAAAATAATTCATAATTATCTTGTGAATATTGCAATCATAGTATTGAAAAAATATATGAATCACATCCACATCCCAAAACAAAAAAATGTAAATTATATTTTTAAGGGATATTTGCATCCATAACCCTGAGTAGTTTTGTAATTACCCCATGAACCCTTAATAATCATGAATTACATCTAGGACCCTGAATAACCGTTCTGTTTTACACCCATAACCTTCTATTAGTTTAGTCCATTAACTCAACCAGATAGCTAAGTTAATCTTACCAATAACGGCTGAGATTAATCAAAAAAGAAAGAGGAAAAGGAGGTCGGTTTCCAGTGGGAGGGGGCTCACCTACGCTGGAGGAGGGGGGCGCTCGATCTGGTCTGGAGGAGGTGGAGCTTCGAGCAGGGATGGGCGTGGGGGGCAACAAGAGTTGGGCGAGGTGCTTTGAGCAGGGGTGGGCAGGGGGACTTCCGTAGGGCTCGGGGAGGGGGTGCTTTAAGCAGGGATGGGTGTGGCGGGCAGCAGGGCTTTGAGTAGGGGTACAGGGGGAGGGGAAGAGCTAGGCACCGGGCTCCTCGACGATAGGGCTCGGGGGCCAGAGGCGCGGGAGGGGGAGGGTTGGAGCTCGGATACAGGGGGAGGGTGGGGACAAGGGGTGGGGAGCAGCTTGCCGAGGGCGAGTGGGAGGACCTGGAATTCGCATGCAGGGGGCGGACACATGGGGAGGGGGAGGGCTGGAGCTCGCATGCTAGAGGCGGACATGCGGGGCAAGGGAGCTGCTTGTTGGGGATGAGCAGGAGGGCATGAGGCTTGTCAGGGGGCCGGGGGCATCATTTTGTTTGATCTACAAATAGCATCATGTTATAAATATGATGTGTTTCGAAGGGCAAAATGGTCAACATATGACTTTTTCCGTCATAGTTAACGGAGAATTTAAGATAACTTCACACAAGGTTATGTCATGTAAAGGTTAACCATTATTCGGGGTTTTGGATGTAATTCGTCATTATCGAGGGTTTCTGGATTAATTACGAAACTGCTCAAGATTATGGGTGTAAATATCCCTATATTTAAAGACAGATTCCACTCCATTTGCTTTCGTTATGTTTGTTTTTCCTTAAAAAACTAAGAAACACAAAAAGATAACTTCGAGAAACCTCCATTGCTTTGTGAGTAGTTGTCTTTACCTGTATTTGCCTCCCTAAATTATTTGTGACTTTTTTCAACAGTTCAGAAAAGTTGATTATGTTGTAGTGACTGATGATTTTGAAATTTATATGTTTATCTCGTTCGATGAAGGTGAAAAAATCGAGCTTTAGAAGAGGCTTGGAGAGGTTGATCACGAGGAAAGGAGAAGGTGAGAAGGGAATGGAAGGACATGAAAACACTTACCTTGCTCCATCTTACATGTCTACATGGACATACATACATACATAATATATATATATATATATATATATATATATATATAGGAGTGATCCTATGAGAGCCAAAACCTGTACGAGCATGAGAGCATGCATTCTGGACGACATGATTCAAGCAGGAGAGAGAAGACAAAATCAAGTGGTCCAGAATACATGCTCTCATACTCTCACATTTTTTGCTCATAGGATCACTCCTATATATATATGGAAAAAATGGGACTGCCTTCTTGGAGCAACCAATATAGCTACCCCCACCCTATTTTTGCATTTTTTTATTTTTTTTGAAAAATAATATCATGTAAATTCATCTGTATATCCCTCCTATATGTTATTCTAATTTCGTCAGTAACAGAGACTTTTATGCCCTCCATCTAGAACAGTTAATTTTAACGGTCTTAACATTGATGTAATCGACCTGTTCTAGATGGAGGGCATAGGGGTCTCTGTTTCTGATGAAATTCGAACGACATATATGAGGGATATATAGTTGAATATACATGATGATATTTTACAAAAATAAAATAAAATAATTTATGTGAAAATGGGACGGGGGAAACCCCATTGCACCATACACACACACACACATATAGGAGAAACTTCAAATGAGACATGGACTCACCAGTATTGTAGTGAGCACTCAATCCCGTCCTTCTATCTTTGATCTCACGGCTGGATTTATTGACGTATTAATTAAATTAATTTAATGATTAGAAACCTTTTTGGTCATTTCATCACATTCTAACTATAGAATGTGACAACTATTTCACCTAATCCGGCGCCTCCCTCCCTTGCTCTCTCTCTCTCTCTTGATTAGTCCTCTTCCTCTCTCTTGAGTGTCGCTTCTTCCTTCTTTCCTTGATCGAGGGCGACGACATCATTCATCCAGGTAGCGGAGGAGGCATTATTGATGGTCGACGGAGCACCAAGCTCCTGGCAGAGGTTCTCCTCCACGCAAAGAGCATTTGATGTTTCTTCTCCGACAAGGGCTCCTGGCGGATGGGTGGGGCTCCTATGGTTGGCGGCAACAATGGAGAAGGAGGGTCGAACTCGGTGGTGGTGCTGGCGGGGATGGCGAAGGGGCTTTCATTGAGGGCTGTGAGGTTCCTATAGGCAAAAGGGGGTCGATCGGTGGATATGCAATGGTAATGCACAGATTTACATTGTGGTTTGATAATTTACATAATTGACCTTTCGATTTACATATTGATTCACTTTTTTACAAATCTCGTTATTATTTTATCTTATTTTGACAGAGCTCTCCGTGAATTTTACAAAAGAGTGCGATGCAGTTACAAAGATCGTACAAATTATACAAAATGAATATATACATTTACAAAAAAAGACCGGAGTTTACAAAGAGTATAACTCTTACAAAAACTCATTGGAGTTTACAAAACGAATGTACCCATTTACAAAATGGAATTACCAATTTACAAACGAAAATGTGAAAAACGAAATCATTAACGAAATTACAAAAAGATTGACATAATATCTAACTCCATATTTTTATTTTGTAATATCTAACTCCATATTTTTAATAATAAATATTGACATAATATGTATATCACGAAAGAATTATGAAAATATTATTATATTTGAAAAAAATATTAGTTACCATATGGATGTTATATTTTACAAAATAGTATGATCATCATTATTTTACAATGTGCAGTTTATATTTTACAAAATTGTTACGCAATTTACAAATTTCGTAGTGGATTTTTGAATTTCAGGAAAGGCTCACGTCATTGGAAGGGACCCATATATACAGAGAGAGAGAGAGAACGGATCCTACTCCATGGAGTAGGTAACTTACCTACTCTATTTTCTTTTTTTTTCAATTTTTTTTATTTTTTTTTGAAAAATGCTTCCATGAACTTTTTATAACTATATTCATCTAATATGTCATTCAAATTTCATCAGAAACAGAGACTCCTACGACCTCCATCTAGATAATCATTTTTTAACGGTCATAGATTTGTTGTATTTTTCATGTTCTGGATGGAGGCCGTAAGAGTCTTTATTTCTGACAAAACTTGAATAACATATTAAGGATATAGTAATGAAAATCCATGGAAGCATTTTTCAAAAAAAATAAAAAAAATTGAAAAAAAAGAAAGTGGAGTAGGTAAGTTACCTACTCAGTGGAGTAGGATCCCTTTCCTCATATATATATATATATATATATATATATATATAGGACTTATCATGTGAGATGGGATTTGTGAGATGGTGTGATGGGAAATTTTGGACCACTAGTTTCAACTAGAAGAGAGTAATGAGGAGAGAGAAGACAAAATCTAGTGGTCTAGAATTTCCCATAGAGAGAGAGAGAGAGAAAGAGGATGTTCTGTGTAACAGCAAAGTTGGCTGTTACACGGAGCAGTTTGCCTATTTTTTAAAAAAACTTCTACCATGTATATTCATCTATATATCCCTTTTACATGTCATTCGAATTTTGTGAGAAACAGAGACTCCTATTCCGTCTATCTAGAACAAGTAATTTTAACGATCTGAAAGTTGATGTAATTGACATGTTCTAGATGGAGGGCATAGGAATCTCTATTTCTAATAAAATTTGAATGATATATAGGAGGGATATATAGATATATGAATATACATAGTTTTATTCTTGAATAAAAATAAAAAGGGGGGGAGGGGGAAACTGCCTTGTGTAACAACCAACTTGGCTGTTACTCAAAACAGCCTCCCCGCCCTCATACATACATACATACATGCATGCATGCATGCATGCAATACATACATACATACATACATACATACATACATACATACATACATACATACATACATACATACATACATACATACATACATACGTGAGAGAGAAAAAATGTAAGAGCATGAGAGCATGCATTCTGGACCACTAGATTATGTCTTCTCTCTCTTGGTCTTCTATCTCTTGGTTGAATCTAGTGGTCCAGAATGCATGCTCTCATGCTCTCAAAAGTTTTGGTTCTTATAGGATCACTCATCTCTCTCTATCTCTCTCTCTCTCTGTGTATGTATGTATGTATGTATGTATGTATATGGAAAAATGGGGCTGCCCCTTGGTGGTTGCTAACTTAGTCCCCCCACCCCATTTGCCTTATATATTTTTTTATTTTTTTTTAAAAAAATAAAATCGTGGACATTCATCACTATATCCCTATATCATGTCATTCAAGTTTCGTGAGAAACAGAGACTCCTACGTCCTCCATCCAGACAATCATTTTTTAAGGATTGCAGGATTTTTTAATCGACCCTTTCTAGATGGAGGATGTAGGAGTCTCTGTTTTTCACGAAACTTGAATGGCATAATATAGGGATATAATAATGAATTTATACGATTTTATTTTCAAGAAAAAAAATAAAATATGGGAAAAATTTGGGGAGCTATATAGGGTTGATTATCGGATCGGGCAGGGCGGGCTGGACATTAGCCCGAACCCGAGCCCGTTATTTTTTCGGGTTTCGGGGTGGGATGTGGCCCAAAAAAATCTAGATGGGCCAGCCCGAACACGAACATGGCCTAAAGTTGAACGGGCCGGGTTCAGGACGAGCCAACCCAGTAACTTTTTTCCCTTTAAAAACTTTTGATTTTTTTGAAAATTCTTAATTCAACAGGTGATATGGAAATACCTTTTTTAAAAACTTTTTTTACAGCTTGTGATAAATCTAAGAATTTTGACATCCCTGTGGCATTTTGATAAAAACTTTTTGAAATATTTGATTTTTTTCTCTTCAAAAACTTTTGACTGTTTTATATACATTTTTTCCAAAACTTTGAAATGCTAGTGCATGGTAGTATCGTTAGAGATTGGAGATAGAGTTTGAGGGGGATTGGATTGGGTGGGCCATGAGGGATTATGATTAAAGTAATTATATAAATATATATATAGGTTAGCCCGATCCTTTTTTTGGGCCCGAGACCGACCCAAATTTAAACGGGTTCGGGCCGGGCTTAACGGGTCGGGTTGCGGGTCGGGCTAGCCTGGCCCAATGCTCATCCCTAGAGCTAGGTTAGCTACTCCCTGGAGGTAGTCCCATTTTACCCATATGCGCGTGTGTGTGTGTGTGTGTGTGTGTGCGCGCGCGCGCGTGTGTGTGTGCATACATACACACATGCATACAGATATGGGAAAGATGGGGCTGTCGCCTTATTTTTTTCACATATTTTTTTAAATTAAATCGTGAAAATTCATCACTATATCCTTATATTATGTCCTTCAAGTTTCGTGAGAAATAGAGACTCCTACAGCCTCCATCTAGACAATCATTTTTTTAACGGTTGCGGAATTTTTTAAATCGGTCACGTCTGAATGGAGGTCGCAGGAGTCTCTGTTTCGCATAAAATTTTAATAACATAATATATGGATTTAATAATGAATTTCCACGATTTTATTTTTCGAAAAAATAAAAAAATATGTGAAATATATAAATAGCCGTTCCTTTCAGTTCTAAAATAAAAATATATAAATAGCACCTTATAGGTGAGACATGGTATACTGAAATTTAATGTTATCCGTTTCGTATTGGATGATGCCATTTAATAATATCTGATGGCTCAACGTTGACAATTGAACGAGCACTTATCACTTTGTAGGTAACGGGCAGGGAAGAAAGTCCCATGCTTTTATGAGATGAGGATTCCAGAATTCAAACGAGTGACACTAGCATTTAGCTGTATCCTTGAAGTTTATCTCAGTACAGATTCTGTGTTCCAACTTTTGAAAAGCTGACAGTTGGATAAATTTATGCTAGTGTAATGTTTTGAGCTCAGGTCATTGGATTGTTATAAATGAAAATTAGCCCTAACAACTTGTTGAGTTCAAACATAATTGGACCTATTTGGTAATTACTCAAAAAGCTTAAGCCCATGTTGTTAGGCAGTAACATCACTCTAAGGGCCTGTTCATTTGGAGAATAGGCCCTGGAATAAGGGGCATATTCTCCATCCGACACGGTTTCCTGTGGTACGATTATTCCTCCTCATTCCATCTTATTTCACTCTTATTCCTATCTTTATCCCACCTTATCTACCTTTATATCACCTTATTCTCCTTATTCCTATTCTCCAGCCGAACAAAGAATAGACCTTTATTCTCCTTATTCCCAATCCTTATTCCTGCTTATTCCCGAACAGAACGAGCCCTAACACTTTGTGAGTACACAGAAGTCAAAGTCTTTTTAATCATAATAAATATTAACAATAGTTTTTCTTCTGTTAAAAAAACTGACATATCAGAGAAAAGTCAACGAGGATCCCAATTTAATTGACCATGCAATTTAGAAAGCATAAACTATTAAGCGGACGTGGAGATAGAAGCAAAGAATAAAAAAATCCAACATGGCTGTCCCGCATCATTTTCGGCATTTTTTTTATTTTTTATTCAAAAAATGTCGTCATGTATATTAATCTCTATATCCCTCCTATATGCCATTCGAATTTCGTCAAAAACAGAGACTCCTATGACCTCCATCCATATAATCATTTTTAAACGGTAACATGATTTTTTAAATCGACACCATCTCGATGGATGCCTTAGGAGTCTCTGTTTCTGACGAAATTTGAATGGCATATAAGAGGGATATAGGGATGAGTATACATGGTCATATTTTTCAAAAAAAAAACAAAAAAATACCGAAATAGGGGGCGGGGCAGCCCCTCTAAATCCATATATATATATATATAGGTAAAAAGGGGCTGCCCTGATGGGGGGAGCTAACTTGGATCCCCCTGCCCCATTTCGTCCGATTTTTTATTTTTTTTGAAAATTTCTTCCGTGGATTTTCATCAATATATCCATATATTATGCCATTAAAATTTCACGCGAAACAAAGACTCCCACGACCTCCATCCAGACGGGGTCGTTTTTAGCAATCCTGTTACAGTTACAAAAAGACTGTTTAGATGGAGGCCATAGGAGTCTTTGTTTCGCACGAAATTTTAATGACATAATATAGGGATATAGTGATGAAATACCACGAAATAAAATTTCAAAAAAAAATAAAAAACAGGGCGAAACGGGGCAGGGGAGCCAAGTTAGCTACCCCAAGGGGGCAGTGGTTTTTTGTGTTTTTGAAATGAAACTTAGGGGGATTTAAATCACCACATATCACCATTATATCATACCAATTTCAAATAAATTCGACACTTCTATCATCTCCATCAAGACTATCACAATTTAAGGGTCTCAGAATTATTGAAATTGACCCTATCTAGATGGGCATATAAGGAATGCTTGTTTTGCATGAAATTTGAAACACATATTCCATTCAATAAACTAAGTAAATCCCCATAAATTTTCTTCAAAAAAAATCAAAAACCAATGAAAAAAATACCTGGGTGTAGCTAGTTGGCTGCACCATCCGGTGTAGCTTCCCTTTTCCCATATATATAGCGAAAAGGGAGTATGCTCTCTGGTTGTAGCCAACTTACATGCTCCCACCTTTTTTCCCATGTATTTTTTTTATTTTTCTGAAATGAAACCTATTGGAATTTAGATCACAATATGTCACCATGGTGTCATTCAAAATTCAACTTAATTCGAGACTTCTATCCCCTTCGTCAAGACAGTCAAATTTTAACGGTCTTAGAATTGCTGAAATTGACCCCCTTCAGATGGAGGGCATATGAGTTTCTGTTTCCGACGAAATTGGAATGACATGTTCGGGGGATATAGTTATGAATTTACATATTTCTATTTTCCAAAAAAAATAAAAAAATAGGGAAAAATAAAGGTGGGAGTAGCCAATTGGCTACACCCAGGAAATAACCTCCTTTAACCCATATATATATATATATATATATATATATAGGATTTTTATCCAGAGGACCCTGTGCCCATTTGAATGGAATGAGCCCATCCTCACAGCCGTTGGATTACCAATATCAATACATAAATTTTAGGATCACGTCACAAGTCACAATATTTGGTGTCTATTTAAAAATGGTATTTCCAGACTTTCTAAAATTAGCGTCCGTTGATCTTTTCGTATTGTGTTTGATATGGTCATTTCGAACATATTCTTGTTGATCTCGCACGACGACCAAGCTTTTGAAATTGCTGGAGCTTCGTTCTTCAAAGGAATTTTTGTAGAACTTTTTTTAATCAATCGTTCGTTGCAAAATTTATGTTTCCTCTTATTTTTTGCTCATGAGTTGTCATTGTTGGTTCATATTATGATCTCTGTTTAATTGCTTGTTTTTATATTTTCGATTTCAGTTTCAAACGCGATGCTCGATTTGTCATTGTATTTGGATCATGAAATCTCAGAAGTAATGACGAATGATGATTCTTGGTTGGATTTCGATTGTGAGAACATCATATGAGAAGGAACGATGATGGATGACTATCAATTATATTTGGATCATGAAAGCAATATGATTGCTTAGAAGTTTACATCCATAGAACACAAAATTCTGTTGTTCCATCTTTTGAAAAAGATATCATTAGATATAATCAGACATTCTTTGTTTTAATATCAGTAAATTTTGTATTAATATCATTAACATGATGTGTATAATAAGTAACTTGTTAAATTACGTAAGCAACTTATAGATCATCATCCTATTTGTAAGAACGATAAGTAACATCTTATATATTGTGCATAACATATTCAAATGGAATCGGTAACATATATACAATAGTCAAGTAAATAGTTGTTGCGAGACTGGTAATATCCAAACAATGGTTAGTAATTGACATTCATTTTATTATATGGTAAATATTTCAGTAATATGAATACACTGGTCAAGTAAGTGCTTGTTGTGAAGTCAGTAAAACCATAACAAATGGTTAGTAATTTCCATATGTGTTATTAATTTGAATAGAATTTAGTAATTTAGAGAATAGTACTCAAGTAATATATATACAGTCTCAAGTAAATTTTTGTTGTTTGTTCAGTAATGTATATATCTATATCTTATAGCACATGTTTATATGGTACATATTTCAGTAATATGAATAAAATGGTCAAGTAAGTGCTTGTTGTGAAGTCAGTAAAACCATAACAAATGGTCAGTAATTTCCATATGTATTATTAATTTGAATAGAATTTAGTAATTTAGAGACAGTACTCAAGTAATATATATACAGTCTCAAGTAATTTTTGTTGTGTGTTCAGTAATGTATATACTATTCTCAAGTAATGGCTTTTATGAGATCAGTAATAATAAAATAATATCTTCAGTAACAATCAGAATGAATTCAGTAATATGGACATTGTAATCAGTAAATAGTGTATGGACACTAGTAATTACATAACCAGTAATTGATGTATGGATACTAGTAACTATAACTTCAGTAACAATTACAATGGGGTCAGTAACATTCATAATGCGTTCAGTAACATTCAGTATGGACATTTGTAATTAGCCAAGTAACATTCATATGCATTGGAGTTCAGTAACAATTACAATGAGTTCAGTAACATTCAGTATGGACATTTGTAGTTAGTAATTGCTATATGAACGTTATAACTTCAGTAACATTCATAATGCGTTCAGTAATATGCATATTTGTAATCGGTAATTATTGTATGGACATTAGTAACTGACGTAATCAATAATTATAATCAGTAATTTATCTTTTCTAATCTATACGTGGAATGATCATTCCATAAATAGACTGTATGCTGGCAATAATTAAAATATGTATTTTTTTATCTTACTAAAACCGACCACCTATTTTTATGGAAATGATTTAACTCGAATTCCTATTATGTTAATAATGCAGAGTACATTGCTATTACCAAAACCATCCCCTTCCAAATAAAACCAACACATACACGTGGCGAGCCCACGTTTGGTACTCAAAAAACCCCAAATGGGCATTGTGCTCTCTGGATAAGCCCTATATATATAGGGCTTATCTAGAGGGCACTGTGCCGATTTAGGATCTAATAGGCCCCTAATTAGATCCGTGCGATTTTAATCGTGAGGTTACAATACATTTTCAATAATAATTCTAAATATGGCACCTTTTGGATGCCATAACTGCTATCGTGAGAAAGAAGGGCGGTAATTTAATTTGTTTGACGTAATCAGTAATCGAATAATATACAAAATATTATTAGGGTTTCTTGATTACGAATACGGTGATCAAACAAAGCCAAGCCCGTCTCTCATTCGTCTTTGAAGATCATTTTGAAGGTGCTTCATCATCGAGAATCAGTAAGTTTTTATGTATCCTCGTCTTTGAAGATCATTTTGAAGGTAATTTTTATTCGATAGTTTTAACGTATACAAATTCCGAATCATATATTACTACATTTTGATGCAAAGTTATTTAAAAATCATGTACCGGTACTGATAGTAATAAAAAATATGGGAGTTGGATTAAGAACAAATAGATTTTCTCATGACTACTTCGAACTTACAGATGCAAGATTCTAGGATACTAATGCATTCTTCCAAAATACAATATTAAAAATAGTTACTGATAACTAAAGTAAACTTACTGCTGCATGATTCTAAGTTACTAATTGATGAATCTACGTTTCATCATCTTTATTCTATCATTTTGGCCTTAAAAACCATAGTAAATGCGTGTAAATAACATTAATTCATGCATTTTAGCATTCATGCATAGGTGTGTAAATACTGTATAAAATACGGTTTTTAATGCAAAAATTATAGAATAAAGAAAAGAAAAGAAAAAGAATAAAATATTGTAAATATTTTATGACCCGAAACCCCGAGACCTAGGCATCTTGATGAATAGGTCGACAAGGAATAAAGTAGGGGGAGATAAGGGCCAAAATACAGATAAAAGACCTATATTTTCTATTCATTCTTTATTCATTTTGGGACCTATTTTTGATTCCACTTTTTATACATCAAATAAAGAAACTTTGTACATGAAAGTTGTAGATAATTTTATATAGAAAAATACAAAATTGATTTCACAGAAAAATAATGTACAGATAAAAAGTTATGGTCTGAATAAAAATCCAGAATCCCAACTTCCCAGACCCGTATCTCACAAATGAAAACTCCAAATGCAACATACTCACCTTTAATTGTATATAGAAGAAAATAAGCTATTTAATGGCGGTGGTTTCGCATTTGGCGGAGCTACGGTTTGAAAGTTGAGTTTTGGACCCTAATTGTATACTTGTACAGATTAAAATGATCAATTTATTATTTATTTATTATTTTTATAATTTTATATTTTTATAATTTTGTAAATATTACTTATAATAATTATGTACATTAAAATTGGAATAAAAACCTAAATAAGACTCAAAATAAAATACTTACATATTTGATACATAGGTATTATACATCTACTTATACCTATATAAAATACACTCCTATTTTATTAAATATACAAAATATATCAGAAAAATGAAATAAAAATATATTTACATGTATAAAAGTATTTTATAATTTTATAAAATAATAAATAAAAATAATAAAATTTAAAATACATAAAATAAAAATAAAGTAATAAAGTATATAGATAATATACCTATATAGGGGTATAAAAGCAACTTGTAAAATATACCTAATAAATATAAATAAAAATCACTATAAAATAATTTATAGAAAAATAAACATTTTTTATTTTATGACCAAAATTTAAATAAGTCATTTTCTATTTTTTATTGAATTTAATAAGTTTTTTTCCAAGGTATTTTCTGGTTGGTCCACGTGGACCAACCAGAGCCCTTCCTTGGTTGACCTCGGTCAACACTCTGACCGAGGTCTGGCATCTGTCAGGCTATGGTTTTTTTGGCTTCTTCTCCAAATTTTGGAGAATGCGCCTTGCACCATCTCGTGTCATTGTCTTCAGAACTTTTGTTCCTTGTGGAACCATCTTACACGCCTGGGGCTCACATTGGGGAATGGATGCAAGATCCATCAGATACGCCTTGATCTTCGAGCCTCCTCGCCCAGCTTTCAAAACTGACCTACACACATCCCATTTCATTTTGAACCTTCTTTTGACCTTCTTGGAGCTCCCAAGTGCCGTGCTCCGGACTGGAGGCGTGACAGGCCTCCTCCAGCCGGCGAGGGCGGTCCAGTAGAAGGCCGAGGGGACAGTTCCACCATCTCCGGCCAAGTGCGGCCGTCGAGGTACATATCTCGGGTCATCTACCCTTGAGGTTCTTTCTTATCTTGTCTTCCCTTGCACATTTTTTACCTGTAGCTCCTGCATCTTTTTCACACCTTCCCCCTCGCCTGAGACCCAACCAATCACCACTCGCACCCGCCTCGCCGGAGCCCACCTCCGGTCGCATCCTTTTCGCCGTTTTTCGCCGCCTTCGCCCACTGCGGGGTTGGGGCAGTTTGCCCCCAACCCCTTGACTTTTCCCGTGCAGGTCCCGAAGCCAACGCAGCACATGGGAGGAGTTTTGGGAGCTCGCCGAGGTGCCGGGAGGCGCTTTGCTCCTCCGCCCCCTCCGACGTGCTCTGGTGCGTCCCGCGCCATTTTGAGCCTTCCAACATCAAGAGGAGACCATCAGGAATGAGGGCGGCATTTTTGGAGCTTCACGACGCAACGGAGGAGGGAGATCGGGGTCGGGGGAGGTCGCACTCGCCGGCCTTCTTCCCGTTCTTCCTGATAGCCTCTCCGACGTCGGATCTAACTCAGCTGCCCAGATTCGTCAGCAACCGCACGATCTTGCCATATCAAGGCCGCCCGATCTTCCCCGCCGATCTAATCTGGACCGTCAGCAGCTGAAGGGGTATCGGACCACCGGGGCACGACACGTGGCTAAGTGACTGATCTTCTGCCGTTGGATCGCACCCCTTTCGTGGGTATTTTGTATATCTCATCCGCGAAGTTTTGTATTTTCTATTAGGCACTAAAACTTTCATCTGTTGCGTATAACCTTTGCATTATTTACTAAAAGACCCTCGGACTACTTAGAATTTCATTCCCGCCCTTGCCAGCGAGGCGCACGTGCGTGAGCACGTGCGCTTGGCTGTTTTGCAAGCAAGGGTCTTTTGTGTCGTGTATTTTTATGCAGTCCTAAAACACAGTTGTAACGTTGTATACTTTTGGTAATTTTACGCCTCAGCCCGTGCTTGTTTTGAAAATTACGAAATGCTCCTTGCAACGTCGCGTGCCCGCGCAAGTGTTTGTGGACGTTTTGCAGAGATAACCGTGCGGGTTTGCGTATTTGTATTTAGTCTTAAAATTCGTTAATTAGTTAAATAGTTTCTGGAAACATTGCACGCAGGCCCTCAAACTTTCATTATGTTACATTAAAGCCCCTGCACACATGATTTTTCCTTATGCTCCTAGTATTTTATGCATGCATCTATAAAACTTCAAAAAATCCACAAAAATTATTTTAAGCTCCTGTTATAGTGTAGTTTATCACCATATTTTTATTTTTCATAATTGTTGCATTTTTATATTTATTAAAAATCGAAAATAGTCATTTTGTGCACTATCTAGCTTATAAAATCCATAAAAATATAAAAACACTCCAGAAAAATCCCAAAAAAAATATATTTTGTCTAATTTAGTTTGTTTTAACTCCCAGCCAAAAATCATTAAAAATTACAAAAGAAAACTCATAAAAATCACAAAACTCCAAAAACCTCTATAAAAATCCTAAAAATTCCTTAAAATTCCTAAAAATACAAACGTTGTCTCTAAATTTTCTTTGTTTTATTATCTTTCATTGAAAATTAACTTGGAGAATTTTTGTTACTGTTTTCTATTTTATTTCTCCATTTTAGCTTCAGCCTTGTATTTTATTCATTGTTTTCTTGTATTTTGCTATTTAAAAATACCAAAAACATTTTAAAAATTACCCAAAAATCACAAAAATAGTAAGAAAGTATAAAAAGACCAAAAAGACTTTATTTGCTTATTTTTGAACATTTTTATCTATTTTTATAAATACCTCTTTCGCCCTTTTATTACATTGTCTTTATTTTCCAATATTGAAAAAGAAAATAAAAAATATAAAATATAAAAAAGAAAAATATAAAATTGGTAAATTAAAAATCAAAATACAAAAATATAAAATCAAAAATTAAATAAAAAAATTATAAAATTAAAAAAAAACCCCTCAAAAAAATAGCATAGTAGACTCTTAATCACATACACCTACATTTTGAGCCTTAGTGCCCCGATCTAACCTTTTTGCTCCCTGTGTTCGACCTCTACAATACTTGCACCTATACACATCTTGTTGTAGAGTTATAATAAATTTTAACTCCGCACATTTACTTTCATTGCTTGATATATTTGTCGTGGGTTAATTGTTGATTAATTGAGGTTTCGTGAGCGGCCGCTCAGCGACATTGTGGTCCGCCTTGCGTGGACAACTTTAGACCCTCGCCAAATCTCGGTTCAACAAATGGCGCCGTTGCCGGGGAGCAACAGCGCGTAGTTCGGGTCTTGTTTGTGATTGTGATTTATTGTCTATTTTTGCGGTTTTTATTTTTGCTATTTTATTTTCTTTATTTTGATATATCATTTGAATTGTCTGACCATCCTCTTGTTTGACTTTGTGCGAGGTACGCGGATCGAGGGAGGCACTCCTTTCTAGGAGCGCTCGTGCAACCACGTGAGGTGGCTTCGGCTTCGCACTAAGGCAGACTTGGAGGGAATTTTGAAGACAATTTCTTAGCTTTTATTTTATTGCATTTATTTTTTGTAATTCAAGTGAGAGAGAGACCACTATTATTGTAATAATACAGGTACCCCTGTACTTGGACATTCGAGCCTAACTTCCATGTGTTTGTACACCTGGGGGCTCGCCGCGGTTTCATCGGTTTTCATCGCATTTTTTTTACTTTGTTTTCCGGTTTTCGATTTTATTTTGTGTGATTGAGCCCCTAGTTTTAGGATTGCTTGCGATAGACTAAGGCCAAACACCTAATATTTTGCATGTACCTATAGCCGCGTTTGGACTTAGTCAAATTTTAAACAGTTGATCATCACTTTCGATCTGTCGCGCCTCGAGCTCTCCCCGCAAAGCGCTTTCTCCTAAACTCAAGTGTGTTGAGCAGAGGAGGAGTGAGCCTAGACCGGACTCTAGGGTTGAGGATTGGTGGTCAGCTTGTGGTTCTTCCCGCTAATAGCAATTTCTGAAACTTAGGGCGATTTCATCGGCTTTGCATTTGCATATAGATAGGTTTCAATTCTGCTGAGCATCCTTGCATGTAGAGTGCTGGAGGCAAGGTGAGCATTTACGCTTTAGCATTCATCATCGTTTTTGCCGCTTGCATTGCTTTTCCGACTCTCCCTCTGATTTTGACAACCTAGGTGCTCAAAGGAATTGACTTCCCGATAGAATCGTGCATTTCATTAAAAATCCAAAAAAAAGTGACAATTAATAAAATTGGGACTTCTAATATTACTTGGCCCTAAAATCCACTAAAAAGAAAATATTGTATTGGGGCGAGTAATCCCCTCATTGTCTTCGCTTTTATTTGCTTGCGCACACACTAAGGTTAGAGCCCAAATCCTATCTTCAGCCTCCTAAGTGTTTGTGCAACTTTTGACTGCTCACCTAACTCTAAAATAGACAAGATAAAAGACCGCATTTTACTGTCTCTACCGAGTTGAGTAGGTGAATTGAGGGTTTGACTTGTTTTCATTTTTGCTTGTGATTGTTTTGTGTGTGTCCTAGATCATACCTGCGCATTTGCGCCTTCTTTTCTACTCTCTTGACTTGACCGTCGTGCTCTCCCGATCATTTTCCTTTTGTTTTCAAGATGGACCCCTGGAGCATTTTTTGTCCGGACTTTGCTGACTCCTCGCTCGCTCCAGACGGTCCACCTCACTTTTTCCAGGAGGACTTTGCTCCTGATTTTTGTACATATCCGACCAACCCACTATTTCAGGATCCGGACTTTGACCTTCACCAATCATTTCCGCCACCGTCGCCTACACATTTCGACAACCCGCTCTTCCTTGAGTATCCTGATCCGGAATGTGATTTTTGTCCACACCCACCGCCCACATTCGACACACCCGATCCTGAGATTTTGGAGTCACCTTTCATGATATCAACACTTGAGACCTTGAATCAGATGATGGAGCATATGAATTCGAGGATTGCTGACCTTACTAGTTTAAATAAGAATCAAAATGCTGCTACAGTCTTTGAGGATATGGAATCATTTGAGGATTATCATGAGAGCTTGCAATCGCCCAAAATACAAAAAAATGAGAAAAAATTAAAAATACAAAAAGAATTCGGGAGACACATAATCGAGCCAGACTGTGAGGAGAGGTACCACTTGCCAGATCCTTTGACCACACAACCTCTTACACCTTGTCCCACCTTTGACCCTGAGGACGCCGCTGTACAGACTGCTCTTGACATGCCTCGTGTATATGCTGATTCCGACTTCCTCCCTTGTATGGAGGAGGTCCAAAAATTCAAAAAAATGCTGACTGAACCCGAAGTGGTGGCCACCATACATGAGATTATCCGTGCCCCACTTCAGCAGGCCATGACCGATTTATCTGCTCCTCTTCCCAAGAAGAGAAAGCGGAGGAGCAGATCTGAGCGTCATATCTTGACCATGGCCACTACCCACGCCATCACACACCGTCCCATTCCTCGGAGGAGGAACACTGCCACACCTTTCATTAGTTGCACCATCTCTGACTTCACATGTGATCACACTCTCCTAGACGGCGGTGCTTCGATTAGTATTATACCCTTCTCGCTGGTACAGTCTCTTCACTTAGGGCCTCTCAAGAAAACCAGGATGATCGTTCAGTTTGCTGATGGATCCATCAAGAGGCCGAAGGGTATCCTTGAAAACGCCGTCATATCAATTCAGGGCATGAGCTACACTGTTGACTTTGTCGTATTGCCCATGGAGACCTCCACAGGGGAGCACTCTCCAATCATCCTGGGACGACCATTCCTCGCAACTGCGAGGGTCGTTATCGATTATGGATCAGGAGAGGTTCGCTTCCGTCCTGTTGATGAGAGCGAAGTGTTGATCACCGCACATATTGCCGACCAGAGACCTGCACCTGATGTGACCACACCTATCTTGGCTGACCCTGAGGACCATGACCTGGATGAGACTACCAGAGAATTTTGCTGCTTATTGGATTCCACAGAGACCCGAGAATTCCTCCCAGTTGAGGAAAACTCGGAAAGCATGGACCTCGGAGTTCCTTCTTCTGGGATTTGGCGATGTGTTGATGACATCCGCGGGATTTACACGATTGATACAGTTGAGCGGAGGGCAGATATAGAGACCATACAGGACGGACATGTTTCGACTTCTTTCACCGAAGGGTCCGTCCCTGTTCACTTAGATACTGATGAGCCAAAGGTCGAATTTGATTTAGTTGCTTTTCTTCAGAAATTCAGGCCTTTTAAAGATGATCCGGTTGAAATTATAGAGGACGAACAGAGTTCGACTACTTCCACTGATGAGTTCGTGCCTTTTGATTTTGACCTGGACGACACCTCGCAGGACGACTCCGAGTACACTACTTCCGATGATGAGGAGTTTGTCCCATTTCACTTTGACACTAGCGAGACTCCCAAGGCCGGACCTAGTCACACTTCTTTCACTGATCCGTTTGTGCCTTCACACCCTAGGGCCACTGAGGATCTTCACCCTGTCGACCCTGATCGGTTTCTGTCATCTGAGGACCCCGATGTCGACCTGCACCACACTAGATCTATTCCTCAGCGGTCTCGCAAGAAGGTTCGCTTTCTACCTTCTTGATCATGTGTACATCCACCTCTATTGTACATTCTCCTGTGTTCATCTTCGTCCTTCTCCCGTTTTGCTCGTCTATCCATTCTCGTGTTTGCCTTGCTTAGGACGCACTCTGTCCTACATTAGGAGGGGTGGACGAGCCGAGTGTTCATTTTTCATTCCGTGTCATCACTCCTGTTGTTGGCTATACTTAGGGCTTCTTCTACCCTAAGTATAGGGGGAGTGGTGTGTACATCCCCATGATCTATTCCATCTCTTGATTTATTTTCTTCTTTTCTTCTTTTCCTTGTCTATCTTCTTTATCTATCAAAAAGGTGCCGCCCTTATAGACAGTTTTCCATACTTAGGACGTACTTTGTCCTAAGTATAGGGGGGTGTGCACCCCGAGTATCTTCATTCTTTTCGATCCTCTCCATTGTCTCCTCTTCTTGTCTATACCTAGGGATATCATACCCTAAGTATAGGGGGAGACAATCTGAGTATGATCGGTTCATTCCCACCCTTGACCCTCCCTGCTTTGTGTACAGTCTGCTATACTTAAGATTATTTGATCCTAAGTATAGGGGGGACGGTCAACTTCTCATTCGTTCATTTGTTTCTTCGTTCATTTATTCTTTAGACTTGTCTATACTTAGTACGAGTTATGTCTTCTCTTTTCTCTCCGATCTATGAGGACATAGCTCAAGCTAAGTATAGGGGGGTCGTATATACTACGTATATACTTTAGCCATAACTCGTACTTTCGTATTTTCCTAATAAATATGGCTAAAAATTCTTTAAAATTCATTAAAAATCCCTAATAAAAAGGTATTTTATTCCTCAAATTCTTTTTGTAAATACTGATTAATAAATCAGGTGAAAATGTTTTTTTGTAAAATGTTTGAAAAATAGTTTGAAAATCTTTGTGAACATCTATTGAAAACTATTTTGAAAATATTTTGTTACATGTTTTCAACCTGTGTAAAAATGTGTGGTTTGTAAAAATTTATTTTCTTTGTGTGAAATAAAATGTTTGAAAAATGATTTGCAAATGGTTTGAAAAGTGGTTGCAAAAATATTTGAAAAACCTATATATACTGTTTTGGAAACCTTTGCAAAATGATTTTCAAATGTGTGTACTTGTTTGTAAAATGTTTGTAAAAAAAAACTATTTTGGACTATAGTTTTCAAAAATGGTGTGAAAAAGCCTGTGTCAAATAAGTTTGAGGAATACATACATCTCACCAAAATCCACTATATGTATATATATATATATATATATATATATATAAAATTGACCACTTACCCTTGTAAATTCTTAAAACCCACTTCTTGTATATATAAGAAGCACTCCCGTGTACATATTTTCCACCTAGTTTTTAGCCAAAACTTTTTCTTTTCAAAAATCCGAAAAACATTTGCAAAATTAAAATCCAAAAACATTTGAAAAATCTTTTTGAAAAAGACAAAAAAATGCATATGCATCATCATCATCTTTTCAAAAATCCATAAAAAGTTCAAAATCCTTGAAAATTGCATCACAAAAATATTCTCTACATAGCATTGCATAGCATTCGCATTTTTCGGATTGAGTTTGATAGTTGAACAAGTCTAAATAAAATCCGGAGATTGGAGCTTGATTGGACCTTCAAATCTACCTAATAACAGGAACCTTATAGGAACTTGGTTTGAGGTACTTCAGGTCTAGTTGACTTAATTCTTTGAGGATCACGAGACTTGGTTCAATAGATTCTTAACTGCCTAAGTAGAGTATTTCGGAGCACACGCATGACTCTTGTTGATAATGACCTAACTTGGACACCTGCACCTTTCACATGGCTCAATTCAGTTGGAGTGGTGAGGGGATTGGATTTGCCGGTATGAGATGCACACAAGTGGAAACACTTGTCCTCCTCTAGGGAGGGAAGTGCACCCCAACCCGTCCAGTGATTAGGAAGTCTAAAGACAGGAGGTTGTGGGTTGCAATAAAGCTTCAAAAGAGGGATAGTCTACTGGCTCAAGAGGAAAAACTCCTTATGTAAATGCTGCTGTGAATAGTATTTCAAAAAAAAAGAGTTCAGGCATGTACAAAAATAAAAAGCCTGCAAAGTATATGAATATGTTGTATAGAAAATAAACAAGCTTGAGTTCCAAAGTCATATCATGTGAGCCTGCAGCAGGATGACTTGACTACACTGGTCTTGCATCCCAGGATAGGTAGCTACACTGGCTACCGTCCATTCTTCTCTTCACCCCCTCCTCTTGAGCTGGTTGCCACTTGAACTTAGAAGGGAATACCCCGCTCCTCGAGGATGGAGTTATTGGATTGGGGAATCATTCGGTTGTCGTACTGGAGAAGTCAGTTTCTTTGTCATTCTAGTTGGGGAGAGCCACCATCACTTACACTGTACGAGTCAGATTCATAGTCGTAAGGGTTTGCGTATGAATTGAGATATTTCTGACCTGGCTATTGAGGAGACTTGGACAGAGTTTTGAGATTCTCAGGGACTGTTGGATTTCAAATTCGGTTCTCAATGAGGTTCCGCCCGCACTAAAATTCCGAAGGTCCGACTTAAGCTCCAAACTTTGATTTTGTGAAGACAAGTTTGATAATTAAATTTAGTCCATTTTTCTTCTTTTTCTTTTCTTTATTTTTCTTTTTCTGCACTTATTGCATAAGTGTTTGCTAGGGACTAGCAAAGGCAAGTATAGGGGGATGATGAATCTACGTTTCATCATCTTTATTCTATCATTTTGGCCTTAAAAACCCTAGTAAATGCGTGTAAATAACATTAATTCATGCATTTTAGCATTCATGCATAGGTGTGTAAATACTGTATAAAATACGGTTTTTAATGCCAAAATTATAGAATAAAGAAAAGAAAAGAAAAAGAATAAAATATTGTAAATATTTTATGACCTGAAACCCCAAGACCTAGGCATCTTGATGAATAGGTCGACAAGGAATAAAGTAGGGGGAGATAAGGGCCAAAATACAGATAAAAGACCTATATTTTCTATTCATTCTTTATTCATTTTGGGACCTATTTTTGGTTCCACTTTTTATACATCAAATAAAGAAACTTTGTACATGAAAGTTGTAGATAATTTTATATAGAAAAATACAAAATTGATTTCACAGAAAAATAATGTACAGATAAAATGTTATGGTCTGAATAAAAATCCAGAATCCCAACTTCCCATACCCGTATCTCACAAATGAAAACTCCAAATGCAGCATACTCACCTTTAATTGTATATAGAAGAAAATAAGCTATTTAATGGCGGTGGTTTCGCATTTGGCGGAGCTACGGTTTGAAAGTTGAGTTTTGGACCCTCATTGTATACTTGTACAGATTAAAATATTCAATTTATTATTTATTTATTATTTTTATAATTTTATATTTTTATAATGTTGTAAATATTACTTATAATAATTATGCACATTAAAATTGAAATAAAAACCTAAATAAGACTCAAAATAAAATACTTACATATTTCATACATAGGTATTATACATCTACTTATACCTATATAAAATACACTCCTATTTTATTAAATATACAAAATATATCAGAAAAATGAAATAAAAATATATTTACATGTATAAAATTATTTTATAATTTTATAAAATAATAAATAAAAATAATAAAATTAAAAATACACAAAATAAAAATAAAGTATATAGATAATATACCTATATAGGGGTATAAAAGCAACTTGTAAAATATACCTAATAAATATAAATAAAAATCACTATAAAATAATTTTTAGAAAAATAAAAATTTTTTATTTTATGACCAAAATTTAAATAAGTCATTTTCTATTTTTTTATTGAATTTAATAAGTTTTTTTCCAAGGTATTTTCTGGTTGGTCCACGTGGACCAACCAGAGCCCTTCCTTGGTTGACCTCGGTCAACACTCTGACTGAGGTCTGGCATCTGTCAGGCTATGGTTTTTTTGGCTTCTTCTCCAAATTTTGGAGAATGCGCCTTGCACCATCTCGTGTCATTATCTTCAGAACTTTTGTTCCTTGTGGAACCATCTTACACGCCTGGGGCTCACGTTGGGGAATGGATGCAAGATCCATCAGATACGCCTTGATCTTCGAGCCTCCTCGCCCAGCTTTCAAAACCGACCTACACACATCCCATTTCATTTTGAACCTTCTTTTGACCATCTTGGAGCTCCCAAGTGTCGTGCTCCGGACTGGAGGCGTGACAGGCCTCCTCCAGTCGGCGAGGGGGGTCCAGTAGAAGGCCGAGGGGATAGTTCCACCATCTCCGGCCAAGTGCGGCCGTCGAGGTACATATCTCGGGTCATCTACCCTTGAGGTTCTTTCTTATCTTGTCTTCCCTTGCGCATTTTTTACCTGTAGCTCCAGCATCTTTTTCACACCTTCCCCCTCGCCTGAGACCCAACCAATCACCACTCGCACCCGCCTCGCCGGAGCCCACCTCCGGCCGCATCCTTTTCGCCGTTTTTCGCCGCCTTCGCCCACTGCGGGGTTGGGGCAGTTTGCCCCCAACCCCTTGACTTTTCCCGTGCAGGTCCCGAAGCCAACGCAGCACCTGGGAGGAGTTTTGGGAGCTCGCCGAGGTGCCGGGAGGCGCTTTGCTCCTCCACCCCCTCCGACGTGCTCTGGTGCGTCCCGCGCCATTTTGAGCCTTCCAGCATCAAGAGGAGACCATCAGGAACGAGGGCAGCGTTTTTGGAGCTTCACGACGCGACGGAGGAGGGAGATCGGGGTCAGGGGAGGTCGCACTCGCCGGCCTTCTTCCCGTTCTTCCTGATAGCCTCTCCGACGTCGGATCTAACTCGGCTGCCCAGATTCGTCAGCAGCCGCACGATCTTGCCACATCAAGGCCGCCCGATCTTCCCCGTCGATCTAATCTGGACCGTCAGCAGCTGAAGGGGTATCGGACCACCGGGGCACGACACGTGGCTAAGTGACCGATCTTCTGCCGTTGGATCGCGCCCCTTTCGTGGGTATTTTTTATATCTCATCCACGAAGTTTTGTATTTTCTATTAGGCACTAAAACTTTCATCTGCTGCGTATAACCTTTGCATGATTTACTAAAAGACCCTCGGACTACTTAGAATTTCATTCCCGCCCTTGCCAGCGAGGCGCACGTGCGTGAGCACGTGCGCTTGGCTATTTTGCAAGCAAGGGTCTTTTGTTTCGTGTATTTTTATGCAGTCCTAAAACACAGTTGTAACGTTGTATACTTTTGGTAATTTTACGCCTCAGCCCGTGCTTGTTTTGAAAATTACGAACTGCTCCTCGCAACGTCGCGTGCCCGCGCAAGTGTTTGTGGACGTTTTGCAGAGATAACCGTGCGGGTTTGCGTATTTGTATTTAGTCTTAAAATTCGTTAATTAGTTAAATAGTTTCTAGAAACATTGCACGCAGGCCCTCAAACTTTCATTATATTACATTAAAGCCCCTGCACACATGATTTTTCCTTATGCTCCTAGTATTTTATGCATGCATCTATAAAACCCCAAAAAATCCACAAAAATTATTTTAAGCTCCTGCTGTAGTGTAATTTATCACCATATTTTTAGTTTTCATAATTGTTGCATTTTTATATTTATTAAAAATCGAAAATAGTCATTTTGTGCACTGTCTAGCTTATAAAATCCATAAAAAATATAAAAACACTCCAGAAAAATCCCAAAATAATATATTTTGTCTAATTTAGTTTGTTCTAACTCCCAGCCAAAAATCATTAAAAATTACAAAAGAAAACTCATAAAAATCAGAAAACTCCAATAACCTCTATAAAAATCCTAAAAATTCCTTAAAATTCCTAAAAATACAAACTTTGTCTCTAAATTTTCCTTGTTTTATTATCTTTCATTGAAAATTAACTTGGAGAATTTTTGTTACTGTTTTCTATTTTATGTCTCCATTTTAGCTTCAGCCTTATATTTTATTCACTGTTTTCTTGTATTTTGCTATTTAAAAAAACCAAAAACATTCTAAAAATTACCCAAAAATCACAAAAACAGTAAAAAAGTATAAAAAGACCAAAAAGACTTTATTTGCTTATTTTAGAATATTTTTATCTATTTTTATAAATACCTCTTTCGCCCTTTTATTACATTGTCTTTATTTTCCAAAATTGAAAAAGAAAATATAAAATATAAAATATAAAAAAGAAAAATATAAAATCAGTAAACTAAAAATAAAAATACAAAAATATAAAATCAAAAATTAAATAAAAAAATTATAAAATTAAAAAAAACCCACAAAAAAATAGCATAGTAGACTCTTAATCACATACACCTACATTTTGAGCCTTAGTGCCCCGATCTAACCTTTTTGCTCCCTGTGTTTGACCTCTACACATACTTGCACTATACACATCTTGTTGTAGAGTTATAATAAATTTTAACTCCACACACTTTCACTGCTTTACTTGATTGTCGTGGGTTAATTGCTGTTTGAATAGGGGTTTTCGAGCGGTCACCGCATCGACTGCAGTTTTGCCTTGTGAAACCGTACGACCCTCCATTTTCCTGTTCAACACTAATACATATTGCAAAATTACTCTCATACCTCTATTGTTATTTTATGTGTAATAATTAAAGTTACTGGTAAAAAGAATTAATTTACTAATGCCTTCTTCAAACTTACTAATAGAAGCTTCAAAAGTACTGATGCATTCTCCAACATTAATATAGGGAATAGTTACTGATAAAAAGAATATACTTACTGATGCAAGCTACATGAAGTTACTGATACATGTTACAAACTTACGAATACATTTGAGAAGCAAGAACTTACTGATAAAATGATGGAAATTACTGATACCTTCTTTAAACTTACTGATAGAAGGTTCAAAGTTACTTATGCATTCTGTATAGGTAATATGGGTAATAGTTACTGATACGAATAATATACTTACTGATGCATGCTTCAATGTTACTGATACATGTTACAAACTTACGAATAACTTTGAAAAGCAAGAACTTACTGATTCATGCATCGAATTTACTGATAGATATTTCATACTTACTGATACCGGTTAGTATCACGAACTTACTGATACATGCTTCTAACTTACTAATGGATATTGAATAAATTTATTGTATGATTTTAAAGTTACCTGTAGACGTACAAAAGTTACTTACCCTAATTAAAATATTACCATCGTGATATTATAAGCTATCTTTACAATAAAATACTTTTTACCGCCTCATCAAATATTAGAAGTTAGGTTAACATTCAAAAAGTTACTTCCAGCGAAAGCGTTCGTTTCGCGGCGGAGCAGTGAAGACCTTCTTGACGATTGCAACGCGGGCGGAGAGGGATAAACACGGGTTAGACACGGTTAGTGATCGTTTAACAATTCGACATCTTCCATTGTATTGCTGAGTCAATTCCTATATGATTTTTTTAAGAATTAGACGTATTAGGTTTACGAAAATATAATCTTTTAACTTTGAACACTTTCATATGAATCCAATACCTACATGCATATAACTTATTGAAAACGATGTCATTTATACTGCTGTTTTAAATTACGAATGCTTAAAGATGCAATCGAAGAACCTACCATTGATTCAATCTTACATATGTTTATATGTAATGTGATTACATATGTTTACTAATTCATTCCAATGATGTCTCATATTTTAATAATGCGGTTTCAATTTAATTTTACCATTGCATACTTCTAATGAAGCTTATAGATGGTTAACAAAGAAATACTGAAGATATTTCACATTGTTGCTTGAGTTAATTAGTAAATAGCTGCTCTTCCTGTTGAAATCACTAACAAAATAATATCAGTAATTGTGATTAGTATTTCATTTGATGCTTTTGCAGATGGATCAATAACAAACGTTTGATGTTTCATACAGGAGACGAACACCACAAAATGTAAAAAAGGGAACAATGGAATCTGCAAGTGGTAAGTTGCTATTTTTATACAAAATATATAATGTAATTGAATTATGTCTTAAGAAGTAACTTCTTGCAGATACAAGCTTTGAGGAAGATAAAGCTACTGAAGTTTCCACTGGTAAGTTTCCATATTAACACCCAAATTGGTAATAGTGAATATCATAACTTAATATTGTCAAAAATTTGTGCTATGTAGAAAGAACATCTGGTTTGAGTTTTGATACTGTAAAGGATAATGCAAAGATAGAACCATTGCCAGGTAAGCTAATATCTAATAAGATTGTAAGTTAAGAAAAACTCTTTGTAATTGCAAAATATTAACCGATTTTAATTTCATTATTGCAGCAAGATATTGTGTCCAACACAGATGTCACATAAAACAATTTGTAACATATCTTGGTAACAACAAGTTGATTGGGAGGCATAAGGAGCTTATTGACAAATCCGCTTTCTCAAGAATAGTTTCGATCACAAAACTTGATATTAATTATCAAGTCTTGGACTTTATTGTTCAAAGATATCAAGGAGATCGGATTTTCAAGTTTGGAGAAAAAGAACTCATATTCTCAGATAATGACATAGGATTGATTTTGGAATTGCCTTCATCCGGATTTCCTATACATTTAAGGGGTTCTCATTTGAATGGCCAAGTTCATTCGAAGAGCTATTTTGCCAACCAAGCATGTTATTAAATCGTCATAATATTTGTGACATGCTTGATTCCTTAAGAACTCAAGAAGATGATCATTCAAATAGAATGTACATAAGATGTCTAATATCATTAATGTTTTGTACATTTCTATTCCCCGAAACCAACTTCTGCTTCCCAAAAGTCCTACTAAATTACATAGACTCAATTGAAGATACACGTTTCTTCAATTTGTCTAATGCAGTTGGGACTATGATAATGCAACGTTTAGAAGACATAGTGGAAAAAATGAGAAAACGTTCATCATCTGATGGGAAAGGCACAGTTGGCTACTTAACTGGATGTGCAGCATGTTTATATGTAAGTTTTTTTCATCTCTATATACTATTATGCTTTTAATAAATATTTAACACATAATTAACTATGTAAAATTTTCAGGCATGGGCTCTGGAGCACTTATTCCCATCACATGCATTAAACCAAAATCTTTTGCCAAGAATTAGAAAATGGTCAACTCCATGCAAAGTTACCATTGAACAATTCTTGATCTTTGATGAAGATCAGGTACCAAAAATTTAATTACAATTTCATTTGTGATTTTATTGTTAATTATAGAATGACATTTCAAAGATAGGAAAGTTTAACTACTGATAACCTGATAGATTTTAACAATGTTACTGCTTGTCATCATAATATTACTTGCAAAGTTTGTTGATTATCAATAAAGATACTGATAAAATAAGAATAGTTACTGATGACTACTTCACACTTACATATACAAGCTCGAAGTTACTAATGCATTCTTCAAAGATGCTATAATGAAAATAGTTACTGATAATTAAAGTGAACTTACTGCTGCATGATTCAAAGTTACTGATACATATTCCAAACTTACATGCTAACCCCTATTGTTATTTCATATGTAATCATTATAGTTGCTGCTAAAATAGTGAAAGTTACTATTGCCTTATTCAAACTTACTGATGCATTCTTCAAATTTACTGTGGGAAATAGTTACTGATAAAAAAAATAAACTTACTAATACATGGTTCACAGTTACTGATACTTGTTCCAAACTTACTAATACATGAGAAGCAAAATCTTACTAATTCATGCTTCAAATTTACTTATGCATGTTACATATGAATATTGATTGCAATACTACTGACAGCCTGATACATTTAAAAATTTTACTGCTTGCCATTATGAGAATTACTTGAAAGGTTGCTTTTTATTAAAATGATTTTGGATTGATAGCTAAAAATATTTGCTTGCATTAGATTGTTGTCCAGCTAGACTTTGAGGAAACAAAGATATTCAAGATTGACCCAAATGAATTCATTTTTGATTATGAAACCTTCATAACAGAGGGTTTCATCTCAACTGCTTATGCATTGCGTGTCATTGTACCACAACAACGGCAACTTGATGATTGTTCAATGACATCAATTTTGAAGACTGCTCAACACCAAAATATACCAGATTGTAAATGTGAAGAGCACAAGAAAAAGATAAGTGATTTGGAGAGTTTCATTTCTCAACTGCCCACATTAGAAGAATACAAAAAAATGAAAGATCATTATGAGAATACTTTGAAGGAGAATGAGAAGCTGAAGCTCGAAATCTCTATTCTAAAGCAATAATTTGAGGAATTCTTTGCAAAATCAGTTAATGTAAAGCAACAAGAGGAGAAGACAACAAAGGTTGGTGAACAAGAAAAACAAAATAATATCACAAAAACCAATGAATCACCATCCTTTGATCTTGAAATTGAGAAAGAATCGGAAGATCGTGACCAACATAAACTAAATGTTCCAAAGAGGGGTAGAAGCTAGAAGCTTATCACTCTTAGCAGCATGTCTAAAAGGGTTAAATCAAGAAGAGCAATTAAGGAAGAAGAAAAAATACAAACCATCCCACTTAAAGAGAAAATAGTAAGGAAAAAAAGAAAGCTTGAGAAAAAGAATTTTGAAGAAGTGATGAATGTAGAAGATGAAGATGAAATTCCAAAGATTGAAGACAACAAAGAGCAAGCTTTGGAGGTATGAAATCAACCTATCATACTTTACATATACTGTTGCATTAAATTTTTTTTGATTTTGAATCTTTCAAATGATGGTGGTTTAATAAATTACAGATGCTAAATGTTAACTTACTGTTGATTTAGAGATTATTACTAGTGTCAATTAATAAATTACTGATACTTACATATTCTAAATAAGTACTTCCTGATGAGTTAACTTACTACTTCTTACAGAAGCTTTATAATAACTTACTGTTGATACATAGAATGTTACTAGTGTCAGTCAGTACCTGATACCTACAGATGGCACTTAAGACGTTACTTAAGTAATTTTCTGACTGAATGTTACTTACAAATGATACAAATGAACTTACGGATGCTTTTGAGAATATTACTTGAGTTGTCTAAGAACTTAATGATACTTACAGATGCTTACATAATACAAATGATTACATAAATTTGGTGATGTTTTAGACGTTGTAAATTTCAATGATGCAATAACATAAACTAATGATAAGATTTTATAAATATATTTATAGGTTTACAATTTAAATCGCATCGATTACGCTGGATATGATGTAATTTCAGAATCAGAGAGGGCAACCATTCATGAATTTCTGAAGGATCCTGTCGCCAAGTAAGTGGAGATTTACAAAAATTATTAGATACGTTTAATGGATAAATATTTATGATGATTTTTTTGAATGATACAACTTAACTTTCATTGCAGTATGGGAACAACTTACCATGGTCTAGGAGACAACTTTTGCAATGGAATACACATTGAAGACCTATTATATAACAAAATGGTCATTGATGTCATTTTGGACATGTTCATGGATGTGCTATACAAATCATATCAAGAAAGTGACGTGGAATGCCCATTTATTTTTGCAAATACGACTCAAATGGTAATAGTACTTAACTCTTTTTTGTTTTTAATATATGTTATAATGCCTAATTATTATTCATTTCAGCAATTGTTCCCAAAGACTGTGAAAGAAGCAACTGAAGAAGATTATGAGCCTCTAAATAATTTGTTCTCGTGCACGAGAACAATGTTTGATAGTGTAAAAAATGCTTTTTGTGTAATCCACACCTCCAATCATTGGCATCTTCTAGTGGCTGATTTCGATGCCAAAAAATTCATTTCTTACAATTCACTTGCTGGGATGAAAAAACACCTCTTGGATGTTAGAAAATGGGTAAATATAGAAAAAAATTATGACATACATCTATTTTTGAGTTATTTTGATACTAACATATTTCTTTAACAATTATGTTAGGTTGATTGGATGGCAGAATACTTCATGCTATTCACTAGAGAACACCTTGAAAAATGGCCTGTAGAGATAAAAAAGGAATCCCAATGCAGCGAAGTGATTCCATTGATTGTGGAGTTTATGTAATGAAGTATATGGAATTCATTTGCAAGGGAAACGATCTAGTCTTCCGAACCGAAGATATCCCCAAGTTTCGTGCCGAGATAGCAGCTATTCTACTTACAAGTGTGCAGAAGAAAGATTGAAAGAATTGAAATATCTTGGACATGTAATTAGAGATGATGTGTATATGTACATGTAGTGTTCAAAATTTAAAAGTAGCATCTTTCTTTTGTAAATGGAATTCAATATGAATGAGAAAATTTTGATGGATGTTGATTGTTGATTGTTGAGATTATTATACGACTTAAAGAACTTACAAGTGTTAAGTTAGAATTTACTAATGATTGTGATAATATTACAAGTGTCATTTAATAACTTACTGATAGTTACAATAGCTACATAATACGTTAGAGATGCTTTAAGTTAATGATACCTACAGTTTATATGGGAAATGCTACGTAATAAAATAATGTTAATTTTGCTACTGATACATACTGATACTTTCATATGCTACTTTCGTCTACTACATGATACCTACAGATGCATTAAGTTATTGATACATACAAATGCTACATAAAAAACTTACTGTTGCTTTAGATAATATTACTTGTGTCATTATATAACTTACTAATACTTACATATACTATTTAAGAACTTAATGTTGATTTTGAAAATATTTCTTGAATCAGCTAAGATCTTATGGATACAAATGCTTAAAAAGTTTCTAAATCCTATTAACGATGACTTACAAATGCTTACAATAGATACATATTGTATGTTTTAAGTTACTAATACTTACAAATGATACTTAATAACTTACTATTGATTTTGATAATATTACTTGTGACATATCAATAACTTACTTATAGTTAGATATGATACATAATAACTTACTGATTATTTAAGTTACTGATGCTTACGGTTTATAATGGACAATGTTAATGATGACTTCTACAAACTTACCGATACAAACTTAATAGTTACAGATGCATTCTTCAAAGAAAATATGGGAAATATATACTGATAAATAAAATAAACTTACTGATGCATTCTTCAAAGTTACTGATACATGTTCCACACTTACTAATACATGTGAGAGGCAAGAACTTACTGATTCATTCATCAAATTTACTGATATATGTTTCATACTTACTGATACAATTGACAAGTAAGAACTTACTGACAACTGAAATAAACTTACTGATGCATGCTTCAAAGCTACTGATACATGTTCCAAACTTACAAATACATGTGATAGGCAAGAACTTACTGATTAATTTATCAAATTTACTGATACATGTTTCATACTTACTGATACAATTGACAAGAAAGAACTTACTGACAAGTAAGAACTTGCTAATGGAAAGTGAACAATAGAAAAGAACTTACAAAATACGTTATATTAAAATTAAAAATATCATTCTAATTGAATATAAAATGATCAAAGACACACAACTTCAGCCTTGATGAATAGTACACAATTTACAAAGATTACAAAGAAGGGAAATATATAAAAATTGGAATTCTTCTATAAAATGACTTCAGTCTTCTCATTCCTTTGAATATGCTTCAGTCTTCTCATTCCTTTGAATATCAACTGAATTCAAAACTTTCGAATATCAGCTGCATTGAATATGTATCCACCTGTGTAATGGAAAAAATATAGATAATGTTAGCAGTAAGTTAATATACTAGAAGTACAATATGAATCATATCAATTAAAGAATTTCTCTTACCATCAAGCATTATTTGCAGATTTTGAAGGGCAATTCCTTGAATCATGTCCAGCATTTACTTTGTGGCATAATTTGCATTGTCTACCCTTTGACGAATTCTCTTCACTAATTGATTTCAATCTATTAGTGCTGCCCTTTGGTCTACCACTTTTTCCAGATCCTTTTGGTTTTGCTACATTGGGATCTTTTACAACAAATATTGTCTTATCACTTTTTTCATTAACCTCGTGGACATCTTCAACATTAACAATGATCCTTTTGCTCTTAATAGCTTTGACTCCTTCAGAAGCATCTATAAGGACCTTCTTAATGTAATCATATACTTCTTTGTTGCCATCAGCTTCGCTAATAAGTTCATTTGCCAATACCCTTAATTGACTATTGTCGTCTTGTACTGTTCTCTTCCTATAAAGTGGATAGTAACCATTTCTCTTGATATCTTTCTTCCATCTATTCAATAAAAGAGAGGATTGAACGTCTAACGCATCAGTGTGTTTTAAAACACTAATAATGTGTCTACATGGAATACCCATTGATTCCATTTTCATACAATCACATTTGAATTTATTGTAACAAGGATGAAAAGTAACTCTGTTGAAATCTTCAATCTTTCCAATAGGATATACTCTGAATTGTATAACATCATCAACAGAAGGAAATGGAATCACATTTAGTTCAATACCTTCCAAAAGCTCTGTCTTAACCATGTGATGAATCCATGATTCATCTCCTTTATTCTTTCATTTTGGCTAAAATCCTTGGTAAAATACATGTAAATAGCCACTAATTCCATGTAATTAACATTCTAACCACAAATATTAATATTATATAATTAACACTTATTTTCACCAAAATAAAAGAATAAAGAGAAAAAGGAAAATAAAAATAAAAAAAAAAAAAGAAGGCTGGATATAAAATATTCAGACTAATCCTAACCCCGAGACCAGGTCAATATTGACCAGGTCGACAAGAGAAATAAGTAGGGGGAGATAAGGATCTTAACCTATAAAAATACAAAGACAACAAAGACCAAAAATATAAATTATCCACTCTCCATAATGTAAATATTTCACCTATTTTATTTATCATCAAAACCACTCCAAAATTAAATACTTTCTTCATCAAAGTTGTAGATAATAATTTAAATAAAAATACAAAATTGAGTTTGTATAAAAATAATAATCAATGTACAAATTATACACAAAATAAAAAGCCAAAATCTAAACTTCACAGACCCATAACTTGCAAATAAAAACTCCAAATCACCCAAACTCACCTTTAATTGTATATAGCATCTCCTAAACTATTTTATAAAATTGGGTGCATAATTTTTGGGGTCCATATGCAAAAGTTAGGTTTTTGGCTCTTCTTGTACATAGTACCTATCTTCCCCAATATTCCATATTTTTATAAATTAATATTTTGTAAAAAAATGTCTATAATACTTGTTTATAATAGATAAAAGAATTAATAATAAAATTTTGTAAAAATAAAAATTACAAAATAAAAATAATAAAAAAATATGTATATATAGGTCTATATCATACATAGGTAGCTCACCTATACTTATACATAAATAAAACAATTCTTTATAATGTAGATATTATTTATAAATTATTAATAACATAAATCCAAAACTAAAAAAAATTTTTAATTAAAAAAAAATTATTTAAATAAAATAAAAATAATAAAAAATTGTATAGACATAGGTAAGATACCTATAGGTCCATACACATACACATATCTATTTAAAAATACAAAATAAACTTATAAAAAGTAAATAAAAATATATTTTTATATTCATAAAAATAATTTATAAAATTATATAATAAATAAAATAAAAATTAATTTAATAAATAATAACTATTATTACTTATTTAATTAACTTAACTAATTATATATTTACTTTATATTTACTTAAATTTTATTGGGCGGTCAACCGGTCAGCGGGTGAACAGTGCCCGCCCAGGCACTGTTCACCGTCTCCTTCATTCAAAACCGCCAGGCCCTGCGAGCTTCGAGCCTTCTCAGCTCCTTCCTTCTTCCTCGCGCCCAAGCTTCTCCTCCGTCCTCTCCTCCGAGCTCCAGCTGTCCAACCGCTCCAACTACCCGATCGTTCGGCTAACGACCCCCCTCCGGCCGTGAACCCGTCCAGATTCATCTGACCTTCTCCCTATAAATACATGTCAACCCCCCCGAGCTCAGATGATCTGCCATTTGCAACTCCTTCCACCAGAGCTCGAGCGAGAGAGAGAGAGAGGCCCGAGGGTGACAGCCTCCAGCGTCCCTGCTCCGCCGAGCGAGAGGGAGTCGGATCGGCGAGATCGCCGCGCCTTAGGCGAAGCCCTGCCGCTCCGCCATCGTGCGCGCCAGCCTCCGCGAGCTGCCGACGCGTCGAGGCGATCACTGCGGAGCTCCTCCGAGCTCCATCTCCCAGGCATTCATTCCGCAGCACCTTCAACTACCTCTTCCTCCTCCAGGTTAGATCCTAATCCCATCTCCTTCTCTATCTCCTCCGTTCTCTTCTCAATCCCTCCATTCTCCTCTCAATCCCTCCATTCCCTTCTGTTTTGATTGAAAATTGCCTCAAAATCGATCCGATTTCATCCAATTCCACCTTCGTTTTCATCACCGTTCACTTCTCCATCCCTCTTCCATCTCTGATCACCTCCGGCCGTGTCCGACGGCCGGAGCTCCGAGGCTCTCCCTCCCTTCCACGTAGCCTCGTCCATCCAGTTCCCCTTCCGCTTCTACGATCCATCGGATCGAGGCTTAGACCTCGATCCAGAGGTGGTTTTGTCTTTGCAGGTCGCAGGGCGTTCGCATCCTTCATCTCCGACGAACATCTGACTTCTCCGATCCTTCTCGTCACGTCGGGATTATCAATCAACAGCTGAACACCGAGCGGAGGGTGCAGTGGCTTCAGGTAGCGACTCGATCGCTCTGTTATTGCAGATCCAGGAGGCATTCGAGGATACAAAAGCCGTGTGGGGAAACATCGCTCCAGATCGTTGATTAGCTACTCCGGATCTCGTTTTCGCCTTCGATCCGGTGCGGAAGGTCGTTACGAAACTGTTCGAGCCGTCAGCAGCGAGAATTGATCAGCCGAGCGCTCCAATTTGACGATCCAATCTCGCCGGAGTCCTCCTTCATCCCTGTTCATCGAGATAGCTTCAGCGACGTCCGATCTCCGGTGTTAGCCCCAGTTTTGATCAGAAACGTCGATTAACGCCCAAATCGTAGGCGTTGGATCGACATCATCGGACGAACACGCAGGCGCCAGGTGTCAATCAGTTAGCGTAACAGACGCACGCGCGCAGGTCACGTGACTTCGGTGAACTTTACATATCACACCCTGCAGGTTTCAAATATTACGAACAGGTCCTCGTCGGTTGGAGGCGCGTGCAGATCACGTGGAGCACTGTGACTTTTGCCGTTACACCCTCGCAGGTTTTCATATTTGCGATTTAGTCCTTCCAGAGGTGCAGCTGCTGCGAAGCGCATGATGATCTGAACTTTTTGCACACAGGCCCTCAACGTTTCATATATTTCAAAAGTGCCCCTGCCTGTTACAGTTTCATTACATTTATACCCCTATCTCTATAGAATACCCTATATACACATATAAAACCCCATAAAAATTATAAAATACTTTTAAAAATCATATAAAAATTGTAGTTAGTCTATATTACCATATATTACATATTAGACCCAAAATAAAATAAAAATTAAATAATAAAATCAATAAAAAAAATACAAAATACACAAAAAATACATAAAAACTTGTAAAAATCATAACTAACTCAATAAAAATCCCCTAAAAACGTGCAACCTATCGTTTTAAAGGGAATTTCATCTAGTTTCTACAGAAAATAAAATAAAAATAATTTCGCATTAATTTCAGCTTTAAAAATCACAAAAACTACACTGTTTGCAATAAAAATTCCCTTTTTCCCTTTAAAAACAAACCAAAAATTAAAAAAATCTTAATAACCCTTTAAAATTCCATAAAAATAATAAAAACCTTTAAAAGCCTAAAAATTACAAAACTAAAATCAAATAAAAATTTAAATAATTTCTCATAATAATAAAAATCATAAAATAGATAAAAATTACAAAAACAATATAAAATTCATAAAATTCAAATAAAAATTCAGAAAAATTCCTAAAAATACAATAAAAATTAGGGAACACTTATCCTTAGGTTTTCCATTGATTTTCCTAGTTTAAAACAGTTTGCCTCCCTGAGTTCGACACTCCCGTACAAAACCGCTATACACTTTGTTTAGGAGTATAAATAAAATAAAGAAGATTAATTAAGATTAATCTTTTCTGGTAAGCTCACCTGGTCGATACAACGACCAATACTTTTTTCTCTGATTTCTTTTGCAGGAATTAAAGAAGTGATCAGGTGGTGTTCATCAGATGGCGCCGTTGCCGGGGAGGCAGCGCTAGGAGATCGCGAGAACCTTAGGATAGATATTTCATTTTCGCGATTTTATTTCTCTGACTTTACGGTTTCTTGTTTCTGATTTGTGCAGCACAGCTCGAGCCGCGCAGCTCAGAACCGCGAAACCAATTAGCTTAGAATTTCTTGTAATTTCTTGTAAAAAAAAAAGCATATAAAAAGTGTCGTAGAAAGGGGCCTCGTAAAGGCATCCCGACTTGTACGTTTCTCGGGGTCTGTTTCACCAGGGCTGTACTCCTGGGGGAGCAGAGCACCCACCGCGGCTTTTCTCGATCGCGATTTTCTCGACGGTTTTCCGCGGCTTTTCCGAGATAGGTGCTTGTTAGGAGTTTTACGATTTTTCCCTTCTCTGCGCATCGTAGGTTAGCTTAGTTAGATGCTTGCATAGGATTCGACACCTAGGTGCTTGTATCTAGGGCCAATCCCGAAAAAGACAAAAATACGTTAGACGATTTTTCTCTGAAAATATCCAAAAAAAAGTGAAAACCGAAAATTAAAACAGGGACTGCTAACGTTATCTGACACTAAAATAAACGTAAGGACTCACTTGATTTGGGAGAGCAATCCCCGAAAAACCGAATCATCGATCGAATCTCCAGATCAGCGAGAGAGAGACGACACATAAGGTAGAGCCAGAGTCCGGGCTTTTATCGAAATACTACTTAGTTCACGTCTTCAATCACCTTATCTTCAGTGGGTAAGCTCGGGTAGCCGGAAACGGTCCGAGTTTACTTAGCAGAGTGGGAGGTTTAAAGGACACTGCGTAAGGCTCGGTCCTTAAGGAATACGGGTAGCCGGAAACGGTCCGTACTTACTTCCATACTGGCTGAGACTAGGTGATTCCTGGCGAGAACTCGGGACAGTACGACGTTGAAGTCTTGGGCACCTATCTAATCTCGTTTATCTGAGAGAACGTTGTCTGCTAACCAACCATAAAATCGAAAAGATAAACGACCGAACTCTTACGGTCATCACCAGGGTTGCGTTGGTGAACTCGGGGTTTGTCTTGTGTTTGCTTGCAGAGTGAGTCTAATCTTCCAGATCTGATCAATAATCTCTCAGGATGATGGGCAGACGATCACTTCAGCCGACTCTTACGGCACCGCTCTCACACACTCGTGCCCATTCATCTAGATTGGTTCAAGAGAACCCCCTCTTTGAACCAGAGGATCATCCTCTTCCCTCTAAGACCCTGTCTCCTGGCTCGGTTCGCGAGAACCTTCTCTTCGAGCCAGAATCAGAACAACATTCTCCTTCCAGGCGTGACTCTGACCCTGGAAACTCTTTTCAGATTTCTTCTCCTCATCATTCTCTATCACCATCATCTCCAGATAATCAGCAGCTACATATTGACTTGGCGAAGCCTGATTTGGACTCTTTTTCCTTTCCAGACGACATGGCTGGCAAAGGACCGCAGACCACTTCTGTAGTGATCGATCAGGCTGCGATCAACAGTGGTCTACTTGCTTCCCTTGAAGCGATACAGAATCAGATTAGGGAGCAAGGCAGAATGATGAATGACGTCCGAGCTGAGCTGAATCAGCTTCGAGCACAGAGAGATCAGCCTGTAGCTGAACAACCTGAGGGTCAAGAGCAGCCAGATGGACCTCCAGAGGATCAGAACCGAACGATGCAACAACTCTACAACCCTGGAGCTACTACGACTCATCGATGGATCCGTCTTCCTGTCATCCGAGGGAACTTCGAGTTCCGACCTCAGACGATCCAGCTGCTGCCCAAGTTTCATGGGCTTTCTACTGAGGAGCCGCACTTGCACCTTCAGGAGTTCGAGCTCATCTGCAGCACGGTGCATGATGCAGAAGTGAACGAGGACACGATCAAACTGATCGCGTTCCCTTTCTCCCTTTTTGACCGAGCAGCCTACTGGCTGAAACACTTAGGGAGATATGTTTCGACCTGGGCGGAACTGAGAACCGCTTATCTGAACAAGTATTATCCTTTAGGTCGAACAAATGCTGCTAGAGCAATGATTAGTAATTTCTCCATGATCGGGAACGAGCAGTTCCACGAGGCATGGGACAGATTTAGAGATCTGATTGATCGGTGTCCCCACCACGACCTTTCGAAGCCGACTCTTGTACAGAGCTTCTTCGGTGGGCTAACACCTGAGTTGCAGGGGCTGGTGAATGCCGCCTGTGGTGGTTCGTATTTCTCGATGCACGAAGATCGAGTCTGGGCCATTTACGAGAAAATGGCCGAAAATTATACTACGATGTCTCAGACTCGAGTCTACAACCAGACGAAGCCACCTACTTATCACCAGCATTCCCGAGTGGCACAGATTGAAGGGAATTCATCTTCTGATGTTTCTGTTTCTCTCGAATCCTCAGCAGCTGATATGGGGATCATTAGCCAGAAGTTGGATCGAATGGAAATCATTGAGAAAAAGTGCCAGAATTTAGATAAGATCAATAAGATTGATGATCTCGAGAAATGCATGAGTGACCTGAAGACACAGATTATGTGCCTTCAAGAATTGTATACAGATTCCAATCGGTCTTCGAGGTCACAGGCTGACTCAGGTAGCCGAGACAGAGGCATACTTCCTAGACCTCCAGTTCAGCACATTTACCATGTGCATTCTGAGCCTGCTCAACATCACTCGGCATACCCGCAGCTTCCGCAGGCACCATCATCTGACACCCAGATGGTGGTCTATCAGAGTGATCAGCCGTTGGCATCTATGCCCTCAGCATATCCTGAGATGTCTGAGCCATTGACTGAGGTCAATGGGATCTGGTATGATCGGCCGCAGCAACCAGGGATCCGTCGCGATCACCCTGGTTTCCGATGGTCTACAGGTACCTCTTCCCAGCCACAACCGCAGACTTTCACGGGGCAGCACCGAGATCATCAGCAGCAGCATTCTGGTCCTCGTCAGTATCCTCAGTGGAGGCAGAGCACTTACCAGCCTCAGCAACAGCAATACCCTCCACAGCAGCAGCCAGCACAGCAGCAGCCTCAGTATCAACGAGGCGACTCATCCGGGTCTCATGGACCTTTCCATGACAACCCAGCGCTAGAGTATCTCGCTAACCTCATAACTGATCAGCATGCTTCTTTTAGGCGAGAGATGGATGAGTTCAAGACCCATGTCACCGACCTCGTCAAGGGGAAGTCCGCCTTGCCTGCTCAGATAGAACCCAACCCCAACAATCTGAAGCGAAAGGCTGAGCAGGTAGATTTGATCGAGCCCACCCTCCAATCACAGGTATTATCCGATGACTATCTCTACTGTGATGACGCTGACTTCATCTCTCTTAGGAGCGGTAGGATTCCAGTAGGCGGAGACTCTACTAGGCTCGAGGACAATATCTCAGATCACGCAAGCGAGCCTGTAGACGACATTGATGGCGGTGCTGAAGCCGCAACCTTTGACGCTGAAGATGGTGGTGCTGAATCCACCAAGTCTGGAGAGCAGCCAGAGCAGAACGCCGATTCAGCTGCATTACCATTTTTCATTTCTTCTGATGATGATAGAAAATCACAAAAAAATGTAAAAAAGAGGAGAACTCCAAAGAAGAATAAAAAGATTGTTGATCCAGATCTTGATCTTTCTGCTAGCTCAAAGAAAGCAAGTCCCCGTTCTCCAAAAATCTTTGTTTTTACTTCTTCTGATCCTCCGATTGTACAGACTAACCCGGAGGATGTACAGATACCTTTCCCGAAAGCACTCTGCTTAGGAAAAGGTGCTAAAAAAGAAAACCCCAAAAAGATTCAAATGAATGATCTGACGAAAGAGATGCTTGAAAGGTTCACAATCCAACTCACTCTTTCGGAAGCCTTGGCTCACATTCCTCTTCTGCAGAAAGGCTTAAAAGAACGAACCACCGTCCGCAGAAAGAAGAAGCGCAATCATTGTTCTGAAATCCATGTGTTGACCAAGGAGACTTGTCACGCCATCCAGAATCGTCTCCCAGCCAAAAGATCAGACACGGGAGCGCCGTATGTTAGATGCGAGATCCTCGATCAGACTTTCGATCGGACTCTATTAGATAGCGGATCCTCGATTAATCTCCTTCCATCTTCCTTACTCGACAAGTTCGAGTTCGGGCCTCTTCGACCAAGCCGAACGGTCTTGCAGTTTGCTGATAGATCAATCAAGAGGCCTAAGGGTTTAATCGAGGACGTTATCGTCACCATTCAGGGTTTGCAATTCCCCGTGGACTTTGTCGTATTAGACATGGCGGTCCCTGAATGTGTGGCTGATACCCCAATCATATTAGGACGACCTTTTCTGGCAACAGCAAAGGCCGTTTCCGACTATGGTACTGGGAAGGTGTACTTTCGCGTCCAGGGCGAAAGTATACATATAGAGACGATCCAAGATCAGAAATCTAGAGCACCTGAATCAGAGAGAGCATCTGATGACGAGCCCGATAGTCATCAAGACTGTGACTTCGTGCAGACAGACGATGAAGCCGTTTGGGCCGAACCGAGTATCCATTCCTTCATTACGCCTTCAAAGGAGTCTGAGTTGCAGATACTAGATGAAGACGAATTCGATAGCACAGTCTTAGAGCAGACACAATCACAGACTGAGGCCGACGATTCTGATGATGATCATTCAGATTATCTATCTTGTCATTCTGATTCTGATCCCTCCGATTTAGACGTGGATTTCGATTGGCAAAGTTTTGATGAATATGTTCCGCGTTTAATCTCAAATGAGCCTACAACCAATCTGGAGATCAACTCGAATCAGAACATCATCCCATCTCCAGATCTTTCTGAGTCAGAGCAGGCAGAGCTCACGCATACTGATCTAGTAGCCTACACCCAGGCTCTAATCAAACCCGCCCTCCCTGCCCCTTCTCCCCCTGAACTCAAACCATTACCTCAGAGCATGAAGTACCGATTCCTTGCGGGTGAATCAAAAATGTTTCCGGTCATCATCTCTTCCAATCTGACCGAAGATCAAGAATCCCGTCTGATGACGATTCTTGAGAAGAACCGCAAGGCGATCGGGTGGTCAGTAGCCGATCTCCATGGGATTAGTCCGGCTCTGTGCTCCCACCACATCTTTCTCGAAGATGACGCCAAGCCATCTCGTGAGTTTCAGCGTAGGCTGAACCCTAATCTTCGAGAAGTGGTTATGAAGGAAATATCCAAGTGGTGGAGCGCCGACTTTATCTATCCCATCTCCGACTCGAAATGGGTTAGTCCTTTGCATGTGGTACCCAAGAAGACGGGTATCACCACAGTGATAAACGAGAACGGAGAGGAGATCGCTACCCGAGTACCGACTTCTTGGCGCGTCTGCGTGGACTACAGACGCTTGAATCAGGCGACCAAGAAGGATCACTTCCCGCTACCGTTCATCGATCAGATCATCGAACGGTTAGCCGGGAAGAGCCATTATTGCTTTCTCGACGGGTACTCGGGATATAATCAAGTGGCTATCGCTCCAGAAGACCAAGAAAAGACGACATTCACCTGTCCGTTCGGAACGTATGCTTTTAAACGGATGCCCTTTGGATTATGTAATGCTCCGGCTACATTCCAGAGGTGCATGCTTTCGATCTTCGCGGACATGGTGGGAGATTTCTTGGAGGTCTTCATGGACGATTTCTCGGTCTACGGCGATGATTTTGATTCCTGCCTTTCAAGCCTAGACCGCGTGCTTCAGAGGTGCACGAAGGTTAACCTCGTGCTTTCTTGGGAGAAGAGTCATTTCATGATGACTCAGGGGACGGTCCTTGGTCACATCATCTCCAACCGGGGCATGGAGGTGGATCCGGCCAAGGTGGATATCATAAAGAAACTCAATCCACCGTCCAATCTGAAACAGCTTCGGTCATTCCTTGGGCATGTCGGTTTCTACCGACGTTTCATACGAGACTTCAGCAAAATTGCCCGACCGTTGTCTGATCTTCTAGCGAAAGACACCGAGTTTATAGTCGATGATAAGTGTCTTTCGGCTTTCAATACTCTCAAGAACATGGTTGTAGAGGCTCCTGTCCTTCAGCCACCCGATTGGTCTCTCCCATTCGAGATCATGACGGATGCCTCCGATTTTGCCGTTGGGGCTGTGTTGGGACAGAGGAGGGATGGCCTTCCATATGCCATACACTACGCTAGCAAGACTTTGGATTCCGCACAGCGGAATTACACGGTTACAGAGAAAGAGATGCTAGCTGTAGTATTTGCCTTAGACAAATTTAGGTCCCATATCATAGGATCCAAAGTCACTATCTTTACTGATCACACCGCCATCAAATACTTAATGGATAAGAAGGATTCGAAGCCGCGTCTGACCAGATGGATCCTTCTACTCCAGGAGTTCGACATTGTTATCAAAGATAAACCTGGAGTCAAGAATGTGGTGGCGGATCACCTCTCCCGACTAGAATTACCTGAGACTTCTGATTTTGATACACCAATCACCGAGACCTTCCCCGACGAGGCGATTCTTGCTGTCGCCTCGCTGCCATGGTATGCCGACATTGTGAACTTTCTTGTTGCTAAGAAAGTCCCGCAAGGTTGGTCCAGACAGAGACTTGAGACTTTCCTCGCGAAAGCCAAGTCTTACCATTGGGAGGATCCGATCCTTTATCATGAAGGAGCGGATTCCGTCTGGCGTAGGTGTATTCCTCAGGAGGAATACCAGAGTGTCCTCATGTATTGTCATCGATTAGAAGCTGGAGGACACCATTCAGGGAAGAGGACAGCACAAAAGGTGCTCCAATCCGGCCTTTGGTGGCCTACGCTCGTTGCGGATGCTCATGCATTCGTAAAGAGATGTACTGACTGCCAGAAGATGGGCACTTGTGGACATAAAGACATGATGCCGATGCAGCCGATTCACTTCTGCGAAGTGTTCGATGCATGGGGTATCGACTTTATGGGCCCATTTCCGAAAAGTCAGGGGTTCGAGTATATCCTTTTAGCTGTGGATTATGTGAGTCGTTGGGTGGAGGCAATTCCTGCCCGAGCCGCGGATGCGAACACGGTTTGCAAGTTCCTGAGAAAGCATATCATTACGCGGTTCGGAGTCCCTCGAGTTCTGATATCAGACGGGGGTAGCCACTTCATCAACGACAAGGTAAGGGCACTTGCTAACGAGTTCGGTATAGACCATCGGGTTGCTACTCCGTATCATCCTCAGACGAATGGTCTAGCCGAGGTTTCGAATAGGGAGATCAAGACGATCTTACAGAAGGTTGTTCGCCCAGACCGAAAGGATTGGTCGCAACTTTTGGACTCGGTTCTTTGGGCATATCGAACATCCTTCAAGACTCCATTAGGTACATCTCCCTTTCGGCTCGTTTATGGCAAGCCATGCCACTTACCTGTTGAGATCAAGCATAAATCCTGGTGGGCAGTGAAAGAAGTGATCTTTGGACTTGATGATTCGGGAGACCAAAGGCAGACTGAACTGGCAGCCCTGGAAGAGCTGAGAGATCAAGCCTTCACGAGTAGCCTGCATTACAAAGAGCGGATGAAAGAGTGGCATGATGCTCACATCAGCCACAAGCAGTTTGAGCCTGATCAGAAGTTTGGCTATTCGATGCGAGACTGAAATTATTCCCAGGGAAACTTCAGAGCAAATGGAAAGGCCCTTACATTGTCAGAAAGGTGTACGACAACGGAAGCATCGATATATCTGAGTTGTCATCTGAGTCCACCTTTCGAGTCAACGGTCAGCGACTGAAAACCATTTCTCGATCATGATCCGCAGACCGTTGGAAGTTGCCCCAATCCATTTTGTATGAGATGATCTTTTCACTCTTACACTATGCATCTCATACCTGATTCTCAACGATCATCTTGTATATATTTTCGATTTCATTCATTCTTATTTTCATTTGTCTTACACCCTTAGGTTGATCTAGATTTTGCTATACTTAGGATGTGCTTTATCCTAAGTATAGGGGGGTGTAGACACTGTGTGATTGTTTGTATCGTCCTGTTCGATCACCCCTGTTGTTGCTTATACTTAGGGTGTGCTTTACCCTAAGTATAGGGGGGGTGATCTCGCTCATACCGCCTTTTGATTGTCGTCGTTTTTGTATCGTCTGCTCTCTCGCTTGTCCCTCACCTTTTGATTTTCATCTCTATACTTAGGGATATTTTACCCTAAGTATAGGGGGGACAAGCCGAGCCTTTGAGTTGTGTACATTCTCTTGACCTCGATCATCTTCGGTTTTGAGTCTGCTATCCTTAGGATCACTTGATCCTAAGTATAGAGGAGATGACCGGCTTCTATTCATTCATTCGTTATTCTTTGTGTCATTGTAGTATAGATTCTTTTCACCGATCTATACTTAGCCCGAGTTATGTCTTCCTTTGCCGCTCCTTTGGTCACTATGAGGACATAGTTCACGCTAAGTATAGGGGGGTGTCGTATATATATGCTATATATACTTTAGAAGCCATAACTCGTACTTTCTCGTATTTTTAATAATAAGGCTTCTTAAAAGTATGGGTTTATATTTTGTTTTTTTAAAAGCCGCAAGAAAACCGTAAAAATGTCTTATAAAAAATGGCTTAAAAAAATTGTAGATAAAAAAGTTGTAAATTCTTTGATAAAATCCTTAAAAATATAATAAATAAAATCCCCATAAAAATCTTGTATAAAAGCCGTATAACTTGTATATAAAACATGTATAAAATCCTTTGTAAAATACACAAAATCCGTGTAAAATTTTTGTAAATCAAATTAATTCACTAACTTTTACAAAAAAAAAAAAAAAACCCCTAAAAATTGAAAAGTTTAAAATCCAATAAAAATTTGCAAAATCCTTTAAAAATCACTTAAAACATTTAAGCCGAAAAATCTACCTCATAAAAAAATTGTTGCATTCATTAGCATTTTTCAGAACAAGTTTGATTCTCGAACCGCATGGATCTAAGTCCGAGAGATGGAGCTTGGTTTAGGCCTTAATCCACTTAATTCAAGAGGGACTTTATTAGGATCGGGAATTGAGACTCTTCAGGTCTTGTAGACTTAATTCTTTGAGTTCCATGAGACCGTGTTCGGAATTCAACTTGAAAGTGCCTAAGTAGGACACCTGGTGTCATCCGTTGAACTCTTCTCCATTTGAATCAATTTTGAACTCAAGCACTCTGCACTTAGCTCGACCTGCCTGGGGTTGCGAAGGGCAATCCATTTCGGTGGTGCGTTTCCATCCTTATCTGGTGGTGGTGATGTCTAAAGACGGGAGAGATTGGGGTTGAAACAAAGCTTCGGATGAGGGAAGGATCTGCTGGCACAATTTTTCTAAGACCCCAAAAAATGGGCGGACTAAAAAGATGCTATATCCGTCGGGGCATAAAAGACCAATGCAGTGCAACAATCATTACTACCAAAGAAGCCAAATACACCAATTCCAAAAATGACCACAATGGTCCGAGCTTCAGAAAAGCCTGCATGTCTTCGTGGAGACTTGGCTAAACTGGCCAGGCTTCACCGGAGATGTGATTACACTGATCACACTCCAGTTCTCTTCTCCTTCTTCTACTTCCTATCTTATTCGATTGTGGACACAGCACGACCTGACCTCAGAAGGAAATACCTCCCTCCTCGAGGACTGAGTTGCTGGATAAGGGCTCAATGGAAGTGTGTAGCTGTATGGGCGGTTTCTTCGCTTCTTTAAGCAGGAAGAGCTAAAACCTTTCACCACACAGTACTAATTGCTTTCAAAGCCGAAAAGTTTGCGTGATGGATAGGTGGATCTGAGCTGGCTGTTGAGGTGAATCTGGATAAGGATTTGTGGAACTTGAGGGCTGTCGAGGCTTAAATCCTAAGTCTAATAGAGTCCCGACACACTATTAATCCAAAGGTCTAAATCCAGGCTCCAAATTTTGGACGAAGTGATATTCGGTTTAAAGAAACGATCATGTTCTAAGTTCTTTTATTTTCCCTTTTTCTTTTTCTTTTTGCTTGCACTTATTTATAGAATAAGTGTTTGCTAAGGGACTAGCAAAGGTAAAGTATAGGGGAATGATGAATCCATGATTCATCTCCTTTATTCTTTCATTTTGGCTAAAATCCTTGGTAAAATACATGTAAATAGCCACTAATTCCATGTAATTAACATTCTAACCACAAATATTAATATTATATAATTAACACTTATTTTCACCAAAATAAAAGAATAAAGAGAAAAAGGAAAATAAAATAAAAAAAAAAAAAAGAAGGCTGGATATAAAATATTCAGACTAATCCTAACCCCTCGACCAGGTCAATATTGACCAGGTCGACAAGAGAAATAAGTAGGGGGAGATAAGGATCTTAACCTATAAAAATACAAAGACAACAAAGACCAAAAATATAAATTATCCCACTCTCCATAATGTAAATATTTCACCTATTTTATTTATCATCAAAACCACTCCAAAATTAAATACTTTCTTCATCAAAGTTGTAGATAATAATTTAAATAAAAATACAAAATTGAGTTTGTATAAAAATAATAATCAATGTACAAATTATACACAAAATAAAAAGCCAAAATCTAAACTTCACAGACCCATAACTTGCAAATAAAAACTCCAAATCACCCAAACTCACCTTTAATTGTATATAGCATCTCCTAAACTATTTTATAAAATTGGGTGCATAATTTTTGGGGTCCATATGCAAAAGTTAGGTTTTTGGCTCTTCTTGTACATAGTACCTATCTTCCCCCAATATTCCATATTTTTATAAATTAATATTTTGTAAAAAATGTCTATAATACTTGTTTATAATAGATAAAAGAATTAATAATAAAATTTTGTAAAAATAAAAATTACAAAATAAAAATAATAAAAAAATATGTATATATAGGTCTATATCATACATAGGTAGCTCACCTATACTTATACATAAATAAAACAATTCTTTATAATGTAGATATTATTTATAAATTATTAATAACATAAATCCAAAACTAAAAAAAATTTTTAATTAAAAAAAAATTATTTAAATAAAATAAAAAATAATAAAAAATTGTATAGACATAGGTAAGATACCTATAGGTCCATACACATACACATATCTATTTAAAAATACAAAATAAACTTATAAAAAGTAAAATAAAATATATTTTTATATTCATAAAAATAATTTATAAAATTATATAATAAATAAAATAAAAATTAATTTAATAAATAATAACTATTATTACTTATTTAATTAACTTAACTAATTATATATTTACTTTATATTTACTTAAATTTTATTGGGCGGTCAACCGGTCAGCGGGTGAACAGTGCCCGCCCAGGCACTGTTCACCGTCTCCTTCATTCAAAACCGCCAGGCCCTGCGAGCTTCGAGCCTTCTCAGCTCCTTCCTTCTTCCTCGCGCCCAAGCTTCTCCTCCGTCCTCTCCTCCGAGCTCCAGCTGTCCAACCGCTCCAACTACACGATCGTTCGGCTAACGACCCCCTCCGGCCGTGAACCCGTCCAGATTCATCTGACCTTCTCCCTATAAATACATGTCAACCCCCCGAGCTCAGATGATCTGCCATTTGCAACTCCTTCCACCAGAGCTCGAGCGAGAGAGAGAGAGAGGCCCGAGGGTGACAGCCTCCAGCGTCCCTGCTCCGCCGAGCGAGAGGGAGTCGGATCGGCGAGATCGCCGCGCCTTAGGCGAAGCCCTGCCGCTCCGCCATCGTGCGCGCCAGCCTCCGCGAGCTGCCGACGCGTCGAGGCGATCACTGCGGAGCTCCTCCGAGCTCCATCTCCCAGGCATTCATTCCGCAGCACCTTCAACTACCTCTTCCTCCTCCAGGTTAGATCCTAATCCCATCTCCTTCTCTATCTCCTCCGTTCTCTTCTCAATCCCTCCATTCTCCTCTCAATCCCTCCATTCCCTTCTGTTTTGATTGAAAATTGCCTCAAAATCGATCCGATTTCATCCAATTCCACCTTCGTTTCATCACCGTTCACTTCTCCATCCCTCTTCCATCTCTGATCACCTTCACCTCCGGCCGTGTCCGACGGCTCGGAGCTCCGAGGCTCTCCCTCCCTTCCACGTAGCCTCCGTCCATCCAGTTTCCCCTTCCGCTTCTACGATCCATCGGATCGAGGCTTAGACCTCGATCCAGAGGTGGTTTTGTCTTTGCAGGTCCGAGGGCGTTCGCATCCTTCATCTCCGACGAACATCTGACTTCTCCGATCCTTCTCGTCACGTCGGGATTATCATTCAACAGCTGAACACCGAGCGGAGGGTGCAGTGGCTTCAGGTAGCGACTCGATCGCTCCTGTTATTGCAGATCCAGGAGGCATTCGAGGATACAAAAGCCGTGTGGGGAAACATCGCTCCAGATCGTTGATTAGCTACTCCGGATCTCGTTTTCGCCTTCGATCCGGTGCGGAAGGTCGTTACGAAACTGTTCGAGCCGTCAGCAGCGAGAATTGATCAGCCGAGCGCTCCAATTTGACGATCCAATCTCGCCGGAGTCCTCCTTCATCCCTGTTCATCGAGATAGCTTCAGCGACGTCCGATCTCCGGTGTTAGCCCCAGTTTTGATCAGAAACGTCGATTAACGCCCAAATCGTAGGCGTTGGATCGACATCATCGGACGAACACGCAGGCGCCAGGTGTCAATCAGTTAGCGTAACAGACGCACGCGTGCAGGTCACGTGACTTCGGTGAACTTTACATATCACACCCTGCAGGTTTCAAATATTACGAACAGGTCCTCGTCGGTTGGAGGCGCGTGCAGATCACGTGGAGCACTGTGACTTTTGCCGTTACACCCTCGCAGGTTTTCATATTTGCGATTTAGTCCTTCCAGAGGTGCAGCTGCTGCGAAGCGCATGATGATCTGAACTTTTTGCACACAGGCCCTCAACGTTTCATATATTCAAAAGTGCCCCTGCCTGTTACAGTTTCATTACATTTATACCCCTATCTCTATAGAATACCCTAAATACACATATAAAACCCCATAAAAATTATAAAATACTTTTAAAAATCATATAAAAATTGTAGTTAGTCTATATTACCATATATTACATATTAGACCCAAAATAAAATAAAAATTAAATAATAAAATCAATAAAAAAAATACAAAATACAAAAAAATACATAAAACTTGTAAAAATCATAACTAACTCAATAAAAATCCCTAAAACGTGCAACCTATCGTTTAAGGGAATTTCATCTAGTTTCTACAGAAAATAAAATAAAATAATTTCGCATTAATTTCAGCTTTAAAAATCACAAAACTACACTGTTTGCAATAAAAATTCCCTTTTTCCCTTTAAAAACAAACCAAAAATTAAAAAAATCTTAATAACCCTTTAAAATTCCATAAAAATAATAAAAACCTTTAAAAAGCCTAAAAATACAAAACTAAAAATCAAATAAAAATTTAAATAATTTCTCATAATAATAAAAATCATAAATAGATAAAAATTACAAAAACAATATAAAATTCATAAAATTCAAATAAAAATTCAGAAAAATTCCTAAAAATACAATAAAAATTAGGGAACACTTATCCTTAGGTTTTCCATTGATTTTCCTAGTTTAAAACAGTTTGCCTCCCTGAGTTCGACACTCCCGTACAAAACCGCTATACACTTTGTTTAGGAGTATAAATAAAATAAAGAAGATTAATTAAGATTAATCTTTTCTGGTAAGCTCACCTGGTCGATACAACGACCAATACTTTTTTCTCTGATTTCTTTTGCAGGAATTAAAGAAGTGATCAGGTGGTGTTCATCACCATGTAAAACAAAGTCTTTGTGAAATGCTCAGAAAATTGTTTTTCAATGCTCCACTGCGTAGCCAACTTGGGAATTTTATTCTCATTTTCATTGTCCAGCATATTAGCATGCTCTCTCATTCTTTCAACTGCGGTTTGAAATCTAGCCATGAACTCATATAAACTATTCAGCTGATTGGCATGGTTAGTCAAGAATGAATTCATGCTCTCGCTCCTCTGTGTTGTATTCATCTCAGCAAAAAAATATCTTCTCATGTAAATAGGCACCCACTTCCTCCTGATACGATACATAAACATTAATCCATCTATTTTTTTTCTAAATTACATTCTGTAACTATTCCTTCCCACTCAGCTTCAAATCTTCTTCACTTTTTGCCCCCCAAATAATCTTATTCAATGAAGGAATTGCTATATCAGTTTTTTTTGTTAAACCAATCCTCTTCTTCATGTTAGCTGTAACATGCCAACCACAATATCTATGTTTGGTATTGGGGAAAGTTCTCTTATAGCAGCATTGATGGATGGGCACTGATCAGTAATAATTGACTTGGGAGCGACATTAACAACCATCAGAAAATTTTTAAAAAGCCATACAAAGGACTCCTTCGTCTCATTCATTAAGAATGCATTACAAAAGAATATAGTCTTGTTATGGTTGTTAACCCCACAAAAAGAAAGCAAAAATGAGCCTATACTTGTTTGTTATCGTATGTTGTATCAAATGTAACAACATCTTCAAACAATTTATAATCTTCCATAGAGTAAGAATTTATCCACATGCAATGAGTTAAACACGAATCCTCATCTTGCTTGTACACATAAAAAAAATCAGGTGTAATGCTTTTGCAATATTCAAGATGTTCCAACAACATAACAACATCATGACCTTCAATTTCTTTCTTCTCATCACGCTTCAAATTGTATATGTCTCTAGCTATATAACCAATACTTTCATCAGATCCACTTTGTTTGTCCAAAAAAGCAATTTGTTTGTGATGAATACCCATTCATCACTCTTTATTCTTATATTTTAGCTACAAAAACCTTTGCAACTGCATGTAGATATGTGTAAATAGAATAATTACCAAAAGCATGCATTTGTAAAAACCTATAATTAGCATGTTTTTGTGCAAAAATAAAAGAATAAAGATTAAAAAGAAAAAAGAGGGAAATATTTAGAATAAATATTGAGCAACCTAACCCAAGGGAGGGCTCAGCATGGGCCTGACCGCAATAAAAGCCAAGTGAGGGAGATAGGGGCTCATGTGTATATATTTATGTAAATAAAATAAAATGTTTTCCTCACCAAAAATACACTTGTAAATACTTGTATATATATATTTATTATATAAAAAACAAAAGAAAAATTAAAAATCAAAAAGATCAAAAATACCCTTTCATCATGTACATAGACCATGCTTCTACATTTATTTAACCTTGTAAATAAATAAAGTTATTTTCCAAACTTTTTGTAAATATTCTATGTTATATATTATAAATAAATAAAATAAAAAGAATCAAAACAAAATCAAAACAAAAATATAAAAATCAAAAATACCAAAATACATATACCATGTATATAGATGTATATATCTATTTATTTTACCTATGTATATAAATAATAAAAACAAAAAAAAAATACCCTTTTATTCCTTATTTTATTCTATAATAAATAAAATATAAAATAGGAATAAAATTATACAAAAATAATAATTAAAAATCAAAAATCAAAAGCCTACATATTGTATATATACCTATATATAGCTATATATTGTAAATACCTTATTTTTATTTCCAAAAATTAATTAAAAATCACAAAAAAATAGAAAATATTAAAACAAAAATCTTTCATGTTTCGACTTTTTAATAATTCTGCCATTTGCTATTTATAATTGATTTATCAAATCTTTTCCACGTGGCAGAGTCTCATTGGTCCACGGAGATGTTGACCTCCCGGTCAACTCCCTCCGCGGACCTTCTTCTCCAGCGGATCTCGCGCCGACCCGACTTCTCCTCTTTTTCCGCGCTCGATCCACTCGCCATCTCCGCAAACCCCGGGTCCTATCTCTTCTTCGTGCATCCGAGACCCTCGCCGGGGTATCCACATCGGGATCCGCGCTTCTCACAGCCCTACCCGACCAGCCCTAGCCGGACCTGCCCCCACTTAAATACCCAGCTCCGCCACCCATTTTATCTATCTTTGGCCATTTGCGTAGTCTTCCAGTGAGCTCCAGAGAGAGAGCGAGGTGAAAGCTCGCGTCCCCGACCTGTTGCAGCGAGGAAGGCCGGCGAATCCACTGATCCGGCGAAGAACTCGCCGTAGCTCCGCCACCGGAAGCGAGCTCGAGCCTCGGGCAGTGACGTCCCTTGAGGCCACGACCGGGAGCTTCCCTAGCTCCAGCACAGTCTACTCCCCACCCAGGTAGTTCCTTAGCTCCGCCATTTCGTCCAATTTCCGTTTACCCCCAATTTGCTCCGCCGTCATCTTTCTTCGATTCACCCCGGTTCCGACCGCCATCCGACCATCGGACCCGACCCACATCTCCGCCTTCCTCCGCCGCACATTCTAAACCCACTCACACAACCCAGCTCCACAGGAGCTGGGAACCGGGCTCCACCATCTTCCACCTTCGCCAGAGCCCGTCGCCCCGACGCACCGTCCACCTTCGCTCCGCCTAACGGGGTCGAGGCACTTTTGCCCTCGACCCGCGAGTTTTCTGAGCCCTTTTGCAGGTCCTACCAAGCCCATCCGAGGGCTTGGTCATCCAAGCCGGGAGACCCAGCTCCGCCGACCGTGCCTGAGCTCCTCCGAGCTTGGGACGATCATCGGAGCGCCGCAGCCGACGCAGGAGCGCACGAGCTTTCTTCTCCGATCATCGGCGCGCCCCGAGGAGGAGGCCAGCACCCGCACGAGCCCGGCGAAGTTCGCCGGGGACCAGTTCCTCCAGGACCCTCCAGCGTCGTCGGATCAATCCCTCAGCTCCAGACGCCATCCAGACCGTCCATTCCTAGCGCCTCCTTTGACGTCAGATCTGAGGCGATAGATCCAGGCCGTCAGATCCACACGTGTCCTGGCCTGGACCGTTGGATCGACCAGAGCAGCAGCAGCATTGAGAGCCGCCGCCATCCTGACTGTCCGATTGCCACGTGGCGGCCATCTAGCAGCTCCGGTTAATAAAGGGTAATTTACCCTTAGGCCCTTATATTTACTTTATTTCGCATTAGTCCTGTAAATGTTTAAGTAGTTGTTTAGTTTTAGGGTAAATTGCGTAGAGGACCTCGAGCTTAGTTTATTTGCATTTATACCCTGCCTATTGTGAGCCACGTGCTTCGCCACGTGTTTTGTTGGTGTATTTGCAATCTATGCCCTTGTAGTTCTGGATTGTTCTGAAATGAAAGAAACTTTTTAGTTAATTGCATTTATACCCCTGTGCGTGGTTGTTTTACATATGTGCGTTATTTTTTGGGTTATTTGCAGTTGAGGCCCTCGGGCTTTTGGTACGTGTTACCAATTGGTCCTTGGACTTATTTTATTACATATAGGTCCCTGAGTGCCCCAGGCACGCGCTTGGCACGTGTTTTGCTGGGTATTTTGCACGGACCCCCAGAACTTTGGGTATTTGCATTCCAGTCCATGTGCACAATACCCTCTTGTCATTTTGAATAAAATATCAAATCACCTCCAAATTCGACGAAAATTTGACACATGGCTCCTGCCATGGTGTAGGATTTTTGTGAATTTTTGAGGACATTTTTGATTTCGTTTGTTTGTTTTTAAAAATTCAAAAACCATCATTTTTGTTACTGTCTAGATTGAAAACTCACAAAAAATATAAAAACACCTCTAAAAATTCTACAAAAATTAGGTACTGTTTAGTTTAGTTTGTTTTATTTTCTAGTCAATTTTGGCTATTTTTCACTGCTTAAAAACCTTAAAAACTTTAAACACTTAAAAACCCATAAAAATTCTAATAAATAACTTAAAACTTCAAAAATAATAAAATTGGTGTCTGAATTTTCCTTGTCTTACCTACTTTATAGGAAAATTACCTCCAGGCCATTTTAAGGCCCTTAGATATTTTATCTAGGGACTTTTGGCCTGGCTGGACAGTGCCATTGCTGTTTGTTACTGTTTGATTTTTAGAAAATAAAATATACATCAGAAAAATCCCAAAAATTTACCAAAAACATAAAAAATTATAAAACACATGAAAAATATTTTTGTTTTAATTTTTGGTTGATTTTTGTGGCTTGAAATAATTTGTTGAAGTGTGATTGTTTTTGTCTTTCTTATTTTCTTTACATATTAAAAATCCAAAAAAAATATAAAAATAATTAAAAACCACTAAAAAATATTTTGTCTTTTATTTTATTTATTTTTACTACTTCGTAGGCCTTCGGCCAATCCGTGCTCCTTGAGTTCGACCCTGGGTGCTATACCAGGTTAAACATATAGCAGGACCGCTTCCTTGCTTTGATTGATTTTATTTGTACTGAGTGGTTCGATTTTTCTTGATAGACACATCCGAGTGAGTGAGGTCGCAACGACCATCGATTCAGTACCTTTACCTTAGTCTCTCGGGTTTTTGTGTTATCAGAATGGCGCTGTTGCCGGGGAGCACGGCTTAGTAGTTTTTCTTTTCTTTTCATTTTGATTTTCGCGGCTTTTCGCGGCTCTTTCAGAGCTCGCGGCTCTTCGCGGCTTTTGTTTTTATTTTCTTTTTATTTTTTTTGTTTTATTTTCTTTTTCTTTTATTTTTGTTTTTGTCTTATTTTGTGTGTTTATTTTATTTTTGCATTTTTACATATATACCCTCAGTTTCTTTCATTTTATTTTTCTTATTATTTGCTTATTTTTGTTGGTTCTGACCACTTTGTTGTTTCTTGCGAGGGCCCGAGGACCGAGGCGGCTACTCTCGAGAGCCGACGCAACCGCGGGATTCGGAGGCGGCTCTTTTCTTCGCGGAGCCGCAGGAGAGCGTGAGAGAGAGCTGAGTGGGCGAGGCTTTTTATTTTCATTTATATTATTATTGTAATAATACAGGGACTTGGACTTGGACAGTTGTGGACTTGCCGTAGCGGGTCTGTTTCGCCGAGCACCGGTGTGTTCGGGGGACCCTTAGGACTTGCGCGGTTTTTCGCGGCTTTTCGCGGTTTTCTTTTCTTTTTCTTTCTGCTTTTTCCGGTGTTTACGCGGTTTTTGCTCGAGCCCCTAGACTTAGGATTTTCTGGTGATTGTGCCATAATTAGTAGGATCCACACACCTAACTGCTTATCTGTTCCCATAGATCGTTAATTGGACCTACTTAAAAATCACTAATAAAAATAACCGATTCGTTTGCCTTCGTAGCCTACGTGCCGCAGCCCGTCCTGTAAAGCGCTTACTCCTACCCCCGATTTGTCGGACAGAGGAGGGACGGGCCAAGACCAGACTCTTTGGCTTGGAGGTCGGTGACCGGTTAGATGGTTCATCGCTAGAATTGCTCGTCTAGGACTCGGCTTTCCTCGTTGCATCATATAGGTAGTTTCCTTTCTATCTTTACATTTATGCGCGGATCATATTGCATGTAGAGTGCTGGAGATAAGGTACGCATTTCTGACTTTGCATGCATCATTGATTTGTCGCGCATCGGCTTTTTCGTCTTCTCCCCCCTGTTTTGGACTTAATAATCAGGAGAACCGAAAAATTCGTTAGGCCGTTTGTTTTCATTTGAAAAAGACTAAAAAGTGAAACCATAAAATTGGGACTGGCTAATACTATTGATCTTAAAATCCGCTCACCCTAAAAATTCTGTCTTGGGGAGAGCAACCCCCTCATTGTATGGTTTGGATGCGCGAGAGAGTGACCCGCACCCTAGGTAGAGCCCCCCCGATGCTAGTCCCGACTGATTACCGACTTTTCCGTGCGGGGCAGTCGGTTGGGTTAGCATCGGATATCCTAACAGGTCACGTAAGCGCTCTGATATTTTGTGTGTTCACCAAATAAAATTGACAAGATAAATTGACCGAACTTTCACGGTCTTCAGCTCGCGTTGCGTTGGTGAACCGGGGGTTTGTTTTCTGATCATAATTTTTCCAGATCTCATCCGCACTACTCGCCAGATCAAGATGATGGGTAGACGGTCTCTTAGGCAGCCTCTGGCTGCACCGGTTTCGGGCACGTCTACCCCATCATCTAGGTTGGCTCGCAAGAGCTCAGACCCGCTCTCCGAGCCCGAGTACGATTCCACCCTATTCCCCCTCGACCCCCTTTCTGTTCTACCTGAGAGACACGAGCCCGAGGAGAGACTGATTGATTTGACAGCACCTGAGTTGGGCTCGTTTGATTTTGCAGACGTCGCTATGGCCGGAGCCAGCAGTTCAGATGATCACTCCCGTCAGCCCGAGCACTTTGTACTTGACCAGGGAGCGATCAACTCCACCCTGATCGCATCACTTGAGACAGTCCAGCAGCAGTTACGCGATCAGGGGGCATTCATGATAGAGATGAGGCGAGAGTTGGAGAGGCTCAGAGCAGAGCGAGACCAGTAGAGCGAGCCTGAGGAGATACCTGATGCATAGGCACGAGCCACAGCAGCCGCAGCCGCAGCAGCAACCGCAGCCGCCGCAGCGGGAGGCGCCGCGGCAGGAGGACCACCACGACCGATGCGGGATTTACACAATCCCGGATCTACTCTGATGCATCACTGGGTAGTGGTGCCGGCGATCGTGGGGGACTTCAAGTTCCCCCTGAACACCTTGCAGATGCTACCCCGCTTCCACGGACTTGCCACTGAGGAGCCCCGCCTCCACCTCCAGGAGTTCCTGATGATCTGCAGCACTGTCCACGATCGCCATGTGGACCAGGACACGATCCGGATGATAGCCTTCCCGTTTTCACTGGCAGATAGAGCAGCCACCTGGCTGAAGCATCTTGGGAGGTTTGTCTACACCTGGGAGCAGCTCCGCACCGAGTACTTGAACAAGTACTATCCACTCGGGCGAACGAAGGCAGTGAGGGCCCTGATCAGCAACTTCTCCATGTTCCCCAACGAGCAGTTTCACGAGGCATGGGAGAGGTTTCGAGAGCTCCTAGACCGATGCCCGCACCACGACATCTCCAAGCCGAACCTAGTTCAGAGCTTTTTCAGCGGGTTGACGCCAGAGCTTCAGGGTCTGGTGAACGCTTCTTGCGGCGGGTCCTACTTTGCCAAGGACCATGACCAGGTGTGGGCCATCTACGAGGAGATGGAAGAAAACTACATGGTGATGTCCCAAACCAGTTTGTATACTCAGAAGACCCAGCCACAGCAGCCAGGACCCGTGCAGTACCAGCGGATAGCACGGGTCGATGCAGGTCCATCCAGTTCGTCCGCAGCCGCAGCAGCACAGGCAGAGTCGACAGCTGCGGACATGGGCATTATCAGCGAGAAGTTGGACCGCATGGAGCTGATTGAGAAGAAGCAGTGCCAGAGGATCACTCAGATGGAACAGATGGCACAGGTTCTGAGCGACATGAAGACCCAGCTCATGTGTCTTCAGGAGGCACAGACGGCTCCTCAGCCCCGTCTTCAGTCGCGAGGCGACTCCGGCAGCAGCAGCAGCTCGTCCCAGCGCTCCAGCACCCCTGTGCAGCCTAGACAGGTTCACCTTGTACAGGCGCAGCCGTACCAGCAGCCGCAGCCCACCTACCAGTCCCCACCATCTCCAGACATGCAGATGGTGGTATACCAACCGGACCAGCCTCTGGCAGTACTCCCGCCAGCCCCCTACGATGCCGAGCCGTTGATGGATGTCAACGGGATTTGGTATGACCGCCCCCAGCCTGGGATCCGACGAGACCATCCCGGATTCAGGTGGGGGAGTGGTGGTGCCCAGCCCCAGCAGCAGCCGTCAGGACAGAGAGGGCAGTACTCCCAGCGGAGAGATCACTAGCCGCAGCAGCAGCCCCCAGCATATCAGCAGCCCAGCCATCCTTCGGTCCTCGTCCCTATCAGCAGCAGGGACATTCATGGAGACGTGAGCAGCAGGCTCACCCAGTTCAGCAGCAGCACCCTTCCTCATACCCCTCTTACCACCAGCAGCAGTACCAGCAGCCTCACCCCCAGAGAGGCTACCCGTCGGGCTCCCACGAGAGCCCCGCTTTGGATGACATCGCCCGCCTCCTCACGGACCAACAGGCCACATTCAGACGGGAGATGGACGAGTTCCGCCAGGAGATGCGGGACTTGGTGAGAGGGAAGGCCGCCATTCCAGCCCAGATTGAGCCGAATCCGAATAACCTCAAGAGGAAATCTGAGCAGGTATTACACACTGAGTCTGCCACTCCTAGTGACCTATTTGTTGATACATCTTCGGATCTATTTGATGCTGATTTTATCACACTTAGGAGCGGTAGGACCCCAGCAGGCGGCGGCGCCTCATCTGAGCTTCACCACGAGGATACTTCAGAGGCGCCACATAAGGAGGAGGAGAGCGGTACTGAGGCCGCTCCAGATGATGATGGTGGCACTGAGGCCACCAAGGATGCTAATCCCACCGGCGGTACTGAGGCCGCCGCTTCACCAGATCGAGGAGGTGGTACTGACGACACCAGGATAGCCGAGCCAGCCCGCGGTACTGATGCCGCGAGACGTCTACCAGCAGCAGCAGCAGAGCCAGCCCATGGTGGTACTGAGGCCACAGGTGTTTGTATAGAGAGAGATGTTGTCTTTCCCCGCCTTGATGTATCTCAGAACTTTGGTTTGAATAAAGGAAAAGGTTTAGTTTCTTCTGGTCCCACTGTGGTGCATGATGTATGTGTGGATCCGGTCATCGAACCGTCTAGGCCTTTTCCTAGTCCTTCATCTGCGAAGGACCCTGTGATCCCCTTCCCTAGAGCCCTTCAGATGGGGAAGGGGAAGAAAAAAGAAAATCCCAAAAAGAGAGAGCTTGAGGAGTTCAGCCAGAGCATGCTCGATCGATTCCACATCCAGCTGACCCTCCAGGAGGCTTTGCAGCACATCCCCCTTCTCCAGCGATCATTGAGAGACAGGACTACAGTCAGGAGGAGGAGGAGGAACCACACTTCAGAGATCCATGTGCTGACGAAAGCCACGTGTTTTGCGATCCAGAACCGACTGCCAGCCAAGAGGCCAGATTCAGGGGCCCCGTATGTCAGATGCCAGATCAGTGAGCAGAGGTTCGACCGTACTCTACTAGATAGCGGATCGTCGATCAACCTTCTTCCGGCAGCCCTTCTCGACCGCTTCGAGTTGGGCACTCTTCGACAGAGCAGGACAGTCCTTCAGTTCGCTGATCGATCTGTCAAGAGGCCGAAGGGGTTGTTACGGGACGTTATCGTCACGAATCAGGGCCTGAAATTCCCCGTGGACTTCGTAGTGTTGGACATGGAGATCCCTGAGTCAGTGGCCGATACCCCCATCATCCTTGGTCATCTGTTCTTGGCCACAGCCAAGGCGGTGACTGATCATGATAGCGGGAAGGTGTACTTTCGCGTCGAGGGCGAGAGTATACAAATAGAGACGGTCGAGGACTACAGAGCTAGAGAGAGAGCCCGCTCAGATGCGAGTACAGATTCAGAGCAGCTGACAGACACAGAGCCAGACATCCACCAGGACTGTGATTTTGTGATCACAGATGATGAGGCAGCTTGGGTAGATCCTGCAGCACAGACCATCCTCTCATATTCAGATACAGCTGATGCCGAGATGATAGCAGAGGAGAGTCTGGAGAGCACAACCCTGGTTCAGGATACCACAGAGGCAGCAGAGCCGGTCCTTGATCGCGACACTAGTTTCAGTGATGGTGGTGCTGAGGCCACCTTGCTTTACGGTGGTACTGATGCCACCGCAGTTGATACAGATCCCTCGGATTCAGAGTCTGATTGGGCCGATTGTGATGATCAGATGCCAGACCTGATTCCACCTGAGCCTACAGATGAGGAGGAGGCGGATGCAGAGCAGACCAGAGACGGTGCAGTTGAGCAGCCTTCTCCCGATCCAGTTTGCGAGAGTACGCTTTCACTTTCCCAGGCAGATTTGGCAGATTTAGCAGCTTTCACTCAGTTTCTTCCGCAGCCAGATTTGCCAGCACCGAGCATTCCAGAGCTGAAGCCGCTCCCTACTTCGCTGAAGTATCGATTCCTTGCGGGCGAGCCAGAGATGTACCCAGTCATCATCTCCGCCGAGTTGACTGGAGAGCAGGAATCCCGTTTGATGGGGGTTCTTGAAAAGAACCGCAAGGCGATCGGATGGAGCGTAGCAGATCTCCATGGGATTAGTCCATCAGTGTGCTCCCACCATATCTATCTCGAGGAAGGGGCGAAGCCGTCGCGTGAGTTCCAGCGGCGACTGAACCCCAACCTGAGAGAGGTCGTGATGAAGGAAATATCAAAATGGTGGAGTGCAGATTTTATTTATCCCATTTCCGATTCCAAGTGGGTCAGCCCCTTGCATGTGGTGCCCAAGAAGACGGGCATCACGACTGTGATCAGTGAGTCGAGAGAGGAGATTGCTACACGAGTACCCACCTCTTGGAGGGTCTGTGTTGACTACAGGAGACTCAACCAGGCCACCAAGAAGGACCATTTCCCCCTGCCTTTTATTGACCAGATCATTGAGAGACTGGCAGGGAAGAGCCATTATTGCTTCCTGGATGGGTACTCGGGCTACAACCAAGTGGCCATCGCTCCTGAGGATCAGGAGAAGACCACCTTTACCTGTCCGTTCGGCACATATGCTTTTCGACGCATGCCATTTGGGCTATGCAATGCCCCTGCGACTTTTCAGAGGTGCATGCTGTCGATCTTCTCGGACATGGTAGGGGAGTGTTTGGAGGTCTTCATGGACGATTTCTCGGTCTACGGCGACGGATTCGATTCTTGTCTTGACTGCCTAGACCGGGTGCTCCAGCGATGTATTGAGTTTCATTTGGTCTTATCTTGGGAGAAGAGTCACTTTATGGTGACTCAAGGGACGGTGCTTGGCCACACCATCTCCAACAGGGGCATGGAGGTTGATCCAGCCAAGGTTGATGTCATTAGGAAACTCACACCGCCGTCCAATCTGAGGCAGCTACGGTCATTCCTGGGGCACGTTGGATTTTATAGGAGGTTCATTCAGGATTTCAGCAGGATTGCCCGACCGTTGACTGAACTCTTGACAAAAGACACCGAGTTCCTTGTCGATGACAAGTGTCTTTCGTCGTTTGCGACTCTCCAGCAGAGTGTTATCGAGGCTCCTGTCCTCCAGCCGCCTGATTGGTCTCTCCCATTCGAGATCATGACGGATGCCTCCGATTTTGCCGTAGGGGCAGTGCTGGGACAGAGGAGGGATGGAGTTCCATTTGCCATACACTATGCTAGCCGCACATTGGATTCCGCCCAGCGGAATTACACGGTCACAGAGAAGGAGATGCTAGCCGTAGTGTTCGCCCTAGATAAGTTCAGATCGTATATCATTGGATCTAGAGTGACTTTGTTTACAGATCACACCGCCATCAGGTACCTCATGGCAAAGAAGGATGCCAAGGCCAGACTGACTAGATTGATCCTTCTACTCCAGGAGTTCGACATTGAGATCAAGGATAAGCCTGGAGTCAAGAATGTGGTGGCGGATCATCTCTCCCGACTAGAGTAGCCTGAGGATTCTGAGCAGATTGACCCTATTAGAGATACCTTCCCAGATGAGGCGATCCTTGCTATCGCCTCAATCCCATGGTACGCCGATATTGTGAACTTTCTCGTTGCTGGGAAAGTCCCACAAGATTGGCCCCGGCAGAGGCTTGAGACCTTCCTCGCGAAGGCCAAGTCTTACCATTGGGAAGATCCCATCCTTTACTACGAAGGAGGGGATAGCGTCTGGCGTCAGTTTATTCCTCAGGAGAAACACCATAGCGTCCTCACTTACTGCCACAAGCTTGAGGCAGGAGGACATCATTCTGGGAGGAGAACGACACAGAAAGTGCTCCAATCTGGCTTGTGGTGGCCTACCCTCTTCAAGGACTCAGATGAGTTCGTGAAGAGGTGTACTGACTGTCAGAGGATGGGCACTTGTGGACAGCGTGATATGATGCTGATGCAGCCCATTCACTTCTGTGAGGTTTTTGATGCATGGGGCATCGATTTCATGGGTCCATTCCCTAAGAGTCAGGGATTTGAGTACATTCTGTTGGTCGTTGATTATGTGAGTCGTTGGGTGGAGTCTATCCCCGCCCGAGCCGCTGATGCGAGGACCGTTTGCAGATTTTTGAGGAAGCACATCATCACACGGTTCGGGGTTCCACGAGTTCTGATTTCTGATGGGGGATCTCACTTCATCAACGACCAGGTGAAGGCACTTGCTAGCGAGTTCGGCATAGACCATCGTGTTGCTACACCTTACCATCCACAGACGAATGGTCTAGCCGAAGTGTCGAATAGGGAGATCAAGACTATTCTGCAGAAAGTCGTTCGCCCTGACCGAAAGGATTGGTCACAGCTTTTGGACTCGGTCTTGTGGGCATATAGGACGTCTTTCAAGACACCTTTGGGCACATCTCCCTTTCGCCTCGTATATGGCCAAGCCATGCCATTTACCTGTTGAGCTGAGGCACAAGTCACTTTGGGCAGTTACAGATATTTTGATGGATCCAGATGGTATGGGATACCAGAGGAGGGCAGAGCTAGCTGCCCTGGAGGAGCTTAGAGATGCAGCTTTCTCAAGCAGCCTACATTATAAGGAGAAAGTCAAGGAGTGGCATGATTCTCATATCAGCCACAAGCATTTTGAGATTGGACAGAGAGTATGGCTGTTTGATGCGAGGCTACGCCTATTTCCAGGGAAGCTACAGAGCAAATGGAAGGGACCTTATCTGGTTAGAATGGTACACGACAACGGTAGCATCGACATATCTGAGTTGTCTTCTGAGAGTACCTTTCGAGTGAACGGCCAGCGGCTCAAGCTATTTCTAGATCATGAGCCGCGGGTCATTGATCTTGCCCCTATTCATTTTGCGTGAGGTGTGGTCTTTGACTCACATCTAATGCATCTCACGCCTGAGTTTCACTGATCTTCCGCCTTGTATAGATCCAGATGTCCATATCACTACATTCTTTAGTCCCCACATCCCTTCCTTCATCTTATGAGTATGCTATACTTAGGGTGCACTTTACCCTAAGTATAGGGGGGATGTGAGACCTTTCGGGTATTTCTTTTGTTTCTATCTACCCCTGTCTTTGCTGCCTATACTTAGGGATATTTCATCCTAAGTATAGGGGGGCTAGACCCTGTACATTCTGCACTCAGGTTTTCCCTTAGTATACAGCCTGCTATACTTAGGATTACTTGATCCTAAGTATAGGGGGGAGACCTGGGTTCCTCTTGACTTTTCATTTCTTTTTGTATAGCTTTCCTTTTCACTTTCCTGTACCTAGCACGAGTTATGTCTTCTCCATCGCTCTTGATTCTGAGGACATCGTTCGAGCTAAGTATAGGGGGGTGTGTATATATTTCATATATACTTTAGCCATAACTCGTACTTTGTGTGAGTGTGTTAATAAATAAAATGGCTAAAAACCACAAAAAATTAAAAAATTTTCATGTACATAATCTTCTTTTATTTGCACATACATAGCTAGTGTACAAATTATTTTTGTAAAAATGATTTCAAAAATCTTTTGTGTAAAGCTTGTGTAAATATTTTTGTATCAAAATTATGTATATAGTACAAAATTTTTCCAAAATGTTTTGAAAATCAAAAAGTTTGCAAAAATCTTGTGTAAATGTGTGTAAATATCTTTTTGCAAAACTTGCACTTCATGCATCATCCATTCATGATTTCAAAACATTTTTTAAAAATTTTGCATGATTGAAAAATTTGTGTAAATAAGCATCTTTTTGTACATATGTATATAGTTTTTCTGGATGATAGTTGACATTTAAACCAACCTGGAATCAAATTGAGAAATGGAGCTTGATTAAGATCTTAATCCACCTAATTTCTAAGAGGAACCTTATAGGACTTAGGTTTAAGGCATTTCAGGTCCATGGTGACTTAATCCTTTGAGTCCACTAGGCTATGGTAACATGTCATCTTAATGAGCCTAAGTAGAGCACTTAACAACAACCACATGACTCATATAGATTATGAATTTACTTGGACACCAGCACTATGCACCAAGCTCTCTACGGATGAGGTGGTGAGGAGGCAGTCTTCCTTGGCTTGGGGTAGCATATGAGGGTAGTACTTCTAGGCGGAACCTCTCTTCTTCTTATAGTGAAGGAAGTGCGTCTCAACTTGGTCTGGTTGCCATGAGGTTTAACGACGGGAGTTGTGGGTTGCAATAAAGCTTCAAAAGAGGGATAGTCTACTGGCTCAAGAGGAAAAACTCCTTGTATATATATGCTGCACATGTATATGTTGTACAGATGCACTTGAAAAAAAAATGTGCAAAAAGAAAAGAACTCCAAAAAAGTGGTGGGTCTGAGAGAAAATGATAATCCCACCGGAGTATGTATATAGAGTGCAATAAGCAAAGCTTGGTTTCATGATCCACCTGTTGTAGCTTGCAGCAGGGGAGACTTGGCTACACTGGTCAAGCTCCCAAGGGTACTTGGCTACACTGGCCTTGACCCATTCTCTTCTTCCCCCTCTTCTTGAGCCGGTTGAACTTGAACTTAGAAGGGAATACCCCGCTCCTCAAGGAAAGAGTGGCCAGATTGAGGTCATAGAGTTACCTTGTTAGGGAGGGTTGTCAAGTTGCCATTTCTGAGGTGGAGAGCTTAGACTTCACATTCACAGGACAAGAAGAGATTCATGGTCTTCAGGGTTTGTGATTGATGACTTGTTCTGATCTGGAGCATTGAGAAGTCTTGGTTATAGATTAGTGGAACTAAGAGGCTGTTGAGTTTTAAGCTTAAGTCTGAATAAGGTTCCGACACATTAATAATCCAAAGATCTGATTGAGCTCCATACCTCAATTAATGAAGGCAAGTTTAATAATCAACCTTGATCCATGTACATCCTCTTTTTCTTCTTTCTTTGTTTTTCACTTCTTTTTCAAATAAGTGTTTGCTAAGGGACTAGCAAAGTTAAGTATAGGGGGGTGATGAATACCCATTCATCACTCTTTATTCTTATATTTTAGCTACAAAAACCTTTGCAAATGCATGTAGATATGTGTAAATAGGAATAATTACCAAAAGCATGCATTGTGTAAAATCCTATAATTAGCATGTTTTTGTGCAAAAATAAAAGAATAAAGATTAAAAAGAAAAAGAGGGAAATATTTAGAATAAATATTGAGCAACCTAACCCAAGGGAGGGCTCAGCATGGGCCTGACCGCATAAAAGCCAAGTAGAGGGAGATAGGGGCTCATGTGTATATATTTATGTAAATAAAATAAAAATGTTTTCCTCACCAAAATACACTTGTAAATACTTGTATATATATATTTATTAATATAAAAACAAAAGAAAAATTAAAAATCAAAAAGATCAAAAATACCCTTTCATCATGTACATAGACCATGCTTCTACATTTATTTAACCTTGTAAATAAATAAAGTTATTTTCCAAACTTTTTGTAAATATTCTATGTTATATATTGTAAATAAATAAAATAAAAAGAATCAAAACAAAAATCAAAACAAAAATAGAAAAATCAAAAATACCAAAATAAATATACCATGTATATAGATGTATATATCTAGTTTATTTTACCTATGTATATAAATAATAAAAACAAAATAAAAATACACTTTTATTCCTTATTTTATTCTATAAATAAATAAAATATAAAATAGTAATAAAATTATACAAAAATAATAATTAAAAATCAAAAATCAAAAGCCTACATATTGTATATATACCTATATATAGCTATATAATGTAAATACCTTATTTTTATTTCCAAAAATTAATTAAAAATCACAAAAAAATAGAAAATATTAAAACAAAAATCTTTCATGTTTCGACTTTTTAATAATTCTGCCATTTGCTATTTATAATTGATTTATCAAATCTTTTCCACGTGGCAGAGTCTCATTGGTCCACGGAGATGTTGACCTCCGGTCAACTCCCTCCGCGGACCTTCTTCTCCAGCGGATCTCGCGCCCGACCCGACTTCTCCTCTTTTTCCGCGCTCGATCCGCTTTCCATCTCCGCAAACCCCGGGTCCTATCTCTTCTTCGTGCATCCGAGACCCTCGCCGGGGTATCCACATCGGGATCCGCGCTTCTCACAGCCCTACCCGACCAGCCCTAGCCGGACCTGCACCCACTTAAATACCCAGCTCCGCCACCCATTTTATCTATCTTTGGCCATTTGTGTAGTCTTCCAGTGAGCTCCAGAGAGAGAGCGAGGTGACAGCTCGCGTCCCCGACCTGTTGCAGCGAGGAAGGCCGGCGAATCCACTGATCCGGCGAAGAACTCGCCGTAGCTCCGCCACCGGAAGCGAGCTCGAGCCTCGGGCAGTGACGTCCCTTGAGGCGACGACCGGGAGCTTCCCCAGCTCCAGCACAGTCTACTTCCCCACCCAGGTAGTTCCTTAGCTCCGCCATTTCGTCCAATTTCCGTTTACCCCCAATTTGCTCCGCCGTCATCTTTCTTCGATTCACCCCGGTTCCGACCTCCATCCGACCATCGGACCCGACCCACATCTCCGCCTTCCTCCGCCGCACATTCTACACCCACTCACACAACCCAGCTCGCACAGGAGCTGGGAACCGGGCTCCACCGTCTTCCACCTTCGCCGGAGCCCGTCGCCCGGTTAATAAAGGGTAATTTACCCTTAGGCCCTTATATTTACTTTATTTCGCATTAGTCCTGTAAATGTTTAAGTACGTTGTTTAGTTTTAGGGTAAATTACGTAGAGGACCTCGAGCTTAGTTTATTTGCATTTATACCCCTGCCTATTGTGAGCCACGTGCTTCGCCACGTGTTTTGTTGGTGTATTTGCAATCTATGCCCTTGTAGTTCTGGATTGTTCTGAAATGAAAGAAACTTTTTAGTTAATTGCATTTATACCCCTGTGCGTGGTTGTTTTACACATGTGCGTTATTTTTTGGGTTATTTGCAACTGAGGCCCTCAGACTTTTGGTACGTGTTACCAATTGGTCCTTGGGACTTATTTTTATTACATATAGGTCCCTGAGTGCCCCAGGCACGCGCTTGGCGCGTGTTTTGCTGGGTATTTTGCACCGGGATCCCCAGAACTTTGGGTATTTGCATTCCAGTCCCTGTGCACAGTAGCCTCTTGTCATTTTTGAATAAAATATCAAATCACCTCCAAATTCGACGAAAATTTGACACATGGCTCCTGCCATGGTGTAGGATTTTTGTGAATTTTTGAGGACATTTTTGATTTCGTTTGTTATTTTTAAAAATTCAAAAACCATCATTTTTGGTACTGTCTAGATTGAAAACTCACAAAAAAATATAAAAACACCTCTAAAAATTCTACAAAAATTAGGTACTGTTTAGTTTAGTTTGTTTTTTTTTCTAGTCAATTTTGGCTATTTTTCACTGCTTAAAAACCTTAAAAACTTTAAAACACTTAAAATCCCATAAAAATTCTAATAAATAACTTAAAACTTCAAAAATAATAAAATTGGTGTCTGAATTTTCCTTGTTTTACCTACTTTATAGGAAAATTACCTCCAGGCCATTTTAAGGCCCTTAAATATTTTATCTAGGGACTTTTGGCCTGGATGGACAGTGCCATTGCTGTTTGTTACTGTTTGAATTTTAGAAAATAAAATATACATCAGAAAAATCCAAAAAAATTACCAAAAACATAAAAATTATAAAAACACATAAAAATATTTTTGTTTTAATTTTTGGTTGATTTTTGTGGCTTGAAATAATTTGTTGAAGTGTGGTAGTTTTTGTCTTTCTTATTTTCTTTACATATTAAAAATCTAAAAAAAATATAAAAATAATTAAAAACCACTAAAAAATATTTTGTCTTTTATTTTATTTATTTTTACTACTTCGTAGGCCTTCGGCCAATCCGTGCTCCTTGAGTTCGACCCTGGGTGCTATACCAGGTTAAACATATAGCAGGACCGCTTCCTTGCTTTGATTGATTTTATTTGTACTGAGAGGTTCGATTTTTCTTGATAGACACATTCGAGTGAGTGAGGTCGCAACGACCATCGATTCATTACCTTTACCTTAGTCTCTCGGGTTTTTGTGTTATCATTTGGCTGTAGAGATGTTAACTTGAGACATAGAAGTTAGTAAATTCTTTGTGGCCTTAGTTATTCTCCTATTCGATATCAAGTACTTCTTCTTACTTGGAGAAACAAGTTTATGGTTATGTTCCTCAACGAATGAGACCACATCCCACTGTTTGGATATCTGATTTAATTTCACACACAACTTTGCCTTACAACCACAACGGCTTATTCCACATCTTCTACCCTCGCTGTCTATTCCCTCAAGATTAGCTTCTACGTCAACCACTGTCAAGCTCGATGATATCTTCCTTTTTTTGGTATTTTGAACATATTGTCCTTCCTTCCAACAAACATATTTTTTGAAAGAAAGATTCTTAACTTTGTTTTTTCGATCAAAACAATATTTGGTGCTACTCCTCCTAATATTAAAGCAAAGTTCAGTGGTATATTTCTCATAGAACATTTCACATTCCTTTAGGTTTGAGAAAGAAAGACTCTCACGAGGAATAATAGCAGGATCTACAGTTGATATAGGGGAATCTTCATCATTTAAATCTTTAAAGCTTTCATATTCATCATTGACTAAAAGAATAAACAATAAAGAAAGTATCAATATATTTAAGCTTTCATAACACTTTAAATTAAAAATTTACTAAATCCTATTCACGATTACTTACATAGGCTTACAATAGCTAAATATAATGTGGTATAGGTTACTGATACTTACAAATGATACAAAAGAAGTTACTGTTGTTTTTGATAATATTACTATTGTCAGATAATAACTTACTGATACTTACATATGACACATAAGAAATTACTGATGCTTTAAGTGAATGATACTTACATTTGTTAGTTAAAGTTGATTCATAATAACATACTGTTGATATTGATACTGATAATTAATGATACTTATAGATGCTACTTACATATACTACAAGATACTTACAGGTGCTACTTAAAAACTTACTATTAATTCTGGCAATATTACTTGCGTCATTATATAACTTACTGATACTTACATACACAACATAAGATCTTACGTATTCTTTTGCAATTATTACTAATAAGTTTGATAATATTACTTGTGTCATTATATAACTTACTGATACTTACATATGAAACATAATAGCTTACTTATTCTTTTGCAAATGATACTATTGAATTTGAAAATATTACTTGTGTCATAATAAAGCATACTGATACTTACACGTGATACAATAGAGCTTACTGATTCTTCTGCAAATATTACTATTGATTATGAAAATATTACTTGTGTCATAATATAGCTTACTGATACTTACATGTGCTACAATAGAGCTTACTGATTCTTTTGCAAATATTACATGAGTCATTATATAACTTAATGATACTTACATATATTACATAAGAGCTTACTGATTCTTTAGCAAATATTACAAGCGTCCTCTGAGATCTTACATATACTTAAAGATGCTTATATAATACTAGAGCTTACATAATTTTGATGATGCTACGATATTAGAAATTTCAATGATGCAATGAAAAACTTGAAAATAAAATTCATATGATTACATAAAAAATAAATAATACCTATTCTTTCAGAGTTCTTGTTGACATCAATAAGATCGAAAATATTGCCTTCATCATCGCTTTCACATAAATAATCTTCACTCTCTGAACCATGAACAAAGTCGTCTTTCATAGTTGAATCTGATATATCAAGATTGTAAACTACTCGCGAATGATCCATGCACGAACCTATTAAATATATTAGCAACGAAAAACATGTATCGAAAAACATGTAAAAATTATAAAATACAAATCAAAATACCTTTGGTTTCAGATTGCGTGTTAACAATCGATGGATGCTCTCTCGAATGAGAAATTGCGTATTAACAATCGATGGATGCTCTCTCGATTGAGAAAAAATGGTTTTTTTCCTCGATAGTGATTCACGCGAGAATGGATGACTCTTTTCCTAATTGAGAAACATAATTAATTTTCATATTTACCAAAAAGGCGGTTACAAATGCGGATCCTATAATCATGGGATTGCATGATTTAATCTAACGGTGCAGAATAAGGGCCCATTTTATCTCAAATGGGCACAGTGCCCTCTGGATATATATATATATATATATATATATATATATATATATATATATAGGAGAAACTTCAAATGAGGCGGGGTCTCACCATATATATGGTGAGCCACCCTCAACTTAGGCATCTTTCTAATATATTTTACAATTTCCTGTTTCATACATATGATAATAAATATTAACACAACATGTATAGTGAAATAAAATTATGAAAATATTATTATAATGAATGGAAATATTGATTTGAATTTAGATGCTATATTTTACAAAATTCATTTTTTTACAATGTGCAGTTTATATTTTACAAAACTGTTACAGAGTTTTACTAAATTCGCAGTGGCTTTTACAATTTCAGAAAAGCCCCCACCTCATTTGAAAGGTCCCCTATATATATATATATATATATATATATATATATATATATATATATATATATATATATATATATATATATATATATGAGTTTGGAGTCCAACTCCCTCACATCAGCACATACTAATCTCCATCAAAGAAGATACCATGGCAGGCCAAAGATCGGCTTCTCTCATGTTGCTTCCGATCCTCCTCCTCTCCATCCTCGTATTTTCGCCTTTCCCCACCGATGCGATCCACACTAGCCAAGGTTGGCGAAAATAAAATATTCTTTGAGAAATCCAATTTAATTTTTGTTTCATTTTTTGGAGAGATTGCTGATCATGTTCGGTGCGTTGGTTAGTTTTCCTTTTATACAGTTTACGTTCCTCGCCCGCCGCCGTACTACTGCCCAGCGTGCGTCTGCTGCACACAGAAACCGTTACACGGATGCTGTAAGTGCTGCGCTGGTGGTGGTATCTATCCAACCGATCCTCGTGTAGCCGCGAAGCCATGAACTGCGAGTCGAGCTTCACTAGCGGTGTTTCCAACTGAACCTGTTACTTATATATGATACTGATCAAGGACAGGTTGTTGATAACTGGAATAAAGCAGTGAATTATCCGTCCATTATATATAGATATGTTTTCAATGGAATCAGTCTTTTTTCGGGCATAAATGTGGCTGACCTTCCTTGTTTAATCTGTGATAAATTCTGACTGCACGCTTAAATTAATTAAAACCGGTAATGAGACGCGCTATGCTTTGCCTATCTCACTAACATTCATCATATAATCCATTAAACTATAGTCCCGATGACTCTTCGAATCGTATATCCATCAGATTTGCATGCAACTTTCTTGCAAAAGGAGAAGAGTGTATGTCCTAATTGTGTTCACCAAGGACCTAAAAAGATCATGTTAGACAAAAGGCAGTTTTTGGTGTCTTCAAGCAGATCATACCCAAGATTTTCTCCTTACCCTTCCTATAGATGGACTTGGACTTCACCTATCACCGATAGAGTACCGCAGTATCCTCAAATATCGTCTCATGATTCCGTTATTTTCTGCTGATGAGATTTGTCCAGTCTGTCGCAAGGCATGCTTAAAGTCTGTCGCAAGGCATGCTTAGACAATTTTGGTGATCATGCAGAGAGCTCCCGGAGTTTAAGTACAGACACGATCTCGTTAGAGACGTTTTATTCGATATCCTCAAATGTGCAGGTATTGCTGCTAAGAAAGAGGCACTAGTGAACTTTTTAATTAATCCTCAGGAGGGAAGATCCACACTTAGACCTGCTGATATTTTGATTTTTGGGTAGATAGGAGGAAAACATGCTTGTGTAAATTTGACAGGAGTTTCCCCGTTGGTGGAGTACTTGAAGATTGGGACCTTCACAACAGGGTATGCTGCCCTTAAAGCTTCTTTAGCAAAAGTGGTGAAGCACGAGAAAGCCTGCACAGAGAATCAACATACCTTCATCTCCTTTGGTTTTGACACCTTTGGCTTCTTAGCACCGGAAGCTATTGAGCTTTTAAAGAGGATCCAAAAAGTGATGAACAATAATGTGGAGGGGAGAAAGAGCGGTGATGGTCAACACCTGAAGGCTTCTCTTAGTAAGGAATTTCACGGACCCTAGGTCTATGGATGTAGTGTTAGAAGGATTGATTTTTCAATTCAAAAAGAACTAGCGGCGCAACTTGTTGCCCGCTTGCCTTCTGTTTCGATGTAAACTTTTCCCTATTGATTCATCAATCTTGAATAAACTTAGTGAATTATTCTGATTTCTGTGATGTATGTTGCAGCTGCTGTTCGTCATTTTGCTCCTCCGACCTGCCTGTGCTTCGCCTGAAGGTAAGAGGTCGAGAGGGCTAAGTTGCTTAGTATTATGCACTTTTATAAATTAGCAATTTATATTTTGATCACCCAATCTGAGGGATGTACCGTGTCCCAAATGCATAGTTTATGTGACGAAGAATGTCTCAGTAGATATCGATATTGTATTCAATTAAAGTGATCGAAAATGAAACTTCTCGTGCGGATGTTGATGTTGCCGCAGACGGGCTATCAACTTCGCACTGTGGTAAAATGGAAGTCCGTATGAGAAGTCGTCATATATGTACATTATTTGCGCTTACTTGCGGGAAAAATATCAGATCTTTAGGATATTTTTTGCAAAAAAATACCTTCGGTTACTATACCATCATGATATCTATATACCAATAATGCCATGAAGGATGAGATACGTCATTCATATTTATAATATAAGTACTAGTCAGTTTTTAAAAAAATTGACCTATGGGTTGACTCCTCACAATGTAAACTATAATAAATGAAACAAAATTTAAAATATAAATTTAGCAAGTTTGAATGAAGTTTAAATTATATAATATATTATTATATATTTTACTTAAATAATTAGAAATATTATTTTAATGTATATGAAAAAAATGCTCCAATCAAGAACATCTGCATATTTCATTACATTTACACTACAACAAATAGTAATAATAATAAAATCTTAGAAACAAAGAGTTTATAGGTAAGTTTTTTTAGAAAGTCATCACTGAAGTCTCGGGCTTAGGACTTCGATCCACTATCGAGGAAAACTTGCCCTGACAACTTGTTGGGTAGGGTCTCAGTTGGACCCTTTGACAACTACACAAAATGTTTAAGCTCAAGTTATCATGTAGTAATCTCTCACCTTATAAATCACACCAACACTTTGTGAGTTTTAGATATGGGATTTTTTTATGTTGTGGTGTTACAAACTTCCCCACTTATATTTTCAACATCCTCGCTGCGACATGGCCCATCACTTATTTCCAGTAACGATGGCGGCTGCAAGCTCTGGGTAGACAATTTCTCCTATCTCTTAGTTGGGGCAGTTCCACCTCTCGAATAACCCTTTCCACTATCAAAAGGAAATTAGCTTCGATGCCATTTGTAACGTCCCGAACTTAGGTCTCGGACCTGTTATTGTGGAAAACTAGTCCAGACAACTTCTTGGTATGAGCACTGATGGACCCTTGACAATCACCCAAAATGCTTAAGTTCAAGTTCTCAAGTAGTATTCTCCCTCACTTATAACTTGCATCCACACTTTGTGAGTTTTTGGCATGCGACTATATTTGGGGTTGTAGTGTTACACTAACAATATACCATGAATTTGTATATGTAATCATGATATTGGCTAGATCATCAATTTGTTTAATCCGATTTGATCATAAATATAATGATATTCGATAAGATATGCATGGTTGGACATCCATTATAGATTGACCCATTTAAAAAAGGATGTAAATGTAACGTTGAAAGACACATAATATATAGATAAGAATACATGTAGTTGTTTTTTTGAAAATCCAAAAGGTGCATGTTTTTTTCTTCCATAACCCATAAGGGCATTACATACGAGGAAGACAGAAGGTTCTTTTTCTTTTAAAAACATAAATAAAGCACACACACAATCAAATATACTCTCTTCAATAACATCCTTACAAACCTATTTATTTCTTCAAATCTGAATAACAAACTAAGAAACTTCATCCGACTTTTTGTGTTTACAATTGAAAAACCACCCAATCTGATAGACTAAAAAGAAGAGACTATTGTCACTGTGTCGGTCGGGTAATTTTACTAGAAAAATTTATTTATTTATACTCATAAACTTGATGTGTATAGCGTTAAGTATGGGAGTGTCGAATTCAGTGAGGCAAACTGTTAAAAACTAAGGTAAAATAGTAGAAAATCTATGGTATAAAGGTTTCCTAATTTTTATTTATTTTTAGGCGAATTTTCTGTATTTTATTTAATTTTTAATTTTGTATTATTTTTATGATTTCAATATACCTATGTAAAAAATAGGTATAATTTATATTTGGTTTTAATTTTGACGCTTTTATGTGTTTCAATTATTTTAAGATTTTTATGTAATTTTTAGAAAATATTTTGTAACTTTTATTTGGTTCTAAAGTTGAAAACTAATTTTATTTGAAAACAGAATTTAATTTTTATTTTAAAATAGAAAATAATAAGAAAATATTTTTATTGTATTTTTATTAGAAAACAGAGGAAAATACCTTCAAAATGATATATTATACATACTTATGCGATTTTTATTGATTTAGTTATGATTTTTTTAAAATTTTGATGTATTTTTATTTTTTATTGATTTTAATATTCAATTTTATTTTTTTTTGATTTAATATGTAAAATACAGTAAAATATACTAAGGGTAATTTTTGTAGAACTTTTAGAGGTGTTTTATTTTTTTGATGTATTTTGAAGTTTGTTATATTTTTAAATATTTGATTAGGAATTATTTAATGCTAGAAAATATTTTGATATATATTTTTTAAATATGATTTAATAATGTATATAGAGTAATACTATATTTTTATATGCATTTTTATTATATTTTTATTGTTAATATTTTATTATATATGTGTAAACTATGTATTGTATTATATAATCTGTATAGGGGTTAAAACGCAAAATATTCGAAAATAGAGGACACATATGTAAATTTACAGAAGTGTAGGGGCAGATACGCAAAATTCACACGTGCACGTACGCTGTCACGTGCTGAAGCGTCTATCCCTGGAGAGGACATGTATGCTAAAAGAAGAAAATTTGAGGGTTATATTACAATTTGCCCAAAGATCTCTCCGAGCCTCACGGGGCTTATGTGCATATTTGAGCGGTGGCTAAAGTGGCGACGCATTTGATGATGGCGCATGGTGCATTGTAGTGCATTGGATCATAGGTGATCTAGCGGCTGTCCTTAGATATGGAGGGCACTTAATACATTCTGGACGATCGAGATATTCGTCTTCTCTTGTTCAAAAGAGGTGACGAAAGAGAATTCTAGAGACATTTTCGTTCTTATGTCTCAAAGATGCTCGACTGATGTTGTTAAGATCTACTGCTCCAGAAGATTTTTCTTGATGTATCAACCTGCAGGTGATTTAAAGATCGATTAGATCTCCAGGCAACAGCGTGCTCCGAGGCCGAGGTCTCGGTATCGATGCGTATGCTCGGCTACAGGTTGTCTTGAAATTCCTCGATGGATTTGCCTTTTGATGTGGTCCTTTGCTACGGTTGCAGTTTAGACTCGTTATCCGGCGATGGATCTCGGATGATGTTCCTCGGAGGACAGGATTCCTCAGATAGTCAATTTGATCCTTGAGGTGGTTCAGGTCTGTTGAGTTGTGCTTTAAGAACACGGATCTAAATCAGACACGAGACTATCGATGAAGACTTTGTTTGCGATCTGAAGTTTGATTATGTCTAACTGCAGGTGACGCTGCTCAACATTCCTCTCAAGCTCCTCCATATAAGACTCCTAGATCAGATCTGAGATGGTTAGAAAATGAGGAGAAGAAATGGAGAACTGGAGGTGAGTTACGGATGGAGTTGGCGATTATCAAAGTTGAGTAGGTAAACAAAGAGGATGAGAATAAATCAGAGGAAATGAGAGGAGAAGAGATATAGAAGGAGAAGAGGTATATAGGAGACTAACCTGGACGGAGGACGAAGTGGATGACTAATGCGAATGGGGTTGGCACCGGGGATAGGAGCAAGGGATATGAAGTCTTTGCCTCGACACGGCGGCGGGGTGGAGGTTGTTGCGCGGTGGAGCGGAACTCGACACTAGTGCCGATCGCACATCTCCTTCTCCCTCTCTCTCGACGACAGGAACGCGAGTCTATCAGACTCTCCTCTCTCTCTCTCTCTCTCTCTCTCTCTCTCTCTCTCGAAACTCGGAGGGATTGAAGGTAGCCAATGGTGGATGGATGACCAGTGGGGGTCTACGGCCCTATATATATGCGTGGAAGAGGGGTGGTAGTTGGCCTACCGGCTTAATGGCCAACGATGGGCCATTAGGTCGGTTTGGCTAAAGGAGAAGGAGAGGCAGAAGAGAGGAAGGGACGGTGGTGGAAGAAGAAGAAGGAAGTCGGAGGAGGGGGGGGGAGAAGAGAAAAATAGGAGAGAGAAAAAGGATTAAAAAATAAATTAATAAATTAATTACAATAAATAATTAAGTAATAAAGTTAATAATTAAATAATTAATTAAAGAATAAGAAATAAATAAGTAAATAACTAAATAAGTAATTGAATAAGTATTTAAATGTAATTAAATAAATAAATAAATAAATTTTTATTTTGATAATAAAATATTAATAAAGTATAAAATATAAGGAATAGCTTATATTATTAAGATAACATTAAGATACATTGTACATTTCATACCAATAGGGTAACAAAATGCACTTTTCGCATATAACTATATTCTAATGAAATCAGTGTCATTTGATAGATAATTCTATAAAACGAAATTTAAAAGCGAGTTTGCTCAATTCGGAGTCCATATGACCGAGTTATGAGGTTCGGAAATTTTAGGTCACGACTTCGTGACTTCGAGATTTTTTGGCATTTTTTATATTTTTATATTTTCTACTAATTTTTAGAAATACAATAGAAAAATAATTAGGCTAAACAGAGTTAATAATAATTAATTAGAAAATCAGAAAGTTTATAAATATAGTACATATAAACAAAGGGGTCTAAACGCCAAAACTCATCTGTTTTATTCTAATATTTTTAATGTTTTTAATATATAGTATTAGTTATAAAACGAAGTTTAAAAGTGAGTTTGGTCAATTTAGAGTTTTCTATAAATAGTTATGAACCTTGGAAGTTAACTTTTGCTGCTTTTTCAGTTCATTGTAACTAATTATTTTTTTAATAAGTAATTTTTTATATTTTTATTAAATAATATGTATTTTTTATAAACAACTTTCGTGAAGAAAAGATTTTGTTTTGAGATAATTTTGATGATAAATAAAATGGGTGAAATATTTACAACGTGAAAAATAAATGTACATTTATGATCTTGATTTTCTGACATTTTATAAATTAAGATCATTATTTCCCCCTACTTATTTATTTTTTCAACCAAGTCAATATTGACCTGATCTCGAGGTTAGGACCGGTCTGTATATATTTTATATACATCATTCTTTTTGTTTATTTTTCACTTTTCTCTTTATTATTTATTTTGGATAAAATAAGTGTTACATATATAATATTAACAAATGTGATTAAAATGATAATTAATGGGAATTAGTGAATATTTACATGCATTTTACCAAGGATTTTAACCAAAATGAAAGAACAATGATAATGAATCATAGATTCATCATTCCCTTATACTTTACCTTTGCTAGTCCCCTTTAGCAAACACTTATTCTATAAATAAGTGCAAGTAAAAGGATAAAAAAAGAAAATAAAAGAACTTAGAACATGCTTGTTCTTTAAATTGATTCTCACTTCACTTAAAATTTAGAACTTGGAATAGGACTTTGGATAAATAGTGTGTCGGGACTCTATTAGAATTAGGATTTAGTCTCAACAGTCCTCGAGTTCCATAAATCCGTATCCATGTGCACCTCAATAGCCAGCTCAGATCCACCCATCCATCATGCAGACTTTTCGACTTTGAAAGTAATTTGTACTGTGTGTGAAGGGTGTTAGCTCTTCCTGCTTAAAGAAGCAAAGAAATCACCCATCCCACTAATACACTCTAATTGGACCCTAATCCAGCTAATCGATCCTCGAGGAGGGGGGGTATTTTCTTCTCAGGTCAGGTCATGTTGTGTCCACAATCGAGTAGAGAGAGAAAAAGTAGAATGGGCTGGAGTGTAACCAGTATAGTCACGTCTCCTTGTGAAGCCTGGACAGTTTAGCCAAGTCTCAACTAAGATAGTGTAGGCTTTTCTGAAGCTTGGACCATTGTGGTCATATTTGTATTTGGTGTATTTGACTACTTTTTGGTAGAGAATGATTGTTGCACTGCATTGATCTTTTGTGCCCCAACGGATATACCATCTTTAATTTCCGTTCATTTTTTGGGGTCTTGGAAAAAAATTATGCCAGCAGATCCTTCCCTCATCCGAATCTTTATTTCAACATCACTCTCCTGTTTTTAGACGTCTATTCCACTAGACAAGGATAAAAATATAACACCAAAATGGACCGCCCTTCGCAACCCCATACAAGTTGAGCTAAGTGTAGAGTGTATGAGTTCAAAATTGTTCCAAATGGAGAAGAGTTAAACAGATGACACTGGGTGTTCTACTTAGGCAAATTTATGTTGAATTCTGAATACAGTCTCATGGAACACAAAGAATTAAATCAAATGACTTGAAGAGTCTTAATTCCAGTTTCTAATAAATCTCCTTTCGAATTAAGCGGATTAAGGCCTAACCAAGCTCCATCTTTCAGACTTAGATCCATTCGATTCAAGAATCAATCTTGTTTTGAAAATTGCTAATGAATGCAACAATTTCTTTATGAAGTGGTTTTTTGGATTAAACTTTTTAAGTGATATTTAAAAAAGTTTTGCAAATTTTTTGAATTTAAAACTGTTTATTTTCTAGTAATTTTTGAAGGAGTTAGTGAATTAATTCAATTTATACGAATTTTATAAGAATTATGTATATTTTAACAAAGAATTTTATACAAATTTTATATATACAAGATTTTACATATTTTATACAAGATTTACAAAAGAAGTTATTCACAAATTTTATATAATTAAGGATTTTATCCTAGTATTTTACAACACCTCTATGGAAAGTTTTAGGTGAGCAGGGTTTAACTTGGCTTACAAAAGAATTTATTCACAAATTTTAGGACCGGATGACATCCCTGTAGAAGTATAGAATGTTTTAGGTGAGCATGGTTTAACTTGGCTTACGAATCTTTTCAATGTTATTTGGTGAAGCAAGAAAATGCCTGAAGATTGGAGGAGAATTATCGTGGTGCCTCTTTATAAGAACAAAGGAGACATCCAAAATTGTTCAAATTACAGAGGGATCAAGTTGATGAGTCACACTATGAAAATTTGGGAACGCGTGATCGAAAGAAGGTTGAGGCAAGTTTCCCAAGTAAAAGAAAACCAATCCGGATTCATACCAGGTCGCTCAACTATTGAAACCATCCATTTGCTGAGGAGAACAATGGAGATTTATTGAGCTAAAAGGAAGAATCTCCATATGATCTTTATTGATTTCGAGAAGGCTTATGATTCCGTCCCACGAGAGATACTGTGGAGAGTTTTGGAGAAGAGACAAGAACCCATCCTATACATTAATCTCATAAAGGATATGTATGATAGGGCTTTATCTTGTGTAAGGACCCCGACGGGGAAGACTGACTATTTTGATATCAACATTGGTTTACATCAAGGTTCAGCTTTGAGTCCATTTCCTTTTACTTTGATTATGGACGAGTTGACAAGTCACATTCAGGATGAGTTACCTTGGTGTATGTTATTTGCTGATGATATTGTGTTGATTGATGAGACTAGAGGTGGAGTAAATGAGAAGCTTGAGGTTCGGAGACATGCATTGGAGACTAAAGGTTTTCGTATAAGTAGGGTTAAGACAGAATATATGGAATACACCTTTGATGGAAGCAATGGTGAAGGAATCGAGGTGAAGATTGGCGACGATAACATTCAGAAGAGAGATTCTTTTAGATATCTAGGATCTATTTTGCAACATGATGGGGAAATTGATGGAGATGTTACTAATAGAATAAATGCAGGCTGGCTGAAGTGGAGAGGAGCCTCCGTTGTTCTCTATGATAAGAAAATTCCTTTAAAAATTAAAGGAAAGTTTTACAAAGCAGCTGTGAGACCTGCCATGCTTTATGGATCTGAATGTTGGCTTGTGAACCATAGACATGTGCAGAGAATGGTTGTAGCAGAAAGATGGATGTGTGGACATACACGTAAAGATCGGATTTGGAATGATGCAATCAGAAAGAAAGTTGGTGTAGCTCCGATCGAGGATAAGATGCGAGAAAACCACTTAAGATGGTTTGGTCATTTGCAAAGAAGGTCACTTGATGCATCGGTTAGGAGATGTGAGTGTTGGGATGTTGAGCCGGCTAAGAGAGGGCGAGGACGGCCCAAGAAGTGTTGGAAAGAGACTATACGAAGGGATCTTAGTTTTTTGGATATAAACTCGAGATTGACCCAAGATAGATCTGAATGGAGGTGAAGAATCCATGTAGCCGACCCTACTTAATTGTGGGAAAAGGCTTTGTTGTTGTTGTTGTTGTATTTCACAACACCTTTATAAACAACTTTTAAGACAACTTTTTTAAAGTCATATTTACAGTTTTCTTTTGGCTTTTAAAAACCCAAAATATACACTCATACTTTTAGAGAGCTATATTATTAAAAATGCAATAAAGTACGAGTTGTGGCTTCTAAAGTATGTATAGAATATATATACGACACCCCCTATACTTAGCATGAACTATGTCCTCATAGTGACCAAAGAAGCAGCAAAGAAAGACATAACTCGGGCTAAGTATATATTGGTATAAAGAATGTTATATTATAAGGACTCAAAGAAAATAACGAATAAAACAATAGAAGTCAATCATCCCCTCTATACTTAGGATCAAATAATCCTAAGGATAGCATACTCAAAGCCAAAGATGATCAAGGTCAAAAGAATGTACACAATCAACAATCTTGCTTGTCCCCCTATACTTAGGGTAAAATATCCTTAAGTATAGAGAAGAATATCAACAGTTGAGGGACACACGAGAGAGCAGACAATACAAAAAAACCGAAAACAATAAAAAACAATAATGAGTAATATTACCATCCACCATACTTAGGCTAAAGCACACCCTAAGTATAAGCAACAACATGAGTAATAAAACATAATGATATGAACAACATAATGTCTACACCCCCTATACTTAGGATAAAGTGCATCTTAAGTATAGACACAAATCATAAGAGAGACCTAAGGGTGTAAGACAAATGGAAGAAAGAAAGAATAAAATCGAAAACACATATGTATAAATCAGAACGTGAAAAAGAATGAACAAGTCAAAACGAACTGTACAAGATTAAGAAAGCCAAAAAGTGGCCATCTTACGCAACCTAGGAACAATAAAATATACAAGAGATGGGTCGACATCAGGGTCGTCGACAGGGATATCCATATCTGAATCGGAGGATCCCTGACGTGTGTAAATTGGTGAGGAGCGGCCTAGATGGCCGAAAAGATGTACAGAAATGACCTCTGTAAGCTGCAGCACGATCTCTGAATCACTGTCATCATTTGTACTAAGAGAAGAACATGAAGACTCATCCTGTAACATTGTATCCTCAACTCTGTGTGACTGCAGAGATTTCGGTTTTGTGTCTGAAGTAGATGCAAGAAAGAGGTCAAAATCTGCTGCAATCTGATCAATGTCCTCATCAACAAGCCCTTATCTGAAACTGCGTGAAAAGAGGGCTTAATGGTCTCACCACTAGAAGGATTGACTAAAAGATCTACAACTAAAAAGGGTTCGGTCTTCGGAGTACGTGCCACCAGTGGTTTTGTCTCAATGACATATATACTACAAATCTCATTAACACATCTCCAAACATGTGTATGTGGATCACCAAAGGCTGTGCTCTCCAAGTTTTCCTCTCTGAAGAGGAAATCTTGAGTCTCAGTAGAATCAGAAAGAATAGGATCGTATTTAATCTCAGTTGTAATCCCACATGTTTTTGTAACTGATAGCCTGGAAGCACACTCATCTGCTGGCGGAATCTCTATTAGCTCGGGGCTCGGCACTGTGCTGCTGGGAGGGAACGTAACATTGTCTGTCCCATAATCAATAAGGCCTTGGCTACACGCAGAAGAGGTCGGCCAAGAATAATGGCAATTCCTGTGATGGTACTGAGAAGTCATAATCTAAGACAACAAAATCCACAGTGAATTGTGTGCCTTGTACTACCATGACAACGTCATGAAGTATACCCTTTGGCCTAATCGATCTAGAAACTGAAGAATCATTCTAGCTCGCTTGAGAGGCCATAAATGAAATGTCTCGAGAAGATGGAAGGGTAAAATGCTCAGTGATGATCCACTGTCTAACAAGGTGTGCTCGAACTCGTGATCTGAAATTTGAGAACTAACAAATGGTGCTTCCATGTCTTTCTTTTTCTTTTTAAGAGATGTGTGTTGGATGGCATAACAAGTGGCAATGGTCAACACTTGTTTCTCAGATCAATGATTACGCTTCTTTTTTCTTCTAGGTATGGTATGCTGTTTCAGATATTTCTGAAGAAGAGGAATGTGGACCAATGCCTCCGAAAGAGTGAGTTTGATCTGAATTCTATCTAGCATCTCTTTCGTAAATTTTGAATCTTGACTCTTTTTAAAACTTTCTATGTTTTCTCCCTTCTAGAGCATCTGGGACGGGTATCTATACATCCTCCTCAGTCATATGTACACTCAGAGGATCAGAAGAAGAAGAAGGAGAAGAAAATCTTCTAAAATGGGGACTAGCTCCATGAAGAACAGAAGATAGAGATCTAGCAGAAGGGTCCGGAGTCTTGTCTTTATTTTATTTCTGGATTTTCTCCTTTTTTCCATTTTTTTGTGATTTTTCACCTTCGCTATATGGAGAATCAAACTGAATCTGTGACTCCGTGTCGTTACCTACTATGTGCTCCTCACTCCTAAATGTCTCAACAACTAGAAAGCAGTCTCTGAACATCATGGGAACTGGGAATACAAGTACTCATCGACTCAGAAGTCTACTGTAAAGTAGAATCTGATTCTTGCTCTGTAATAATGCTGACAATAAAATCTCGGAATGTGTCCATCTTCTCCCTACGATATGTGACCTACTCATGAATCAAATGGATTAAATGATTGAATGTGGAAACATCTATATTTGAAATATCAAAGTGGTGTCCCACATCCATCTCAGACTGTTGAAGATGCTCAAAATAATCAAATGAGTTTGAAGTGCAATGCTCCTGAGATTGCTGCTCATAGCACTGATCGTGATATGGAAACTGAATCGGTTGATATGTCGACTGAAACAGCATGGGCTCTCGCTCGGTATCTTGGAATACCTGAGGAATAGGTATCGGAAGACCCAAAAAATACGGATATGACTAGGGCGGAATATAAATAATGAATTCGTTCTCCCTAGTCAATCAATTAGGTCAATAAGAAAAAAATAAAACCACTCATTGAAATAAAGAATATGTAATGCAAGTGGTCTTCACTATTTAATTTACATGGTATAGCGACCAAGGTCGAACACAAAGAGCACGATTACAGAACTCAGTAGTTAAATTTTGAAAATAAAGAATTTTTAGTGGTTTTTGATTTCTAAAATTTTTATTTTCAAATAAGGCACAATATGCACAAAGGAAGAAATTTACACACAACACTGTTTTTGTGTTTTTTTCTAAATAGTTATAAATGCTCAAAAACTTGCAAAGAAAAAAATTTGGGGTTTTAAATCTTTTTTACTATTTTTAGTAAAAAACAGAAAATGCAAATTACACTATACAGGAGTATTTAGAAATCTAAAAATAGAATGTAAATGTGAAAATTATGAAATTTATTTTTCCTGAAAACTAGTAGAAAATATCTACAAACAGAGACCAAAAACATATTTTTTTGATTTTTCAATAAGTTTCTACCATTTTTAAGGTTTTGATTATTTTGCAATTTTTAGGAGTTTTACAAATAATCAATGTGTAAAAAGTGGCTGGAAATTAATCGATAGAAAAATAAATCTACTCTAATTTTTTATGAATTTTTAGAGAATATTTGATTTTAATGATTTTTCTAATGTCAGACAGAGAAAAGGATATTGTTTTTTATTTTTTAAAAATAGAAAACAAAAATAAAATGCAATGAAAATTTTATACAATGATGAAGCATGCAGCAGGAGTCTACACAAATTTTTATAGAATTTTCAGATCACAAATAGCATTTCTTCTAGCAAGATAAACATGCAATTTAAAGTCTGGAAATGAAGGACTGAAACGTAATAATTTTTTTCATTGAAAATTCACACGGAATAAACATAGGGAAGAAAACGTAAATTACCCATGGGGGCGTACGCTGCACATGCTTAAGCTTTGGCGAGGACCTTTATGTAAATATGAAAAACTTGGGGGGTTGATTGCAATTTGACCAAATTGTTTTTAATATTCCAGTAGGGTTCCCTTTGGAGTTAGTTCTCTCAAAATCTAAAAGGGGTGCCGCCCCTTCGTTCTTCCTCCATCCTACTAGAGCGGCGACCGTTCTAGATGGTGCAAGGGCGGAGATGGGCAGCTTCAAGAAGGAATGAGGGATGGATCTGGCAGCGGAGAGCTGAGGTTGGGTCGTGCGACAGGCTCGCGTGATGGATGTTGTCAGGTGGAGAGGATGATACGGATCTCTTGGCGGTGCACGCAGCGGAGGGTCGATAGAGAAGACATCTGCTGCTAGCAGAATGCGAGGTCTCCTGCTGGGCGATACACGGTGGCGTCGGGGACGGCTGTTGATGTCGCGCACGGGCAACGCGTGGAGGGGGATGCGGCAGAGGAACCGACAGGACGCATACAAGCAGGGTCACGCAGAGGTCGACATGGGCGGGGGAGGCTACAAATGCTCCATGGCATCGACATGACATGTTGGGATTCACGGTTGGGAGGCGGGAGATGGAGGCCAGCGATGGCGGTCCAGGCGTGGATGGCAGTGGGAACCGCCGGTGGCTGGCGAGGGCGGTGTCTGCCGCCCAAATTTTTTTCTCATTTTTAATTTTTTTGTTTTACCTACAAAAATGTAAGAAAGCATGTATATATATTTGTTTTTTATATCCTACAAAACAAATGTTAGGAAATATTTTCTTTATTTTTTTATTCTACACAAACAAAGGAGGACGCGCGTACGACGACTCGTTTCCAATTATTCGAAATGCGGAAATAAACTAAATGAGTGAACAAGATGCGGATCCAGTGATATAGAAGATGGACCCAGATCTCCGGTCACCGTGCCTGACCGGAGGTGGAAGATTGCGTGTGATAGAATGTGAATCGATGTGGTAAAGGAAATGAGATGAATCGAAAATCAAGGGCGGATCAAATCGGGAATGATGACAACTACAATTAAAAGTTTAAGAACTAAATGATTGTGAATTAAAATATAAAATTAATCTATAATAACGACAAAAAATAAAGTGGTCTTACCTTGGGATCAGACACGCCGTGATGGCTTCGACGAGGACCGGTTCACTGTCACTGGACGGCTCGAAGGTTGGGCATCCTTTTGCGACAAGAAGCTCTTGGAGATCGGGCTCCTCTCCACCAAAGATTGATCAAGAGGAAATGAGAGAGGAAGAGCTCAATAAAAAGAAGAAGAAAATTCAAAAAGGAAAATAATTACAAAAGGAAGGTATTTAGTGTTTAATTAAATAAATAAATTAAATTAATAAATTAATAAATAAATAAAATTCGTAATTAAATAAAATAATTAAAATAATTAATTTACAAAAATCAATTAGCCACTTAATGGTGGTTATTTAAGGTAGAAAATCAAATCTTATATACATGGTTGGTTTTCAAATCAAATAATTAAATACAATTAATAAATAAAGTCTAATTTTTGTAACTATATTAATTTAATTAATTAATGTTAGAAATTAGTTTTTTAGTGTTTTTTTATATAAGGAAATTAGTTATACACAAGTAATATACACATGTAGTACGTTATACACATGTACAAATATGGAAATTATTTGTTATTATTATTATTATTTATATTTTTTTTATTTTTATGAAAATATTTACAATTATTTACATTGTGTACAAAAAAAGATGAATATATATAATAAATAAATAGTAAAATTGCAAAAACCACCCAAAAACTGACTTTTCAACCGTAACTTCAAAAATTATGAAACCACAACCATTTTAAAGATAATTTAATTTAAAGTACAGTGGAAGTGATTTTAATTCGATTTGATTTTGTATGGAGCCATAATTGATCTTTCAATTGTCACTTTATGGTTTTTTTTCTGAGTGTGGATACTTTTACTCCATACATGGTTTTACTTTGTAATTATTTTTATTATTTACAAAATATTTTTATTTACAATTTTTGTTTAGAAAAAATTAATTTGAGATCAATTTATATACTAATAAAATCGTGTAAGTTTTCTACAAATATACAAGGAAAAATATTTACAAATGATTTTTTTTTGAATTTTCTAATTGAAGACCCTATCTCCCCATACTTTATCCTTGGTCGATCAGGTCAAGTTTTGACCTTCTCTCGGCTTTGGTCAGTCTGCATTTATTTCATAAATACATCCTTTATTTTTATTTTTTTTCTTTTCTTTTTCTTTTCTTCTTTATTCTTTTATTTGAATATAAAAAGTGTTGAAAATGCATATTTAACAAATGCATGTAAAATGGTAATTTCATGAAATTAGTGGGTATTTATAGGTATTTGACTAAGGAAATAAAGATAAAATAAAAGAATAAAGGTGATGAATCATGGATTCATCATTCCCCTATACGTTACCATTGCATATCCCTTAGCAAACACTTATTTGGAAAATAAAGTGAAAAGAAAAATAAAGAAAAGAAAAGGTAAAGAACTTAGACCAATGTTGATTTTTAAACTTGTCTTCATAAAATTGGACTATAGAGCTTGATCAGACCTTTGGATTATCAGTTTGGTAGAACCTTATTGGGAAACGGGTTAAGACTCAACAACCCTCAAGTTCCACTATTCTATGGTCAGACTCGCCTTAATCAGTCAGGTCAGAATAAGTCTACATACACAAACTCTAGTGACTATGAATCTGTACTTGTACGCTGTACGTGTATTTTGGCTCCCTACTTCAGAAATGACAAAGAAACAATCTCCCTCAACAAGGTAACTCTAATCCTCCGATCTAGCAACTCTTTCCTCGAGGAGCAGGGATATTCCCTTCTAAGTTCAAGTACAACCAACTCAAGAAGAGGAGATGGAGAAAAGAATGGACGATAACCAGTTTCGTTACCTATCCATGGATGCATGACCAGTGTAGTCAAGTCATACATTGCAAGCTTACAAAAATTTGACTTTGAAGCTCTTACTCTCTCTCTATTATACTTGTATATATACACCGGTAGGCATTTTACTTTTCAATTAGGCCTGTCCATTTATGGATATTCTGCATTTTTTTCTTTTTTTTAAATATATACAAAGTGCATCATGTACATTAGGAGTTTTTCCTCTTGAGGTAGTAGACTATCCCTCTTTTGAAGCTTTATTGCAATCCCATCACATCTTGTCTTTAGACCACAATGCTACTAGATCGGGTTGAGATGCACTACCCTCCCTATACGAAGACGAGAGGTTCCTCTTAGATGTACTACCCTCGTATACTACTCCAAACCAAGGTCAACTGCCTCCTCACTACCTCATCCATGTTGAGCCACGTGTAAAGTGTGTGTGCAAGTCAAGCCATTATCTGCGAGAGTCATGAGTATGTTGTTAAGTGCTCTATTTAGACCAATCAAGATGATATGTGAACATTGCCTAGTGGACTTGAAGAATAAGTCCCAAGACCTGAAAAATCCTAAACTCAGATCCTATAAGGTTCCTCTGATATTAAATGGATTAAGATCTTAACTAAGCTCCATTCTTCAATTTTATTACAGACTAGTTTAAATGTCAACATTACTCTAAAAAATGTTCATGCAAATGTGAGAAAATATGTACAATGAAAAGAGAGAATAAGAGAAAAAAATCTCTTTTTTTAAACAATTTTCTAATTTTGAACTTTTTATGGTTTTTTGAAAAAAAATGATGCAAATGTAAAAGATGTTTTTAATGCAAATTTTTGTAGACTTTTTGTTTTTATTTTTTAGGGAATTTTTTTAAGGGTTAGAGTTAGTAGATAAGATGCATATATTTACACAGGAGTGAGTCGGTTATTTACAAGAATTAGGTAAACGGATTTACAACTTGAGTGTTAGTAATTTATATAAGTACATATATACATTTGGTAAAGAATTTTATGGATGATGCATATATTCCTCGAACTTATTTGAAAATAATTTTACATATACTTTTGAAATTTATAGTCCAAAATAATTTTTCCAAATAATTTTACAAACATTTACAAACATTTGAAAACTATTTTGCAAACATTTTTCAAATAGTATATATAGAATTTTTTTCAAACTAATTTTTCAACCATTTTCAAGATATTTGAGAATAGTTTTGCAAAATAATTTTATTTCATACAAAGAAAACATTTTTCAAACAAAAATACTTTAATAAAGGTTGAAAACATTTTTCAAAACATTTTTCAAATAGTTTTCAATAGATTTTCAAATAGATTTTCAAACTACTTTCAAAATATTTTAACCTGATTTATTAATCAGTATATACAAAAAGAAATTTAAGGAAATATCTGCATCTTTTTATTAGTTGATTTTACTGAATTTTACATGTATTTATACAATAATTTAGCCATATTATTTAAAATACGAAAGTACGAGTTATGGCTAAGGTATATATACAATATATACGACACCCCCCTATACTTAGCTCGAACTATATCCTCATAGTGACCAGAGAGCGATAAAGGAAGACATAACTCATGATAAGTATAGAAAAGTGAAGAGAATACTATGCTACAAGACGAATGAAAGAATAAAATCAATAGGAGTCGGTGATCCCCCTATACTTAGGATCGAGTTATCCTAAGTATAGAAGACTGCACACAAGGGGACTATCGAGTGATAGGATGTACAAATATTACCTCCCCTATACTTAGGGTAAAATATCCCTAAGTATAGGCAGCAAGACAGAGGTAATAGAATCAAATGGATAATCACAAGTCTGACACCCCCTATACTTAGGGTAAGTGCACCCTAAGTGTAACATAATCATGAGATGAAGATGGGGTGTTTAGACTGGAAGAATGAATGATATGGACAGAATGGATCCATACAAGTAAGACAATGTTAAGGTGCCTCTCAACAGGCACTAGAGTTTATGCCCCTAGCTGGGTGCAAAGGCTAGGACAACACAGTATCAAGATTCAGGACGACATCTGTCAGACGAATACCACATTGCTATTGTCGTCTCGGTGGGAGAACAACAATGGACTCAGGATGAGAGACACCCAAATATGCACTCAAGTGGGTGTCGGCTACTGGGAAAAGAGAAGACGATGTATGATCATACTCCGGTAGCACAAAAGAAATCATTGGCTCAAAGTCTGAATGGAGTGAATGGATAGAGCCAAAGAAATCGAACGTGGAGAAGGAAGGATATGTTAGGGAATCCTCCACGTCAATCACCATCTCTAATAGATAAGGAAGAATAAGATAAGGAGACTCCCTAAGAAAACCAATATCTGATGCATGTAATTTAGAGAAATCAACAACATCATCGAATAGCTCAAAGATCGACCCATACTCGTGAGGGCTATCGAGGAGAGAAACTCAGACTCAGGAAAATCAAAAGACTCAGTCTCATGATCCGATAGATCAGATACACTCCCAGAAAGTGAAATCGAGTACACAGAGTACGTGGCATGCTCTCGCAGATGACTCTCGAGGAGTAATGCAAAATCATCAGTGAAGAATGAGGAATCGGAATCTAACTAGGAATATGCACCACTATCAAGCACCAACCAACTGCACCAAAGTAAGTCATCTGTTGTAAACGGCATCTAAGAAACCTGGAGGCATGGCATGATGCTAGTCAACAACGCTGAAGCAGTAGACGTCTCAAGATCTGATCCTCGAACTGCGACAATGATGGCTAACATATGATCCTCATGGAATGTATCAATCTCATCAAACTGGAGGACACAAGGCTCAAATATGGGACTATCTGTATTTGGCATCTCAAAATGGTGTCCCTTATCGTGCTCTGGCTGCTGGACTGGATCAAGATATCCATCTAAATTAGAGAACTACCTATGAAGAGTAGAAGCTGAATGAGCTAGGCATGGAAGCTGAAATGGCTGGACTGACAACTGAAGCAGCATGGTCTCCTCCTCCCTATCATAGAATATCAGAAGATCTGATATTAAAGACTCCTGAACTGAAAACTACAGGACTGACTCGAACTCTGGGTGGAAGACCAACGGGAACTCAATCAATCTTTGGATCTAAAAACCTTCAGTGGCAGTCATCTCGTCCATCGTCCGTACTACAACAGAATCCATGTCCTCTAGCTGGTGTGTAGTTATTGAGTCCTCATGAAGTGTAGCACACCTAATTGACACTGCAGCACCTGCATGTGCTGTCTTGACTAAAGCATCTCGTGAAGATGGGATGTCTGATAGTATTTTAGAGAAGGTCTCAAGTAAATCTATGTCGAAATTGTGGTGTGAACAACCACACGAGGTAACTACCAGTGCAATCTGATTTACGGTCATCCCCCTCACAGCGATCTGTACAAGGTCAGTCACCGAGATTCCATGATCTGTAAATATCCTTAATAGGTCAATAAACCTAAGCCATGAATCTCTCAATGGCTCCTGGGGTCTACGAAAAAATCTCAAATGCAAGATCACATCAAATCTGCTCTACGCTGGGGATAAAATCTCTATAGAAACTGTGAACGTAAATCTCCCCACGTAGTAAATTTCCTTCCTAATCGTCTGTGCCAACTCATGGCTCTACCCTGAAGTGAAAATGGGAAGGTCTACAACATCAGCTCCTCATAAGTGATATCCAAATATTTGTGGGTCACACAAAACTCCTTAAACTCACAAAGATGGAGATAAGGCTCCTCGTGCACTTCCCCTAAAAACTTCAGTAGTCGCTGAATGAATTCCAAATCCAGAATGAAGGGACTCAATGTAGAAGCTGACTGTGCTTCTTGATTGGGCTGCTCAACCATCATCCTAGGATAGAAGTCGTTTAAAACTCGCAACTTCTCAATGTGATCTCCTATGGAATGCACGGTCATCCTAGCAAAGAAATCGCCCTGATCTCACATCTACTCAATTTGATCTCTGCAGACGTCAAGCAAAACATGCCCAATAGAAAGAGGGAATGGGGAAGGGGCAGAAAAAGAAGGAGATGAGAGGTCGACCGGGGTCCCAAACTCCCTAGAAGGTGGTCGAAGATGATGGTAATGGAGAGATGAAGGGTAAGAGGGAGGGGTACAGAGTGATGACGAGAAAGGAAACAGAAGATGACTGCTAATGATCTAGAGATGATGATCGTAACCAACTCAAACCAAAGACATCCAAACACAAAGCAAACCCTCGTTTCACCAACTCTCCAAAATGTGAAGACCGTGAGATCTGGTCTTTTATCTTTTTAATTTTAGAGTTAGGTGATCAAACAAAAGTTGTACAAATACTTAAGTTGGCTTATTGGATTGGGGCACTAACCTTAGTGTGTACGTGAGCAAAGAAAATGCGAATACAATGAGGGGTTTGCTCTCCCCAAACTAAGGGTATGAATTAATTACGTTTGATTTTAAGAGTCAAGTTCAATTAGCAGTCCCAATTTTTAATTTTCGATTTTCTCTTTTTTTGGATATTTTTCAATGGAACGACTAACGAGTTTTCTGATTTCCTTTTTTATTCCTATGTTCAGAAAATAGGGGGTGGATGACAAAAAATTTGATGCGCGATGAAATCAATGAATGCATGCACGAGATAGAAGGCGTACCTTGCTCCAGCAGTCTACATGCAATATGATCCACGCATAAAATTAAACTGTTCTATATGAATGCAATGCGAGAACCGGCCTAAAAAGAAACTTCTATTATCTTGAAGCACATATTTATTTGACTAAGTCCAACGAGTTCTATAGGAACAAATATTCTTTTAGGGATGTGGACCTAATGCTACATGGCTCAATCAAATAGAAACCTAAGTCTAGGGTCTCAAGCACAAAAAATCCGTGTGAAATAAAAAAATAAAAGAGAGAAAACAAAATATGGTGAGGACCTCCAAGTGCACCAGCACTTGGCGAAACAGACCCCGAAATAGTCTGAGTGTTCAAATGAGTCTAAGGGTTCAGAATAATCCTAAATTATTACAAATATTCACAAAAATTCTCTAAATAGAATAGATGCTCTCCGGCTCTTCTATTCCTCCTCCCGTGCTGGACCTTCCAAAGAATCTGAATCGTACGCCAACGGTTCCACGCACAAAAAGCAAAAAGAAGATGGTCAGAAGACAGTTATAATAAATAGAGATAAAAATAAAATAAAATAGAAAAATGACTACAAAGTCGTGCTCCCCAACAACGACACCACTCTGATTACCCGAAAAATGTGATATCGACTAACGTGGAATATAAATCACGAAGTCGTTGTCCCTCAATTCAGTCAACAAGAAAAAATAAAGCCACTCAATGAAATCAAGAATATGTAATGTAAGCGGTCTTCGCTATTTACATTAAATGGTATAGCGACCAAGGTTGAACATAAGGAGCACGATTAAAGAACTAAGTAGTCAAATTTCAAAAGTAAAGGATTTTTAGTGGTTTTTAATTTTTTTTAAAATTTTTAATTTTCAAATAAGGCACAATATGCACAAAGGAAGAAATTTACACACAACACTCTTTTTGTATTTTTCTAAATAATCAGAAATGCTCAGAAAATTACAAAGAAAATATTTTTGGGTTTTAATTCTTTTTTATTATTTTTGTTGTTTTTTCAGATATTTTTCAATTTTTAAATAATTTTCTAAAAATCAGAAAGTGCAAATTGCACTGGACATGAGTATTTTGAAATTTAAAAATAAAATATAAATACGAAAATTATGAAATTTATTTTTCCTAAAAACTAGAAGAAAATATCTACAAATAGAGACCAAAAACACAATTTTTAATTTTTCAATAATTTTCTATCATTTTTAAGGTTTTGAGTATTTTGCAATTTTTAGGAGTTTTACAAATTATCAATGTGTGAAAATTGTTGAAAATTAATAAACAAAAAAATAAATCTACTTTATTTTTTTGGAATTTTTTTTAATTTTTTGTTGATTTTTCAAATATCAGGTAGAGAAAAGGACATTTCTTTTTATTTTTTAAAATATCAAACAACAATAAAATGCAATGAAAAACTTAATACAGGGATGAAGCATACAACAGGAGTCTACTCAATTTTTTGTAGAATTTTCAGATCACAAATAGCATTTATTCCAGCAATATACACATGCAATTTAAAGTCTGGAAATGAAGGATTGAAATGTTATTATTTATTTTTTTCTTTGAAAATTAACATGAAATAAACAGATGCAAATTACCTATGGGGGCGTGTGTTGCACATGCTTAAGCTCTAGCGGGGACCTTTTTGTAAATATGAAAAACTTGGGGGAATTGTAATTTGCTTAATTTTTTTAAATATTCTCCCTAGGGTTCCCTTTGGCATCAGTTCTCTCTAAAGCAAAAAGGGAGCCGCCCCTTCGTTCTTCCTCCAACCTACTAAAGCGGCGACCGTTTTGGATGGAGCAAGGGAGGAGATGGGCGGCTTCAAGCAGGAAGGGGCGATGGATCTGGCAGCGGAAATCTGAGGTTGGTCATGCGACGTGCTTGCGCGATGAATGCTATCGGGCAGAGAGGATGGTGCAGAGCTCTTGGCGGCGCACGCGGCGGAGGGTCGGCGGAGAAGATGTCGGCTACTAGCGGAATGCATCGTCTACTACTGGGCGACACACAGTGGTGGCATGGAAGGCTGCCGATGTCACGCAAGGGCGATACGTGGAGGGGGGTGCGACGGAGGTGCCGACAGGGCACAGGCGAGCAGGGTCGCACGGAGGTCGGTACGGGTGGGGAGGTGACAAACACCCCCTAGCATCGACGTGGCATGTTGGGTTTCATAGTTTGGTGGTGGGAGCTAGAGGCCAACGACGGCGGTCAGGCGCGGATGGCGGCAGGCACCGCCGTTGGCTAGAGAGGGTGGTGCCTGTCGCCTAAAGTTTTTCTAATTTTTTTAAATTTTTTTGTTTTACATGCAAAAATGTCAGAAAAAATGTATATATATATATTATTTTTATATGTTGCAAAACAAATGTTAGGAAATATTTTTCTTTTATTTTTTATTCTGCATAAACACACGCGCGCACGATGACTCGTTTCCAATTATTCAAAATATGGAAATAAACTAAATGAGTCAACGGGATGCAGATCCAGTGATATGGAAGATGGACCCGGATCTCTGGTAACCGTACGTGACCAGAGGTGGAAGATTGCGTGAGATAGAGGAAATTAGATGAATCAAAAATTGAGAGCGGATCAAATCGGGAGTGATGACAACTACAATTAAAAGTTTAACAAATAAATGATCGTGAATTAAAATCTAAATGTATTATAGAAGAATGACAGAAAATAAAGTGGATCTCACCTTGGGATCGGACATGCCGTGATGGCCTCGACGAGGACCGACTCGCTGTCACCCGATGGCTCGGAGGCTGGGCACCCTTCTACGATGAGAAGCTCTTGGAGATCGGGCTCCTCTCCACCAAAGATTGATCTAGAGGAAATGAGGGAGGAGGAGCTCAATAAAAAGATGAAGAAAAATCAAAAAGGAAAATAATTACAAAAAAGGATGGTTTTTAGTGGTTAATTAAATAAATAAAATAAAATAATAAATTAATGAATAAACAAAATACATAACTAAATAAAATAATTAATTTTCAAAAAATAATTAGCCACCTTAATGATGATTATTTAAGGTAGAAAATCAAATCTTATATACATGGTAGGTTTTCAAATCAAATAATTAAATTAAATAAATAAAGAAAATAATTTTTTTTTGTAATTATATTAATTAAATTAATGTTAGAAATTATTTTTTGGTGGTTTTTTATATAAGGAAATTAGTTATACAGAAGTAATATATACATATAGTACATTATACATATGTACAAATGAGGAAATTATATATTATTATTATTATTTATATTTTTTATTTTTTATATTTTTATGAAAATATTTACAATTATTTACATTGAGACGGAATCGATCTTTCAATTGTCACTTTACAGTTTTTTCTAAGTGTGGGTACTTTTACTCTAAACATAGTTTTACTTTGCAATTATTTTTATTATTTACAAAACAATTTTATTTACAATTTCTGTTTTGAAAAAAAATTAATTTGAGGTCAATTTATATACATATAAACTTGTATAAGTTTTGTACAAATATACAAGGAATATTTCCATATGATTTTTTTGAATTTTCTAATAGAAGACTCTATCTCCCCTACTTTATTCCTGGTCGGCCAGGTCAAGTTTTGACCTTCTCCCGGGGTTCGAGCCAGTCTGCATTTATTTCATAAATACATCCTTCATTTTTATTTTTTTCTTTTCTTTTCTTTTTCTTTTCTTCTTTTATTCTTTTATTTGAATATAAAAAGTGTTAAAAATGCGTATTTAACACATGCATGTAAAGTGGTAATTTCATGAAATTAGTGGATATATACAGGTATTTGACTAAGGAAATAAAGCTAAAAATAAAAGAGTAAAGGTGTTGAATCATGGATTCATCAGTATCCAAGGCTCCTGAACTGGGAAGCATGGGACCGACTCATACTCTGGTGTAAAACTCAATAGAATATGTGTCAGTTTATGAGGACAAGAACTCCCTGCTACGGTCTCAATATCCATCCTCGGTACTGCATCAGTGTCTACATCAACTTCCTGATGTGCGATCCCTAAGTCAGCAGAAAGTGGATCATATCTAGGTGGTCTGGCATCTCCTTCGCGTGTCGTCTTGACATCAAAAATCTCTCCAAAGAGATACCAAAGCGAATACTCATTAAAAATGCGGTGTGAACCGCCACACAAAGCATCGACCAATGCCTTTTGCTCTACAATCATCCCCAGGTAGAAGATCTCAGCTAGCTCAGCTTTGGAAATCCTGTGATATGGGAATCTCTTCAAAAGGATGAGCCACATATCTTGAATTGGCTCATGGGGATCATGTGAAAGCTCTCTGATAACTCATTTAACCGAAATTCTCGTGGTCTAATGTCTAACACAAAGCGGAGATAACCATGTCGTTGTGGCGACCCATAATGAATTCCGACTAAAGTCAACAATGAACCCACAATATAAATATCAAGCAATGAAAAATAAAGTGGAGTCAAATTTATTATAACTCTACAAACAAGATGGTATAGGTGTAAGTATGTAGAGTTTTGAACTCAGGGAGCAAGGAAGGATAGATCAAGCAAGTGCTAAATGAGTGATGTGATTGTGTGTCTACAAGAATGCAAATGTTTTTGTGGGGTTTTTTTTTATTTTTTTTTTATTTTTTAATTTTTAATTTTGTATTTTGATTTTAATTTACTGATTTTCTATTTTCTTTTTATATTTTATATTTTTTGTGTTTTTATAAATACTGGAATATATATACTATATAAGAAAAGATGGGATAGGGTATTTATAAAAATAAGGAACAATAGTCAAAAATTACGGAATAAAATATTTTTAGTCTTTTTATGTTTTTCTACTAGTTTTGTGATTTTTGGGGATTTTTCTAAATGTTTTTGGTATTTTTAAAGTTAAAATAAAGAAAATAGTGATAAAGATGCTGGCCGAAATTAAAATGGGAATGAAAATAGCAAACAGTGGTGTAGATAAGTAAATATAAAAAAATGCAAAATAATTTCATACAAAAAATAATATACAGATAAAAAGTTATGATCTAAATAAGTTTCCAAAATCCCAACTTCACAGACCTGTCTGTCTCAAATAAAAACTCAAAATGTATCAAAATCACCTTTAATTGTATATAACCTTTAATAAGCTATTTTAATAAAGGTGGTTTCATAATTTTTAGAGTTACGTTTTGAAAGTTGAGTTGTGGAACCCTATTGTAAGCTATATTGATTAAAATATTCGTTTTATTTATTATTGATTATTTTTATAATTTTATAATTTTGTGAATATATTTATAATATTTGTGTATATTAAAACTAGAATAAAAAACATCATTAAAATACAAAATAAAATACTTGTATAAAATACATAGTATAATATCAATAAGTATACCTATATAATTAATACTTCGATTTATTTAATTGTACAAAATACATCAAAAAATAAAATAAAAATATATTTAAGGGTATAAAAATAAGTTTTAAATATATAAAATAATAAACAAAATTAATAAAACTAAAAATACAAAATAAAAATAAAACATTAAAATATATAGATAAATATACCTATATATAGCCTTAAAAGGAAACATGTAATTTTAAACCTCTAAAAATAAATAAAAATCATAATAAAATACTTTAGAAAATATAAATATTTTTTATTTTGAAACCTTTAAATTAATAAAATCATTTAATATTTTAAATTGAATTTACGAATATTTTTTACCAGGAATTTTCTGGTTTGTCCACGTAGACCAACCAGATTTATTTTTGGTGACCTCAGTCAACTCTCTAGCTGAGGTCTGCTCTGTGTCAGAGCCTCATTTTTGCTCCACTTCATGGTTTTTTGAGGCCGGTCCTTGCACCATTTCACGATTGTGCCCCTTCATGACTTTTCATGCCCGATATCCATGATTCAGCCTAGGTCTTTTCTTGGGCATTGGATCGTTGAAGCGCCCCAGATCCATCGTTCTTGAGCCCGCTCGACCACTTTGTTCAAAAACACCCCATCTCTCCCCTTCGAGCTGCGAACCCTCTTGGACCCATCTTGGCCACCCTTTTTCGAGCTCAGGATCGAGTGAAGTGACATGAGCTCTCCAGCTCCTCGGTGGCGCGGTTTAGGTGAGTCGAAGGCGTCTCCACCGCTCATCTCCGGCCTTTGGTCGTGAGGTCTACTCCTCAGCCCCGGGCTGCGTAAAGGTCATTTTCCATTCGTTTCCTTACTGTCTAGTTATCCTATTTCATGCAGTTATTTGGCGTAGATCCCCGGCCACGTCACCTCATGTGACTTGCGCACGTGGGGTGGGGGTATTTTACACGAGGGCCCTCGCTATTTCTGTTATTTCGATTAGGTCCAGGAACTTTTAACGCAATTATAAAATTTTGGTGATTTTGCAAATTAGCCCTCATGGTTTGGAAAATTACAGAAAGGTCCCTGCTAGGTCATGTTTTGTATGCACATGTTTGGTAATTTTGCACTTTTACTCCTGGCCTTTCGATTATTTATGATAGGTCCCGAATTATTTTTAATTAGTTATATACATGCCCCTGGACTTTTGCATACTTAAGAATATACCCCTACTAGGGTTGAATTTTTTCTTTGTTGTTTATATTTATTTCAAGCATCTATAATTCTCTAAAAAATCCTAAAAAATTACCTTTAGCATCTTGTTGATTGTTCTATCACGTTATATTTTTATTTTGCATTTTTGTAACATTTTAATATTTATAAAAAATCAAAAACATGCATTTCCATCCCTGTTTGCATTAGAAAATACAAAAATTATAAGCGTTTTTGAAAAATCCTAAAAAAATTATATTTTGTGTGTTTTTGCATATTTTAACTTCAGACCAAAAATCACTAAAAAATACAAAAGAAAACCCATAAAAATTGCAAAACCCCTAAAATCTCTATAAAAATTTATAAAATCTATAAAAAATCCTAAAAATGTATTTTCTCTTTCTAAATTTTCTTTATTTTAATATATTTACTTGAAAATTAATTTAGGGAATTTTTGACTCTATTTGATATTTTTCATCCCCATTTTAATTTCAGATTTTTATTTTATTCACTATTTTCAGTATTTTTGACTTTAAAATACCAAAAAATTAGGAAAAATATAGAAAAATAAAAAAAACATTAGAAAATTATAAAAAGCACATAAATATTTTATTTCCTGAAATTTGCTTGTTTTTACCTATTTATAGATATACATTACCTCTCTCTTTTCTTTAATGTAACTATACTTTATTTTATCCTAATTTAAAAGAAAAATAAAATATAAAATATAAAAACATAAAAAGAAATATAAAATTAGAAAATAAAAATCCAAAGATAAAAATTTAAAAATTAATAATAAAATAAAAAAATGTTAAAAATTAAAAACCCACAAATAGCACAAAGATAGACAAAGACATTACACTCATTTTTTAGCATTATTGCCATGATTAACCTACTTTCTCCCTGTGTTCGACCTCTACACTACTTGCACTATACATATCTTTTGTAGAGTTATAATAAATTTTAACTCCTCACCGCTTTTCATTGTTTGATCTCTGTTGTGGGTTAATTGTTGACTAATTGGGGTTTCGTGAGTGGTCTCCACAATGACTTTGTCTCTACCTTGTGTGAGACATATTTTGACCCTCGCAAAATCTCGATTATCACATCCCAACATATAAGTTTCCCGTATCTTGCATCCGCTCTGTGTAATCTCGACAGGCCTCAACTCCAAGCTCAGCATGCCCAATAAGACACAGAAGTGGAATGGGGGAGGGGGGAACAAAGAGGGCGGGAACAAAGAATGATAAAGAGAATACAAGGGAAGTAGTGAGGACAAGAGGTTGGTTGAAATTCCAACCTCAAGACACGATGGGCGATGATGATGGGGATGAAAAAACAAAGCCACAAGATCTGGCTAAAGAGAACATCAATCCATCATGATGACTCAAGAGAGTACATGATAGATAAGGGTGGGAGGGAGGGTTAAAGAAAACAAAACAGAGTGAAGACAAGACAGAATGTGACTGGTAATGATCTAGAGAAGATGATCGTAACCAACTCACACAAAGCACAAGCAAATAGAAAGCAAACCCTCAATTCACCTACTCAACTCGGTGATGATCATAAAGATCAGTCGTTAATCTTTTCAATTTTAGAGCTAGGTGATCAAGTAATTAATTAGTAAACTTACATGTGAAATCTCCTGAGGTGTTCGTGTCTAAGCCGGTGAAACACGCCGACTTAAACAAGACTACTTCTACTAAGATCGAAAGCAAGTTCTTACAGCAATAACATGACCCAAAAGTCAGTTCAAGTGCTTAGGGCACAAGTCCAGGGATTTGAGCTCTAATCCTTAAGTGCGCGCGCCTCATTCGATTTGGAGAGTACCTGCAAGCAAGGAGGGGGTTGCCTCCCAAATCAATGAATTGAATCAATTACGTTTGATTTTTTGGACCAAGTTTAATTAGCAGACCCAAATTTTTTTAGTTTTCTCCTGTTTAGATATTTTCAATGAAACGTATAATGAATTTCCCGATTTCCTTTTTATTTTTGAGTCCAGAAAATAGAGGAAGGAAGACCAAAAAGCCAATGCATGACGAAATATATGAATGCATGCACGAGATAGAAGGCGTACCTTGCTCCAACATTCTGCATGCAATATGATCCATGCATAAAAATTAAACAAATCTAAATTGGATGAAATGTGAGAACCATCCTAAATAGAAATTTCTATTGTTGTGAAGCATAGATTTATTTGTCCAAGTCCAAATAATGTCTATGGGAACAGATATTCTATTAGGGTTGTGGACCTAATGCTACCTGACTCAATCAAATAGAAACCTTAATCTAGGAGCTCAAGCACAAAAAATCCATGTGAAACCAACAAAAATAAAAGTGAAGACAATAAAACACGGTGAGGTCCCCCAAGTACACCGGCACTTGGTGAAACAGACCCCGAAAAATGTTGTGTCCAGAGTCTCTCTAGAAAATAGAAAAAGAGCAAATGCCAAAGAAAATTATTACAAATTATTTACAGAAATAAAATGACTGAAAAGAAATTTAAAACTAAGATGATCTTCTGCATCTCCTGCTCCTCATAGGCTGCTCTATCCTGCCGGTCAGTGTAGAACGACCGACCTCCGCCTCTATCGGATGCATCGTCTCTCCTAAGATGGTCTCCCTTGTTCCGCGGACCCTCACAAGAAAGGTGAAACAAGAAATGCGTCAGATAACTGTTATGAAAAATAAAGCAATTGAAATAAAGATAAAAATCACAGAAAAAAAAAGAAAAAAAAGAAAATAGAATATATACAAAACCAAGAACATAAGGTAAAGAAAACCTAACTACCCTCGCCATGCCTCCCCGACAACGGTGCCATTTTGATCATCAGGAATTTCACTTAGGATTTAATTTTTTAAGAAGAATGTGTCCTTGTAACCCAAACTGAAACCCGAATCAATCAAATAATTTTGTTTAATCCTAAATCAAAGAGGAAATAAAAGAAGTGGATTTTGCGATTTATTAATTACCCAGTATAGCTCCTAGAGTGGAACACAAGGAGACACCAATTATTAAGCAAGGGTTATTTAAATCAAAGGCAATCAATGCAGTAAAAGAGGAAATCTAAGCAAACTATCTTGGTTTTCGTGATATTTTTATCTTTCTAATTCCTTATGGGTTTTTAGTTTTTATATTTTTTATGTTTTATGATTTTGAACTTTTAGTGCTTTTTAATTTTGCAAAATTTTTAATTTTTCAAACAAAGTGAATAAAGAAAATGAAAAAGGATGTAACAAGCAATCTTTTTGTATTTTTCAAATATGACAAAAATTCCAGAAAAATTAAATAATTTTTTTTTGTGTTTTGATGAATTTTCTATGATTTTTAAAATTTTCCATAGGTTTTAGATTTTTTAATATTTTAAATCAATTAAAAATAGGAAACAAAGCAAACAGAAAATTGAGCAAATGATTTTCGATTTTTAAAATATCAAATAAAGACAAAAATACTAGAAACAAAATTTTTCAAAAAGAATTTTTATTAGGTTTCAAACAGAGACCAAAATGTGTTTTTCTAAATTTTCTTTGATTGTATATGCTTTTTTGATGTTTCTTGTAATATGCAAATTTTTTTATTTTTATAAAGGATTTTCAAGCAAACTTTGGGTAGAAGTAAAAACACTCAAAACACAGCTACAATAATCTTTTTAGAATTTTTAAAGCTATTTTAAAACTTTTATAAAATTTCTAAGGCAAACAAGATAATTTTTGAAAATTTTGAATTATTAAAAATATTAAATATGATTATTTTTGCAAGCAAAAATTATTGAAGAAATAACACATTAGCAAGAGATTAACCTAATTTTTATGGAATTTTTAGAGCACTTAAAATATTTTCTCAAAGTTTCAGAGCAAAATATAATAGAGAAAAAATGTAGGTATATGCATGCAATTTTCACATAAAATCAAGTGCATCTTACATGGATATCAATCAGTTTAGGAGTTTTATGCAATTACGGAGATCTCCAGGGGGTTTACAGCAAATTACCCTAAGGGGTTGGGTTCTCCCGATCTAGGGACGACACTTACACAGCTTTGACGATCTGACCTGTCTGATCTAAGAAGGATCAATGACTGCTAGGTTTGAATTATGGCAGAATGAGAACGTTAATACATTGTTGCATGGGAACCATCATATCAGATCTGATCCGAGGGTTACTGTAGGATCTGGACGAGCCCTTGTTCCTCCCTCTTTTCAAGTGCAGGTGGCAACCTTCGTGGGTTCGGTGATCGGTGGAGCTGCTCTCGGTGAGGTAACGGCAATGCTTATTGATGAATCCATGATTCATCGCCTTTATTCTTTTATTTTAGCTTCATTTCTGTAGTCAAACACATGTAAATACCCACTAATTCCATGAATTTACCATTTTACATGCATTTGTTAAATATGAATTTTTAACACTTTTTGTACATAAATAAAAGAATAAAGAAGAAAAAGGAAAAGAAAAGAAAAATAAAGGATGAATATATGCAATAAATACAGACTGACCCGAACCTTGAGAGAAGGTCAAGACTTGCCTGATCGACCAGGAATAAAGTAGGGGGAGATAGGGTATGCAATTCGAAAATCCAAAAATATTTTGTAAATACTTTCCCTGTATATTTGTACAAAACTTACATTATTTTATTTGTACATAAATTGATTTCAAATTAATTATTTTTGAAAATAAAATTGTAAATAAAATTGTTTTGTAAATAATAAAAATAATTGCAAAGCAAAATAATGTACATATTACAAAAAATCACACCCACAAAAGGCCGCAAAAGTGATAATTGAAACACCAATTCTGGCTCCATACAAGCTCAAATTGAATCAAAATCACTTCCATTATACTCTACATTAAATTATCTTTCAAATGGTCTGTTTTCATATTTTTTGGAGTTATAGTTAAAAAGTCGGCTTTTTGGGGTGTTTTGTGCAGTCTCACGACTTACATATTTGTATAATTATTCATGTTTATTTTTAATGATCATAATTGTAAATATTATTTTCATTAAAAATAAAAAATTATTTAAAAAATCTAAAAATTATTTCCTTATTTGTACATATGTATATTGTATTATATGTATATAATATTTATATACAACTAACTTCCTTTTATAAAAGTCACCATAAAATTAAAAATATCTCACATTAATTAATTAATTTAATTTAACTATGAAAATTATATTCAGATTTAATTATTTAACTCATTATTTGATTTTATAATCTACCATGTATATAATATTTGATTCCATACCTTTAATGGCCACCATTAAGGTGGCTAATTGATTTCTATAAATTATTTAATTAATTAATTTATTAATTCCAAAATGCGTAACTAATTAATTAATTAATTTAATTATTTTATTAGTTTCACCAATAAAAACATTCCTCATTTGTAGATATTTTCCTTTTTGATTTTCTTCCTCTTTTTAATGGGCTCTTCCTCCCTTATTTCCTCTTAATCGATCTTTGGTGGAGAGGAGCCCGATCTCCGAGAGCTTTCTTGTTGAAGAAGGGTGCCCATCCTCTGAGCCGTCCAGTGACAACGCGTCGGCCCTCGTCGAGGCCATCACGACATTTCCGATTCTCGAGGTGAGATCTATTTTATTTCTTGTATTTTTGCCTAAATAAATCATAGTTTTAATTTTTGCGTAGATGTAGTGATTGAATTTTAAATCCAAAAATCACAAACATATCAACCACACATTTTTTGCATCCTAATCCGAATTTTTCATCTCACATCTCGATCCTCGTACTTCACTTTCTTCCTTGCACAACCTATCACCTCCGACCACGCACGATGATCGGAGATACGGATCTATCTTCCGCATCGCAAGATCCGACCCATTCACCAATCCCAATTGTTTATAAATAAATAAATAAATAAAAGATCATATAATTGTTTTTCCGGTTCATCTCACATTTTTTTGCAAGAAAAATAAAAAAATATAATAATTATTTTTGTCTCGAACCTTTGTTTTGCAGGAAAATCAAAATAAATAAATAAAAATAAATATATTTTTTTGCTTCTGTCTCTGTTTACATCCTCCGTTTCAAAAAAATTTCCTTTATTATTAGTTATGTACATAAAAAATAAAAACAAAAAAAAATAAAAAAAACAAAAAATAGCAAGCGGCCCTGCACGCCTCAGTCCAGCGGCACCCCGTGCCCGCAACCACCCGTCGACTCTCCACCAAAGGCGGCAGTGCCGACTGCGCCGACCGTGCCGCCTCCTCCTCCAGCGTGCAGCCGCACGAGACCAGCCTCCCACGCTGGCCCCGCCTCCTGTACCACCTGCGGGCCACACGAAGCCTGCGCCCAGCGACACGCTCCCCTCCACCGAACGTGTGGCTCCGTCTCCGTCTGCACCGTGGAGGCGCAGCTTCCGACCCCGTTGGGCCCATCGACTCCCGCATGTCCCCTCCTGGTTGGTGAAGAACGACGGCCGTGGCCCTGCCCATTTGCTCAAGGGATGAACCAAGCAGAACCCTAACGGGGATTAAACAATATATTAAAAAATGCAACCTTGTCCGTGGAGGTTTTTAAAATTGCAAAGAGCCCCTATTCCAGCCTCAAGTCACGTGTTTAGCACTCCCTTACGTGGGTAAATTGCCATTTTCTCCACCATTTTTATTTTTGTTAATCCAACTGTATAAACTTTTGAAAAATTGCATTTTAGTCCCCTAGTGTCCAGACTATTTATCTTGCATTTTCTCTTTGATGGAATTAAAGTCTTATAAGTCGAAAAACTCTCAAAAAATTATTTATGTTCCCGCTGTAGTTTTTATCTTTGTATAAATTTTTCATCAATTTTTGTTATCATTTGATATTTTTAAAAAATAAAAAACAGTGACTTTTTTCCTGTTTGGAATTAGAAAATTCATAAAAATTCGAAAAACAGCTTAACAATTCCAAAAACAATTACCGTAGGTGTGTTTTGATGTGCTTTAATTTTTATCCAATTTGTGTGCATAAATAGTTTATAAAAACCAAAAAATTGCAAAATACGAAAAATATTGAAAAATTGTTTAAAATTCCAGAAAAAATCTAAAATTCTGATTGTAGTCTTTATTTGTAGCTATTAAATTGTATTTTAAAAATAATTTTCAGGTGTATTGGGCACTTAAAGTTTTTTTAAGTTGCAAAATACTTTGGCTGTGCACTGTTCTCTTTATTTTGCACTGTTTGATTTTTATAAAATCACAAAAAAATAAGAAAAATTCGAAAAAAAATTAACAAAAATATTTTAGCACATATAAAACACAAAAACATTTTCTCTGTATTTTTTGGGCATTTTTTACTATTCTGAAAAATACAAAAAGAGTGTGGTGTGTGTGTTTTATCACTTTTGCTCCTCATTTGAAAATAAAAAAAATTCAAAACCACTAAAAATTCTTTTAGAAATTTGACTACATAGTTTTTCAATCGAGCTCCTTGTGTTTGACCCTAGTCGTTATACTGGGTAAATAGAATAGCAAAACCACATGTATTTGCTTTGATTGATTGATTGATTATCTTTTAAGTGGTCGAAAATATTTTTCTCGTTGACCGATTCGAGTGGGTGAGAACAATGACACATTTGCATAGTATTTACATCTCTTAACTAGTCGTAAATCTAGCTCATCAGAATGGCGCCGTTGCCGGGGAGCACGACTTTGTAGTCATTTTTCAGTTTCATTTTTTTATCTCTATTTATTATAACCGCCATCTGACCATCTCTTGTTTCTCTTTTTCTGCGAGGAACCGCTGTAGATACGACTTGGACTCTTTGGAGGGATCAGCACAGGAAGAAGAGCAGAGGAATAGAAGATTGTCATTTTATTTAGAGAATTTTTTCAATAAATGTAATAATTTAGACCTAGACACTTGTGGACTTGGATACTTTTTCGAGGTTTGTTTCGCCAAGTGCCGGTGCACTTGGGGGACCTCACTGCTGTTTTTCACATTTTTATTTTATTTTTTATTTACTTCATGCGAATTATTTTTTATGTTAAGCCCCTAGATTTAGGTTTCTATTTGATTGAGTCAGGTAGCATTATGTCTAAAGCCTCTAATAGAATATATGTTCCGATAGAACTCACTTGGACTTAGACAAATCAATCTGTGCTTCACGATAATAGCAGTTTATGTTTAGGACGGTTCTCGCATTGCATTCTTTTAGATTAGTTAAATTTTTCTGCAAGGATTATATTGCATGTAGAGTGCTGGAGTCAGGTACGTACCTCTATCTCTAGCATTTGCATCCATATTTTCTCGTGCATTGTTTTTTCCATTTTCCCCCTCTGTTTTGTGGGTATAGGAATAAAGGAAATATGAAATCTCGTTAGACGTTTAATTAAAAATATCCAAAAAAATAAAAAAAAATAAAAAATTGAAAATTGGACGGCTAATTGAACTCGACCAAAAAATGAAACGTAATTGATTCATCATTGTCTTGGGAGAGCAAACCTCATTGTTTACGCTTTTAATTGCTCGCGTACATACTAAGGAGTAATGCCCAAATCCCATTAAGCCTCCTAAGTATTTGTACAACTTTTGTCTGATCACTAAACTCTAAAATTCAAAAGATAAAAGATCAAATCTCACGGTCTTCACATTGCATATAGTTGGTAAATTGGGAGTTTGCATTGCGTTTGTATGTATTTGGTGTGAGTCAGTTACGATCATATTTGATTCATTAGCAGTCACCTTCTATCTCTATCTTTCATCCCACCCTCCCTCTCTTCATTCTTTCCTTTCTTCATGATTGGTCACATTCCATTTCAGCAGGATTTTGCGGCTTCTACATTTCATACCCATCACCCCCCCACTCTCTTGGGAGGTCGGAACTCCGTCCGATTTTCCACCTTCTCCCTACCCACTCTCCCATTCAGGACATGCTGTGAGTGACGTCTGTAGAAACCAGATTGACCAAATACGATACCCAGGCGATTACCTTACTGAGATGAGAGTGCATTCCATAGGCGATCATATGGAGCAATTGCGAGTTTTAGATGACTTCTATCCTGGGATGATGGATGAGTACACAGATCAGGAAGCGTAGTATGCTTCTACTTTGAGACCCTTCATTCTGGATTTAGAGTTCATTGATCTACTGCTGAAGTTTTCAGGGGAAGTGTACGAGGAGTCGTATTTGCATATCGATGAGTAAAGAGATTTGTGGATCATGATCATATTCTGATATCACTTCTGAGGACCTGATGTTGGTTACCTTCCCATTTATACTTCAGAGTAGAGCAAAAAGTTGGCACAGACGATTGGGAAGGAAAATGCCTACATGGGGAGATTTACGATCATTGTTTTGCAGAGATTTTACCCCAGCGTAGAGCAAAGATGATGCGGTCTTGTATTCATGATTTTTTAGTTGAACCCCAGGAGCCATTGATAAATTCATGGTTGAGGTTACATGATCTTTTGAGGTGATTTCCAGATCATAGATTTTCGATGACTGACTTATCCACATCATCATGAGGGGGAGGACTGCCGATCAGATTGCATTAGTCAGTACCTCGTGTGGTGGTTCATATCACAGTACCGACCTGGATTTATTTGAGACCATCTTGGATACACTTTCAGATATGCCATATTCACAAGATGATTTATTCAGGACAACACGAGGGAGAGATGACACCGGATGAGTGTGTGACACATCATGTCGATCTTGACCGCACACACCATTTAGAGGATATGTATGCTACTACTTTTCATATGATGGATGTGTTGACTACCATTGTGAGTTCCCAAAGCCGGACATTGGTCGAGTTTCTATTGGATTTACAATCAGATTTTGAGCCAGTCCCGCACTTCCACGTCGATGATTCTTGGATTCTATATCTGCTAGTATCCCAAGAAATAGAAGGGGATCACACATTTCAGCATCCTTAGAGTCATTTCAGTGTCCATGTCCGGTTGATTCAATGTCTTTTCTTCAGGAGAACTTCTCAGATTCAGAGATACATTTGGATTCATCTTAGAAGAGAGAACTTGATGAGGGACTATTTTTTGATTTGTCAGACCTTGATAGTCCCATATTTGAGACTTGTGTCCTCCCATTTGATGAGATCGATACATTTTTGGAGGACTTGCCAATTTCCTGATGATTCGACATTACTCCTCGAGGGTTATCTGCGCGATGATGTCACAGACCCTGTGTACTCGGTTTCACTTTCTGGTAGTGCATCCGGTCTGTCGGATCATTAGACCGAGTATTTTGATATTTCTGATCATAAGTTTGAGAATTCTCTCCTCGACGACCCTCATGAGGAGGACCCTATCTTTGAGGTATTCGATGATTTCACTGATTTATCTATATTATATGCATCAGTTATCAACCATTTAAGTGAGTCTCTTGATCTTGATCTTCCTTATCTATTTGAGACGGTGATTGACATGGAGAATTCCCTGACAGATCCTTCCTTCTCCATGTTTGACTTCTTCGGCTCTTCCCTTTCACTCCATTCAAACCTTGAGCTGATGATTTCTTTTTTTCTACCAGAGCTCGATTTCATATGACCATCTCTTTATCCGGTAGCAGACACCCGCCTGATTGATTACTTGGGTGTCATCATCTACACTATTGAGTCCGTTGTTGTTCTCCCACCAAGACAACAACATTACAATATTCTAGCATCAGAGCATAAATCCTGAACCTTGATACGGCATTATCCTAGCCTTTGCGCCCAGCTAGGGGCGTAAACTCTAGCTCTTATTGAGAGGCACCTCAACATTGTTCACATTTGTATAAATCCATCTGTCCATATCATACATTCTTTCTGTCTCACATGCCATCTCCATCTCATGATTATTCCATACTTAGGGTGTAATTTACCCTAAGTATAGGGGGTGTCAGATTTTTTATTATTCTTTTGATTATTCTTACCTCTGTTTTGCTGCCTATACTTAGGGATATTTTACCCTAAGTATGGGGGGGTAAATCTAGTACATCCTATCACTCAGTAGTCCCCTTGTGTACAGTCTTTTATACTTAGGATTACTTGATCCTAAGTATATGGGGATCACCGACTCCTACTGAGTGTATTTATTTATTCATCGTTGTAGCATACCCTTCTTTTCACTTCCCAATACATAGCACGGGTTATGTCTTCCTTTGCAACTCTTTGATCACTATGAGGACATAGTTCGAGCTAAGTATAAGGGGGTGTCGTATATATTGTATATATACTTTAGCCATAACTCGTACTTCATATTTTTAATATGGCTAAAATATTATATAAATACTTGTAATACTTGTAAAAAAACTAACTAATAAAAAAGATGCAGAAATTTCCTCAAAATTCTTTTTGTATATACTGATTAATAAATCAGGTTAAAATACTTTGAAAATATTTTGAAAAATAGTTTGAAAAACTATTTGAAAAATCTTTTGAAAACTATTTGAAAAATGTTTGAAAAATATTTTCAACCTTTGTAAAATATTATGTCTTGTAAAATTTTTTTCTTTGTGTGAAATAAAATCATTATGTAAAAATTATTTGCAAATATTTTGAAAAATGGTTGAAAATTTATTTTGAAAATCTTTATATACTGTTTGAAAAATATTTGTAAAATAGTTTTCAAATGTGTGTAAATGTTTGTAAAATTGTTTTGAAAAATTATTTCGGACTATAGTTTTCAAAACTATTTGTAAAATTATTTTCAAATAAATTTGAGGATCATATGCATCACAAAAATTAAAAAAATGAATAATAAGAAATCCAATTGTATGTATATACCTGTATAAATTACTCAAGTTGTAAATCCGTTCATCTAATTCTTGTAAATAATTGACTCACCCCTGTGTAAATATGTGTATCTCTCCCTAACCCTTGTTAAAAAAACTCTTTGCATGTGCATCATTGTTTTTCAAAAATCCATAAAAAGTTCAAAATTAGAAAGTTGTTTCACAAAAAGATTTTTATTCTCTTTTCTTTGTATTGTACATATTTCTTGCATTAGCATGTGCATTTTTCAGGATAATTTTGACATTTAGACTAAGTCTGGAATAAATTCGAAGAATGGAGTTTAGTTGGACCTTAATCCACTTAATTTCATAGGAACCTTATAAGAATTGGAGTTAAGACTTTTCAGGTTCTAGTGACTTAATTCTTTGAGTCCATAAGACTATGTTCACATGTCATCTTGATAAGTCTAAGTAGAATATTTAACAATACACGCATGATTCTTTCAGATCGTGGCTTACCTTGGACAAAGCACTCTACACGTAGCTCTTCATGGAGGAGGTAGTGAGGGGGCAGAATCTTTTGGCTTGGGGTAGCATACGAGGGTAGTGCATCTAGGTGGAACCTCTTGTCCTCCTCTAGGGAGGGAAGTGTGTCCCAACCAGGTTTGGTGATGTTGAGGTCTAAAGACATGATGCTGTGGGGTTGCAATAATGCTTCAAAAGAGGGATAGTTTACTGGCTCAAGAGGAAAAAAAATTCCTTATGTACATATTGCACCTTGTATATATTGTCAAAAAAAGGAAAAAAATGCAAAATCTCCAAAAGTGGACAGGCCTGATAGAAAAGTAAAATGTCTGCTGGAGTGTATATACAAGTGAAAAAAAGAATAAGAGGCAACAAAGTCAAATGTTTGTAAGCTTGCAGCGGATGACTTGGCTACACTGGTCATGCATCAAAGGATAGGTAACTACAGTAGTTACCGTCCATTCTCTTCTCCATCCCCTCTTCTTGAGCTGGTTGTACTTGAACTTAGAAGGGAATATCCCCGCTCCTCGAGGGAAGAGTTGCTAGACCGGGAGATTAGAGTTACCTTGTTGAGAGAGGTTGTTTCTTTGCTACTTTTGAGATGAGGAGCTATATTTCACTTACACCTTACAAGAAAAAATTCATAGTCATAAGAATTTGTATATGTAGACTTATTCTGATCTGACTGTTGAGGAGACTTGAATAGGAATCTTATGGAACTTAGAGGCTGTTAGGTTTTAAACCCATTTCCCATTAAGGTTCCGACACACTAATAATCCAAAGGTCTGACAGAGCTCCATACTACATTTTTATGAAGATAAGTTTAAAAGTCAACATTGTTCTAATTTCTTTCCTTTTTCTTTTCTTTATTTTTGTTTTCACTTATTTTCTAAATAAGTGTTTGCTAAGGGACTAGTAAAGGTAAAGTATAGGGGAATGATGAATCCATAATTCATCGTTTATTCTTTTATTTTAGCTTCATTTTCGTAGTCAAACACCTGTAAATACCCACTAATTCCATGCATTTACCATTTTGCATGCATTTGTTAAATATGCTTTTATAACACTTTTTGTGTATAAATAAAAGAATAAAGAAGAAAAAGAAAAAGAAAAGAAAAATAAAGGATGAATTTATGTAATAAATACAGACTTACCCGAACCCCGAGAGAAGATTAAGACTTGACTTAATCGACCCGGAATAAAGTAGGGGGAGATAGGGTTTGCAATTCGAAAATCCAATGTACAAAATTTACATTATTTTATTTGTACATAAATTAACTTCAAATTAATTATTTTTGAAAACAAAGTTTTAAATAAACTTGTTTTGTAAATAATAAAAATAATTGTAAAGCAAAATAATGTACATATTGCAAATAATCATACATAGAAAAAGCCGCAAAGCGATATATGAAACACCAATTCCGGCTCCATACGAGCTCAAATTGAATCAAAATCACTTCCATTATACTCTAAATTAAATTATCTTTCAAATGGCTATGGTTTCATAATTTTTGGAGTTACGATTAAAAAGTCGATTTTCTGGGGTGTTTTGTGCAGTTTCACCACTTACATATTTGTATAATTATTCATATTTATTTTTAATGTACATAATTGTAAATATTATTTTCATTAAAAATAAAGAAAGTAAGTAAAAAATTATTAAAAAATATAAAAATTATTTCCTTATTTGTACATATGTATATTGTATTATATGTATATAATATCTGTATACAACTAACTTCCTTTTATAAAAATCACCAAAAAATTAAAATATCTCATATTAATTAATTAATATAATTTAATTACGAAAATTATATTCAGATTTAATTATTTAACTCATTATTTGATTTTATAACCTACCATGTATATAACATTTGATTCCATACCTTTAATGGCCACCATTAAGGTAGCTAATTGATTTCCATAAATTATTTAATTTATTAATTCCGAATTTCATAATAAAATAATTTAATAATTTTTTTATTTTATTAATTTCACCAATAAAAACCTTCCTCATTTGTAGATATTTTCCTTTTTGATTTTCTTCCTCTTTTTAATGAGCTCTTCCTCCCTCATTTCCTCTTGATCGATCTTTGGTGGAGAGGAGCCCGATCTCCAAGAGCTTTCTTGTTGAAGAAGGGTGCCCAGCCTCCGAGCCATCCAGTGACAGCGTGCCGGACCTCGTCGAGGCCATCACGACATTTCTGATTCCCGAGGTGAGATCCATTTTATTTCCTATCTTTTTGCCTAGATAAATCGTAGTTTTAGTTTTTGCATAGATGTAGTGATTAAATTTTAAATCCAAAAATCACAAACATATCAACCACACATTGCTCACGCCCGAATCCAAATTTTTCATCTCACATCTCGATCCTCGCACTTCACTTTCTACCTCGCACAGCTTATCACCTCCGACCACGCACGGTGATCAGAGATACAGATCTATCTTCCGCATCGCAAGATCCGACCCATTCACCAATCCCAATTGTTTATAAATAATAAATAAATAAACGATCATATAATTGTTTTTCTTGTTCATCTCACATTTGTTTTTGTAGGAAAAAAAACTATAATAATTATTTTTGTCTCTAACCTTTGTTTTGCAGGAAAATCAAAATAAATAAATAAAAATAAATAATTTTTTACTTCTGTCTCTGTTTACATCCTCCGTTTCAAAAAAATCCTTTATTTTTAGTTCTGTACATAAAAATAAAAATAAAAATGATGGGAAAAAAATGAAAAATAGCAAGCGGCCCCGTACGCCTCAGCCCAACGGCGTCCCGCGCCCGCAACCGCCCACAGACTCTCAACTGAAGGCGGCAGCGCCGACCGCGCTGCCTCTGCTCCCACGTGCGGCTGTGCGAGACCAGCCTCCCACGTCAGCGGGCCCGCCTCCTGTGCCGCCTACGAGCCATACGAAGCTCGCACTGAGCGGTTGATGAATCCATGATTCATCATCTTAATATCTTGATCTTAGCAAAATCCCCAAGTAAAATCCCAAATAAATATCCATAAAATCCATAAATTAACAAAATGACTCTTGTAAATAAAATACATTAATTATGTATATTAGATTGTACAAAATGAACTAACAAAAAAAAGCTGCAAAATCACAGGAGTTTTATACATGTAAATAGCCCAAAATTTCATGTATTTTTATTAATTTCATTTAAACTTCTTTTTACCTAATTATTTCTCTAACTTGTTTAATAAAAGGGAAATAAAAATATAAAAATACAAAACAAATTTTATCTCAAATAAATGCTCCTAGATCCCAAAGAGAAAAAGCCGTAAATCCCACTTCCAAGCTAAATTCCGCTCCGTATGAACTCCAAATTCACCAAACTCACTTTTTAGTTTAAGTTAGAAAATTATCTATCCAACGGAAGTGGTTTCATTAAAATCGGAGTCATTTGCAAAAGTTGGGTTTTGGGACCTAGATGTACATTGTATATCATGTATATATTCATTCTTTCTTCAATTTTTATTGTATCTTTCTTAATTACTAAAAATACAAAAAAATCATACTTGTGTTGTATTTTAATTGTAGTATTTTATTGTATTTTTCCGTTGTAAATATCTCTTATTAAAAAAGATAAAAAAATTACATATTAGAAAAGTAAAAAAATGTGTACATGTTGTTTGTATTCCCTTGTAAATTCTCCACTATTTATTTTCTTCTTTTTTATTCTATTGTAATTAAAGTAGCCAACTTTATTTCATTTATTTATTTATTTTACATTCTCTACAATAACCACATTCAACTCATCTTACCACCAACCTTCATTCAACCCCACCATTTTATAAACCTCTCATTCAACTCCATTAATAAAATAACCTCCCACCATTTTAATAACCTCTCATTTCATCATCTATATATACATACCATCCTCCTCAATTTACCCTTGATCCATCTTTATGTGACGAGAGCCTAGTTCCCAGAGTTGAATCGCTGACAGTGACGCAACCGCGGTCGAGCGACGACAACACTCTCTTCGATGAGATCCGTTGGCTTATTGGCCAACATCACAGCCGGAACCGCGCACTGCTCGAGATCACCGTGCGCCGGTGATTCGAGCGAAGACCGTGCTCTCGTGAGCACATAATAGGCGACTGTCTCCATCGTAGGTAATTTTTCGTCTCATTTTATCAACTTGTTAGTTTTGCAATTTTTTTAGCACATCACATTCACCACCCATCCTCCATTTGTTTATATTAATCATTCACCACTATCATCATATTTTTTTTACTCCACATTCATCTCATTTCCAGGTTAAAGAAAAAAATTATAAAAAAAAAATTAAACAAAAAAAGAAGATTTTTATTAAAACAGAAAAAGAAAATAAAAAAATAAAAAAAAACAAAAAAAAAACGGGGCAGCAGCCAGCGGCCCACCGCCCCCCTTTCCTCCTCGGGCAGCGGCGTCGCCCGCCGCCCCTCTCTCCGCCGCCCGCGCGTGGACAGCCACGTGCTAGCGGCTGCGCACGGCCGCCCAGCGACCCGCGTCCACCTTCAGCCACCGCGCTGAGCACAGCCGCCCAGCTCCCACCTCCTGCGGTCCCTCCGCCGCCTCAGCTGCCGTGCAGCCCCGGCGGCCGCGAGAGTTCTCCCGCCGACGCCACCCTCCTCCACGTCGCCAGCACGTGGCGCGCGCCGCCTCCTCGCGGCCGTGCGTGGCCTCCTGCCGCCGCCAATCCCTCCCCTGTTGGGTTCCCTTGCAACAAAGAAGAAGGTCATCTCCGTTATTTTTTATTGTAAATGTTGCAAACATTTCTTTTATAGTTTTTGTAATTACAGTTTAGTTCGTGTGCATAAGTTTGAGTTTTCTTTTCAATTTTTGTATTGCACAAAGAACCCTGTGTTTGCTTATGAATTTGGACTTATATTTTGCATCTTTTTATTCAATGAAAAATGTCATTTTGTTGAGCAATAATTATATACATTCTGAATATTTATTTGTATTTTTGTCAGTTGTGGGTAATTAATTAAAATTGTTTAATTGAAATCTTCATATTTTACCCATTCCATGCTATTAAATTGATATCTGCCACATAATTGCTCTAAAAATTTCACAAAAATTTAAGATGATGCCTTGAAATGTGATTAAGATACTGTCCAAATTTCATCCAAAGTGGAGTTATCTTGTGCCCTAAATAAATTGTAGAGTATTTTTAGTATTTCATTTAATTAAATCCACGTACATCATTTTTGTGAAATTTCAAGTCTTTTGGATTGCATATGAAAATATCTATTTGAGATAATTCTTTCTCTGGCTAATTTAACATTGTGGATTTATTAAAAATTATTTACTCACTATCACTCTATTTTCACTAAAAAATCCATAAAAAATTCTTAACTTGTCAAAAAATTCCAAAAATATTACTGTAGCTTCTTGGGTCATGTTTTCATTCCAGTAAATTTTTCATAATTTTTTCTTACTATTTGTCTGGAAAATTATGAAAAAACCTATAAAAATTATGTATTTTTATTTATTGCATTTTAATTCTTAAAAATACAAAAAAATATGTTTTGTGTTCTCTACTGGATTAGGACTTTAGGAAAAATATAATTTGGCTAAATTAGGCTATTTTGACATTAAAATTAATTTGGCCTTGTTGTATGCTTTCTTAGTGTCGTAATTCACTTGCATTTGCATTCTTTTTGCATAAAAAAATTCTATAAAAAATCGATTGGAAATCTAGATCTTAAATTTCAAATTAACCCCAAAGTTGTTCCTTTGCCTCCCTGAGTTCGACCCCGGACTTGCCCGTGATATAAATTAAGCCGAGACAGTCTTTACGGAGATCCTTCTATCGGTTCTGACTAAATTGCTAAGTACATGTGCTACAACGTGCTCGAATTAAATATCGTATTTAGCGACTCGTCAGATGGCTCCATTGCCGGGGAGGCAGACGGCTTAAGGATTAATTTAAAAATTTGGATTTAGATTTTCTCTACTCTGGTAGTCTGACCCCTGAGCCACTTGTATTTATTCCATTTTTTGCAATTATTTATCTTCATATTTTTGTATATATTTTGTTTTCATCTCTCTAATATAAATCTCATTTTCCTTACAAGGGCCTGGTGGACTTGGAGTGCATCGGAGGTCAACAGACGCGACGCGTGCCGACTGCTGAAGAGCTAGGAGAATTTATTTATTTCGAGAGAATTTTTGTAAAGAATTTTGTAATTATTTAGCTTGCTCCTTTATAACGGCTCTTGTTTGAGAGCTCGCGTGTGTAAAGAGACTTGGACATTATTTGTGGTGTGTCGAGCCTGTTTCACTCTCCGTTGAGGGTGGGGCTCGACTTGAGTGGCGAAATTAAGGATTAGACACACGGTAGTTTAGCATCAAATTTGTTTGTGCCAATCGTAATTTAGGCCACACACATCTTAGAAGATTCACTTATCTTATAAGATTCATAATGAGACGCACATAGACACGTACTACTTAGCTCAAATTCAATCAATTCTTCCCCGCTAATAGTATACTGTTTAGGTGCAATTTTCTCGATCTGCATGCATTTAGTGTAAAATTTACAAATTCTGTTCTGCATAACACATGGAGAGTGCTGGGATTCACTGTAAGTATACCTTCTTCTGAGCATGCATCATAGTTTCTCGTTTGCATTCTGATTTCCGATTCCCCTCTTGTTTTACAACTTAAGGTAAAAAGGAAATTGGGACTGAACGGTAGACGTGCTTGTGAGTTCATATTAATTTCAAGTGATAACGTAACTCTAAAATTGGGACTGAATTAAGCAGGTCGATTAAATTAATTGGAATAAAAAGAATCCTTATTCTCGGGTGCATAAAACCCTCATTGTTTGTTTTACCTGCAAGTGAGAGAGAGACGACCCTAGGATAAAGCCAAGTCTTGATTTCTTACTTACTACTGGTTCTTTATTTTTAGGCGATTAGCTACTTTTCAGTGAGGATTTATGGGTAGCCGGTAAACGGTCCGAACTTCCTTAGCAGAGTGGGAGGTTTAGAGGATGCCTTAGTCCTCAAGGAACGGGTAGCCGTATTTATACAGTTCGTACTTACTCCTATACTGGCTGAAAGTAGGTCAAACTAATCGTAAGAACCGGGCCAGTCTGTAGAAAAATACGGGCACCTAACAACTCGTTAATCTTTCCAAGATTGTATTCTCACCAACTAAAATTGACAAGATAATTCGGCCAAACTCTTACGGCCATCACGTGTTGAGTTGGTGAAATTGAGGGTTTGAATTGTGTTTGTATTATGTGAGTTCACTCCACACATTTATGTGCACCGTAGAACTAGTGCTTCATTGACTATCGTGTTCGAATTGGTTCTTTTGACATCGAAGATGACTGATTGGGGGGATATTTATTCGGACTTTGCGAATCTCTCGTTGAACCCTTCAAGAAGTACGTCTTCACAGGTCCATGCGCAACTTGGACCAACCTGGACTCATGACCCTCTTGAGCCCAGGATCACCCATTCTCGGGATGGTTACTCTCAAACCATCCCCTTTCTCTCTTCCCACCTCACCAAGGAAGACCATCACCTCGGTGAGAATATCTTGATTCATAAATCCTCTTCTATTCAAGAACACATTGCTAATTCAGGACATAAAGAAGATTCAAGTAAAATGCCAAAGAAGAAAGAAGAGGAAGAAGAGACCATGAAGACCCAATGAGAATGATACTTGCCAGATTAGCTGCATCTGAGCAGCAACATGCATTACTGAGAGTTCAGTTAGGATAGTTAAATGTTGGGGTCGAACCACCAATGGATGCGGCGTATAACCCCGGACAATATCAAATTCATAACTACTTGAGTCCGGCCAAACCCACTGTTGATTTTGAATTGAAGCCGCATTTTCTGAACCTGCTGCCAAATTTTGATGGGAATGCTTCTGAGGAGCCATATGCATTCCTAAGGGAATTTGAGCTCATCTGTGCTAACCTCAAACATAATAATGTTAGCCAGGATTATATTAGGCTCAAAGCCCTTCCATTTGCCTTGGGTGGAAAAGCCGATTACTGGGTGAAGAATCTTGGAATCATCATCACCACTTATGCCCAGTTCAAGGACCTATTCCTAACGAAGTTCTACCCTTTGAGTAGAACTAACATGATGAGGACGTGAATTACGAGTTTTTTCCAGTTTCCCCATGAAGCCTTCTGTGATGCTTGGGAAAGATTCAAGGACATCCCACAGAAGTGTCCATGTAAAAATTTAGATGATAACATCTTGGTCCAATCATTCTTCACTGGTCTCAACCCTGAGATGCAGGGTTTAGTGAGCGCTGCCTGTGGAGGAAGCTATACATCACGAGGAGCGGATACCGTCTGGAAGGTATTCGAGCAGATAGCTGAAACTAGCCGCTCACAGATGGCCAGCAGGGCCTATACACCATCCCCCAGTTCACTCTCATCTGGAGGGGGAAAATCAGCTGTAGTCGATCTCTCTTAGGACGTGATCCCTAGCATGGGACTCCTTGCTGACAAGCTTACTGTAGTCGAGAGGATCGACAGGAGGATTGATGAGTTAGACCGGAGCGTCTCCAAACTTCCAAAACAGATGGAGGAGTTGAATGAGAAGGTATCTAAGATAAAGATACATGCCATGACTGCACCCTCTGCTCCCGTATACCGAGTTCACCATGTTCAGGAGCAGTTGGTGTCAGGGCAACCCCAGCCGTGGGAGCAGGACCAATCCTACACCCACTCTTTCCAGCAGCCACCTCCATTAGCAGAGATAGTTCAGGAGGAGCCTCCACCGGTTTGGGAGGTGAATGGAGTATGGTATACTCAGGACCCTGCCAGGCAGGGAAGTTCGGGAGACCGACAGACTTACCAGCGTCCCCCGACCTTTCATAACACCGCATTCACCTCTGCACCACCTCCTTCACAGCAGAGCCCTGGATTCCAGCCACCCCGGCAGCAACAGCAGTATCAGCAGTATGGCCGACAGGGCCATTACCAGACAGGCCAGCAGGGTCCGCAACCCCAGCAGCAGCAGCAGCAGAGGCAGTACTCTATACAGTAGGGCCAGTCTTCCCGTTCTTCTTCTCAGACTTATCCACTTCCTTCTTCGTCTAGTCCCGTGGATATACATCAACAGATACTCGATGAGCTCCGTTCCTACAGGAACGAGATTCATGACTTACGGGTGGATGTCAACCGCCTGTCCAGATGGCGAGACGAGCAGACTGCACCCTCTACCTCTATCCCAACCCAAGTTCAGGCTAACCCCAATAGCCTGAACCGTTCTAGTTCTCAGCAGCACTTTAGTCAGATATACTATTCAGCATCTCCTAAATCTGAACATGAGATTCTTTCGTGTGACGAGGCTAACCACATGTCACTCAGGAGTGGAAGGATCGTGGCCATACCTGATCGGGCAAGGGACACGAGGAGGGGCATCTCTGGAGCTCTACCTGAGGAGTCTTCAAAGGACGAGGAGGATAGGCATCATATTTCGGATCCCCATCAGCACCATTCGAGGATTTCCACTCAGGGAGCCGAGAGGAGGAGGAGAGCACGTATGCAACATCATCAGCATGGATATTCTTCTGAGTCTGCGGAGGACCTTGCATCTCCGGTTGTGGCGGATACCACTCCAGCTTCTATTCCACAACCTTTAGTAAATAGTTTTGATTTTGATTCCATGTTGCATCAAAAAGATTCTTGTATGAAGAACTCTGTTTCCATTAATGCCAAGAATGATCTTTCAGTTCATGATTCAGACTCTTCATCCTCTGTTTCCCTAGCTTCAATCCCTTTCCCCCGTGCTCTTATGGCAGGAAAGCGCATCAAAAAGATTCAGAAAGATGACCCCGATATGGTACAATTTTGTAAAGAAAACATCACAGTTAAGGTGCCATTTGATGAATATGTGGCTAACCATCCTTCCTTCCAAAAATACCTTAAGGTAAGATGCACACCTAGAAGGGTTAGCAGGAAGAAAGATAACCGAAATATAAAGACACATGTCTTATCAGTAGCCACAACCTATTGTCTCAAGAATCAGACTTTGCCAAAGAAAAAGAGAGACATGGGTGCTCACTATGTGGAGAGTCGTATTGACGACATTGCGTTGGCACGAACACTCTTAGATAAAGGTTCTTCGATCAACTTACTTTCCTTAGCATTATATCAGAAATTGGAGTTGGGACCACTTCGCAAATCTAGAGCTTTACTCCAATTCGCAGATCATTCAATGAAGAGACCTAAGGGAGAAGTGAAGGACGTCGTTATCTCGATTGAGGGGCAGAACTATCAGGTGGACTTCACAGTCTTGGACATGGAGCCCCCCAATCATTGGAGAGAATCTCAGATCATTCTCGGGCGACCCTTCCTTAGGACTGCAGGTGCAGCTTTCGATTATGATACAGGAATGATGAAGTTCCGTTCTCCAAGTGGAGAAGTGAACCTTGAGATGAAGCAAACCAAGTGTCAGCGATATGATTCAGAGAGTAGTACATAGTACTCATCTTCAGAGGCAGATTGCAGTATGATTAGCACAGTTGGGATTTGGGGACAGATTCCTTCAGGACAGAGCGAGACCCTTTCATCTGGAGAGGATATAGTGCATGATGCAGTTTGCCAGGTGTTGTCTGATCTTGCTAGAGATGCATCAATCTATTCTCATGATGACATAGAGATCCATCCGGATCTGTCAGTTCCATCCTCTTCGGAACAATCATGGGACATAGATGACGAGTCAGACGAGGCTTTTGCCGATTGTTTGGATTTTTTTGACGATCCGACTCCCGATACTTCTGATTTGGTGGAGAGTACTACTCAGCTTAGCCCACCTTCATACAACACGGAACCAGATTCAGATTTAGTTCAGCCAGATCTGCTTGATGATACCACATTGCCAGAACTGAAATCACTACCTCCTACACTCAAGTATGCCTTTCTTGCGGGACCCAAAGAGAGATATCCTATCATCATTAGCTCAGACTTGACTTTAGAACATGAGCCTAGGTTATTAGAGGTCTTAGAGAGGAACTGCATAGCAATAGGCTGGACAGTATCGGATCTCGTGGGCATCAACCCCGCTCTCTTCTCGCACCACATTTTTACTGAGGATAACGTGAGACCTTCCCGTGAGTTTCAGAGGAGACTTAACCCCAATCTACGAGAAGTGGTGAAGAAAGAAATTGAGAAATGGTGCAAAGCAGGGTTTATATACCCTATTTCTGACTCCAGGTGGGTGGCCCCGCTTCATGTTGTCCCGAAGAAGTCGGGAATTCAGATGGTCACCAACGAGGAGGGGGTAGAGATCGCTACACGAGTACCTACGTCGTGGCGTGTCTGTGTTGACTGCAGGCGCCTGAATGCTGCGACCAAGAAAGATCACTTTTCCTTACCGTTTATTAATCAGATCTTGGAGAGACTCGCATGGAAAGAGTTCTTCTATTTTCTTGACGGGTACTCAGGCTACAACCAGGTGGCCATAGCCCCTGAGGACCAGGAAAAGACCACATTCACATGTCCATTTGGCACTTATGCTTTCAGGCGCATGCCATTCGGGCTCTGCAATGCCCCGGTCACATTTTAGCGGTGCATGATAGCCATATTTGCCGAGATGGTGGGAGATTTCCTGGAAGTGTTCATGGATGACTTCTCGATCCATGATGATTCTTTTGATATATGTTTAGAGCACTTGGACCGAGTCCTCACTAGGTGTAGAGAGGTGAATCTGGTACTCTCCTGGGAGAAGAGTCACTTTATGGTGACGGAGGGTATCGTGTTGGGGCATGTCATCTCCAAAAGGGGAATGGAGGTTGACCCTGCCAAGGTGGAGGTAATCAAGAAACTCGATCCACCTACCAACGTGAAGTCAGTGCGGTCATCCTTAGGGCATGTTGGATTCTATAGGAGATTCATTCAAGATTTTTCAAAGATCGCCCGCCCACTGACTGAGCTCTTAGGGAAAGACACAGAGTTCGTTGTAGATCACAGGTGTCTGGAGGCCTTTGAGCTCTTGAAAAGGAAGATTTGTGCCTCGCCTATCCTACAAGCTCCTGACTAGTCTCTCCCCTTTGAGATAATGACTGACGCTTCAAATTTCGCTATGGGAGCTGTGTTAGGACAACAGCGAGAAGGGATTCCGTTTGCGATTCACTATACGAGCAAAGTATTAGATCCTGCACAGAAAAATTAGATAGTGACTGAAAAGGAAATGCTCGCGATAGTATGGGCCCTCGAGAAGTTCAGATCATATATTTTGGGCTCTAAGGTGACAATTTACACAGATCATACAACCATTCGATACTTAATGGAAAAGAAGGACGCGAAGGCGCATCTTCTTAGGTGGATTTTACTCCTCCAGGAATTTGATTTGGAGATTAAAGATAAACCTGGAGTGAAGAATGTTGTGGCTGATCACCTTTCTCGGATTGAACTTAAGGATTCTCCTGATCATGAGCGGATTAGAGAGACCTTCCCATATGAGTCAATTTGTGTTATTGACTCACTCCCGTGGTATGCCAACATGGTGAACTATCTTGTCTCCAAGCAGGTTCCCCATGGTTGGACTAGGAGCAGCATTGATCGACTGAAGTCGGATTCGAGGAGATACCACTGGGATGATCCTTTCCTTTTCTTCGAAGGATCGGATTGTTTTTGGAGAAGGTGTATTCCTCAGGAGGAATACCAGAGTGTCCTCACATATTGTCATTCACTTGAGGCTGGAGGACACCATTCGGGAAAGAGAACCGCTCACAAGGTACTTCAATGTGGATTGTATTGACCGACCCTGTTTAGAGATGCTATTGATTTTGTACAGTCGTGCCCGATCTGTCAAAGGATGGGAGGGACAGTTGGACAGAGAGATGAGATGCCCATGCAACCGATGATTATTTATGATGTTTTTGATGCATGGGGCATAGATTTTATGGGTCCCTTTCGCAACAGTCAGGGACATGAGTACATATTGTTGGCGGTTGATTATTTATCCAGGTGGGTGGAGGCTATCCCAACCCGAACCGCAGACAGCAAGACTGTCTGTAAGTTTTGTGAGAGACCATATTATTGCTAGGTTCGGGGTGCCAAAAGTTCTGATATCTGATGGGGATAGCCACTTTGTGAACCGAGATATGAGATCTTTAGCTAAGGACTATGGATTTGAGCATAGAGTTACTAGTCCTTACCACCCACAGTCCAATGACATGGCAGAGGTTTCGAACAGAGAGGTGAAGAGTATTTTGCAGAAATTGGTTCGTCCCGATAGGAAGAACTGGTCTCAACTCTTGGACCAATTTCTGTGGGCCTATAGGACAGCCTACAAGACACCATTGGGTACTTCACCCTTTAGAATTATCTATGGCAAGACATGCCATTTGCCCGCAAAATTGATTCATAAATCCGAATGGGCAATTAGGAAGATTAATTGGAGTTGTCACCTAGGGAAGCTTTGCCGAGACTTGAACTTGAACGAGCTCATGGAAATTCGAAACATGGCATATGACAACAGTTTGATTTATAAGGACAAAGTAAAGAGATGGCATGATCAGCACATTAGGTGCAAAGACTTTGTCCCTAGGCAAAAGGTATGGTTGTTCAATGCCAGGTTGAAGATGTTCCATGGGAAGCTCAAATCTAAATTGATGGGTCCCTTTGTGGTTAAGAAAGTGCACGAGAATGGAAGTGTAGAGATAGCTGATCTCACAGATGGTGCACAGTCTCATGTGGTGAATGGACAACTGTTGAAGCATTTTGTTGATTCGAAAGAGCAGTTAATCCAAGTCGAGGTCATCAACTTCATGCAGAGTGAGCACAGAGCAGATACATCTCATTACTCTTCATGAAGATGCAGCATACAGATTCAACATCTTAGAAGATTCAATCACTCTTGTACATTCTCCCTTCCTTGTATATTCTCCAGATCACATCGTTTCTTACACTTACTCTTGTCCTATACTTAGGCTTACCAAGAGCCTAAGTATAGGGGGAGCCGATGCCCGCCATGTGTATATACTCATCCATTTCTCCTCTTGACCTCATCCGTCCCATTTTTGCTCTTCTTCTACACGTAGGCTGTTCAGAGCCTAAGTATAGGGGGCGGATCGACTTCTATACTTTTTATTATTTTAGCTTTCCTACGCTTAGTACGTGCTATGTCTTTTTGTCACCTAGTGCCATGAGGACATAGCACAAGTTAAGTATAGGGGGGCGTGTATATAATACATATATACTTTACCCATAGCTCGTACTTTCACGTATTTTTGTATATACTATACAATAATTATGGGGTGGGTAAAAAAATTCAAAAAAAATTCAAAAAATTCTCTTAAAGAAACTTTTCAAAAAAACTTTTTCCTAAAAAAACTATTTGTCCTTATTTGCTAAAAAAACTTTTCAAAAAAAATCCTCTTTTAAAAAAAACTTTTTCACAAAAAAAGTCCTTTCTTATTTACCTAACTTTTTTCTAAAAAAACTCTTGAAAAAAAACAAAACTTTTCTAACAAAAAAAACTTCTTTGCCTTTGTTTGTCAAAAAAAATCTTGAAAAAAAACTTTTTCTAAAACTTAAAAAAAAGTCAATCATCAAAACTAAAAAAAACTAACTAATAAGTTGGTTTAATCCCTGACACAATTCACTTTCACACAAGACTAGTGATGTTCAAGAACACTTGGTGTATGAGGTCTTGAGATTTTTAGTTAACCAGCCTTAGTCATTAGGGTCTTTGACTTAATTATTCACATTTCCCTAGTTTGAAAGATTTATGTGCTATATTGCATGCTTAGTCTCTACCTTAAGAATATGATCAGCACCTCACATACACGACTGCAGTTATGATGAGATGAGTTGAAATTTCACTTGAGGAACTGGGATGAGGGATTTGAGTTTGGACTTGATTTGATGATGCTCGAGGATGGGATAAAATCAATGAAGGCTTCATGAAACCTGAGTATCAACATCTTAAGCCAGTATGACAAAATGGTTCTTATACTATCTCTTGACATCTACCTATGTGCCAGCGTGTGATAAAAAAAATGTTGATCAGTGTGCGCCAACTCTTGGTAAAAGCACTGGAGCTAGCCAAAAATACTACAAAGCAATGAAATGTCAAAGAAAAGCTCTCATTCCACAAAGTCAATTATCAAAAGAGCTTCCACCAAAGGCGAGCGCTCCCAACCATTTCAAAAGTGTCCACTTGGACCACCTCTATTAGGACCAGGAGTCGGGCTTGCACCAAAAAAGGGCTCTGCATCGTAAATGCTACAAGTCTGGGTGTAGAAGGTACGATAGGTACTCAAAAAAAGGCACACCCCGGTGTACTCCTAGGAAAACAAGTGCAGACGACTCCAACTTCTCTTGACGGACGCACTAATCAACACCAAAAATATGCGTTGCGTAACAAGGCACTTGAGAGGATCCTTGTTCCAATGAGAGGGAGAGAAGAAATGACACAATCTTATTCCCTCCACCATCTGGCCTTCCATCTACACTTTCAAGTCTGACAACTAAAGAGACGGTGGATTGGATGCAAGAAATGATTTAGTCCCTAGTGTTGAGGATCGGGTCCATAGGAGAGTCTCTTGGACTAGAATCTTGGGTGACGTTGTGACTCTACTCTTGTAACTGCGGTCAACACTTAAAGTCATATCCCTACTATATATGTATACAAAAAGAGTTTGATGATTAGGGAAATTGGATACCTTTTGACTAAAGTTTGGTTCAGCTTAGAATTTTAGGATCTCTAAAATCGAGAGTTCTTGAACGGATCAAGTCTTGTATTCACATGCACAGTTAGGGGTTAACCCAACTTATTCATTCTTTATTTGCTCGAGGACTAGCAAAGTTTAAGTATAGGGGGGTGATGAACCCACGATTCATCATCTTAATATCTTGATCTTAGAAAAATCCTCAAGTAAAATCCCAAATAAATATCCATAAAATACATAAATTAACAAAATGACTCTTGTAAATAAAATACATTAATTATTGTATATTAGATTGTACAAAATGAATTAACAATAAAAAGCCGCAAAATCACAGGAGTTTTATACATGTAAATAGCTCAAAACTTTATGTATTTTTATTAATTTCATTTCAACTCCTTTTTGCCTAATTCTTTCTCTAACTCGTTTATAAAAATGTATACAAAAATATAAAAATACAAAATAAATTTTATCTCAAATAAATGCTCCTAGATCCCAAAGAGAAAAGCCGTAAAGTCCAACTTCCAAGCTAAATTCCCGCTCCATATGAACTCCAAATTCACCAAACTCACTTTTAAAGTTCAAGTTAGAAAATTACCTATCCAACGGAAGTGGTTTCATTAAAATCGGAGCTCATTTGGAAAAGTTGGGTTTTGGGACCTAGATGTACATTGTATATCATGTATATATTCATTCTTTCTTAAATTTTTATTGTATCTTTCTTAATTATTAAAAATACAAAAAAAATCATACTTGTATTGTATTTTAATTATAGTATTTTATTGTATTTTTCTGTTGTAAATATCTCTTATTAAAAAAGATAAAAAAAATTATATATTAGAAAAGTAAAAAATGTGTACATGTTATTTGTATTCCCTTGTAAATTCTCCACTATTTATTTTCTTCTTTTTTATTCTATTGTAGTTAAAGTAGCCAACTTTATTTCATTTATTTATTTATTTTACATTCTCTGCAATAACCACCATTCAACTCATCTTACCACCAACCTCCATTCAACCCTACCATTTTATAAACCTCCCATTCAACTCCATTAATAAAATAACCTCCCACTATTTTAATAACCTCTCATTTCATCATCTATATATACATCACATCCTTCTCAATTTGCCCTTGATCCATCTTTATGTAAGGAGAGCCTTCTTCCCAGAGTTTAGTCAGTGACAGTGACGTAGCCGCGGTCGAGCGACGACAGCCCTCTCTCCGGTGAGATCCGTTGGCTTATTGGCCAACATCGCAGCCGCAACCGCACGCTGCTCCAGCTCATCGTGCACTGGCGATTCGAGCGAAGACCGTGCTCTCGTGAGCACATCATAGGCGACCGTCTCCATCGTAGGTAATTTTTTGTCTCATCTTGTCAGCTTGTTAGTTTTGCAATTTATTTAGCACATCACATTCACCACCCATCCTCCATTTGTTTATATTAATCATTCACCGCTATCATTATATTTTTTTACTCCACATTCATCTCATTCTTTGGTTAAAGAAAAAAATTATAAAAAATTTAAACAAAAAAAGAAGTTTTTATTACAACAGAAAAAGAAATTAAAAAAATAAAAAAATCAAAAAAATAAACGGGGCATCAGCCAGCGGCCCGCCGCCCCCCCTTTCCTCCACGGGCAGCGGCGCCGTCCGCCGCCCCTCTCTCCACCGCCCGCACGTGGACAGCCACGTGCTAGCAGCTGCGCGCGGCCGCCCAATGACCCGCGTCCACCTTCAGCCACCGCGCCGAGCACAGCCGCCCAGCTCCCGCCTCCTGCGGTCCCTCCGCCGCGTCAGCTGTCGTGCAGCCCTGGCGGCCGCGAGAGTTCTCCCGCCGACGCCGCCCTCCTCCACATCGCCTGCGCGCGGCGCGCGCCGCCTCCTCGCGGCCGCACGTGGCCTCCCGCCGCCGCCAATCCCTCCCCTATTGGGTTCCCTTGCAACGAAGAAGAAGGTCATCTCCGTTATTTTTTATCGTAAATGTTGCAAACATTTCTTTTATAGTTTTTGTAATTACAGTTTAGTCTTTGTGCATAAGTTTGAGTTTTCTTTTCAATTTCTTTATTGCACAAAGAACCCTGTGTTTGCTTATGAATTTGGACTTATATTTTGCATCTTTTTATTCAATGAAAAATGTCATTTTGTTGAGCAATAATTTTATACATTCTGAATATTTATTTGTATTTTTGTCAGCTGTGGGTAATTAATTAAAATTGTTTAATTGAAATCTTCATATTTTACCCATTCAGTGTTATTAAATTGATATCTGCCACATAGTTGCTCTAAAAATTTCACGAAAATTTAAGATGATACCTTGAAATGTGATTAAGATACTGTCCAAATTTCATCCAAAGTGGAAATTTCATCCAAAGTGGAGTTATCTTGTGCCCAAAATAAATTGTAGAGTGTTTTTAGTATTTGATTTTTAATTAAATCCACGTACATCATTTTTGTGAAATTTCAAGTCTTCTGGATTGCATATATAAATATCTATTTGAGATAATTCTTTCTCTGGCTAATTTGACATTGTGGATTTATTAGAAATTATTTACTCACTATCACTCTATTTTCACTAAAAAATCCATAAAAAATTCATAACTTGTCAAAAAAATCCAAAAATATTACTGTACCTTCCTTGTGTCATGTTTTCATTCCAGTAATTTTTTCATAATTTTTGCTTGTTGTTTGTGTGAAAATTTACGAAAAAACCCATAAAAGTGTATTTTTATTTATTGCATTTTAATTCCTAAAAATACAAAAAATATGTTTTGTGTTCTCTACTGGATTAGGACTTTAGGAAAAATATAATTTGGCTAAATTGGACTATTTTGACATTAAAATTAATTTGGCCTTGTTGTATGCTTTCTTAGTGTCGTAATTCACTTGCATGTGCATTCTTTTTTATAAAAAAATTATAAAAAAAATCGATTGGAAATCTAGATCTCAAATTTCAAATTAGCCCCCAAGTTGTTCCTTTGCCTCCCTGAGTTCGACCCCGGACTTGCCCGGGATATAAATTAAGCCGAGACACTCTTTACGGAGATCCTTCTCTCGGTTCTGACTGAATCGCTAAGTACACGTGCTACAACGTGCCCGAATTAAATATCATATTTAGCGACTCGTCAGCGGTGCACTCCCCCCCCAGCCGAGCGCACGGCTCCGGCTCGATCTGCACCGTGGAAGCACAGCTTCCGACCCCGTTGGGCCCATCGACGCCCGCGTGTCCCATCCTGGTTGGTGACGAATGGCGGCTGCCGCCCTGCCCATTTGCTCAACGGATGAACCAAGCAGAACCCTAATGGGGATTCAACAATATATTAAAAAAATGCAACCTTGCCCGTGGAGGTTTTACAAATTGCAAAGAGCCCGTATTCCAGCCTCAAGTCACATGTTCTGCATGCCCTTACGTAGGTAAATTGCCATTTTCTCCACCATTTTTATTACTGTATAAACTTTTGAAAAAATGAGTCCCTAATGTCCAGACTATTTATCTTGCATGTTCTTTTTTATGGAATAAATGTTTTTATTAGTCGAAAAAATCTCAAAAAAGGTGTGTATGTTCCTGTTGTAGTTTTTATCTTTGTATAAATTTTTCATCAATTGTTGTTGTTATTTGATATTATTAAAAAATAAAAAATTGTGACTTTTTGCCTGTATGGAATTTATAATTCATATAAATTCGAAAAATCGCTTAAAAATTCAAAAAAAATTACTGTAGGTATGTTTTGGTGTCCTTTAATTTCTTTCCAATTTGTGTGCATAAATCCTTTATTAAAACTAAAAAAATACGAAAAATAAAAAATATTAAAAAATTGTATAAAATTCCAGAAAAATTTGAAAATTCTGATTTTAGTCTTTGTTTGTAGATAACAAATTGTATAATTTTAAAAATAATTTCTAGGAGTATTGGGCATTTAAAGTATTTTTAAGTTTCAAAATACTCTTGGTTGTGCACTATTCTCTTTATTTTCCACTGTTTTATTTTTATAGAATCACAAAAAATCAGAAAAATTCGAAAAAAATAACAGAAATATTTTAGCATATATAAAATACAAAAACATTTTCTCTGTAATTTTAAAGCATTTTTTAGTATTTTGAAAATTACAAAAAGAGTGTGGTGTGTGTGTTTTATCACTTTTGCTCCTCATTTAAAAATAAAAAAAATCAAAATTCAAAAATCACTAAAAACTCTTTTAGAAATTTGACTTCATAGTTTTTCAATCGTGCTCCTTGTGTTCGACCCTAGTCGCTATACCAGGTAAATATAGCGAAACCGCTTGTATTTGCTTTGATTGATTGATTATCTTTTAAGTGGTTAAAAATATTTTTCTTGTTGACCGATTCGAGTGGTTGAGAACGTCACATTTGCATATTATTTACATCTCTTAACCAATCATAAATATGGCTCATCACTTATGGTGTGAGGTGGCTCTCTGGTCTCCATGCAGCAGTTCTTGGTTCAGATCGCCTTTGAGGCAACTTCGCTTCAGATGTTCTACGATGAATTCTCAGATCGTCTGTGAATGTTCAGGTGACGATGGTGGCATTTGGGGATTCGATTCCAGGTTCTCCAGGCGTGCAGATGTCTTTGTGAGTGATTGCGTGGCTGATCGGATTTCCTGCCGCCTTAGGTTTGAAGGTGCTGACGAGCTATAGGTGATCTCGATTGACGATCTTTGACGGTGGAGGACTGATAAGATAGTTGTCTTATCTAATCATATCTGATGATCGAATACAAAGCAGGTGTTCAGATATAATTGTTTGTGTCAATTCTCCTTGATTAATCCCTATCAATCAAGTTGATTCACCAATCATCATGTATTGGTGTTTGTAATCTCAATCCAAAGCAATTCCTCGCAGGTGCTAAGAGGTCTAGAATTGTGGCTGATTGAAGATCCTGGACCTGCAAATGGACAGTCAACTCAAGCAGAAGGGCTCGGTCCCGAATTAAACAGGAGATCGTGAGTGAAAGGGTTCCGACAATGGTGAAAGAAAGGAACCATATCTCCGACCACCATGTGTGGCCGGAGGTGCTCAAATATGCGAGATAGAAGGTGAACTGAGAGGATACACGAAGGTAAAATGGTGATGATGGTGTGTGATGATCGAAAAACAAATCAGGAAGCAAATTGATGAGGACGAGATCAGATTGGAAATCCAATGCAATCACATGAAAGTTAAAATCGAAATGAAAACAATAAACAAACAAATCTAGTATTACCTAAATGGAGTGGAGGAGATGGATGCAGTGCCCGTGATGGAGATGGGGAAGAACTCCGGGTCGTTGCCACGATGCCGTGGCGGTGCCGGAGGCTATGCTCGCCCAAGGAGGAGCATGATGATTTCTCGCCGGATCAGGGAGGCGCATGATCTCTCGTCCTCACTACAACGCACATCAAGCTGTCACTCGAGATAGTAGAGCTCACCGGAGAGGAGGGAGGGATAAAGATGGGAAGAAGAAGGTGCTCGAGCCTTATTTATAAGAGGAGAAACGCCAAATTCCAAATGAAAATTCAGTGCGTAAAACGAGGCAGAAAATTTCGAAATTTTATTGGGAAAAAATGAGGGTCATTTGATCTTTGATTTGGCGAAAATATTAAGTCAATCGGATCATAGACCCGCTCTAAAAAATGGGGAGAAAATGGCTCGACGAGCAGATTATTTAGGATTGTGGGGGGAAGATGAAATAGCATATTAAATAAAGAATAAATGGAAAAAATAAGGAAATGAGTTTAAATTACAAAACAACTAAAAATAAATAATGCTAATAATTTAATAAATTATTTTATGGTGATTTTTTTAAATTAGATAAATTAAATAAATAGGGTTAAATAAATAAAACCTTCAATAATAGGTATAAAATACTTATATAATAAATATTCTATTTTATTTTTTATTATTTTATGATTTTATTATTATATTTTTATTTTATATAATAAAAATAAATATATAAAAAATATTAAAAATTACAATATGTGCACAAATATACAAGAAAACAAATATATGAAATTATATAGAATATATACATATGTACAAGTATACCAATAAGGTCCCAGAACCTACTTTTTGCATATTAACTGTTATTTTAGTGAAACCGCTCTTATTGGAAAGATATTTTTTGCAAAACGAACTTTAAAAGTGACTAAACCCAAATTGAAGTCTACGACTGAGTTTTGAGGTTGGGAAGTTAGGCTTTACGGTTTTTACATTTTGAGATTTATTGATATTTTTTCACAATTATTTTAAAATCATATTTTTGTATCTTTCTAGTGATTTTTATGAACATTTCAGAAAAGGAATTAAGTTATTTGGAATTTAAAAAATTAGATAGAAAATAAATAAGTTTTATATTCATAATGTACATATATACAAAGGGGTCCAAACGCCAAAACTCACACGATTTATTCCTTGATTTTTTTGGTATTTTTCCTAAATAGTATTAATTACAAAACGAAGTTTAAAAGTTAGTTTGGTCAATTTGAAGTTTTTTATAAATAGTTATGAACCTGGAAAGTTGGACATTTAGGATTTTTAGGTTCATTGTAATTATTTATTTATTGGTTAAATAATTTTTTTGATATTTTTATAAATTAATATACATTATTATGAACAACTTTCAAGAAGGAATCAATTTTATTTGAGGTTGTTTTATTGATGAATAAAATATATGAAAATATGTACAAAATAGAAAATGGAGAAATTTGTACAAGTGAGATATGCTTTACTTGATTTTTATAAGTTATAGACCATATCTCCTCCTATTTTATTCCTAGTCGATTAGGTTAAATCTTGACCTTCTCTCGAGGTTTGGGTCAGTCTTTATTTATTCCATAAATACATCATTCTTTATATCTTTTCTTCTTTATTCTTTTATTTTGGTCAAAAAGAATGATAAATATACATTATTATCAAATAGAGGATGAATGATAAATAATAATAATTAATGATTATTTACTGGTGTTTTACCAAGGTTTTTAGCTGAAATACAAGAATAAAGATGTTGAATCATGAATTCATCAGTTTCCAATTTCAATTGCATCTTTAGCATAATTTTAAAAATGAAAATTTTGCCAGAGCCCAGCTCCATTCCAAAATATGCCATATATATCACTATTCCAACCCCTCTGATCAGCTCATTTCGATCCTAGCCCATTTCTCCATGAAACCCCCATGTTTTCCCTTGAATCCTACACAAATTCGAGGTCCTTGAGCTCCATCTATCGCCATTTACTGGAGCTCCATCTCCATTTATTCCCCTTTTGACTAACCCTTGGGTCAAGGACATGCCCCTCGTGTCAAGGAGTTGTTTTGCGCATGGTTGGACGAGTAAAGACCCATATGGAACCTTCACGAATGCTTGGAGCAGCTCCTGGTGGCTGGGAGCCGTCTGCACTTGTCGGTCTTCCTCATCATCACCGGAGGCCATCACTACATGCGGAGGAGTCCCAGGAAGAAGAAGAGCCCATCGGAGCTACGAATAGATGCCAGATGGAGGAGCATTCGAATATTGAAATGAAGCAGCCCGGCTATTCTTGGGTGTTCTTCATGAGCACCCAGGTACCATCGAATCAAGAATAAGGGCCACGATCTAGTCATGGACCTTAGATTAAATCGAAACAGTGTGCCTCCTAGAGCCGTTGAATACATCTTAAGTGAGCTGACGTGGCTCACTGTGAGCCGCTACCTTCTGCCGATTTTTAGATATATTGCACTCAAGCCCCTCCACCATTTTGTATTTGGTTTTAGTGCCAAAACTTTCATCTTCTTATAATAATATTTGGATATTTTGCACTCGGGACCTCAAATTTTCTATTATTTACCATTCAGTCCCTACTAGGCTCACGTGCATAAGCAAGCTTATTTTTCTAAAAATTGCATTGAACCCCATATATTCTCGGACTTGTTAACAATGTACTTTTAGTTGATTTTATTTGCAAATAGGTCATTGTACTGCTTGTATTTTTATTTATTTATTCTCTTTATTAAAACTATCTTCTATCATCTATTAATGATGGGAAAATTACTAAAAATGCCTCCTTCATGTTATATGCTCGGGTTTGATGTTTGATGTAATTTTCCATTTATTTAATTTCATCTAGTAGTCATTTACTCACTGTCTAAATCAGAAAATTCCAAAAAATATAAAATCTTTTCCAAAAATCACAAAAAATACCTATTGTTTATTAAAGTATTATATAACTCTAGACCAAAAATCCTTAAAAATAGAAAATGAAAATCACTAAATTTTAAAAAGCTTAAAAATCCTTATAAAAATTATAAAAAATTCACAAAACTCCAAAAATATTAGTTTGTGTTCGATATATGTGTATATATATGAAATTTTAAAAATTAGTTTTGAGAACTTTTTACTGTATTTAGTATTTTTAAATCTCAAAACAATTCTACTTATTTAAGAATTCCCTGATTTTGTATATTTTGGACTTTAAAAATACCTAAAAATTGGCAAAAAACGTTGAAAATCATAACAAATGTTAGAAAAATATTTAAAAGAAAAATATATTTTGTTCTGCAAATTTTAATTATTTTAGTTATAGTTATAGTTATAGTTATAGTTATAGTTATAATTATATTAAATAAAAAGAAATAAGAAAATTATATAAAAAACAAAATAAAAATAAAAAAAATAAAAATATAGAAAAAAGGAATTCTTTTAAACCCTTAAAAATATTAATCAATTAATTGATTGATTGAGTAAATACTGTACAAAATACACCTATCTGATTTATTCATTATTTTTTAGAGATTTTTACCTGACAGACCCTATAAACTTTTTAAATTACCTCTACGACCTTTTGCACAATGTAATTACCTCATAGACCCTATAAATTACCCCAAGAACCTCCACGGGCTTCAAACAGATTAACCGGAGGGTTCATGGGGCAAGAGTTGGCATGTTTACGGGATCGAGGGGGAATTAGGTTGTTTCAAAGGTCGTGGAGGTAATTGGCAAAGTTTATAGGGTCTGCTGGGTAAAAATCTCTTTTTTATAATTAATATATCTGTTACACCGACTTATCTCCATGTGTTCGACTCCCTAATCTGATTGTCACTATACACACTCGTTTGTAGGGTTATAATAAATTTTTATTCACACATCCCTTTGCATTGATTCATATTATTCTGTAGGATGATTTTTGCTTAGTCCATTGGTCTTTGAGAGATGTCATTGCATTAACTAAGTGGTCCTGTCTTGTGTGGACCACAAGGTTGAAAAGACACCTCCCTATGCATAGGTAGTTATTGATTTTTCTCATGCATATGTTACCATATATGGCTACGAGTACATTGAGTGAATTAATGTTAGATATGCATTTAGTCCATAGACGCCATTTCCATACATGGAATGATGAATATATACATGTTTTACAGTAAGATAGAGAATATAAGATTGCTAATTAATGGATGGTAATAAAATTTAATGGAAACCCCTCCAGTGAGATTGTATGTCATCTCTATGTGATATTACAATCGTGAATGCCATGAGTAAATTCTTATTAATAGTGAATCTGGAGATTTAATTATATACTGGATTCATCCTGAATGGCACTGCATAGTGTTTATACTGTATACCTTAAGTATGATTCTAACCTATTATAATCATGCAAGTACATAGAAATTATGGATATCGATCTTCGAGGTGAACACATAATAGTTAGACATCAACAAGTACAATAGTCACAAATTAGAATAAGTAATTCTAATAAAAAGGACTAAGAATCAATTGGTAGAAGAACAGGAATCAACTGTCACTCGAACGACATCGTGGAGTTAAGTGCTACGTGATAAAGCGGGAGCAATCTCTAGAGTCCACATGTCGGGTCCATTTTGGACATTCTAGGCCTAAAGGGCAACACCTTTCGGGGGTGTATGGTTCAGTAAAACCTAGTGCAAAGCTCACATTGACTCAGTTGATGTCATCACGAATTGGATAAAAGTTAATGATTGAATTTGTATGAGAAGGCCACTGGTGTCGACGACGAGTAATTAAACAACTTAATGGTAAGAGTGAGTTCAGGTGTATGTATGCAACTATAGCGCATCATTATTGAGAATGTATGGAACCCTTATAAGTTTATGAATATAACCGTATCATCATACTTCTTATTGAATTTGTATGAGAAGGCCACTGGTGTCGACGACGAGTAATTAAACAAACTTAATGGTAAGAGTGAGTTCAGGTGTATGTATGCAACTATAGCGCATCATTATTGAGAATGTATGGAACCCTTATAAGTTTATGAATATAACCGTATCATCATACTTCTTATTAATTTATCAATTCATTTTCGATTTTTTTGTATCTTTCTTAAAGCATGCTAAGTTTTTTGGCTTATGAGCATTTTTATCGCTTCAGTGGTTTATCATGATGCAGGTTCATCAGAGGAGTAGAGTATTAAAGCAGTTGAGTGGCAGATGAAGGATTTGACATTTTCTCTTGATAGTTCTAGTTTCCTTTTCTCTATCTTATTGCTAGATGTACACAAGGAACATTTTACGAGTTGTTCTATTCTGATTACATGTATATAGCTAATGAGGTCTTTTGAGGAATGCAAGTTTCATCTTTGGTTATGTCAAGCTACTCAGTGAATGATTTCCTTTTATTTGGAGTATCTCAAGTGATTCATTTTGCTTGTCTTTTTCGACCGTCTTCTGAATTGTGGATTTGATATGTATGAGTAACCCTCAGATCCAATGTGACATGTCATTTTATTATGCTCATGTTGATCATACGGATCCGGATCGTTACATATGAGAACAAATTTGTCGACCCAAACAAAATGATGAGTGGAGAATTCAAAATTTTGAAACCTTGAAAGATGCCATTCTCTTAAAATCATGGGTTAGAATTTTAGAAAACAAAAAAATCCCCTTATGCCTCTTTAATCCGAGCAAAATACCACAACAAGAAATCCATCCCTTTGACTGCCAAAACAAATCCTCGCAGACTCTGAAGATCTGTTAAGAAAGGATCTTCCTCCATCAGAGGATCAGTGGACAAACTTCTTGATAATGGGCACGAAACGTATCTTTGGTGGGGTCGTATGAACGAGAGGCCCCCACTCTCGGAGCAATACCTTTGGACTCTTGCAACCAATAGGAAAGCAACTCTCTCACAAGCACTTCAAACCCTCCCTTCAAAGCAATTGGCACACGTGATAAGTTGATAACGGTGCAAGAAGTTAGACATACAGCAGATATAACAAGAAAAAGGCAAAACTTATTTTGTAAAATCGAAAAGGGGCAAACTGTAAAAAACTCATATATCATTAATTAATTGATTAAGATCTAATAAATAAGAAAGGTATGCATACATGTGATTCACGAGAATCTCGTGCGAATCAGGATGAAGTTCACTTTTTCTTTTTTTCTCCAGATTATGATCCTCACGATAAGAGTCGTGTTTTGGCAAATAAAAGATCCGAGCCGACGATTTAGAGTCTAATCGAACCAAACTTTAGCTAACCTGTCCAATTGATCGGTTCATCCACTACAATAAAATTGGACTATACTGGTATTTTTTTCATAATCCCTCACTATCACCCGTTGTAAAATATATAATGATATTATCTGTAAAATTATTTTTTATGGTAGAAATTAGCGACCAATATAATATACGTCGTTATAACATTAGTTACTGTGTATATAGCGATGCTTATCCGTTGCTATTTTTCAAATATTTAACTAATCCTCGTTAAAATTTGAATTAAAACTTTAGCAATAAATAGTTAAAATTCTAACAATAGCTACATATACACGTCACTATATGGTCCGTTGCTAATGATATACCGATATATGCTATTTTTGTCACTTATTTCAAGTTTAAAAAATAATTTCACAATAAATAGTGACATCATTATATAGCAATGAGTGATTAGTGATGGGTTTTTTTAAACGTCAATATAACTTATTTTTGTTGTTGTAGTGATTAGCATATTCAATGATGCAAGTCCGGTTTGGTTCCATAAGGTGAACATCTTTCTTTTTTGGGTTCGGTTCGATTGTTGTGTGTTAGAATGAACCTCGAATAAGCTCATTTTATACACATTTTCGTTGTGACTGAGGCTGAGCACAAGTCTTTGTAAGTTCTATCCTAACATGCCTTCATGCATACCTACGTGTATTCATGCTTACATATTTTCGTACTCAAATGTTAGATATAGATGGTCTTTTAACGAATCGAATCCGCTAAGTCGATCAATTTCGATTTGTTTGCATTAACAAATTTAAACTTATATCCATATTAGATTTGTTTAATGAAAACTTCAAAGAATCTGATGCAAGCGAACCTACTTTGACGACCCCACCAACGAGTCACAAAATGGATATATAAGCCAAGCAATCCATCTCCATTACCTTAAGAGGTCAAGAAACCTCAGCCATGAATCATGCAATGCCTCCGGGGGGGTCTACTGAAAAGTCTGTGATCAAAGACCGCATCATATCTGCTCTACGCTGAGGATAATATCTCTGTAGAAACTCTAAGCGTAAGTCTCCCCACGTAGCAAATCTCCTTCCCAATCGTATGTGCCATTTCATGGCTCTACCCTGAAGCGAAAATGGGAAGGTCCTCAACATCAGCTCCTCAGAAGTGATATCTGAATATACCTGGGTCATACAGAACTCCTCAAACTTGGACAGATGAAGATATGGCTCCTCGTGCACCTCCCCTTAGAATTTCGGCAGTCTTTGAATGAACTCCTAATCTAGAATGAAGGGGCTGAATGTAGAAGCTGACTGAGCTTTCTGGCCAGTCTGCTCAGCCATCATCCTATCGTCGGAGGTGTCTATAATTCGCGTCTGTTCTCTGTGATCGCGTATGGAGTGCACTCTCATCCCAGCAATGAAATCGCCCATGTCTCGTATCTGGTCCATCTGATCTCTGCGGACGTCCAGCACAACATGCCCAGAAGAATGATGGGAAAGAGAAAGAGAGAACGAAAGGTCGGTCGGAGTTCAGCCCTCCCTCGAGAGTGGACTGGACTGATGGAAATAAGATAAGAAAGTCGCAAGAGTCGGCATGAAAGGAGGGCGATCCATCATCCAGGGATAGACAGGGAGTAGAAGAAAACTGAAGGGAGGGTTGGCGGGAGAAAGATAGATGACTGGAAAGAGGATAGGTAGAGGAGAAAAAGGCGGATGGGATCTGAAAAGCAAACAAGATTGGTCAAGCAAATCCCTGATTCACCTACGCACGCAGAGCTGATAGCCATGAAGGTTCGGTCTTTTGTCTTGTCGTTTTTATTAGGTGATCAAACAGTCTATCAGAGTGATTAAGCGAGTTGTTGGGAATCCAATGCCCCCAGGAGACTGTCCCGATCCAAGGCTAGATCTTTCCCAGCCAGTACAAGTCGCGGACTGCTTACCGGCTACCCGATCGACTCGCTCTGTTAAGGATATCGCAGCCCGCTTTATCGGAAACCGGAGAGATACTCACTGGAGAACGACTAACTCGAAATCAGTAGTCTGAAGAAGGGTCGGATTTGGCTCTAGCCTAGGGTATGTGTCACTCTCTCGCTCATCCAAACCATACAATGAGGGGATTGCTCTCCCAAGACAATTTTTTTGGTGAAGTGAATTTTAGGTCAAGTTTGCTTAAACAGTCCCAATTTTATAGTTTTTGTTTTTTTAGATATTTTTCAAAGCAAACAATGCCTAACAAATTTTTCGGTTCTAATTATTTATAAGTCCAAAAATAGAGGGAGAAGACGAAAAAGCTGATGCGCGACTAAACACGATGATGCATGCTGAGTAAGAGATGCATACCTTGCCTCCAGCACTCTACATGCAAAATGATCCATGCATAATTAAAATGATAGAAATAGAACTAATCTAAATGATGTAGCGAGGAAATCGGCCTTAAGCAGAATTTTCAATACGTGAAGCACAGTAGCAAACAGGTCAACAGGAGGGGTCGGGGTCCGGTCTCTGATGCCGATCGGTGTCCGCCACAACGGATCCTTCCAGCGCTGTATACGGCCTCTAGCGGCATGTGACCCCTCAAGTGTCCAGGTTAGCTTTTTTTATTAGTGAATTAATTAGGGTCCAATTATTCGATTTATACGAACAGACAAAGTAATTAAGGTCGGGCCCTAATAATTACGTCACAAGGCAAATAGAAAATCCTAAGCTAAGGCTAAATCCTCAAGAATCAAAATAAAATAATATCGAAAAATACAAATCCAGCGAAAACCGCAGTGAGGTCCCCCGAGCATACCAGTGCTCGGCGAAACAGACCCCAAAAATCACCAAGTCTAATAGAGTCTCTAAGCTATCCTGGTCCTGTATTATTACAATAAAATAGCGCTGAAAAAGAACTAAGCTAAGCTAACTAAATCCTCCCAACACTCCTGCTCTCCTCTCTAGCACTCTCCTGCGACTCTATGCAGAAAAGAGCCGCCTTCAAGTCTCGTGGTTGCGTCGGCTTCCTGAAGAAAGCCACCTCGATCCTCAGGCCCTCGCAAGAAAAAGTAAACAAAAGATGTATCAGACCAAAATTATTATAATAAAATAACAAATAAATGCAAAAATAAAAATAAAAAATAAATAAAAAGAAATAAAAAGAAATAAAAAAACAAAATCAAAAAGAAAAAGATAACAAAATAAAAGAAGATAAAAGAAAGGAAAAAGAAAAGTCGAAAAATAACGAAAAGACGAAAAAGAAAGCCGACTACTAAGTCGTGCTCCCTGGCAACGACGCCATTCTGATGAGCGCCCCGAGCGACTAAGGTAAGAAGGTATCAATGGTCGTTGTGACCTCAACCCCTCGGGCCGGACTCAATCAAGAAAATCAAGACCACCAATCAAAATAAATCAACAAATCAGGTCAAATAGTGGTCTCACTATTTTATTTTACCTGGTATAACTACCAGGGTCGAACACAAGGAGCATGGTTTGGAAAAACTATGAAGTAGTCAGGAATCAATAATAAAAGAAATAAAATATTTTTGGTGGACTTTTTATTTTTCAAATTTTTTTGTAATTTTTATATTAAGAAAAATGTGTAAAGGAAATAAAAAGGGCACAATCAAATAAATATTTAAGGTAACAAAATATGTCAGAAAATTAAAATAAAAATATTTTTGGTTTTTATGAATATTCAAGTGTTTTTGATATTTTTCTTGGATTTTTCTGATTTTTATTTGATTTTATAAAAATGTAATAAGGCTAAAAACAAGAGACAGTGTGCAGCAAGAATCTAAAGGCTATTTAAAAATACCAAAATAGCCTATAAAATTCCAGCAATAATTTTAATGCAAACTAGAAATAAAAATCTAACTAAAGAAACTGAAATTGCATTTTTTATTTTTTTAAAGAATTTTTAATAATTTTTCTTAGGTTTTTAGTGTTTTTCAATTTTTATGGTTTTTATAAATCCAAGTGCAACAAAAATCGAACTGAATCAAAAATATAACAAAAAAATTTAGATTTTTTGGAGGGTTTTTAATATTTTATTTGATTTTTCAAATTGGATAGAAGCAAATTTAGAGGTTTTTGATTTTTTAAAAAATACTAAATGAAAACTAAACAAGCCCAAAAATTCACAGGAATTTCTACACTGTGGCAGAAGCCATGTTTCCAAATTTCACGAATTTTGGATGAAATTTGCTATTTATTTCAACCAATCAAAGATGCACAGCACACAGGGACTAAATCGCAAGGAAAACAACTTCCAGGGGCCAAACAATAACACATGTAAAAAGTATAGGGGGCCTTCTGCAATTTATCCACTAATTCCAGCACATGTCCAAAACACCATGCACAGAGGTATGGATGTAAATAATAAAACTATAAATTCAAACCATAACATCCATTAATCTCAGGATAAGATATGCAAATGTCACAAAAAGACACGTGACGATGCACGTGCACCCATACAAGGACGACTAAAACACAAATATATCAAACTACAGGTGCAAATATGCAAAGTGGTCCACTATGCTACTTTTATTATCCAAACTAAATAAGAACATAAAGAAACTATAGGGAAGGTGACGCAAATTACCCAGCCGACTTGTGCAGGTCACGTGGTGTGCCAGGTGGCATTCGCTGAATGGAAGGAGATCTGCAGCTCTGGCGCTGACACCTGGTAGATCTAACGGCTGTCTTGCGGGCGTGAACGTGGGCGTATGGGGGCCGTTAGATGTCAGATCTAACGGCTTGACAAGGCGCAGTGATGATCCAACGGTAGAGGAGGGTCCAGGAAGAACTCCTCCTGGGCGAAGTTCACCAGAGAACCGACGGTGATCCGGCGCTTCAATGAACGATCGGGCAACGGCTACAAAGTCATGGGGTTCCTTCGCGTCAAGGGGACTGGTATGATGGTCTGGCCAACCGTCGGATCTTCGGGAAGGGGTGCGTGACCTGGGGGACCTCCAGCAAAGTTGAATGAAGGTGAGCTGGGGGGTAACTGCACACGTTCTGACCTACAGGTGAAAGCTTCGACTGAGAGGGAGACTCCGGTCAGGGTTATTGGGCTGGAAACAAAGTGAAGCGACAGTGGGTGGAGGTTGAAGCTCCGGCGATGCGATATATGGAGCTTCGATCCTAATCTTGGTTGTCTAAGCCAAGTCTAGGGTGATCAGGCTATGGGGGAAGATGACCATGGATAGGGGAATCGATTGGAATGGGGGGATACGACTGATGGAGCTCCGATCTTCGGGTCGGAGCTGGCGGAGCAGAGAATGGATGAATCGAAATTGATAGAACTGGGATTGAAATGAGATGTACCTGATGGTCCAAGATGAATCCCAGCTCTAGGGGGTGAAATGGGTATGGGTCTTCGCCTCTACCACGCTACAGAAGGCGGGGAAGCTCGAACGCGGCGGAGGTCCGGCCACGTGCGTCGAGCGTCGGCTGCAGCACCTCAATCCGACCACCAAAGGTTGCTTCCGAAAGCTGTCACCAAGGGGAAACTTTCTAGGGCAAAAGGAGGGCATGTGGTGCGATCTACGAAATAGGGAAAAGGAATGAAGCATTTATAGCAAGTCCCAGGTGACGAGGAAGAACGAGCACGGGCACACGAACCGAGGAAGATCCACTCTTCCCTAGGGATCCGCGAGGGTTGTGGATCCAAGGGGAAGAGGTGGATGGTGGAATCGGAGCGAAAGAGGACAAGATCTGATCGAGAAAATTCGGAGAAAAGAGAGTGAAACTCGGATCCGGGCGCGGACCGGTCCGGGAGGGGGAGTTGACCGAGGTCAACATCCCTCCTGGACCTATCAGAAAAAAGGAAAAAGAAAAGATTTGTAAAATAAATTAAAATAGAAAACGATTTTATATTAAAATATTTTCAAAATAAACAATGTTTATTATTTTTCAAACTATTTTTTAGTGATTTTTATTTATTTTTATAAAAAATAAATTATGCTATATACAATATATTATATTATATACAGGTATAAAATACCTAGGTATTTTATATTATTATTTTTATTTTCTTATTTTTGTATAAATACTCTAATTTTATATTTTATTTATTTACAACATAAAATTTAGAGTATAAAATAATTTTTATTTTATTTTTATTGGCTATTTACAAAATTGAAATAAATAGATATATTATTCATATATACATGTATTATGTACAAGGGTGAGAAAGAAATTATTTTGTTTTTATTTTTAATTTATTTTCTAATTTTTATTTTATTTTTATAAATATATACAAAGGATTAGGAACACATTTTTATTTTTATTTTTGTGAAAATAAAATATGTGCATATAGAAGGAATATATACAATGTTGAATGGCCATATCTCTCTCTACTTGTTTTATTTGGCAGTCAGGCCAGTGCTTGGCCCTCCCTTGGGTTTGGGTCACTCGATATTTATTCTAAATATCTCCTCCTTTTTCTTTATTCTTTTATTTTTGCACAAATACATGCTAATTATTGATATTTAACAAAAGCATGCCTAATGGTGATTTATTGTATTTATAGCTATCTACATGGTATTTTGCCAAGATAATTAGCTAAAATAAAAGAATAAAGAGTGATGAATGAGTATTCATCATGCACTGCAACCTGATCATCCTTAGCCTCGATCTTTAGGTCGAGATTAGGGACGCGATCTCCTCTAACACCTTCACCGGAGATCAAACTTCAGCCCCCTCCGCTTCTTTCGTTTTTAGATCCAATAACATGTACTAGAGCATAGCCCCGAGTCTTGGTTTTGCATTGCAGGTACCCTTACGTGCGGAGGAGCCCTATTGATTCTCAAGCTGCTCGGCGGAGCTGCTCCAGCTGAAGCTCCGCCTTCCCATCCATCCGACAGTCCTCGAGATGATCAGACTCTACTGCTCGATGCGGAGCATCTCTCTGGAGGTGCTCGACCTGTCGGAGGCTTGATCAGCCCTAAGGATTCACACCTTTCCGTGTTCGAAGTTCGCTCGCCCCCAGTTCATCCACCATCTTCCTTCACCATTGGATGAGGAGCGGGGCCAGTTTGCATCAGAGCTGTCCGTTGCTGCAACCTTTGAGCCGTTGATCTACTACCTCCTGACACATCTGCGCCGCACGTAGGCGACATTCCCTGAGCGTCAAATCTGACATCGTAGAGGATTAGAGTCGTACGTCCACGCACTATCAGCGACCACCACGTGTCCCCCACGTGTACCTCACGTGCCTCGAGGGTATATTGCATTTTTTACCCTGCTCTTTTTATGCTTTATTTTCTAGTGCGTTAAATAAAGTTGTAGTTTGAATTATTTGCATGTTAGTCCCTAAGGTGTCTAGTATTTGCACTTTCGTCCTTCTTGTATGAAAACAAGTGCATAATCACGTGCCATGTGGTGTTTTTGCATCTTATACCCTGGACTTATTTAGGATTATGGTTGGAATGAAATATTTCTTGTATTGCATTTATGCCCCTATGCGTGTATTAATTGACATGTGCGTGTTTTCATTGGAATTTTGCACTGATCTACCTGGACTTTTCACGTGTGTTACTGTTTAATCTAGAACTTTAGGCTATTTGCAAATAGGTCCCTACAACCTGTGTTTCTTGTTTTAAGTCAAATGATTATCAAATTTACTCCAAAAATTCCCCAAAAATTACCATTAGCTCCTGCTAATGTCTAATAATTTCGGTAATTTTTTGATGCAATTTGATTTTATTCGACATTTTCTACAAATCAAAAACCCATAAAAACATTTCTGTCAATTTTAGAGAAATTCAAAAAAAATATAAAAATAGCCCAAAAATTCAATAATTTTTTTGCGTTTGTTTTGGTTTCTTTTAATTTCAGTAGCATTTTGGTTCCATTATCTCTCATAAAATCTCTAAAAATCATAAAAGACCCAAAATCTTATAAAAATCATTAAAAATTCTACAAAATAAAAAATGAGTTTTAAATTTCTATAGTTAGATATTGCTATCTATTTTATCATAAAATTGCGATCAGAATGTTTAGGGCACTCTAGATATTTTAAAGTTGCCTTCTAGTCTAGGTTGTAACTGTTTTATTATTTTGACTTTATTTCATTTTTATAAAATTATATACAAATCTAAAAAATCCCACAAAATCATCTAAAACACTTGCATATTTTAAAAATATAAAAATATTTTTATTTTGAATTTTGAGCCTTTTATCCTTAATAAAATTTGTTGTAGTGTGACTTCTTTTATATTTTTATTCTTTTTGTTATTAGAAAATAAAAAAATGCAAATTAAAAATTAATTAAAAATCAATGAAGTGAATCAATTACGTTTGATTTTTTGGATCAAGTTCAATTAGCAGACCCAATTTTTTAGTTTTAGTTTTATCTTTTTTTAGATATTTTCAATGAAACATCTAACGAATTTTCCGATTTCCTTTTTATTTTTTAGTCCAGAAAATAGAGGAAGGAAGACGAAAAAGCCAATGCACGATGAAATCTAACATGCACGAGATGGAAGGCGTACCTTGCTCCAACAGTCTACATGCAATATGATCCATGCATAAAAATTAAACTAATCTAAATGAATGAAATACGAGAACCATCCTAAATAGAAATTTCTATAATCGTGAAGCATAGATTTATTTGTCCAAGTCCAAACAATGTCTATGGGAACAAATATTCTATTAGGGCAGTGGACCTAATGCTACCTGGATCAATCAAATAGAAACATAAATATAGGAGCTCAAGCATTAAAAATCCATGTGAAACCAACAAAAATAAAAGCAAAGAAAATAAAACACGGTGGGGTCCCCCAAGTACACTTACACTTGGTGAAACAGATCCCGAAAAATGTTAAGTGTCCAGAGTCTCTCTAGATAATAGAAAAGGAGTAAATGCCAAGGAAACTTATTACAAATTATTTACAAAAATAAAATGAATGAAAAGAAATTTAAAACTAAGACGATCTTCTGCATCTCCTGCTCCTCATAGGGTGCTCTTTCTTGCGGACGGTGTAGAACGGCCGACCTCCCCCTCGCTCGGATGCGTCGTCTCTCCTAAGATGGTCTCCCTTGCTCCGTGGACCCTTACAATAAAGGTGAAACAAAAAATGCGTCAGATAACCGTTATGAAAAATAAAGCAAATGAAATAAAGATGAAAATCACAGAAAATAAAAGAAAAAAAGAAAACCGAATATATACAAGACCAAGAGCATAAGATAAAGAAAACCTAACTACCCTCGTTGTGCCTCCCCAACAACGGTGCCATTTTGATCATCAGGAATTTTACTTAGGGTTTAATTTTTTTATGAAGAATGTGTCCTTGTAACCCAAAATGAAACATGAATCAATCAAATAATTTTATTTAATCCTAAATCAAAGAGGAAATAAAAGAAGTGGATTTTGCTATTTATTAATTACCCGGTATAGCTCATAGGGTGGAACACAAGGGGACAACAATTATTAAGCGAGGGTTATTTAAATCAAAGGCAATCAATGAAGTAAAAGAGGGAATCTAAGCAAACTATCTTGGTTTTCATGAGATTTTTATCTTTTTGAATTTCTTATGGGTTTTTAATTTTTACATTTTTATGTTTTATGATTTTTAACTTTTAGTGCTTTTTTATTTTGCAAAATTTTTAAATTTTCAAATAAAGTGAATAAAGAAAATGAAAAAGGACAAAATAGGTAATCTTTTTGTATTTTCAAATATGACAAAATTTTCCAGAAAAATTAAATAATTTTTTTTGTGTTTTGATGAATTTTCTATGATTTTTTTAATTTTCATAGGTTTTTAGATTTTTTTTAAGATTTTAAAAAAAAATTAAAAACATGAAATAAAGCAAATAGAAATTTGAGCAAATGTTTTTGGATTTTTAAAGTATCAAATAAAGGCAGAAATACTAGAAACAAATTTTCTCAAAAAAATTATTAGGTTTCAAACAAAGCCAAAAATGTGTTTTTTTATTTTTCTTTGATTGTATATGATTTTTTGATGTTTTTTGTAATACGCAATTTTTTTATTTTTTATAAAGAATTTTTAAGCAAATTTTGGGTAGAAGTTAAAACACTCAAAACACAGCTATAATAATTTTTTAATTTTTTTTTTAAAATTTAAAGCTATTTTCAAATTTTTATAAAATTTCTAAGGTAAACAAGATAATTTTTGAAAATTTTGAAATATTTAAAATAATAAGTTCGATTATTTTTGCAAGCAAAAATTACTGAAGAAATAAAACATTAGCAGGATATTAACCTAATTTTTATGGAATTTTTAGAGCACTTAAAATATTTATTTCATGCAAAATAGACAAGAAATGAAATGTTGCAATAGAAGGACTAGAACATAATTTTCTCAAAGTTTCAGAGCAAAATATAATTGAGAAAAAAATGTAGGTATATGCATGCAATTTTCACATTAAATCAAGTTCATCTCATGTGGATATCAATTAGTTCAGGAGTATTATGCAATTACAGAGATCTCCAGGGGGTTAGCAGCAAATTACCCTAAGCGATTGGGTTCTCTCGAACTAGGGATGACACTTGGACAGCTTTTGGATGATCTGGCTCGTCTGATCTAAGATGGATCAATGACTGCTGGGTTTGACACATGGCAGAATGAGAACGTTGATACGTGGTTGCATGAGAACCATCAGAGCAGATCTGATCCGAGGGTTACTGTAGGATCTGGACAGGCCCTTGTTCCTCCCTCTTTTCAAGTGCGGGCGGCAACCTTCATGGGTTCGGTGATTGGTAGAGCTGCTCTCGGTTAGGCAGCAGAGATGCTTATGGTGTAAGGTGGCTCTCTGGTCTCCGTGCAACAGTTCTTGGTTCAGATCGCCTTTGAGGCAACGTCGCTTCAGATGTTCTACGACGAATTCTCAGATCGTCAGTGGATGTTTAGGTGCGAGCTACCTGAATCCCATTTCCTAGAGTGTGTTGATTCTAATATGAGAATAGATCTGTGTCGTTCCAACCATAACGAATCGTGCAGCAACTCGGAAATTTTCTCCGAGTTCTGATCAGAAATCAAAATGAAAGCCACGATCATTTGTTCCTAATTACGGGAAGAACACAGTTTGCCCCAGATTTGTGATGATCTAGCTTCTCACTTGACGCTTTTCTCCCGTCCGGATCTGAGGAGTTCTGACGCATAGGGGATACACAACCCTTCGGTTTAAGTTGATTTCCTGGAGATATATAAATCTCTCCACGATTGGAGTTAATCATCCAATAGCACAACGTGGATCCGATTTACTCATTGTCATTCTGTTTTCACTAAAAAATCCAAAAAAATCATAATTAGTCAAAAAATTCCAAAAATATTACTGTAGCTTCCTTGTGTCATGTTTTCATTCCAGTAAATTTTTCATTATTTTTGCTTACTGTTTGTGTGAAAAATTGTGAAAATACCCATAAAAAATGTGCATTTTTAGTTGTTGCATTTTAACTCGTAAAATTCTAAAAAATGTGAAAGAATTTATCACTGGATTAGAATTCTAGGAAAAATACGAATTGGCTAAATTGGACTTCTTTTCCATTAAAATTAATTTGGCCTTGTTGTGTGTTTTCTTAGAGTCTTAATTCACCCGCATTTTGCATTGGCATTTGTTTTTTTATTTTTTTAGATGAACCTGCAAAACAAAGATTAGAGAGAAAGAAAATATTTTTTTTTATAATTTTCCCTGCAAAAACAAATGTGAGATAAACAGGAAAAATTATTTTATATTTTTTTTATTTATGCACAAAATTAGGAGGCGTGAATGGAGATGGATCTTGGCGAGGCGAGAGAGAGATCTGTGACTCCGACAACCGTACGTGACCGGAGGTGTGTGGTTGCGTGAGATAGACGTGAAATGGAGGGATTGAGATATGAGATGAAAAATCGGTATTGGACATGAATTATGTGGTGAAATTTTGGTTTTTAGATCTAAAATTTAATCGTTATACCTAAGCAAAAATTTAAACTACGGTTTATCTAGGAAAAGACAGGAAATAAATTGGATCTCACCTCGGGTTCGGAAATGCCATGATGGCCTCGACGAGGTGTAAAGCCTTGAACTTGGCATATCTCGGATCCTATATAATAAGATCCGGCTCGTCAAGAGAAAACCAACGAAATTTGTTTCGTGTGAATCGGACTTCGTTTCGAATTGTTATGATTTTCGAAGAAAGAGAAGTCATTAATCCATAATGACTGTCATTAAGACTAATTAAACATGATTAAAGAAATTAATGACGATTGAAAGCCGCTAATGATCATTAGTAAACACTAATCAATAGTTAACAAAAGATAAGCGTAAGCCGCGAAAGTTAAATCGCGATTAGTGAAAGTTAATCATGATTAGTGTTAATTAAGTGTCATTAGCGAATCCAGAATCCTATGGAATGTTCTAACTTAAGCCCCAAATTTGGGATAGGTTTTGGCCAAAACCATGGGCCAAAACCATGGGCTGCTAAACCATGGCTAAGGCCTAAACCATGGTTTTCTAACCATGGTTAGTGGTTTTCTGGAGCCTATAAATAGACCCCCTACCCATTCATTCTCTACAACTTCCACTACCACCACCACCCCAAGGGCTAGGGTTGAGAGGTTGGGAGGAGGAGTGGGAGGCGAGGGAGGAGCGCTAGCGAAGCGCTGCCGGGAGAACGAGGAGGAGAAAGGTACGATCCTCTCTTAGTTGCTTCGTAAGCTAGGCTTTCAATTCATACTCTTGTTCTTCCAAGTTTTGTTCTTGATTCATCTTTCTTTCCGATTCGTTTTCCTGTTGTGGTTCGAGGAGAAATCTGTGTAACACCCTACTTAGGTGCGGGCGGCTATGCACGTCAGTGACCCTGTGATTCATCACACGTTCACTCATCTAAGACGCGTGGTGTCTACCGATTATCCATCGTTTATGTTTCTATTCTTCGCATTATGCTTTTATAGTTATTATGATGGAGAAATCTGTGTAATACCCTACTTAGGTGCGGGCGGCTATGCACGTCAGTGACCCTGTGATTCGTCACACGTTCACTCATCTAAGATGTGTGGTGTCTACCGGTTCTTCATCTCTTGTTGTTGAGTATATTCTTTCAGTTTCATAGTTATTTTCCTCTCGATTGATTTTATAGAGGAAACTCTTTTCGTTTTTATTTTGAAATATGTCCCGATATAGGGGGAAACTCTGCCGAAATTTTCCGATAAATATGTCCCGATAAAAGGAGAAACTCTGCCGAAATTTTAAGAGAAATATGTCCCGATATAAGGGGAAACTCTGCCAAAATTTTAAGAGAAAATATGTTCTTGAAGTTCTTCGTGTTCTTCGTGTTCTTCGTGTTCTTCGTTCGTTCTTCGCGTTCTTAACATGTTCTTAGCGTTTTGATACAAAAAATGAAATTCGATCTTTTCAGGAGCCTAAAATAGCCTTTCTAAAAACGAAACTCGATAAAGACTTGCATACACGAGAGAGAGAGCTCGATTAGGTAACGAAATCCTTCCTTTTGTTGTTGAGTTTTCATAATAAATTATTGAAATTCTTGATTTTGTGTTCTTTACTATGAACAACCCTAATTTTGGCTATTTTTGAAAAAATCTGAAGAATTGCTTTGTGATTCCCACTAAAATAAGGTTTACGCATCAAATTGATGCGTTGGCTTTGAAAGTTTGGGTCTGGGAGTTAAAACATGCATAAATATGAGTATATATGCTTATGAATAATATATACGTGAGTCTATACTAAGTATTGTTGATTATGCAAATGGAAGACTTAATGAAAGAATTACATCATGTGAATTGATGTGGTTTGAGTTGGATCCTGAAAAGGATCGTGTGTCACATTAAGGATGACTGTGAGTAGTACTACAGGCCGGGCATGCAACCTGTAGGTTTGTCGGAAGGAACCCGTATTGGCGTTTCCCTACCTAGGTGGTACACGGTTGCCCTGTTATGATAAGTGTGCATGAAATGAATGTTTTGCAACGCGTGGTACCGGGAGCCAATATATTCGGGTTGGAACGACGGAAGATGTGGTCGTGCCATGTGGAGGCACGGGTGGTTCAATAGCAGCTGGGTCACGATAACATGTATTTAAAGCCGCAAGGTTATATGATTACATGTTAGCCTGAGGTTTTAAGCAACCGAGTCCTCGAGGACGGTGTGCTCATTTGTTTTTCCAGGCTGATGGTTGAGACCCTGTTTAATAAAAGAAAAGGAAATTGTCAGGGTAGTATTGGAGGATTGGTTGAGGCGACGTGCGGCGACATAAGCTTACCAAGATCAACACAATCTCCAATCCCGAAGCATCCACAGCTTCGGAGTCCAAGAATGGTGGGGTTCCCCTGGACTAATGCCTGATGTGGAATAGAAAGGAACAGGACTTAAATTAATGAAAAGGAATGAAATTGTTGTGATATCAAGTTTTGAAAAAATTACACAATTTGTTTGCTTTTCTCTTCTTCGTTACTTAGCATTCGCTAATTTTTATCCTCTGATTTATGGAAAACCCAACAGGTATCGGTGAACCATCGCAAGGACTTTAAAAATTCATCCGGCTTACATACTAGACATCCAGCCAGCCACAGTAGCTTTACTCTTTAAGGTAGTTAGTAATCTTTTGTATATTTTCCTTTCAAGCTGATGTACATGTAATGGTTATAGTGGGACAATGTATCATCTGAACTTTATTTTGTGAATGGAAAAGTGTTGAAATACTTTCTTCCGAGTATTTTTATTTGCAAGATATTTCTGAATGTTAGTTGTGATTGCTGAATAAATTATTGCTGAGTAACCAGATCGGGATATGGAAGGATCTGACGGTCCGGGAAACGGGGCCGCGACAAATTAGTATCAGAGCAAGGTTATTCCAGTAATTTATTTAGTAATTAACAACTATGAGCGGTATTCAGAAAACTAAGGTTGTATTAAGATCCTTTGATCTTAATAAATGACTGCAGTACCATTCACAAGTCATTGTCCCTTATGTACATCATGCTAAGACATAGGATCTGACCTTTGAACTTGACTCATCCCAGGATCATAACAGACCAAGATGTGTCTAGACAATTAGCGGCTATGATGGCAATGCTCCAAGACATGTGGCAAAGGCAACAAGCATTGGAGGAGAGGCTCAATGCACAGGCTGAGAGACCCGATGCATCTAAGCCTGCGGATGCTAGGATTGAAGGTTTTATCCATCTTTCTGAGGAAGAATCTAGTTACCATCCTTCAATTGAGTTTGCTCCTACCCCAACTGAAGGAGCAATGGAGAAGTCCCTTCTTAGACACCAAACATTATTAGATAATTATCAAAAGGGAAAAATTCCTCGATTCAAAGGTGTAGAGACACTTGCCGAGGTTGAGTTATGGCTCGATGACGTTACTAGGATGTTGAGGATAATCCATGCACCAGTTGACACCTGGGTGCACTTTGCTGATTACTCCCTAGCAGATTATGCACGACGATGGTGGAGAGCGATTTCCAAGAAGTTAGCAGATCCTGTTCCATGGGATATCTTCGAAGAGATGTTCCAAGCTCACTTCTATCCCTCTCATTGGGAAGAATTAAAGAGGAGAGAGTTGACTTCCCTAAATCAAGGTTCTAAGACCGTACGAGATTATCATATCCACTTTACTGAGCTACTACGGTACTCACCAGCTCTAGATGCTTCACCACAAGAGTGTCTTACCAAATTTGTTAGCGGTCTTCATGGAGATCTACGGGAAAAGATTGCTGGTTTTAGAGCTACAACCGTAGATGAAGCAATGGACATCGCCTCTCGTATTGAGATGGAGAGAGATGAAAACCGCCAAAGAAGAAGTTTCAACTTTAATGGTGGACCATCCAAAAGCAAGGCACATTATAATTGTAGAGATCGTCGCTATCATCCATCCAGTTCCAATATAAGTTCACCACAGACCTTGGGTCAGGAATTATCAGGAAGAAGGGGTTTCTCTAGACCTCCACTATATCCTCGCGACTCATCAGCAGGAGCTAGCACCTCTGTGGCTGGATCTTCAGCTCAAACAGGAGCACGTGTATGTTTTTACTGTCATCAGGAAGGTCACATAAAGAAAGATTGTCCGAAGTTGAGAGGTTCAGGGTTTAAATCAACCCCAATAACAGTATAACATCCACCTCGAGCAATGGAGCAATACACGGAGGAAGACATGGTAGAGGTCGGGGCTCACAAGGAGCGTCTCCTACACAACAACCACCACAAAGTGTTGCGGGTTATAGCTTGCCTATTCCTAATGGCCAGCTCAATGCAATTACTAAAGAACAAGCCTACCACTCAAGCACAGTCGTACGGGGTACCATTACTATTCATGTCTTTTCAGTACATGCCTTATTTGATTCTGGTGCTTCACATTCATTTATTGCTCGACGGTTAGTACCCACTTTGGGTAAGATACCGGTAGAAGTACAACAGTCATATCTGATCAAGGGACCCGGAGGACAAGTATTTATAATCCGAGAAATCCTGGATAATTGCATAGTAGTGATAGCGGGACATCAGTTACCTGTTTCACTACTACTGATAGAAATGGAGGACTTTGATCTTATACTAGGAATGGATTGGTTAGAAAGGCATCATGCATGTCTTGACTGTTTTCAGAAGACAGTAATATTTCACCTTCCTAACTCGATAGAGTTCCTGTTCATTGGAAAGACATCCAATGATAATATCAAATATATCTCTACATTGAAGGCACAACAGTTGTTAGAGCAAGGGTGCCAAAGTTATTTAGCTTATGTATCCGCTACATCAGGGTCAGAAAGAATGATAGAAGATGTGCCTATAGTGTGCGAGTTTCCATATGTATTTCCAGAGGAACTACCTGGATTACCACCTGAGCGAGAGATTGAATTTGAAATCTCTCTTATACCTGATACTCAACCTATCTCTATCCCTCCGTATAGGATGGCACCAGCTGAGTTACGAGAGTTAAAGGTACAGTTGCAAGAACTGTTAGATAAAGTATTTATTCATCTTAGTACTTCACCATGGGGTGCACCTGTCTTATTTGTCAGGAAAAAGGATGGGTCGATGCGGTTGTGCATTGACTATAGACAACTAAACAAGAGGACAATAAAGAACAAGTATCCTCTACCAAGAATAGATGATCTCTTTGATCAGTTACACGGTTCAACTGTGTATTCCAAGATTGATTTAAGATCTGGATACCATCAGTTGAAAATTAAAGATACAGATATTCCTAAGACAGCTTTTCGAACTAGATACGGGCATTATGAATTCTTAGTCATGCCTTTTGGACTAACAAATGCCCTAGTAGCCTTCATGGATCTCATGAATAGAGTATTCAAGGAGTTCTTAGATCACTTTGTAGTAGTCTTTATTGATGATGTGCTTATTTACTCCAAGGATAAGTATCTGCATGAACATCATCTCAGGAAGGCACTTGAAACTCTAAGGAAGAACAAAATGTATGCTAAATATAGCAAATGTGACTTCTGGCTATCTGAAGTATCTTTCTTAGGCCATGTTATTTTTGGGGAAGGTATATCAGTTGATCCTACAAAGGTTAGTGCGGTGATGAGTTGGGAACGCCCGAAGACTGTCATAGAAATACGATCTTTTCTGGGTTTAGCTAGATATTATAGAAGATTCATGAAGGACTTTTCACGGATAGCATTGCCAATGACTAGACTAACTCAAAAGGAGGTCCCATTCTTATGGTCTGATACATGTGAAGTGATGAATCCACGATTCATCGCTTTATTCTTTTATTTTAGCCTCTTTTCCTTAGTCAAATACCTGTAAAGAACCATTAATTTCATAAAATTACCATTTTGCTTGCATTTGTTAATTATGCATTTTTAACACTTTTTGTACATAAATAAAAGAATAAAGAAGAAAAGAAAAAGAAAAGGAGGTATTTATGCAATAAATACAGACTGACCCGAACCCCGAGAGAAGGTCAAGACTTGACCTGATCGACCAGGAATAAAGTAGGGGGAGATAGGGTCGTTTGTCAGAAAAAGCCAAAAATATTTTGTACACACTTTTTATGTATATTTGTACAAGAATTACATTATTTTATTTGTACATAATTTGACCTCAAACTAATTACTTTTGTAAATGAAAGTTGTAAATAAAATTGTGTTGTAAATAATAAAAATATTTGTAAAATAAAATATTGTATATATTGCAAATAATTACACCCAGAAAAAGCCGCAAAGTAATAATTGAAACATCAATTCCGGCTCCATACAAGCTCAAATTGAACCAAACTCACTTCCATCGTACTATAAATTAAATTATCTTTCAAATGGCTATGGTTTCGTATTTTTTGGAGTTACGGTTAAAAAGTCGGATTTCTGGGGTGTATTGTGCAGTTTACCCATATATTTGTTGTATATAATTATTAATATTTATTTTTACATAATGTATATATTTGTAAATATTGTTTTCAATAAAAATAAAAATAAAAAATTAAAAAAATCTTTTATAAAAATTATTTCCTTATTTGAACTTATGTACATTGTATTATATGTATATAATATACATAACTAACTAACTTCCTTTTATAAAAAAACCACTAAAAAAATTAATTATCTAACATTAATTAATTAATTTAATTTAATTCCGAATTTAGTATTTAATTATTTGATTTTATTTAATTTATTTGATTTTATAACATGTCATATATATTAGATTTGATTTCATGCCTTTAGTGGCCACCATTAAGGTGGCTAATTAATTTCCAACGAATTAATTAATTAATTTAATTTATTTATTCCGAATTTCATAATTAACTATTTAATTAATTTATTAATATAATTATTTTATTAATTCACCCAATAAAAACTTTCCACATTTGTCCATACCTTCCTTATTCATTTTTTCTCTCCTTTTAATGGGCTTCTCCTCCCTCATTCAAACTTGATCAATCTTTGACGGAGAGGAGCCCGATTTCCGAGAGGTTTCTTGTTGAAGAGGGTCCTAGCCTCCGATTCGGTCGGTGACAGCGATTTGAGCTTCGTCGAGGCCATCGTGGCGTGTCCGAACCACAAGGTGAGATCCACTTTATTTCCTGTCTTTTCCTAGGTAAATCGTAGGTTTAATTTTGCGTAGGTGTAGTGAGTAGTTTTTAGATTAAAAATCCCAAAATTTCACCGCACTTTGATCCGCCCCCGATACCAATTTTTCATCTCAACTTCTCGATCCCCACATTGCTTTTTCTACCTCACGCGATCTTCCACCTCCGGTCACGCACGGTGACCGGAGACACGGATCTATTCCATCGTATCATAAGATCCGCCCATTCACCAACTTCATAATGTTTATAAATAAATGATATATATATATATGTATCTTGTTTTCTAACCCTTGTTTTTGCAAGATACAATAAAAAATAAATAAATTTTTTGTTATCTTTAACATTTGTTTTGCAGGTATGATAAAAAGAAAATAAAAAATTTTGCTTTTGTATCTAACATTTTGTTTTGCAGGACAAGGAAAATATAAAAAAAACATATTAAAAAATTAAAAAAATCTCTTCCTCTCAATTTACATCTGTTGTTTAAAAAAATTTGAAAAAAATATATATTTTTTCTTTCCTTTGTTATCATTTTTGTGCATACAAATAACAATAAAAAAATAAAAAAAACAAAAAAAATAAAAAAATCTTGCAGCAGCAGCAGGACGTCACCCCCGTCGCCGCTTGGACGAGTCCACCGCGGCCTCCTAGCCGCCGTCAACCCTCCAGCGGGCGGCGGTGCTGCCCTGCCCCTCCTCCAGCACCGCCAAGAGGGCGGCTGCGCCTGCGGTTCGTCACCCCCACCATCGGCCGGCGCCGCTCCAGACCTCTGAGGCCGCCTCCCTCCAGATCGCGCCGCCCCGGTGACAGCCCTGCCGCGCGGCCCCGCATCCCAGCCGCGTGACGCCCCGCGCCCCAGGTGCCCGTCCTGCCGCGAGCCACTTTGCCGCCCGTGTAACTCCCTCCGCCTCACCTAGGCGAGCACCAGCGCCCCTAGGTCGTCGGCGCGGCACCTCCTGCTGCCCAGCACCTTCCTCCTGTGGTGGCGGTGGCGCCACCTGCGTCCCCGCGCTCTAGTGGCTGCGCTCGCTCCAGGCCACCTCCAGCAGCTCGAGCCGCGCGCCGCGCGCGACACCGACTGCACTGCTCCTTCGCCTCCTCCGCCGACGGCCACCTCCGCGCATCGTCGCCGTCCGTGTGCGCGCGCGTAAGCGCCGTCCTCCTCCAGCCCGTTGGCGGCGGCGACTCCATGCGTCTTCCCCTTTTCTTTGGAAACGAAGGATACCCTCGAGTGGGTTAGGGGATAATTCTGGCTCTGTGCTCCCACCACATTTATCTCGAAGAAGACGCCAAGCCCTCGCGTGAGTTCCAGCGAAGGCTGAACCCGAATCTTTGAGAAGTGGTTATGAAGGAAATATCTAAGTGGTGGAGCGTCGATTTTATCTACCCCATCTCTGACTCTAAGTGGGTTAGTCCATTGCATGTGGTACCCAAGAAGACGGGTATCACCACAGTTGTGAATGAGTCTGGAGATGAGATAGCCACCCGAGTACCCACTTCTTGGAGGGTCTATGTGCACTACAGACGATTGAGTCAGGCCACCAAGAAGGACCACTTCCCGCTACCATTCATAGATCAGATCATTGAGAGATTAGCTGGGAAGAGTTACTACTGCTTTCTGGATGGGTACTCGGGATACAATCAAGTGGCCATAGCGCCTGAAGACCAAGAGAAAACAACGTTCACCTGTCCGTTTGGGACGTATGCTTTTCGATGGATGCCCTTTGGATTATGTAATGCCCCAACTACATTCCAGAGGTGCATGCTCTCTATTTTCTCGGACATGGTTGGTGAATTTTTAGAGGTCTTCATGGATGACTTCTCGGTCTATGGTGATAGTTTTGATGCATGTCTTGATTACCTAGACCGAGTACTTCAGCGCTGCATTGAGGTCAACTTAGTCTTGACTTGGGAGAAGAGTCACTTCATGGTGACTCAGGGGACGGTCCTTGGCCACGTCATCTCCAACAGGGGCATGGAGGTCGACCCGACCAAGGTGGATATCATCAAGAAGCTCAATCCACCGTCTAATATACGACAATTGCGGTCTTTTCTGGGGCATGTCGGTTTTTACCGACGGTTCATACATAACTTCAGCAAAATTGCCCGACCGCTCACAGATTTGTTGACGAAAGACACTGAGTTCCTTATAGATGATAAGTGTCTTGCATCATTCTGATAACTGTTCTGAACACTCGGGTAAAAGGTCGTCAATGGTCGTTGCGACCCAAGCAATCAGACTCGGTCAATCCAGAATAAGAGACCACCAAATAAGATGAAATCAGCTCGAAAATCCAATAGCGGTCTTGCTATTTTATTAACCTGGTATAGCGACCAGGGTCGAACACAAGGAGCACGTAATTGCCTCGCGGCCTACGAAGTAGTCAAAAATAAAATAAAAGGAAAGAAAAGGGTATTTTTGGTGGATTTTAGTCTTTTTATATTTTTTGGATTTTTAATTAATTAAGAAAAGAGAAAAGACAAGGAAACAAGGCAATTCAACAATTTATTTAATGCATTAAAAATAAACCAAAAATTCAAATAAAAATGTTTTATGTGTTTTATAAATTTTACTGTTTTTAGTGAATTTTTGGGATTTTTTATTTTTATTTAATTTTCTAAAAATCAAACAGTGCAAAAAGATAAAAACAATGTCCAGCCAAGCTTAAGGGGCTTAGATAAAATCTCAAATAATCCCCAAAAAGCCTAGAGGTAATTTTCCTGTATAGTAAACACTACAAAGAAAATTTAGCCACTGGATTTATGATTTTCGGGTTTTTAAATTATTTATTAGAATTTTTATAGGTTTTTTAGTGTTTTGTAATTTTTATGAGTTTTATTGAATGAAAAATGGCCAAAATTGGCCAGAAAATCAAACAAGCCAATACAAACAGTAGCTAATTTTTTTGTGATTTTTAGATAACTTTTAATATTTTTTGTGAATTTTTAAAACAAACAGTAACAAAAATGGCTATTTTAGATTTTTTAAAAATATCAAATCAAAACAAAAATGTCTCCAAAAATCCCAGAAAATTTTACAACATGGCAGGAGCCATGTATCCAATTTTCATTGGATTCGGAGTTGATTTGCTATTTTATTCAAAAATAAAACCTTAGGTACTGTGTATAGGGACCTGAGTGCAAATACCCAAAGTTCTGGGGGGTCCGGTGCAAAATTCCCACGGAGTCGCGTGCTTGGGGCACTCAGGGACCTATATGCAAAGAAAACTAAGTTCCGGGACTATTTGGTAACATGTACCAAAAGTCCGAGGACTAGTTTGTAATTTACCCACTAAAAAGTGCACATGCACAAATCAATCCACGCACAGGGGTATCAATGTAAATATCTAAAAATATTTCTTCATTTCATAACAGTCCAGAACTACAGGGCTAAGCAAGCAAATAACCCAAAAGGGCACGTGTCGATGCACGTGCTACACCATACACAGGGGCATATGTGCGAATAAAATAAAACTCAGGGACCACAATGCAAATGTACCAGCACAAATAAAACTCTAAAAATATTTACAAGATTAAACGCTAAATAAACTAAAGAGAAGGGCCTAAGGGTAAATTACCCTTTATTAAGTCGACCGACAGATGGGCGCCACGTCATTGATCGGACGGCTGGGAAGGGGTGGCGCCCAACGAAGGAAGCCCTCGGATGAATCGGACGGTCGGGGCCTCGCCACGTGCTGAATCTGACGGTGGAAACACGTCGCGGCTAAGCCTCGGCCATCGGACAATGTGGATCAGCCCTGCTGAAGATCGTGCGGTAGCTACTACTCCTGGAATGGATGGACGAGATCTGAACTAGAGCTCTGGAGCTGATCGGACGGCGGAGAGGGATGGAGGACGAACTGGCCTCCGGCGAACTTCGTCGGGGTCGTGACGGCGCTGGCCTCCTCCTGGAAGCCCTCTGATGATCGGAACACGAAGATGCGGGCCCTCCGCGTCTGTTGGAGGCCTCCGATGACTCAATGGAGCTCCGAGGAGCTCTGGAGAGTCGGGCGTAGGCGGAGCTGCTGGACCTGATGGTCCAAGCCCTCAGATGGGCCTGGATGAACCTGCAAAGTGTGCCAGCGAACTCGCGGGTCGAGGGCAAACTGCCTCGACCCAGTTAGGTGTGGTGCACGTGGTCGGGGAGTCGGTGCGGGTGAGCTCCGGCGAGGGGGTGGACGGAGGAGCTCGAACCCCAGCTCCTGTGCGAGCTGGGTTGAATGGAAGTGCGGAGAACGTGCGCGGGAGGAAGGCGGAGGCTATGGTGCAGCCCGATGATCGAATGGGAGGCGAACATGACCGGAATCGAAGGTGGTCGGCGACGGGGCGAATTGGGGGTAATCGGAAATTAAAGAAAAGGAAGAAAGATCTACGCTACCTTGGTGGATGGGTCGACTGGGGACGAGCGTAGGCAGCTCTAGGTCCTCGCCTCAAGGAGCGTCGATGTCCGAGGCTCTGGCTCCTGCTCTGGGCAGAGCATGGCAGTGGTGGCTCGCCGGATCAATGGTCCCTTGCTCCCTCCTCGCTGCGACACCTGCTGGAGCAAGCTGTCACTCTCGCTCGGCCGGTGGAGGTCACTGGGTGGCGAAGAAATGAGCCAAAGATGAGGATTAGGGTGGCAGAGCTCGGCTTAAGTATGGGTGCAGGTTCGGCTAGAAGAGGTCGGGTAGGGCAATGTGGAGCGCGGATCTCGAGGCGGATACCCCGGCGAGGGTGTCGGATGTGACGTGATCAAAACGGACCCGGGGTTTAGGGGGATGATGATCGGGTTTGGACACGAAAAAGTCGAGAAATCGGGTCGGGTGTCAAAACCCGTGGGAGGTGGTCCTGGGGGGGAAGTTGACCGGGCGGTCAACAACCCCCCTGGACCAATGGGAAGCGGCCGCGTGGCAAATATTTAGAAATTAAATTAAATATAGCAAATGGCCGAATTATTAAAAAGTCAAAACATGAAATGTTTTTGTTTTAATTTTTTCTATTTTTTAGTGATTTTTAATTAATTTTTCAAAATAAAAATAGTGTATTTACATCGTAGGGCTATATATAGGTATATATACAATATATACATTTTTATTTTTTATTTTTAATTTATTATTTTTATACATTTTAATTCCCATTTTATATTTTATTTATTTATATCATAAAATAAGTAATAAAAAGATATTTTTATTTTATTTTTATTATTTATATACAATAGTGAAATAAATAGATATATACATCTATGTACATGGTATATTTACAATATATTTTTGGGTTTTTAATTTTGTTCTTTTTATTTTGTTTTTGTTTTAGTTGTTTTTATTTTATTTATTTACACCATAAAATATAGAGTATTTACAAATTTTATGGAATTTCATTTTATTTATTTATAGGGTGAAATAAATACAAGTGAGTGGGTTGTATACATGGTGAAAGTAATGTTTTTGTTTTCTTTTTAATTTTTTTTCTATTTTATCTTGATTTTATATTTATAAATATATACAAATATTTACAAGCCCTTTTTAGTCTATTTTTGGGAGGAAAATATTTTTATTTTATTTACATGTATATTTACACACATGAGCCCCTATCTCCCTCTACTTTGGCTTTTATGCGGTCAGGCCCATGCTGAGCCCTCCCTTGGGTTAGGTTGCTCAATATTTATTCTAAATATTTCCCTCTTTTTATTTTTGATCTTTATTCTTTTATTTTTGCAAAAAAACATGCTAATTATTACTATTTACACCATGCATGCTTTTGGTAATTATTTATATTTACAAATATATACATGCATTTGCAAAGGTTTTTGTAGCTAAAATATAAGAATAAAGAGTGATGAATGAGTATTCATCACCCCCCTATACTTAACTTTGCTAGTCCCTTAGAAAACACTTATTTGAAAAAGAAGTGAAAAAAAGAAAGAAAGAAAAAGAAAAAGAGAACGTACATGGATCAAGGTTGATTATTAAACTTGCCTTCATTAAATTGAGGTATGGAGCTCGATCAGATCTTTGGATTATTAATGTGTCGGAACCTTATTTTGACTTAAGCCTAAAACTCAACAGTCTCTAAGTTCCACTAATCTCTAATCAAGACTCCTCAATGCTCCAGATCAGAACAAGTCATCAATCACAAACCCTGAAGACCATGAATCTTTCCTTGTCCTGTGAATGTGGGGTCTAAGCTCTCCACCTCAGAAATGGCAACTTGAAAACCTTCCCCAACAAGGTAACTCTATGACCTCAATCTGGCCACTCTTTCCTCGAGGAGCGGGGTATTCCCTTCTAAGTTCAAGTTCAACCGGCTCAAGAAGAGGAGGAAGAAGAGAATGAACCATGGCCAGTGTAGCCATGTATCCTTGGGAGCTTGACCAGTGTAGCCAAGTTTCCCTGCTGCAAGCTACATAAGGTGGAACATGAAACTCAAGCTTTGCTTATTGCACTCTATATACATACTCCGATGAGATTATCATTTTCTCTCAGACCCACCATTTTTTTGGAGTTATTTTCTTTTTGCATTTTTTTTCAAGTGCATCTATACAACATATACATGTGCAGCATATATACAAGGAGTTTTTCCTCTTGAGCCAGTAGACTATCCCTCTTTTGAAGCTTTATTGCAACCCACAACTCATGTCGTTAGACCTCATGGCAACCAGACCAAGTTGAGACGCACTTCCTTCACTAAAAGAAGAAGAGAGGTTCCGCCTAGAAGTACTACCCTCATATGCTACCCCAAGTCAAGGAAGACTGCCTCCTCACCACCTCATCCGTAGAGAGCTCGGTGCATAGTGCTGGTGTCCAAGTAAAGCCATTGTCTATATGAGTCATGTATTGTTGTTAAGTGCTCTACTTAGGCTAATTGAGATGACATGTGATCATAGCCTAGTGGACTCAAAGAATTAAGTCACCATGGACCTGAAAAGCCTTAAACCTAAGCCCAATAAGGTTCCTCTTAGAAGTTAGGTGGATTAAGATCTTAATCAAGCTCCATTTCTCAATTTGATTCCAGGCTAGTTTAAATGTCAACTATCATCCAAAAAAACTATATACATATGTACAAAAGATGCTATTTACACAAATTTTACAAACATGCAAAAATTTTTGAAAAATGTTTTGAAATCATGAATGGATGATGCATGAAGTGCAAGTTTTGCAAAAAGGTATTTACACACATTTACACAAGATTTTTGCAAACTTTTGATTTTCAAAACATTTTGGAAAAATTTTATACTATATACATAATTTTGATACAAAAATATTTACACCAACTTTACCCAAAAGATTTTTGAAATCATTTTACAAAAATAATTTGTATACTAGCTATTTATGTGCAAATAAAAGAATGTTTATGTACATGAAAAAATTTTTAATTTTTGTGGTTTTTAAGGTTTTTAGCCATTTTTATTTATTAACACACTCACACAAAGTACGAGTTATGCCTAAAGTATATATGCAATATATACACACACCCCTATACTTAGCTCGAACGATGTCCTCAGAGTCAAGAGCGATGAAGAAGACATAACTCGTGCTAGGTATAGGGAAGTGAAAAGAAAGGCTATATACAAAGACGAATGAATGAATAGAAGGTCAAAAGGAACTCGGGCCTTCCCCCTATACTTAGGATCAAGTCATCCTAAGTATAGCAGGCTGTATCCTAAGGGAGTACCGAGTGGAGAATGTACAGGGTCTACCCCCCCATACTTAGGGTAAACTATCCCTAAGTATAGGCAACAAAAACAGGGGTAGACAGAAACAAAATAAATACCCAAAGGTCTCACATCCCCCCTATACTTAGGGTAAAGTGCACCCTAAGTATAGCATAATCAAAGGATGAATAAAGGGATGTGGGACTAAAGAATGTGATGATATGGACATCTGGATCTATACAAGGCGGAAGATCAGTGAAACTCAGGCGTGAGATACAATAGATGTGAGTCAAAAGACCACATCTCACGCAAAATGAATCGGGGCAACATCAACGACCCGCGGCTCATGATCTAGAAATGGCTTGAGCCGCTGGCCGTTCACACGAAAGGTACTCTCAGAAGACAACTCGGATATGTCAATGCTACCGTTGTCGTGTACCTTTCTCACCAGGTAAGGTCCCTTCCACTTGCTCTGTAGCTTCCTTGGAAATAGGAGAAGCCTCGCATCAAACAGCCATACTCTCTGTCCAGGCTCAAAATGCTTGTGGCTGATGTGAGAATCATGCCACTCCTTCACTCTCTCCTTATAATGTAGGCTGTTTGAGAAGGCGGTGTCTCTCAACTCCTCCAGGGCTGCTAACTCTGCCCTCCTCTGGTCTCCTACACCATCTGGATCCATAAGTATCTCAGTGACTGCCCAAAGTGACCTGTGCCTCAACTCAACAAGAAAATGGACGGATTGCCATATACGAGGCGAAAGGGAGATGTGCCCAATGGTGTCTTGAAAGACGTCCGATATGCCCACAAGACTGAGTCCAAAAGCTGTGACCAATCCTTTCGGTCAGGGCGGACGACTTTCTGCAATATAGTCTTGATCTCCCTGTTCGACACCTCGGCTAGACCATTCGTCTGTGGATGGTATGGTGTAGCAACACGATGGTCTATACCGAACTCGCTAGCAAGGGCCTTCACCTGGTCGTTGATGAAATGAGACCCCCCATCTGAAATCAATACTCGAGGTACTCCGAACCGCGTGATGATGTGCTTCCTCAAAAATCTGCAAACTGTCCTCGCATCAGCGGCTCGGGCAGGGATAGCCTCAACCCAACGACTAAAATAATCTACGGCTAACAGAATGTACTCAAATCCCTAACTCTTAGGTAATGGACCCATGAAATCGATGCCCCATGCGTCAAAAACCTCACAGAAGTGAATGGGTTGCATCGGCATCATGTCACGCTGTCCACAAGTGCCCATCCTCTGACAGTCAGTACACCTCTTCACAAACTCATCAGAGTCCTTGAAGAGGGTAGGCCACCATAAGCCGGATTGGAGCACTTTCTGTGCCGTTCTCCTCCCAGAATGATGTCCTCCTGCCTCAAGCTTGTGGCAGTAAGTGAGGACGCTATGGTGGTCCTCCTGAGGAATGCACCTACGCCAGACGCTATCCCCTCCTTCGTGGTAAAGGATGGGATCCTCCCAGTGGTAGGACTTGGCCTTCGCAAGGAAGGTCTCAAGCCTCTGCCTGGGCCAATCTTGTGGGACTTTCCCAGCAATGAGAAAGTTCACAATATCGGCATACCATGGGAGTGAGGCGATAGCAAGGATCGCCTCATCTGGGAAGGTCTCACAAATGGGATCAATATGCTCGGACTCCTCAGGCTGATCTAAACGGGAGAGATGATCCGCCACCACATTCTTGACTCCAGGCTTATCATTGATCTCAATGTCGAACTCCTGGAGTAGAAGGATCCATCTAGTCAATCTGGCCTTGGCATCCTTCTTTGCCATGAGGTATCGGATGGCGGTGTGATCAGTGTACAAGGTCACTCTAGATCCGATGATATAAGATCTGAACTTATCTAGGGCGAACACTACGGCTAGCATCTCCTTCTCTGTGACTGTATAATTCCGCTGGGCGGAATCCAATGTGCGGCTAGCGTAGTGGATAGCAAAGGGGACTCCATCCCTCCTCTGTCCCAGCACGGCCCCCACGGCAAAATCGGAGGCATCCGTCACGATCTCGAATGGGAGAGACCAATCTGGCGGCTGGAGAACAGGAGCCTCTATGACACACTACTTGAGAGTCTCGAAGGATGAAAGACACTTGTCATCGACAAGGAACTCGGTGTCTTTCGTCAAGAGGTCAGTCAACGGCCGGGCAATCCTGCTGAAATCATGAATAAATCGTCGGTAGAAACCGACGTGCCCCAAAAATGACCGTAACTGCCTCAAATTAGACGGCGGTGCGAGTTTTCTAATGACATCAACCTTGGCCAGATCAACCTCCATGCCCCTGTTGGATATGATATGGCCAAGCACCGTCCCTTGAGTCACCATGAAGTGACTCTTCTCCCAAGAAAGCACCAAGTGAACCTCTATACATCGCTGGAGTACTCGGTCTAGGCAGTCAAGACAGGAGTCGAACCCGTCGCCGTAAACTGAGAAATCGTCCATGAAGACCTCCAAACACTCCCCTACCATGTCCGAAAAGATCGACAGCATGCATCTCTGGAAAGTCGTAGGGGCATTGCATAGCCCAAATGGCATGCGTCGGAAGGCGTATGTGCCGAAGGGACAGGTAAAGGTAGTCTTCTCCTGGTCCTCAGGAGCGATGGCCACCTGGTTGTAGCCCGAGTACCCATCAAGGAAACAGTAATGGCTCTTCCCTGCCAGTCTCTCAATGATCTGGTCAATAAAAGGCAGGGGGAAATGATCCTTCTTGGTGGCCTGGTTGAGTCTCCTGTTGTCAACACAGACCCGCCAAGAGGTGGGTACTCGAGTAGCAATCTCCTCTCTCGACTCATTGATCACAGTCGTGATGCCCGTCTTCTTGGGCACCACATGCAAGGGGCTGACCCACTTGGAGTCTGAAATGGGATAAATAAAATCTGTGCTCCACCATTTTGAGATTTCCTTCATGACGACCTCTCTCAGGTTGGGGTTCAGCTGCCGCTGGAACTCACGCGACGGCTTCGCCCCCTCCTCGAGATAGATATGGTGGGAGCACAACGCTGGACTAATCCCATGGAGATCTGCTACGCTCCATCCGATTGCCTTGCGGTTCTTTTCAAGAACCCCCATCAAACGGGATTCTTGCTCTCCAGTCAGATCGGCGGAGATGATGACCGGGTACATCTCATGCTCGCCCGCAAGGAATCGATACTTCAGCGAAGTAGGGAGCGGCTTCAGCTCTGGACAGCTGGGTGCTGGTGGATCTGGCCTCGAAAGAAGATGCGTGTATGCTGCCAAATCTGCCTGGGAGAATGAAAACGAACTCTCGCAAACTGGATCTGAAGAAGGCTGCTCAATGGAACTGTCTCTGATCTGCTCGGCATCTACCTCCTCCTCAGCTGAAGGCTCTGTGGGACTCAGGTCTGGCATGTGATCCTCGCAATCTGCCCAATCAGACTCTGAATCCGAGGGATCTGCATCACAAAAGGTGGCATCAGCACCACCGTCACACAAGGTGGCCTCAGTACCACCATCATCACTATACTCTGTGTCGCGGTCGAGACCCAGCTCTGCTGCCACTACAGTATCCTGAACCAGGGCTGTGCTCTCCAGTCTCTCCTCTGCTATCATCTCTGCATCAGCGGTGTCTGAAAATGAGAGGATGGCCTATGCTGCGGGGTCTGCCCATGCTGCCTCGTTGTCTGTGATCACAAAATCACAGTCCTGGTGGATGTCTAGCCCGGCATCTGTCAGCTGCTCTGCATCTGAAGTCGTCTCTAAGCACGATCTGTCTCTGGCTCTGTAGTCCTCAACTGTCTCTATTTGTACACTTTCGCCCTCGACGCGAAAGTATACCTTCCCGCTATCATGGTCAGTCACCGCCTTGGCTGTGGCCAAAAACGGAGGACCGAGAATGATGGGGGTATCGGTCACTGAATCAGGGATCTCCATATCCAACACTACGAAGTCCACGGGGAATTGCAGACCCTGAATAGTGACGACAACGTCTCGCAACAACCAATTCGGCCTCTTGACAGATCGATCAGCAAACTGAAGGATTGTCCTGCTCTGTCTAAGAGTGCCCAACTCGAAGCGGTCGAGAAGGGCTGCCGGAAGGAGGTTGATAGACGATCTGCTATCCAATAGAGTCCGGTCAAACCTATGCTCTCTAATGTGACATCTGACATATGGGCTCCTGAATCTGGCCTCTTGGTCGGCAGACGGTTCTGGATCGCGAAATACGTGGCTTTCGTCAGCACATGGATCTCTGAGTGGTGGTTCCTCCTCCTCCTCCTGACTGTAGTCCTGTCTCTCAACGAACGCTGAAGAAGGGGGATGTGCTGCAAAGCCTCTTGAAGGGTCAGCTGTATGTGGAAACGATCAATCATGCTCTGGCTGAACTCCTCCTGCTCTCTCTTTTATGGATCTTTTTCTTTTTTCTTCCCCTTCCTCATCTGAAGGGCTCTAGGGAAGGGGATCACAGGGTCCTTCTCATATGAAGGACTAGGAAAAGGTCTAGACGACTCGACGGTGGGATCCGCACATACATCAAGCACCACAGTGGGACCAGAATAAACTAAACCTTTTCCTTTATTCACAATATGATTCCGAGGTACATCAGAATGAGGAAAAACAACAACTCTCTCAGAATGAGCACCGGTGGCCTCAGTACCACCACGGACTGGCTCTGTTGGACGTCTCGCGGCCTCAGTACCGCGCTCTGGCTCGGCATCCCGGGTGGCATCAGTGCCACCTCCTCTAACTGGTGAAATGGTGGCCTCAGCACCGCCGGTGGAACAAGCATCCTTGGTGGCATCAGTACCACCGTCATCATCGCGAGCAGCCTCAGTACCGCTCTCCTCCTCCTCGTCCGGCGCTCTAGGTGTATCCTCTGTACGTCGCTCAGACGAGGCGCCGCCTGCTGGTGCCCTACCGCTCCTAAGCGTGACAAAATCAGCATCAAAAAGGTCTGCAGACATATCATCAAATGGATCACTAGGAGTGGCATGCTCAGTGTAAGCTACCTGCTCAGACTTCCGCTTCAGGCTGTTAGGATTCGGTTTGATCTGGGCAGGGATGGCGGCCTTCCCTCTCACAATGTCCCGCATCTCCTGGCGGAACTCGTCCATCTCCCGTCTGAAAGTAGCTTGCTGGTCTGTGAGGAGGCGGGCTATGTCGTCCAAGGCGGGGCTCTCGTATGGTGGACCATGGGAGCCCGACGGGTAGCCTCTCTGGTAATGAGGCTGCTGGAACTGGTGTTGCTGCTGGTGAGAGTGGTAAGTGGGAGGATGCTGCTGCTGGTGTGGCTGGTGAGGCTGCTCTTGCCTCCAAGACTGTCCGTGCTGATAGGGACGAGGAACGAAGGATGACTGCTGCTGCTGTGAAGGGTAGACTGGGGGCTGCTGCTGCGCCTGGTGATCTCTCTGCTGGCTGTACTGGCCTCCCTGACCAGATGGCTGCTGCTGGGGCTGGGCACCTCCGTTCCCCCACCTGAATCCGGGATGGTCTCGTTGGATCCCAGGCTGAGGACGGTCATACCAAATCCCGTTGACATCCATCAACGGCTCTGCATCGTACTGGGCTGGCGGGAGCACTGCCAGAGGCTGATCCGGCTGGTATACCACCATCTGCAAGTCTGGAGATGGTGGTGACTGGTAGGAAGGTTGCTGCTGCTTGTACGGCTCCGCCTGTACAAGGTGAACCTGTCTAGGCTGCTGGTGTGAGCTGGAGCGCTGGGACGAGCTGATGCTGCCACCGGTATCGCCTCGCGACTGAAGACGGGGCTGTGAAGCCGTCTGTGCCTCCTGGAGACACATGAGCTGGGTCTTCATGTCGCTCAGAGTCTGTGCCATCTGCTCCATCTGAGTGATGCCCTGGCACTGCTTCTTCTCTATCAACTCCATCCGATCCAACTTCTCACTGATAATCCTTATATCCGCAGCGGATGACTCTGCCTGTGCTGCTGCCACTGCGGATGAACTGGACGGACCAGCATCGACCCGTGCTATCCTCTAGTACTGCACGGGTCCTGGCTGCTGCTGGGGTCTGCCCTGAGTGTACAACCTCGTCTGGGACATCACCATGTAGTTCTCGGCCATCTCCTCGTAGATGGCCCAGACCTGGTCGTGATCCTTGGCGAAGTAAGACCCGCCACAAGAAGCGTTCACCAAGCCCTGGAGCTCTGGTGTCAGCCCGCTGAAGAAGCTCTGCACAATGTTGGGCTTCGAAATATCATGGTGCGGGCATCGATCAGTCAGCTCTCTAAACCTCTCCCATGCCTCATGGAACTGCTCGTTGGGGAGCATGGAGAAGTTGCTGGTGAGGGCTCTCGCTGCATTGGTCCGCCCGAGTGGATAGTACTTGTGTAAGTACTCGGTGCGGAGCTGCTCCCAAGTGTAAACAAACTTCCCCAAGTGCTTCAGCCAGGTGGCTGCTCTGTCTGCCAAGGAAAAGGGGAAGGCGATCATCCGAATCGTATCCTGCTCCACCTGACGATCGTGGATAGTACTGCAGATCATGAGGAACTCCTAGAGGTGGAGATGGGGCTCCTCAGTGGCGAGCCCGTGGAAGTGGGGGAGTAACTGCAAGGTGTTCGGGGGGAACTTGAAGTCCCCCACGATAGCTGGAAGTATGACCCAGTGGTGCATCAGCGTCGATCCGGGGTTGTGCAACTCCCGCATCGGTCTCGGTGGTCCTCCTGCCGCGGCTGCGGCGGCTGCTGCTGCTGCTGCTGCATCTGCATCATCCAGGATCCTCGGCCCGTCTCTCTGCTGATCTCTCTCTGCTCGCATCTGCTCCATTTCTCTCCTCATATCAAGCATGAATGCCCCCTGATCCCTCAACTGCTGTTGAACGGTCTCTAGGGAGGCGATCAGGGTGGAGTTGATCACGCCCTGGTCCAGCACAAAGTGCTCAGGCTGTGGACCTCGGGAGCGATCCTCGGAACTGCCGGCCATGGCGTCTGCAAAATCAAATGAGCCAAACTCAGGTGCTGACAAATCTGCTAATCTCTCCTCTGGCTCATGTCTCTCAGAACCGAAAGAAAGGGGGTCGAGGGGGAACATGGTGGAATCATACTCGGGCTCGGAGAGCGGGACTCGTCTCTCGCGGGCCAAGCTAGATGATCGGGTAGACGTGCCCGAAAGCGGTGCAGCCAGAGGCTGCCTAAGAGATCATCTACCCATCATCGTGATCTGGCGAGTAAGGCGGATGGGATCTGGAGAAACTATGATTAGCAACCAAACCCTCTGTTCACCAACACAACACGAGATGAAGACCGTGAAAGTTCGGTCAAATTATCTTGTCAAATTTTATTTGGTGAACAAGCAATCTATCAGAGCGATTACGTGACCTGCTGGGATACCCAATGCTACCCCAACCGACTGGCCCGCACAGAAGAGTCGGTAGTCAGTCGGGAATAACATCGGAGGGCTCTACCTAGTGAACGGGACACTCTCTCGCGCAATCAAACCAGACAATGAGGGGGTGCTCTCCCCAAGACAAGTTTTTAAGTCAAGTGTCTTTTAGGGTCAATAGCTTAAGCAGTCCCAATTTTATGGTTTTTCTTTTTAATTTTTTTCAATAAAAACAAAGGCCTAACGATTTTTTCGGTTCTCCTGGTTATTTAGTCAAAAACAAGGGGGAGAAGATGAAAAAGCCGATGCGTGATGAAATTAATGATGCATGCAGAGATAGAAATGCGTACCTGTCTCCAGCACTCTACATGCAAGTGATCCACGCATTAATGTAAAGACTGAAATAAACTACCTAAATGGTGCAGCGGTGAAAACCGAGTCCTAAACAGGCAATTCTACTCGCAGAACCGTCTAACTGGTCACCGATCCTTCAAGCCAAAGGTCCGGTCTCGGTCTACCCCTCCTCCTCTCGACACATCGGGTTCAGGAGCAGCGCTTGGCAGGGCAGGCTACGGCACGTAGGCTACGAAGGGAGTGAGTCAGTTATTTTTATTAGTGAGTTATTAGTAGGTCCAATTAATCGCACTATAGGAACAGGCAGATAATTAGGTGTGGGGATCCTACTAATTACGGCACAAGCAAGCAGAAAATCCTAAGTCTAGGGGCTCGATAAAAACCGCAGAAAACCGTAAAAGGTAGCAAGAAAACCAAAAACCACGAGAAAAGCCGTGAAAAACCTAAGGGCCCCCCGAGCACACCGGTGCTCGGCGAAACAGACTCGCTAATCAAGCCAAGTCCAAAGTCTGAGTCTGAGTGTCCCTGTATTATTACAATAATCAAATGATATAAAAACAAAAAACTAAACTAATCCTCGCCCGCTCGTCTACTCTCTCACGCTCTCCTGTGGCTCTGTGCAGAAGGGAGCTGCCTCCAAGTTCCTCGGTTGCGTCGACTTCTCGAAAGCAGCCGCCTCGGTCCTCGGGCCCTCGCAAGAAAGAAACAAGTGGTCAGACCAATAAAATAAGCAAATAATAGCGAGAAAATAAAAGAAAGGGTATATGTGCAAAAATAACAAATAAAATAAACAAACAAAAATCAAACAAAAACAAAAATAAAAGAAAATAAAATAAAACAAAATAAAGCAAAAATAAAATAAAAAAAAAAGCCACGAAAAGCCGCGGACTCCGAAAGAGCCGCCGAAAGCCGCGAAAAAGAAAATGAAAATAAAAAGAAAACTACTAAGCCGTGCTCCCCGGCAACAGCGTCATTCTGATAACTGATCTGAACACTCGGGTAAAAGGTCGTCAATGGTCGTTGCGACCCAAGCAATCAGACTCGGTCAATCCAGAAAAAGAGACCACCAAATAAGATGAAATCAGCTCGAAAATCCAATAGCGGTCTTGCTATTTTATTAACCTGGTATAGGGACCAGGGTCGAATACAAGGAGCACGTAATGTCCTCGCGGCCTACGAAGTAGTCAAAAATAAAATAAAAGGAAAGAAAATGGTACTTTTGGTGGATTTTAGTCTTTTTATATTTTTTTTTGATTTTTAATTAATTAAGAAAAGAGAAAAGACAGGGAAACAAGGCAATTCAACAATTTATTTAATGCATTAAAAATCAACCAAAAATTCAATAAAAATGTTTTTATGTGTTTTATAATTTTTACTGTTTTTAGTGAATTTTTGAGATTTTCCTGATTTTTATTTAATTTTCTAAAAATCAAACAGTGCAAAAAGATAAAAACAATGTCCAGCCAAGCTTAAGGGGCTTAGATAAAATCTCTAAAACCCCCCCAAAAAGCCTAGAGATAATTTTCTTGTATAGTAAACACTACAGAGAAAATTTAGCCACTGGATTTATGCTTTTTGGGTTTTTAAATTATTTATTAGAATTTTTATAGGTTTTTTAGTGTTTTATAATTTTTATGAGTTTTATATAATGAAAAATGGCCAAATTGGCCAGAAAATCATACAAGCCAAAACAAACAGTAGCTAATTTTTTGTGATTTTTAGATAAGTTTTAATATATTTTTTGTGAATTTTTAAAACAAACAGTAACAAAAATGGTTGTTTTTTTTAAAAAAAAATATCAAATCAAAACAAAAATGTCTTCAAAAATCCCAGAAAATTTTACAACATGGCAGGAGCCATGTGTCCAATTTTCATTGGATTCGGAGTTGATTTGCTATTTTATTCAAAAATAAAACTTAGGTACTGTGCACAGGGACCTGAGTGCAAATACCCAAAGTTCTGGGGGGTCCGGTGCAAAATTCCCAAGGAGTCACGCGCGTAGCGCGTGCCTGGGGCACTCAGGGACCTATATGCAAAGAAAACTAAGTTCTGGGACTATTTGGTAACAGGTACCAAAAGTCCGAGGACTAGTTTGTAATTTACCCACTAAAAAGCGCACATGCACAAATCAATCCATGTACAGGGGTATCAATGCAAATATCTAAAAATATTTCTTTATTTCATAACATTCCAGAACTACAGGGCTAAGCAAGCAAATAACCCAAAAGGGCACGTGTCGATGCACGTGCTACATCATACACAGGGGCATATGTGCGAATAAAATAAAACTCAGGGACCACAATGCAAATGTACCAACACAAATAAAACTCTAAAAATATTTACAGGATTAAACGCTAAATAAACTAAAGAGAAGGGCCTAAGGGTAAATTACTCTTTATTAAGTCGACCGACGGATGGGCGCCACGTTAGTGATCGGACGGCTGGGAAGGGGTGGCGCCCAACGAGGGAAGCCCTCGGGTGAATCGGATGGTCGGGGCCTCGCCACGTGCTGAATCTGACGGTGGAAACACGTCGCGGCTAAGCCTCGACCATCGGACGGTGTGGATCAACCCTATTGAAGATCGTGCGGTAGCTGCTGCTCCTGGAATGGATGGACGAGATCTGAACTGGAGCTTTGGAGCTGATCGGACGGCGGAGAGGGATGGAGGACGAACTGGCCTCCGACGAACTTCGTCGGGGTCGTGACGGCGCTGGCCTCCTCCTGGAAGCCCTCTGATGATCGGAACAGGAAGCTGCGGGCCCTCCGCGTCTGCTGGAGGCCTCCGATGACTCAATGGAGCTCCGAGGAGATCTGGAGAGTCGGACGGAGGCGGAGCTGCTGGACCTGATGGTCCAAGCCCTCAAATGGGCCTGGATGAACCTGCAAAGTGTGCCAGCGAACTCGCGGGTCGAGGGCAAACTGCCTCGACCCAGTTAGGCGTGGTGCACGTGGTCGGGGAGTCGGTGCGGGCGAGCTCCGGCGAGGGGATGGACGGAGGAGCTCGAACCCCAGCTCCTGTGCGAGCTGGGTTGAATGGAAGTGCGGAGAACGTGCGCGGGAGGAAGGCGGAGGCTATGGTGCAGCCCGATGATCGAATGGGAGGTGAACGTGACCGGAATCGAAGGTGGTCGGCGACGAGGCGAATTGGGGGTAATCGGAAATTAAAGAAAAGGAAGAAAGATCTACGCTACCTGGGTGGATGGGTCGACTGGGGACGAGCGTAGGCAGCTCTGGGTCCTCGCCTCAAGGAGCGTCGACGTCCGAGGCTCTGTCTCCTGCTCTGGGCGGAGCACGGCGGTGGTGGCTCGCCGGATCAATGGTCCCTTGCTCCCTCTTCGCTGCGACACCTGCTGGAGCAAGCTGTCACTCTCGCTCGGCCGGTGGAGGTCACTGGGTGGCGAACAAATGAGCCAAAGATGAGGATTAGGGTGGTAGAGCTCGGCTTAAGTATGGGCGCAGGTCCAGCTAGAAGAGGTCGGGTAGGGCAATGTGGAGCGCGGATCTCGAGGCGGATACCCCGGCGAGGGTGTCGGTTGTGACGTGATCAAAACGGACCCGGGGTTTAGGGGGATGATGATCGGGTTTGGACACGAAAAAGTCGAGAAATCGGGTCGGGTGTCAAAACCCGTGGGAGGTGGTCCTGGGGGGGAAGTTGACCAGGCGGTCAACAACCCCCTTGGACCAATGGGAAGCGGTCGCGTGGCAAATATTTAGAAATTAAATTAAATATAGAAAATGGCCGAATTATTAAAAAGTCAAAACATGAAATGTTTTTGTTTTAATTTTTCTATTTTTAGTGATTTTTAATTAATTTTTCAAAATAAAAATAGTGTATTTAGATAGTAGCGCTATATATAGGTATATATACAATATATACATTTTTATTTTTGATTTTTAATTTGTTATTTTTATCTATTTTTATTCCTATTTTATATTTTATTTATTTATATCATAAAATAAGGAATAAAAATATATTTTTATTTTATTTTTATTATTTAGATACAATAGCGAAATAAATAGATATATACATCTATGTACATGGTATATTTACAATATATTTTTGGGTTTTTAATTTTGTTCTTTTTATTTTGTTTTTGTTTTAGTTGTTTTTATTTTATTTATTTACATCATAAAATTAGAGTATTTACAAATTTTATGGAATTTCATTTTATTTATTTATAGGGTGAAATAAATACAAGTGAGTGGGTTGTGTACATGGTGAAAGTGATGTTTTTGTTTTATTTTTAATTTTTTTCCTATTTTTATCTTGATTTTATATTTATAAATATATACAAATATTTACAAGCTCTTTTTAGTCTATTTTTGGGAGGAACATATTTTTATTTTATTTACATGTATTTTTACACACATGAGCCCCTATCTCCCTCTACTTTGGCTTTTATGCGGTCAGGCCCATGCTGAGCCCTCCCTTGGGTTAGGTTGCTCAATATTTATTCTAAATATTTCCCTCTTTTTATTTTTGATCTTTATTCTTTTATTTTTGCACAAAAACATGCTAATTATTACTATTTACACCATGCATGCTTTTGGTAATTATTTATATTTACAAATATATACATGCATTTGCAAAGGTTTTTGTAGCTAAAATATAAGAATAAAGAGTGATGAATGAGTATTCGTCACCGCCTGATTGGTCTCTTCCATTCGAGATCATGACGGATGCTTCTGATTTTGCCATAGGGGCTGTGCTAGGACAGAGGAGAGATGGAGCGCCTTTTGCCATTCACTACGCTAGCCGAACAATGGATGCCGCTCAGCGGAATTACACAGTCACAGAGAAGGAGATGCTAGCTATAGTCTTTGCCTTGGATAAGTTTCGATTTACATTCTTGGATCTAAAGTGACTGTCTATACTGACCACACCACCATCCGATACTTAATGGCAAAGAAGGATGCCAAAGCCAGATTGACCAGATGGATCCTTCTACTCCAGGAGTTTGATATAGAGATTAAGGATAAACCTGGAGTAAAAAATGTTGTAGCGGATCACCTCTCCCGTTTAGAGAACCTTGAGGATTCGGATTAGATTACACCTATTACAGAGACTTTTCCAGATGAGGCGATCCTTGCAATCACCTCACTTCCATGGTACGCTGATATTGTGAACTACCTTGTCACAAAGAAGGTCCCACAAGATTGGCCCAGACAGTGACTTGAGACCTTTCTTGCAAAAGCCAAGTCGTACCATTGGGAGAATTCCATTCTTTATCATGAAGGAGGGGATAGCATCTGGAGACGGTGTATTCCTCAAGAAGTGCAACATAGTGTCGTCACCTATTGCCACAAGCTTAAGGTAGGAGGACATCATTCTGGGAGACGGACAGCACATAAGGTGCTTCAATCCGGCCTTTGGTGGCCTACCCTCTTCAAGGATTCAGATGAATTCGTGAAGAGGTGTACTGACTGTCAGAAAATGGGCACTTGTGGACAGAGAGATATGATGCCGATGCAGCCCATTCATTTCTGTGAGGTTTTTGACGCATGGGGCATCGATTTCATGGGCCCATTTCCTAAGAGTCAAGGATTTGAGTATATCTTGCTTGCTGTAGATTATGTGAGTCGTTGGGTTGAGGCCATCCCCGCTCGAACCGCAGATGCTAATACCGTTTGCAAATTCTTGAGGAAAAATATCATTTCACGGTTCGGGGTACCTAGACTGTTGATATCAGACGGGGGGACTCATTTTATCAATGATAAGGTAAGGGCCCTTGCTAACGAGTTCAGCATAGATCATAGAGTTGCCACTCCTTATCATCCACAGACGAATGGTCTTGCTGAGGTTTCTAACAGGGAGATTAAGACTATATTGCATAAGGTAGTCCGCCCAGACCGAAAGGATTGGTCACAGCTTTTGGACTCGGTCTTGTGGGCATATCGGACATCCTTCAAGACTCCATTGGGTACATCTCCATTCCGACTCATTTATGGCAAGCCATGCCACTTACCAGTTGAGCTGAAGCATAAGTCACTATGGGCTCTTACTGAAATATTTTTGGATCCAGAGAGTGTAGGAGATCAGAGAAAAGCAGAATTGACAGCCTCGGAGGAACTTAGAGATACAGCCTTTTCGAGTAGCCTGTAGTATAAGGAACGAATGAAGATATGGCATGATTCTCACATCAGCCATATGCAGTTTGGACCAAATCAGAAAGTATGGTTATTCGATGCCAGGCTAAAGCTATTTCCAGGGAAGTTGCAGAGTAAGTGGAAGGGACCATACTTGGTCCGGAAGGTGCACGACAATGGCAGCATTGATATATCTGAGATGTCATCAGAATCCATCTTCCGAGTTAACGGTCAGCGCCTGAAGCCATATCTAGATCATGATCCGCTGATTGTCGATGTTGCCCCGATTCATTTTGCATGAGATGTAGTCTTTGACTCACATCATTTGCATCTCATGCCTGATTTTCACTTCCTCTCACAACTATATAGATCCAGATGTCCATATCACACATTCTTTTGTCTAATACCCCATTTTTATCTTATGATTATGCTATACTTAGGGTGTACTTTACCCTAAGTATAGGGGGGATGTCAGACTTGTGATTATTCTTTTGATTCTTTTTACCTCTATTTTGCTGCCTATACTTAGGGATATTTTACCCTAAGTATAGGGGAGGTCGACTCTGTATATTCATCAACTCGATTTTTCCCTTATGTACAGCTGCTATACTTAGGATTACTTGATCCTAAGTATAGGGGGATCACCAACTTCTATTGATTATATTCTTTTATTCGTCATTGTAGTATATTATTCTTGTCACTTTTCTATACAAAGCACGAGTTATGTCTTTCTTTTCATCTCTTTGATCACTATGAGGACATAGTTCGAGCTAAGTATAGGGGGGGTGTCGTATATATGGTATATATACTTTAGCCATAACTCGTACTTTCATATATTACTTTTTAATATGGCTAAAACACTGTGTAAATACTCAAAAAAATCTTAAAAAACTTGTAAAAAAATGAAAATAAATTTAAAAAAACCAACTCTGTATATACTTGAATAAATTACTCAAGTTGTAAATTCTTGCATCTCATTCTTGTAAAATAATCAACTCACTCTTGTGTAAATATGTATCTTTTTCCTTATTAAAAAAATGTGTATACTTGTATATAGTACTAACTTTTTGCATTAAAAAAACTTTTCTCATATGCATCATCATTTTTCAAAAATCCATAAAATTTTGAAATTTTGAAAATTGTTTCACAAAAAGATTTTTGTTTTCTTTTCCTTGCATGTACATATTTTCTTGCATTTGCATGAGCATTTTTCAGGATGATTTTGACATTTAGACTAAGTCTGGAATAAATTTGAAGAATGGAGCTTAGTTGGACTTTAATGCACTTAATTTCATAGGAACCTTATAAGATTTGGAGTTAAGACTTTTCAGGTCCTAGTGACTTAATTCTTTGAGTCCATAAGACTATGTTCACATGTCATCTTGATGAGTCTAAGTAGAATATTTAACAACACACACATGATTCTTTCAGACCGTGGCTTACCTTGGACACTGCACTTTACACGTAGCTCTTCATGGATGAGGTAGTGAGGGAGCAGAATCTTTTGGCTTGGGGTAGCATACGTGGATAGTACATCTAGGCGGAACCTCTCGTCCTCCTCTAGGGAGGGAAGTGCGTCTCAACCTAGTCTGGTGATGTTGAGGTCTAAAGACAGGAGCTGGGGGGTTGCAATAATGCTTCAAAAGAGGGATAGTCTACTGGCTCAAGAAGAAAAACTCCTTATGTACATGTTGCACCTTGTATATATTGTCAAAAAAAAGTAAAAAAATGCAAAATCTCCAAAAGTGGACAGGCATGATAGAAAAACAAAATGCCTGTGAAAAAAAAAGAATAAGAGTTTCAAAGTCATATATTTGTGAGCTTGCAGTGGGTGACATGGCTACACTGGTCATGCGTCCAAGGATAGGTAACTACACAGGTTACCGTCCATTCTCTTCTCCATCCCCTCTTCTTGAGCTGGTTGTACTTCAACTTAGAAGGAAATATCCCAGCTCCTCGAGGAAAGAGTTGTCAGACCGGGTTATTTGAGTTACCTTGTTGAGAGAGGATGTTTCTTTGCAACTTTTGAGATGAGGAGCTATATTTCACTTACACGTACAAGTAAGAATTCATAGTCATAAGAATTTGTGTATGTAGACTTGTTCTGATCTGACTGTTGAGGAGACCTGAATAGGAGTCCTATGGAACTTAGAGGATGTTAGGTTTTAATTCCATGTCCCATTAAGGTTCCGACACACCAATAATCCAAAGGTCCGACAGAGCTCCAAACTACATTTTTATGAAGATAAGTTTGAAAGTCAACATTGTTCTAACTTGTTTCCTTTTTCTTTTCTTTATTTTTATTTTCACTTATTTTTCAAATAAGTGTTTGCTAAGGGACTAGCAAAGGTAAAGTATAGGGGAATGATGAATCCACGATTCATCGCCTTTATTCTTTTATTTTAGCCTCTTTTCCTTAGTCAAATACCTGTAAAGAACCATTAATTTCATAAAATTACCATTTTGCTTGCATTGTTAATTATGCATTTTTAACACTTTTTGTACATAAATAAAAGAATAAAGAAGAAAAGAAAAAGAAAAGGAGGTATTTCTGCAATAAATACATACTGACCATAAACCCCGAGAGAAGGTCAAGACTTGACCTGATCGACCAGGAATAAAGTAGGGGGAGATAGGGTCGTTTGTCAGAAAAAGCCAAAAATATTTTGTACACATTTTTTATGTATATTTGTACAAGACATACATTATTTTATTTGTACATAATTTGACCTCAAACTAATTGCTTTTGCAAATGAAAGTTGTAAATAAAATTGTGTTGTAAATAATAAAAATATTTGTAAAATAAAATATTGTATATATTGCAAATAATTACACCCAGAAAAAGCCGCAAAGTGATAATTGAAACATCAATTCCGGCTCCATACAAGCTCAAATTGAACCAAACTCACTTCCATCATACTATAAATTAAATTATCTTTCAAATGGCTGTGGTTTCGTATTTTTTGGAGTTACGGTTAAAAAAGTCGGTTTTCTGGGGTGTATTGTGCAGTTTACCCATAGATTTGTTGTATATAATTATTAATATTTATTTTTACATAATGTATATATTTGTAAATATTGTTTTCAATAAAAATAAAATTAAAAAAATTAAAAATTAAAAAAATCTTTTATAAAAATTATTTCCTTATTTGAACTTATGTATATTGTATTATATGTATATAATATACGTAACTAGCTAACTTCCTTTTATAAAAAAACCACTAAAAAATTAATTATCTAACATTAATTAATTAATTTAATTCAATTCCGAATTTTGTATTTAATTATTTGATTTTATTTAATTTATTTGATTTTATAACATGCCATATATATTAGATTTGATTTCATGGCTTTAATGGACACCATTAAGTGGCTAATTAATTTCCAATTAATTAATTCATTAATTTATTTTATTTATTATGAATTTTGTAATTAATTATTTAATTAATTTATTAATATAATTATTTTATTAATTCACACAATAAAAACTTTCCACATTTGTCCATACCTTCCTTTTTCATTTTTTTCTCTCTTTTTAATGGGCTTCTCCTCCCTCATTCAAACTTGATCAATCTTTGGCGGAGAGGTGCCCGATTTCTGAGAGGTTTCTTGTTGAAGAGGGTCCTAGCCTCCGATCTGGTCGGTGACAGCGATTTGAGCTTCGTCGAGGCTATCATGGCGTGTCCGAACCCCAAGGTGAGATCCACTTTATTTCCTGTGTTTTCCTAGGTAAATCGTAGGTTTAATTTTGCATAGGTGTAGTGAGTAGTTTTTAGATTAAAAATCCCAAAATTTCACCGCACTTTGATCCGCCCCCGATACCAATTTTTCATCTCAACTTCTCAATCCCCACATTGCTTTTTCTACCTCACGCGATCTTCCACCTCCGGTCACGCACGGTGACCGGAGCCACGGATCTATTCCATCGTATCATAAGATCCGCCCATTCACCAACTTCATTCTGTTTATAAATAAATGAAATATATATATATATATATATGTATATGTATCTTGTTTTCTAACCCTTGTTTTTGCAAGATACAATAAAAAAATAAATAAATTTTTTGTTATCTTTAACATTTATTTTGCAGGTATGATAAAAAGAAAATAAAAAAATTTGCTTTTGTATCTAACATTCGGTTTTGCAGGACAAGGAAAATATAAAAAAAAACATATTAAAAAATTAAAAAAATCTCTTCCTCTCAACTTACATATGTTGTTTAAAAAAATTTGAAAAAAATATATTTTTTCTTTCCTTTGTTATCATCTCTGTGCATACAAATAACAATAAAAAAATAATAAAAAAACATAATAAATAAAAAAATCTTGCAGCAGCTGCAGGACGTCACCCCCGCCGCCGCCTGGGCGAGTCCACCGCGGCCTCCTAGCCGCCGTCAACCCTCTAGCGGGCGGCGGCGCCACCCTGCCCCTTCTCCAGCGCCGCCAGGAGGGCGGCTGTGCCCGCGGTTCGTCACCCCCACCATTGGCCGGCGCCGCTCCAGACCTCCGAGGCTGCCTCCCTCCAGATCGTGCCGCCCCCGATCACAGCACTGCCGTGCGGCCCCGCATCCCAGCCGCATGACGCCCCGCGCCCCAGGTGCCCGTCCTGCCGCGAGCCACTCCGCCGCTCGTGTAACTCCCTCCGCCTCACCTAGGCGCGCACCAGCGCCCCCAGGTCGTCGGTGCGGCACCTCCTACCGCCGAGCACCTTCCTCCTGTGGTGGCGGCAGCGCCGCCTGCGCCCCCGCGCTCCAGTGGCCACGCTCGCTCCAGGCCACCTCCAGCAGCTCGAGTCACGGTGACACCAACCGCACCGCTCCTTCGCCTCCTCCGCCGAAGGCCACCTCCGCGCGTCGCAGTCGTCCGTGTGCGCGCGCGTGAGCGCCGTCCTCCTCCAGCCCGTTGGCGGCGGCGGCTCCATGCCTCTTCCCCTTTGCTTTGGAAACGAAGGATACCCTCTAGGATTTGGCTTTTGATTAAAAAAGGGAGAAATTACAATTGACGTCCCTAGAATTCTGAAAAAAAAGAGAAAAGTTGCAATAAATACTCTTAGAGTTTTGAGAATTGCAGAAGAGTCCTCCTCTCCAGAACGTCACATGCGCAGCACATGATCCTTACTGGGTAAATTTCACTCTTTAGTCAGAACTTTTATTTTTATTATTCATTTGATGCAAAAACATTGAATATCTGCATTTTAGTCCCTGTATTGCAGACTTGGATTATGCATGTTCTCTTTGATTAAATAAATAATTTAATTGCTCGAAAAATTTTGCAAAAATTTGTGTATGCTCCTGCAGTAGTGTTGGTCATTGTATAAATTTTTCATCAATTTTTGCTGCCATTTTACATTTTTAAAAAATAAAAAACAGTGCCTTTTTGCATGTCCAAACTTTGAAAATTCATAAAAATTCACAAAATAGTCTAAAAATTCCACAAAAATTTGTAGCTCTATTTTGGTGTCTTTTAATATCTGACCAATGTTTGTGCATTTTCCTTTTATAAAACTCAAAAAAATTGTAAAATACGAAAAATCTTAAAAAAAATGTAGAAAATTATAGAAAAATCTAAAAATTCTGATCTTGGTCTCTATTTGTAGATATTTCTTTGTAGTGTCTCTTAAAAATAATTCTCAGGTATTTTGAGCTTTAAAGGATTTTTAAATTGAAAAATACTCCTGGCTGTGAATAGTCTCTTTATTTTCCACTGTTTTATTTTTCGAAAATCACAAATATATCAGAAAAATCCGAAAAATTACCAAAAATACTTTAAAATATATAAAACACAAAAATATTTTCTTTTTAATTTTCTGTGTATTTTTGACCTTTTTGAAAAATCCAAAAAGAGTGTGGTATTTTGTGTTTTTATTCTTTGTATCTTATTTTGAAAAAAAATTAAAAAATTCAAAAACCATTAAAAAAATATTTTCGAAATTTGACTATAGAGTTTTTCAAACGTGCTCCTTATGTTCGACCCTGGTCGCTATACCAGGTAAAAAGAATAGCGAAAGCCGCTTACATTTCTTGTTTTTATTGATTTATTTTTTTTGAGTGGTTAAATTTATTTTCTCGTTGACCGAATCCCATGGTTGAGAACGACGACAACTTTTTAATATTATTTTCCCTCTCTCGACCGCGTCGGATTTCGCGTCATCATGAAGCTAGTTTTCAGACACTGAAAGAATGCCTAACATCTGCACCCATCCTTACTCTACCCTCCGGGAGTGAAGGATTTACATTGGACACTGACGTATCTAAAGAAGGACTTGGGCGGTTCTTATGCAACATGGTAAGGTAGTTGCGTATGCATCACGACAGCTCAGGACACATGAAAAGAACTACCCAACACATGACCTTGAATTAGCTGCTGTAGTTTTTTCTTTAAAGATATGGAGACATTACCTCTATGGTATTACTTTTGCAATCTTCACTAATCATAAAAGCTTGAAATATCTATTTGATCAGAAGGAACTCAATATGAGACAGAGACGGTGGCTAGAGTTGCTGAAAGACTATGATTGCACTATCTCCTACCACCCTGGTAAGGGGAACGTCGTAGCAGATGCCCTTAGCAGAAGAACTTATTCACTTGGGTTAGTGAGTGCTATCCATTTCTGTGGTTTACTATCAACGTTGAGTGAATGGAAACCATTTGATAATAGTGTTGATACTATAACTATTCCTCATCGATACAAACCAGAGATCTGGGATAAAATAAAGAAAGGACAGGAGGATGATCCAATCCTTAAAGACTTGAGACAACAACTTGAGAAGAATGAGATAGAAGGATTCCATATACAAGATGGATTACTATATAACCATCACAGAGCTTGTATACCAGACATACCTGAACTGAGGAAAGACATTTTACGTGAAGCTCATTGTTCTGGATTATCTATTCATCCAGGAATTACAAATATGTATAAGGATCTTCATTCATACTTTTGGTGGCCAGGAATGAAGAAAGATGTTGCTGAGTTTGTGAATGCATGTTTCACTTGCCAGCAGGTAAATGCTTCACACCAAAAGCCACCAGGATTATTACAACCCCTCCCTATACCTGAATGGAAATGGGAAAGCATTTCCATGGATTTCTTTACTGGCTTACCTCAGACGATTGGTAGTAAATATAGTATCTGGGTTATAATAGATCGTCTGACAAAGGTAGCACACTTCATTCCGATAAGCTTATCTTTCACTCCAGACCAGCTTGCTGAGTTATATATTACACATGTGATTCGCCTCCATGGTATCCCAAAGGAAGTAGTTTCTGATCGAGATTCACGATTCACCTCACACTATTGGGAGAACTTCATGAAAGCCTTAGGTACACAACTATGCTTGAGTACAGCATATCATCCACAAACAGATGGTCAGTCAGAACGTACGATTTAGACACTAGAGGATATGCTACGAGCATGTGCTTTAGAATGGAAGGGATCGTGGATTAAACATTTGCCTCTTGCAGAATTCACCTACAATAATAGTTACCATACAAGTATTGGCATGGCACCATTTGAAGCACTATATGGACGAAAGTGTACTACTCCTTTGTGTTGGCAAGAGGTCGGAATAAAGAACCTTTATGATTCAGATAGACTTCAGGAGATACGGGAAGCTGTAGAACTTGCTAGAAAAAGACTATTAACTGCTCAGAGTCACCAGAAAAGTTATAGTGATACAAGGCGAAGAGACCTTGAATTTGAGGTAGGTGACTTTGTATTTCTCAAAGTTTCACCTATGAAGGGTGTTCAGAGGTTTGGCTTGCGTGGGAAGTTAGCACCCAGGTTCGTGGGTCCCTTTGAAATTATTCAACGGATTAGAAAAGTTGCCTATGGACTTGCACTTCCTCCACATCTTTCGGCAATACATGATGTATTTCATGTATCAAATCTGAGAAAGTACATTAGGGATCCAGAGCATAAGATAAGTTATGATGATTTACATGTTGAGCCAGACTTGACATACCAAGAGATACCTGTGCAAACACTTGAAAGGGATATCAAGAAATTGAGAAACAAAGAGGTGCCTCTAGTTAAAGTATTGTGGCGAAACCAAGAGTTTGAAGAAGCCACATGGGAACCTGAGGTAGAAATGAGAGAGAAATACCCGTACTTGTTTGAATGATAACATTATGTATTATGTATATGTTCATTTTAAATGACATGACGTTCATTCTCTTTAAGGTTGTTATGGTTTCAATCCTCTTTAAGGTTGTTATGCCTGCATTTCTAGTCTCAAGGACAATACTTCCTTTAAGGTTGTTATAATTGTAAAGCCTTGAACTTGGCATATCTCGGATCCTATATAATAAGATCCGGCTCGTCAAGAGAAAACCAACGAAATTTGTTTCGTGTGAATCGGACTTCATTTCGAATTGTTATGATTTTCGAAGAAAGAGAAGTCATTAATCCATAATGACTGTCATTAAGACTAATTAAACATGATTAAAGAAATTAATGATGTTTGAAAGCCACTAATTATCATTAGTAAACACTAATCAATAGTTAACAAAAGATAAGCGTAAGCCGCGAAAGTTAAATCGCGATTAGTGAAAGTTAATCACGATTAGTGTTAATTAAGCGTCATTAGTGAATCCAGAATCCTCTGGAATGTTCTAACTTAAGCCCCAAGGTTGGGATAGGTTTTGGCCAAAACCTTGGGCCAAAACCATGGGCTGCTAAACCATGGCTAAGGCCTAAACCATGGTTTTCTAACCATGGTTAGTGGTTTTCTAGAGCCTATAAATAGACCCCCCTACCCATTCATTCTCTACAACTTCCACTACCACCACCACCACAAGGGCCAGGGTCGAGAGGTTGGGAGGAGGAGTGGGAGGCAAGGGAGGAGCGCTAGCGAAGCGCTGCCGGGAGAACGAGGAGGAGAAAGGTATGATCCTCTCTTAGTTGCTTCGGAAGCTAGGCTTTCAATTCATACTCTTGTTCTTCCAAGTTTTGTTCTTGATTCATCTTTCTTTCCGATTCGTTTTCCTGTTGTGGTTCGAGGAGAAATCTGTGTAACACCCTACTTAGGTGCGGGCAGCTACGCATGTCAGTGAATCTATACTAAGTATTGTTGATTATGCAAATCGAAGACTTAATGAAAGAATTACATCATGTGAATTGATGTGGTTTGAGTTGGATCCTGAAAAGGATCGTGTGTCATGTTAAGGATGACTGGGAGTAGTACTACAGGTCGGGCATGCAACCTGTAGGTTTGTCGGAAGGAACCCGTATTGGCGTTTCCCTACCTAGGTGGTACACGATTGCCCTATTATGATAAGTGCGCACAAAATGAATGTTTTGCAACGCGTGGTATGAAGGATATGGAGAGATCCTCAAGCGCATCACGGAAGCGTGAGCGTCGTATCGGATACGACGAAGAACGACTAGTCGTACTAGTTGTTCGGTGCAGCGGAATTTTAAAAAAAAATTATTCGATGAAACCACATGATCCAAGAACCATTCTCGGATCGTTTCATCTATAACCACAACAAGTATAATGCAATACCTCTTGAAGCGTGGTTGATCGAGTCTCTAAGAAAAGAGACCTCCTGTCTCAAGTCCGATCGTCGGAGAGATCGCTTGCGAGCGCGGGGATGAACCGCGGAGTCCTCGCAATCCAAGAAGTTGATCCAAGCACGGTTGCTCCTGATCTCGTCGCACGAGATCGAACGTCTCCTTCGTAGGCGAATCACTCGAAGTAGACGAAGAACCACAGAGCGTCGAAGCAGTAGCACGAAGGCGAGGGCGACGACGAATCTCTCCACCAAGGTGGACGGCCACCAAGAGGAAGAGGGAGAGAGAGCTGTCGAGTATGAGAGAAAGAGAGAGAGAGTTTTGCTACAATAGCATGTGTCAAGAGAGAGCCAAGTGTGCCTCTCTATTTATAGGGTTTTGGGATCCATGGATCTCAATCCATGTGTCACATAAAATCAATGGTTGAGATTGATTTATGTCAATCCAATGGTCAAGATTGTTGTTGGTAAAAACCAACAACTTGTGATTTAATTTGATAAAAATATATTTGATAAATCAAATAAATATTAATACCAAATCTAAATCAATCAAATAAGGAGAGAGAAAGCAAAGGAGATGCTCTCCTTATTTGGAAGAGGGGACAACCACCAATTTCCCAAGGGAATTGAGTGCTGCCCCCCTCATTCCTAATGAGGAGTGCAATCTCATGATTCCCATGAGATTGCACATCTCCTTAATTTTCTCTCTACTTAATTTCCAACAACAATTTGTTGGTATTTTAATTCACCAAAATAATTCTCAATTAATTTTGGGAATATTGCAATCTTGACATTAGAATATTGTGAATCATATTCACAACCCAAAATAAAATGTAATTTACATTTTCAATTAATTAGACAATGTGTATCCAATACACATTAATAATTAATCTACTAATATAAATTATATTTAACTCTCTCTAATACATTATAAATCACATTTATAATATATTATGAATAATTGGATATTGCTATCCACATTATTCCTATCCATAATAATTAAACCACATTTAATTATATTGGACAATATCTCATACATCATGATAATTAAATCACATTTAATTATCAACTTCTCTTTGATTAGATCTCAAGGAATTGTTCTTAAACCATTTAAGAACAATGCTATTTCTCCTCAGATACTTGGAGATAAGGACAGGGCGACTGTATTGTTCCACGTATAGTGATTTGGATATTGAGATCACATCTCAAATCTAGATCCCATGGACCTCTCATAGATGCTTGATTAAATCAAGACCATATACCTAATCTTCTCATTGCATCAGAATCTTATTCAGATCAATGTCCAGTAAATGGACTAAGATTAGGTCACTTCTCTGATGAGAGGAGTCACTAAAATCCAGACCTGTTTCATCACTCCCTCGGAATGGAAACGTCATGGTTATACAATCGTTTATGATCAAATCACCCTTCAGGTATTCCCAATACCTGCACATCCTGCATACTGGAAGACTCATGATCATCATGAAGATAAAGATCACTTTTACACTGTCATCTTCATAGTCTGATCATTAAGTTTCTCAATCTTGGTCCTTGGGATATGGTACAGATCATATGCTTTCACAAAGCATATATCTTACCTTCAAATTCATATCATGCTTCTAAAGCATGATGACCATGCATGGAATTTGGTCAATCCCGATACCTCATGAGTGAGCTCATGTCTCCCGGTTCACAAGTGAACCTGTATGATCCCTTTGAGAGATCATATTACTCATATGCTCTTACATGCACACCAGCTCGCCGGTGTATAGACCTTGATTAGGTCATCAACCTATTGGTCTGTCAAATGTACATGCTCAGATATATAGTAATATATCTGTCTCTGGTCAGAGGATGTTTGCCTGTGATGTGACAGTATTCATCATAGGTCTTTGGTTATCTCGATCTCGTTAAGTCAACTCATTGACTCAACTAATCTGATACCTCCGAATCAATATTCCTGTGCAGAGGACCTGCATCAAGAGGTCGATCAGATATCGGTCTAATGAGATGGGATTGCCATCTCCCACTCAGACTGGAGATCACTACTTGTTAATCATTGATGATGCTTGATGAGTCCTCTATCTAACTCCTTAGATATTCATCCAAGCATAAGCCTCTATGATTCAATCATTGAATCAACAGCTGTATGATTATTAAGTTGGCCATGGTACATAACCCTTATTGTACAGAGGGACCTTATAGTGCATTCATTCATTCAATATCAGAAAGGGAGTGAAACAAAATCAATAACTTTTATTGATAAATCATCTATTACAATAACATTTATTGTAGGAATGGTTCGCCTCGGGCTCACATTGTTAACAATCTCCCACTAACCCTCAGAACCATTCAGGAACAAGCCTTAAACCCATACTCATTACATGCTGATCAAAAACCTTCTGTGTCAGAGGTTTGGTAATAGGATCAGCAACGTTGTCGGCGGAGGCCACCTTGGTGATGATGATGTCACCACGCTTTTGAATCTCCCGAATGATGTGGTATTTCCTTTCTATGTGCTTGCTCTTCTGATGCCATCTGGGTTCCTTCGCCTGGGCAATGGCTCCCGTGTTATCACAGAGTAGCGGGATGGGAGTATCAGAGGAAACTACGCCAAGCTCCTGGACGAACTTGCGCAACCACACCGCCTCCTTTGCAGCATCCGATGCGGCAATATATTCAGCTTCTGTTGTTGAATCTGCCGTAGTGTCCTGCTTCTTGCTTCTCCAGCTCACAACACCACCGTTCAACAGGAACACAAACCCTGATGTCGACTTTCGATCATCAATATCCGATTGGAAGTCAGAATCTGTATATCCCAAAACTTGGAGATCTCCATCTCCATAGACCAAGATGTAATCTTGAGTCCGTCTTAGATATTTGAATATGTTCTTTACTGCATTCTAGTGTTGTTCTCCATAGCAGGATTGGTAACGACTTACCACTCCCACTGCATGGCAGATATCTGGCCTAGTACACATCATGGCATACATTAAGCTTCCTACGGCTGATGCATAAGGACATCCAGCCATGGCCTTCTTTTCCTCAACAGTTTGAGGAGCCATTCCTTTAGACAGGTGGATACGATGTCTCAAGGGTAGGAATCCTTTCTTGGAACTATCCATACGGAATCGTTCAAGAATCTTCTTAATGTATCCTTGTTGTGACAATCCCAATATCCTCTTCTCTCAGTTTCTGAACAGCTTCAGACCCAAGATGTAAGAGGCTTCTCCAAGATCTTTCATCTCAAAGGTATGGGACAACCAAATCTTCACACTGGTCATCATCCCTGTATCATTCCCAATGATAAGGATGTCATCTACATAAAGCACGATAAACACAATGGCGCTCCCACTAAGCTTCTTGTACACACAAGGTTCATCAGTATTCTGCACAAAATCATAACTCTTTATGGTTTCGTCAAATCTGATGTTCCAGCTACGAGAAGCTTGCTTGAGCCCATAGATGGATTTATTCAGCTTGCATACTTTGTCATCCTCAGTTATGAAGCCCTGGGGCTGCTCCATGTAGATATCCTCCTCGAGGTATCCATTGAGGAAAGCCGTCTTGACGTCCATCTGCCAGATGTCGTAGTCAAAATATGCAGCTTTAGCTAGCAATGCCCTGATGGATTTAAGCATAGCCACAGGAGAGAATGTCTCATCGTAGTCGATGCCTTCTCTCTGTGTGTAGCCCTTGGCTACGAGCCGTGCCTTGAAAGTCTCTACTTTCCCATCAGGTCCCCTCTTTCTCTTGAAGATCCTCTAGGGTCCATACACCATTCTTATGCATGGAGTCAATTTCTGACTTCATTGCTAGCATCCATCTATCCATGTCATGATCCGCGAGTACTTCATCAAATGAAGTAGGATCACTGTCAGTTTCACCTGACACATGGAATCCATACCTTTCTGGTAGTGCAACCACCCTCGAACTCCTTCGAAGAGGTATGGGTGTATCATCTTTATTTACTTCTTCAGTTTCTGGTTCAGGAAGCTCAGAATCCTCAGGAGATTTAATGAGTTCCTTTACTTCATATTTATCTTGACCCTTAAGGAAATCATTCTCCAGAAATTTCACATCTCTAGAAACAAAAACCTTCTGAGTCTCAGGGTCATAGAGTTGGTATCCAATACCATCTCTAACATACCCTATGAATTAACACTCACGAGAGCGAGATTCTAGCTTGCTTGCATCCACATTCTTTGCATGGACCAAGCAACCCCAAACCCTCAAGTGATTAACACTAGGTTTGGTTCCATACCAGAGCTCATGTGGAGTCTTAGGTACAGATTTGCTAGGAATCTTATTCAGGATATATATTGCAGTATCTACTGCATATCCCCAGAAACTAAGTGGTAAATGTGCTTTGCTCATCATTGAACGAACCATATCCATGATGGTTCTGTTGCGTCTTTCAGCAACACCATTAAGTTGGGGAGTTCCAGGAGGAGTGAGATTGGAAATAATTCCATTCTCTTTAAGGTATTCCTTAAATTCATCTGATAGGTACTCGCCACCTCGATCAGATCGAATTCGTTTAATCTTCCTATCGGTTTGGTTCTCAACCAAAGCCTTGAATTCTTTGAACTTTTCAAAGGTTTCAGACTTATGACGTAATAGGAAGATAAACCCGTATCACGAATGGTCATCAATAAACGTCAAATAAATCGATATCCATTTCGGGTCACGGTACTGAAGGGACCGCATACATCAGTATGTATTAGGTCAATAATACCTTCACATCTTGTAACCTTGTTATGAAAAGGCATCCTGGTCATTTTTCCTTGAATGCAATTCTTGCAAGTAGGCAAAGGTTGAACCTGTAGAAAGTCTAAAGGTCCATCCTTAATTAATCTATTGATCTTATCAACAGACAAATGACCAAACCTTTGATGCCAAATCTCATTTGAGAGATTTTCATTCTCCCTGGATCTTTTAGGGTTTTTATTAGTGCTTGTAACATTCATAACACATTTATCAATGCATAATTCATAGAGTCCTCCAGAAGTCAAAATACCATCTGCAATATATTTATCATAACGGTTTATGACTAATTTATTACAGAACAGGAATGAATACCCACTTCTAACTAACTTAGATACAGATATTAGATTCCTTCTGACTTCAGGTACATAAGACACTCTTTAAGTACTAGGACTCTACCACTAGATAATGATAGTCGACAAGTCCCGACGGCGACTGCTGCAACACTTGCATCAGATCCCATCTGGATGACTATCTCCCCTTCTTCAAGCTTTCTAGTTTCCTGAAACAAATGCAACAAATTGCATACATGAACAAAAGCACCAGAATCAACAACCCAACTTCCTTCTCGTCCGACGAGAAAGCTGGTTTCAATGATAAATGTAGATTTCATACCTACTGGGGCTTTACCTTTGTCGATCGACTTCAGGTAATCCGGGCAATTACGCCTCCAGTGCCCCAGCTTCTTGCAGTGGTGACAGACGTCGGTTTTCTTCGACGCCATTAAAGTGGATGCATTGGAAGATGAGGCAACACTTTGTCCCTTCTTCTTTCTCTTATGGGTCGGGCCCTTCCGAGAACCTTGCTTCCGACCGCGCTTCCCTTTGACCTGTGCAACCATTGCAGTGCCAGTGGGACCATCTTTCTTCATTACGTCTTCTGCAGACTTTAATGCAGCAAGAAGACCAGCATTTGTCAGTTCCAGTTTATTCATGTGGAATGACACCACAAAGTTATTGAAAGATTTGGGCAATGACAGCAGAATGAAATCAGATTGCATGTCTGCATCCATCGTTGCCCCCAGAGTCTCAAGCTCCGACAAATACCCAAACATTTTGAGTACATGCTCGCGGATCGAGGTCCCTTCTTGCATCTTGCAGCGAATGAGTTCTTTCATAACATTGTATCGCTGGGTGCGGTTAATGTCACCAAACATATCCTTTAGATTCTGCATGATATCCTGGCAAGTACTCATCTCCACATGTTGCTTCTGAAGAACATTGGAGAGAGAACCCAAGATATAGCACCTAGCCAAGACATGATCTTCATCATACTTGTCATTATATGCTTTGTCTTCCTTAGATTTAGGGTTTTCAAGTTTGTTTTCAGAGAGCACATAGCTGATGCGCTCTGCTGAAAGCACAAGCTCCAAATTACGGATCCAATCTTAGTAATTTGGTCCGGTCAATTGGTTGACCTCCAGAAGCCTGCTCAGTGGGTTCATGGACTTCATTTTCTAAAATTGAGAATGCACTATATTAGAACATATAATCATATATTCAATTTAATTTTATTTGATTAAGGCATTTTAAATCAAATTAGTCTTTCTATGTCAACTATGAAAGTTTATTCCCTTATTCACTTTCAAAGTAGGAGATATACTTACCGATATATCTCAAGCAAGAACTGGGATCTCCTCTTTATCTTTGTTACATCCCAATAATATGAGAAACTGCAACTCCAATAAAGAGAAGCGGGAACACATTCCGCCTTGCAAGTCCAACTTGCATTCCCAATTCAGTCTTTAATACCCAGGCCCACCACCCCTAAGGTGATGTTGACCTGTCATTAATTGAACCAACCGTCAACAGGAATAGAACTGGCTATACGCAATCCAATATCACCCCAATAATATGAGGATCCGATATTGGGGTCACTACGCATACGGCCTTACTCTTTCGAGAAGCAAAGAGTCCGATCCAGATGCGCTTGTATATTGGAGCTGTCACTACGTACAGGTGTCTCCTATATACAATCCCTGGCGACGGAAACCCTTCGCCTTGACGGGAGACCATGGATGTCACTTATGTGATCCTCCACCTCTTATTCAAATTTAATTAATTAATATGAATCACATTCATATAATTAATTTTTCCAAGGGAATTATTAACTCTAATTATATTAGAGTATTCTCAATTGGATATAATTAACTTAATCATATTAAATTAATTATCAATCCAATTTAATCAATCAAACTTAATATTATGCTTGAATATATATATGATATTATTCTCAAAGTACGTATTAATTCGTATTTTAATAATTAGAAAAATACATCATAATCCCTCGGACATTATCCCGGCCTTACCCGCTGTCATGGCCAGTACCGACGGGAGTGGGGCGGACCACATACGTTGCACCCCGCTGACCAGCGATCCCCGACTAGACACCATATCCACCTCGGGAAAGGATAATGCCAAATTGATTATTTTGTACTTGAGATGATCATCGGTTCTTCAACCGAAATTATACCATACAGTAATCAAAACAATTTTGATTTTAAGGAAATTTGCTAGGCAAATTCCCAAGTCCTATTCAAGCAAGAAGTTTGATGATTGTAATTCCAATTATGATTTAGATCAAATCTAATCAACTAATTGGTTGGGGTCAAGTCAATTAGGCAAATAATCATGTTTCAATATTTCACAAATATTTTTCAAGATTATTTCACGAAATTAACAATTAATTTCACTAATTGACAATCACTTGGTTCTAGATTAGGAAAGCAATTTCAGCAGTGACCCCTACTTACTAAAATTGGCATATCTCAATCATATTAAATCCAAATTAAGCAAAGTCAATTTCTAAAGTTTGCTAATTTGATTTAGGACAGAACCTAAGTGATGTTTCACGCATTTCGAGGCAAGTCTAAACAGTAATTAACATTTTAATCACGTTCAGATTCACAGTTCTCGCAACAGTGCATACATGTTCATTAAAACGACCATATCTCGAGCATACGAAATCCGATTTACGCAAACTCAGATCCTATGGTTTCCTTATTTAATGAGGAACATAATCCAAGTATAAAATTCGTGTTTAAACAATTTAAACAGTGCCGAATTTATTTACTAAACAGATCTGCGAAATCAAATGCGATGAAAACTTTCGCGACCTTAGCGAACCCAAGTCGTCCTTGGTTAACGAATCACTATTCGAAACCGTCAACCTGGCTCTGATACCACTTGAAGGATATGGAGAGATCCTCAAGTGCATCACGGAAGCGTGAGCGTCGTATCGGATACGACGAAGAACGACTAGTCGTACTAGTTGTTCGGTGCAGCGGAATTTCAAAAACAATTTATTCGATGAAACCACATGATCCAAGAACCATTCTCGGATCGTTTCATCTATAACCACAACAAGTATAATGCAATACCTCTTGAAGCGTGGTTGATCGAGTCTCTAAGAGAAGAGACCTCCTGTCTCAAGTCCGATCGTCGGAGAGATCGCTTGCGAGCGCAGGGATGAACCGCGGAGTCCTCGCAATCCAAGAAGTTGATCCAAGCACGGTTTCTCCTGATCTCGTCGCACGAGATCGAACGTCTCCTTCGTAGGCGAAGCACTCGAAGTAAGACGAAGAACCGCAGAGCGTCGAAGCAGTAGCACGAAGGCGAGGGCGACGACGAATCTCTCCACCAAGGTGGACGGCCACCAAGAGGAAGAGGGAGAGAGAGCTGTCGAGTATGAGAGAAAGAGAGAGAGAGAGAGTTTTGCTACAATAGCATGTGTCAAGAGAGAGCCAAGTGTGCCTCTCTATTTATAGGGTTTTGGGATCCATGGATCTCAATCCATGTGTCACATAAAATCAATGGTTGAGATTGATTTATGTCAATCCAATGGTCAAGATTGTTGTTGGTAAAAACCAACAACTTGTGATTTAATTTGATAAAAATATATTTGATAAATCAAATAAATATTAATACCAAATCTAAATCAATCAAATAAGGAGAGAGAAAGCAAAGGAGATGCTCTCCTTATTTGGAAGAGGGGACGTCCACCAATTTCCCAAGGGAATTGAGTGCCGCCCCCCTCATTCCTAATGAGGAGTGCAATCTCATGATTCCCATGAGATTGCACATCTCCTTAATTTTCTCTCTACTTAATTTCCAACAACAATTTGTTGGTATTTTAATTCACCAAAATAATTCTCAATTAATTTTGGGAATGTTGCAATCTTGACATTGGAATATTTTGAATCATATTCACAACCCAAAACAAAATGTAATTTACATTTTCAATTAATTAGACAATGTGTATCCAATACACATTAATAATTAATCTACTAATATAAATTATATTTAACTCTCTCTAATACATTATAAATCACATTTATAATATATTATGAATAATTGGATATTGTTATCCACATTATTCCTATACATAATAATTAAACCACATTTAATTATATTGGACAATATCTCATACATCATGATAATTAAATCACATTTAATTATCAACTTCTCTTTGATTAGATCTCAAGGAATTGTTCTTAAACCATTTAAGAACAATGCTATTTCTCCTCAGATACTTGGAGATAAGGACAGGGCGACTGTATTGTTCCACGTATAGTGACTTGGATATTGAGATCACATCTCAAATCCAGATCCCATGGACCTCTCATAGATGCTTGATTAAATCAAGACCGTATACCTAATCTTCTCATTGCATCTGAATCTCATTCAGATCAATGTCCAGTAAATGGACTAAGATTAGGTCACTTCTCTGATGAGAGGAGTCACTAAAATCCCGACCTGTTTCATCACTCCCTCGGAATGGAAGCGTCATGGTTATACAATCGTTTATGATCAAATCACCCTTCAGGTATTCCCAATACCTGCACATCCTGCATACTGGAAGACTCATGATCATCATGAAGATAAAGATCACTTTTACACTGTCATCTTCATAGTCTGATCATTAAGTTTCTCAATCTTGGTCCTTGGGATATGGTACAGATCATATGCTTTCACAAAGCATATATCTTACCTTCAAATTCATATCATGCTTCTAAAGCATGATGACCATGCATGGAATTTGGTCAATCCCAATACCTCATGAGTGAGCTCATGTCTCTCAGTTCACAAGTGAACCTGTATGATCCCTTTGAGAGATCATATTACTCATATGCCCTTACATGCACACCAGCTCGCCGGTGTATAGACCTTGATTAGGTCATCAACCTATTGGTCTGCCAAATGTACATGCTCAGACATATAGTAATATATCTGTCTCTGGTCAGAGGATATTTGCCTGTGATGTGACAGTATTCATCATAGGTCTTTGGTTCTCTCGATCTCGTTAAGTCAACTCATTGACTCAACTAATCTGATACCTCCGAATCAATATTCCTGTGCAGAGGACCTGCATCAAGAGGTCGATCAGATATCGGTCTAATGAGATGGGATTGCCATCTCCCACTCAGACTGGAGATCACTACTTGTTAATCATTGATGATGCTTGATGAGTCCTCTATCTAACTCCTTAGATATTCATCCAAGCATCAGCCTATATGATTCAATCATTGAATCAACAGCTGTATGATTATCAAGTTGGCCATGGTACATAACCCTTATTGTACAGAGGGACCTTATAGTGCATTCATTCATTCAATATCAGAAAGGGAGTGAAACAAAATCAATAACTTTTATTGATAAATCATCTATTACAATAACATTTATTGTAGGAATGGTTCGCCTCGGGCTCACATTGCTAACATGGTATCGGCAGCCAATATTTTCGGGTTGGAACGACGGAAGATGTGGTCGTGTCATGTGGAGGCACGGGTGGTTCAATAGCGGCTGGGTCACGATAACATGTATTTAAAGCCGCTAGGTTATATGATTACATGTTAGCCTGAGGTTTTAAGCAACCGAGTTCTCGAGGATGGTGTGCTCATTTATTTTTCCAGGCTGAGGGTTGAGACCCAGTTTAATAAAAGAAAAGGAAATTTTCAGGGTAGTATTGGAGGATTGGTTGAGGCGACGTTCGGCGGCATAAGCTTATCAAGATCAACACAATCTCCAATCCCGAAGCATCCACAGCTTCGGAGTCCAAGAATGGTGGGGTTCCTCTGGACTAATCCCTGATGTTGAATAGAAAGGAATAGGACTTAAATTAATGAAAAGGAATGAAATTGTTGTGATATCAAGTTTTGAAAAAATTACACAATTTGTTTGCTTTTCTCTTCTTCGTTACTTAGCATTCCCTAATTTTTATCCTATGATTTATGGAAAACCCAACAGGTATCGGTGAGCCATCGCAAGGACTTTAAAAATTCATCCGGCTTACATACTAGACATCCAGCCAGCCACAGTAGCTTTACTCTTTAAGGTAGTTAGCAATCTTTTGTATATTTTCCTTTCAAGCTGATGTACATGTAATGGTTATAGTGGGACAGTGTATCATCTGAACTTTATTTTGTGAATGGAAAAGTGTTGAAATACTTTCTTCCGAGTATTTTTATTTGCAGTATATTTCTGAATGTTAGTTGTGATTGTTGAATAAATTATTACTGAGTAACCAGATCCGGATATGGGAGGATCCGACGGTCCGGGAAACGGGGTCGCGACACGAGGGCCGACGCGTTGTCACCGGACGGCTCGGAGGCTAGGCACCCTCTTCAACAAGAAACCTCTCGGAGATCAGGCTCCTCTCCACCAAAGATCGATCAAGGGGTGAATGAGGAGGAGCCCAATAAAAAGAGAAGAAAAATCAAAAATGGAAAATATCTACAAATATGGATGGTGTTTATTGGGTGAATTAATAAAATAATTAAATTAATAAATTAATTAAATAGTTAATTACGAAATTCGGAATAAATAAATTAAATTAATTAATTAATTAATGAAAATCAATTAACAACCATAATGGTGGCCATATAATGTGTGGAATCAAATCTAAAATACATGGTAACTTATTAAGTCAATTAGTTCACATAAATCCAATAAATCAAATAATTAAATATAAATTTCGGAATTGAATTAAATTAATTAAATAATGTTAGATAATTTTTTTGGTGATTTATATTTAAGGAAGTTAGTTATATATACACATTATGTACATATAATACAATATACATATGGACAAATAAGGAAATAAATTCTATAAAAGATTTTTTAATTTTAATTTTTTAAATTTTAAGTTTAATAAAAACAATATTTACAATTATATACATTATATAAAAAATAAATATGAATAAAATATATACAACAAGTATATGGGAAAACTGCACAAAACATCCCAGAAAACCGACTTTTCAACCGTAACTCCAAAAATTATGAAACCACAACCATTCGAAAGATAATTTAATTTATAGTATGATGGAAGTGATTTTGGTTCGATTTGAGCTCGTATGAAGCCGAAATGGGTATTTCAATTATTGGTTTGCAGCTTTTTCTGGGTGTGATTTTTTCATATATACACTATTTTATTTTACACTTATTTTTTTTATTTACAACATATTTTTATTTACAACTTTTCTTTACAAAAATAATTAATTTGAAGTCAAATTATGTACAAATAAAATATGGTAAGTTTTGTACAAATATACATAAAAAAATATTCACAAAATATTTTTGGATTTTTGACAGAAGACCCTATCTCCCCCTACTTTATTCCTGGTCGATCAGGTCAAGTCTTGACCTTCTATCGGGGTTCGGGTCATTCCGTATTTATTACATAAACACATCCTTTCTTTTCTTTTTCTTTTTTTCTTTATTCTTTTATTTATGTACAAAAAGTGTTAAAAATGCAATTTTAACAAATGCATGCAAAATGGTAATTTTATGCAATTATTGGGTATTTACAGGTGTTTAACTACGGAAATGAAGCTAAAATAAAAGAATAAAGGCAATGAATCATGGATTCATCATCCACACAAGACATGACCACTTAGTCGCTACAAAACATCTCTCAAAGACCAATGGACTAAGCAAAAACCATCCTACAAAATAATATGAATCAATGCAAACTGATGTGTGTATAAAAATTTATTATAACCCTACAAACGAGTGTGTATAGTGACTATCAGAGTAGGAAGTCGAACACAGGGAGATAAGTCGGTGTAGCAGATATATTAATTTTAAAAAAGAGATTTTTACCTGGCAGGCCCTATAATCTTTGCCAATTACCTTGAAACAACCTAATACCCCCTCGATCCCGCTAACTTGCCAACTCTTACCCGATGAACCCTCCAGTTAATCTGTTTGAAGTCCGTGGAGGTTCTTGGGGAAATTTATAAGGTAGATGAGGTAATTGCGTTGTGCAAAAGGTCGTAGAGTTAATTTAAAAAATTTATAGGGTCTGTCAGGTAAAATCCCTAAAAAATAATGAATAAATAATATAGGTGTGTTTTGTACAAGATTTACACAATTAATCAATTAATTGATTAATATTAAGGGTTTAAAAGAATTCCTTTTTATATATTTTTTTATTTATTATTTTTTATTTTCTTTTTATGTAATTTTCTTATTTCCTTTTTCTTTTTAATATAATTATAATTAAAATTAAATTTTCAGAATAAAATATTTTTTCTTTTTTTAATATTTTTCTAACATTTTTGTGATTTTCAACAATTTTTGCCAATTTTTAGGTATTTTTAAAGTCCAAAATATACAAAATCAGAGACTTTTTAAATAAGTCAAATTGTTTTGAGGTTTAAAAATACTAAATACAGTAAAAAATTCTCAAACTAATTTTTAAAATTTCATGTATATATATACATATATCAAACAAAAACTAATATTTTGGAGTTTTGTGATTTTTTTTTATAATTTTTATAAGGATTTTTAGGAATTTTATTTTTTTGTATTTTTCATTTTCCATCTTAAGGTATTTTGGTATGGAGTTATATAATACTCTAATAAATAGTATGTATTGTTTTTATGATTTTTGTAAAAAAAATTACATTTTTTGGAATTTTCTGAATTAGATAGTGAGTAAATGACTACTAAATGAAATTAAATAAATGGAAAATTGCATCAAACACCAAAACCAAGCATATAATATGAAGGACCGGTTAATGAGGCATTTTTAGTAATTTTCCCATAATTAATAGATGACAGAAGATATTTTTATGAAATAGAATAAATAAATAAAAATACATGCAGTACAATGACTTATTTTGCAAATAAAATCAACTAAAAATGCATTGCTTAACAAGTCCGAGAATATAGGGGGTTGAATGCAATTTTTAGTAAAATAAGCGTGCTTATACACGTGAGCCTGGTAGGGTCTGAATGGTAAATAATAGAAAATTTGAGGTCCTGAGTGTAAAATATCCCAATATTATTGTAAGGAGAGGAAAGTTTTAGCATTAAAACCAAATACAAAATGGTGGAGGGGCTTGAGTGCAATATATCCAAAAATCGATAGAAGGTAGCGGCTCACAATGAGCCACGTCAGCTCACTTAAGGTGTATACAGTGGCTCCGGGAGGCACAATGTCTTGATTTAATTCAATGTCTAGTATTAGACCTGGGCCTTTATTCTTGATTCAACATTTCCTGGGTTCTTACGAAGAACACCCAAGAACAACCGTGCTGCTTCATTTCGATATTCAAATGATCCTTCGTCCGGCATATATTCGTAGCTCTGATGGGCTCTTCTTCTTCTTGGGACTCCTCCGCATGTAGTGATGGACTCCGGTGATGACAAGGAAGACTGACGATTGCAGACGGCTCCCAGCCACATGGAGCTGCTACAAACATTCAGGAGGGTTCCATATGGGTCTTCTCTCGTCCAACCATGTGCAAAACAACTCCTTGGCTCAAGGGGTATGTCCTTGACCCAAGGGTTAGGCAAAAAGGGAAATAAATGGAGATGGAGGTGGAGCTCCAGTGAATGGCGATAGATAGAGCTCGAGGACCTCGAATCAGTGTAGGATTTAAGGGGGAAACATGGGGGTTTCATGGAGAAATGGGCTAGGATCAAAATGAGCTGATCATGTTGGAATAGTGATATAGATGGCATATTTTGGAATGAGCTGGGCTCCGACAATTTTTTATTTTTAAAATTATGCTAAAGATGCAAATGAAATTGGAAACTGATGAATCCATTATTCAACATCTTTATTCTTTTATTTCAACTAAAAACCTTGGTTAAACACCAGTAAATAATAATAATAATTATTATTATTATTTATCATTCATCCACTATTTGTTAATAAATGTATATTTATCATTCTTTTTGACCAGAATAAAAGAATAAAGAAGAAAAGAAATAAAGAATGATGTATTTATGGAATAAATGAAGACTGACCCAAACCTTGAGAGAATGTCAAGATTAACTTAATCGACTAGGAATAAAATAGAAGGATATAGGGTCTATAACTTATAAAAATCAAGTAAAGCATATCTCACTTGTACAAATTTCTCCATTTTCAACTTGTAACATATTTTCAACCTATTTTATTCATCAATAAAACAACCTTAAATAAAATTTATTCCTTCTTAAAAGTTGTTCATAATAATGTATATTAATTTATAAAAAATATCAAAAAAATTATTTAACCAATAAATAAATAAATACAATGAAACCTAAAATTCCTAAATGTCCAACTTTCTAGGTTCATAACTATTTATAAAAAACTTCAAATTTGACCAAACTCACTTTAAACTTCATTTTTTAATTAATACTATTTATGAAAAATACCAAAAATTCAAGGAATAAATCATGTGAGTTTTGGCGTTTGGACCCCTTTTGTATACATGTACATTTTGAATATAAAAACTTATTTATTTTCTGTCTAATTATTTATAAATCCAAATAACTTAATTCTTTTCTAAAATGTTAATAAAAATCACTAGAAAGATGCAAAAGTATGATTTAAAAATAGTTGCGAATAAATATCAATAAATCTCAAAATGTAAAAACCTTAAAGCCTAAACTTCCAAACCTCAAAACTCGGTCGTATGACTTCAATTTGGGTTTACTCACTTTTAAAGTTCGTTTTGTAAAAATATCTTTCAAGTAAAAGCGATTTCCACTAAAATCAGAGTTAATATGCAAAAAAGTAGATTTTGGGACCCTATTGGTATACTTGTACATATGTGTATATTGTAAATAATTTCATATATTTGTTTTCTTGTATATTTGTGCACATATTGTATTTTTTAATATTTTGTATATTCATTTTAATTATATAAAATAAAAATAAATCAGAAAATCAGAAAATAATCAAAAATAAAATAGAATATTTATTGTATAGATATTTTATACCTATGAATGAAGGTTTTTATTTATTAAACCATATTTATTTAATTTATCTAATTTAAAAATCACCATAAAATAAATTATTAAATTATTAACATTATTTATTTCCGTTTTTTTGTAATTTCAAATCATTTCCTGATTTATTTCATATATTCTTTATTTAATCTGCTGCTTCATCTTCCCCCACAAACCTAAATAATCTGCTCGTCGAGTCGCTTTCTCCCCATTTCCTGTTTACATTTTCTTACATACAAAAAAAATTAAAAAAAATTATCATTTTCTATGATTATAGTAAAACAGTAAAATAATCAAAAAAAAAGGCAGGTCTGCAGCGGGTCGCCACCCCCATCGCACCTCTCCTCGCACGGCCGCGCGCAGGATCTTCACCAGTGACCAGCGACGCCGCGCCATCGAAGTCGTGCGCACCGTGTGCGCCAGCCGTCCCTCAGCCTTCGTGTGGTGCAGCGCCCCCCCCCCCCCCCATTCCGCTCAGCGAGCGCGCGCCCCAACTGAATTTGCTTCTATCCAATCTGATGCAAGCGAACCTACTTCTGACGACCCCACCAACGAGTCACGAAATGGATATATAAGCCAAGCAATCCGTCTCCATTACCTTAAGAGGTCAAGAAACCTCAGCCATGAATCATGCAATAGCTCCGGGGGGGTCTACTGAAAAGTCTGTGATCAAAGACCGCATCATATCTGCTCTACGCTGAGGATAATATCTCTGTAGAAACTCTAAGCGTAAGTCTCCCCACGTAGCAAATCTCCTTCCCAATCGTATGTGCCATTTCATGGCTCTGCTCTGAAGCGAAAATGGGAAGGTCCTCAACATCAGCTCCTCAGAAGTGATATCTGAATATACGTGGGTCATACAGAACTCCTCAAACTTGGACAGATGAAGATATGGCTCCTCGTGCACCTCCCCTGAGAATTTCGGCAGTCTTTGAATGAACTCCTAATCTAGAATGAAGGGACTGAATGTAGAAGCTGACTGAGCTTTCTGGCTAGTCTGCTTAGCCATCATCCTAAGGTCTGAGCTGTCTGTAACTCGCGTCTGTTCTCTGTGATCGCGTATGGAGTGCACTCTCATCCCAGTAACGAAATCGCCCATGTCTCGTATCTGGTCCATCTGATCTCTGCGGACGTCCAGCACAGCATGCCCAGAAGAATGATGGGAAAGAGAAAGAGAGAACGAAAGGTCGGTCGGAGTTCCGCCCTCCCTCGAGAGTGGACTGGACTGATGGGAATAAGATAAGAAAGCCGCAAGAGTCAGCATGAAAGGAGGGTGATCCATCATCCAGGGATAGACAAAGAGTAGAAGAAAACTGAAGGGAGGGTGGGCGGGAGAAAGATAGATGACTGGAAAGAGGATAGGTGGAGGAGAAAAAGGCGAATGGGATCTGAAAAGCAAACAGGTCAAGCAAACCCTGATTCACCTACGCACGCAGAGCTGATGACCGTGAAGGTTCGGTCTTTTGTCTTGTCGTTTTTATTAGGCGATCAAACAGTCTATCAGACTGATTAAGCGAGTTGTTGGGAATCCAATGCCCCCAGGAGACTGTCCCGATCCAAGGCTAGATCTTTCCCAGCCAGTACAAGTCGCGGACATGCTTACCTGCTACCCGATCGACTCGCTCTGTTAAGGATATCGCAGCCCGCTTTATCGGAACTGGAGCGATACTCACTGGAGAACGACTAACTCGGAATCAGTAGTCTGAAGAAGGGTCGGATTTGGCTCTAGCCTAGGGTATGTGTCACTCTCTCGCTCATCCAAACCATACAATGAGGGGATTGCTCTCCCAAGACAATTTTTTTGGTGAAGTGAATTTTAGGTCAAGTTTGCTTAATCAGTCCCAATTTTATAGTTTTTATTTTTTAGATATTTTTCAAAGCAAACAATGCCTAACAAATTTTTCGGTTCTCCTAATTATTTATAAGTCCAAAAATAGAGGGAGAAGACGAAAAAGCTGATGCGCGACTAAACACGATGATGCATGCTGAGTAAGAGATGCATACCTTGCCTTCAGCACTCTACATGAAAAATTATCCACGCATAATTGAAATGATAGAAATAGAACTAATCTAAATGATGCAGCGAGGAAATTGGCCTTAAGCAGAATTTTCAATACGTGAAGCACAGTAGCAAACAGGTCAACAGGAGGGTCGGGGTCCGATCTCTGATGTCGATCGGTGTCCGCCACAACGGATCCTTCCAGCGCTGATACGGCCTCTAGCGGCATGTGTCCCCTCAAGGTGACCAGGTTAGCTTTTTTTATTAGTGAATTAATTAGGGTCCAATTATTCGATCTATACGAACAGACAAAGTAATTAAGGTCGGGCCCTAATAATTACGTCACAAGGCAAATAGAAAATCCTAAGCTAAGGCTAAATCCTCAAGAATCAAATAAAATAATATCAAAAAATACAAATCCGGCGAAAACCGCAGTGAGGTCCCCGAGCATACAGTGCTCGGCGAAGCAGACCCCAAAAATCACCAAGTCTAATAGAGTCTCTAAGCTATCCCTGGTCTTGTATTATTACAATAAAATAGCGCTGAAAAGGAACTAAGCTAAGTTAACTAAATCCTCCCAACACTCATGCTCTCCTCTCTCGCACTCTCCTGCGGCTCTATCATAAAAGAGCCGCCCTTCAAGTCTCGTGGTTGCGTCGGCTTCCTGAAGAAAGCCACCTCGATCCTCAGGCCCTCGCAAGAAAAAGTAACAAAAGGTGTATCAGACCAAAATTATTATAATAAAATAACAAATAAATGCAAAAATAAAAATAAAAAATAAATAAAATAAAATAAAAAGAAATAAAAACAAACAAAATCAAAAAGAAAAAGAAAACAAAATAAAAGAAGATAAAAGAAAGGAAAAAGAAAAGTCGAAAAAGAACGAAAAGCCGGAAAAAGAAAGCAGACTACTAAGTCGTGCTCCCTGGCAACGACGCCATTCTGATGAGCGCCCCGAGCGACTAAGGTAAGAAGGTATCATGGTCGTTGTGACCTCAACCCCTCGGGCCGGACTCAATCAAGAAAATCAAGACCACCAATCAAAATAAATCAACAAATCAGGTCAAATAGTGGTCTCACTATTTTATTTTACCTGGTATAGCTACCAGGGTCGAACACGAGGAGCACGGTTTGGAAAACCTATGAAGTAGTCAGGAATCAATAATAAAAGAAATAAAATATTTTTGGTGGATTTCTTATTTTCAAAATTTTTTGTAATTTTTATATTAAGAAAAATGTGTAAAGGAAATAAAAAGGGCACAATCAAATAATTATTTAAGGTAACAAAATAGGCCAGAAAATTAAAATAAAAATATTTTCGATTTTTATGAATATTCAAGTGATTTTGGTATTTTTCTTGGATTTTCTGATTTTTAATTGATTTTATAAAAATGAAATAAGGCTAAAAACAAGAGACAGTGTGCAACAAGAATCTAAAGGCTATTTAAAAATACCTAAATAGCCTATAAAATTCCAGGCAATAATTTTAATGCAAACTAGAAATAAAAATCTAAATAAAGAAACTGAAATTGCATTTTTTTATTTTTTAAAGAATTTTAAATAATTTTTCTAAGGTTTTTAGTGTTTTTCAATTTTTATGGTTTTTATAAATCCAAGTGCAACAAAAATCGAACTGAATCAAAAATATAACAAAAGAATTTTAGTTTTTAGAGGGTTTTTAATATTTAGTTGATTTTTCAATTGGATAGAAGCAAATTTAGAGTTTTTGATTTTTAAAAAAAATACTAAATGAAAACTAAACAAGCCCAAAAATTCACAGGAATTTTTACACTGTGGCAAGAGCCATGTTTCCAATTTCACGAATTTTGGATAAAATTTGCTATTTATTTCAACCAATCAAAGATGCACAGCACACAGGGACTAAATCGCAAGAAAACAACTTCCAGGGGCCAAACAATAACACACGTCAAAAGTATAGGGGGCCTACTGTAATTTTTCCACTAATTCCAGCACATGTCCAAAACACCATGCACAGGGGTATGAATGTAAATAATAAAACTATAAATTCAAACCATAACATCCATTAATCTCAGGATAAGATATGTAAATGTCACAAAAAGACACGTGACGATGCACGTGCACCCATACAAGGACGACTAAAACACAAATATATCAAACTACAGGTGCAAATATGCAAAATGGTCCACTGCTACTTTTATTATCCAAACTAAATAAGAACATAAAGAAACTGCAGGGAAGGTGACGCAAATTACCCCAGCCGACTTGTGCGGGTCACATGGTGTGCCAGGTGGCGTTCGCTGAATGGAAGGAGATCTGCAGCTCTAGCGCTGACACCTGGTAGATCTAACGGGCTGTCTTGCGGGCGTGAACGTGGGCATACGGGGGGCGTTAGATGTCAGATCTAACGGCCTGACGAGGCGCAGTGATGATCCTCCTGGGCAAAGTTCACCGAAGAACCGGCAGTGATCGGCACTTCAATGAACGATCGGGCAACGGCTACAAAGTCATGGGGTTCCTTCGCGTCGAGGCGACTGGTATGATGGTCTGGCCAACGGTCCGATCTTCGGGAAGGGGTGCGTGACCTGGGGGACCTCCCAGCGAAGTTGAATGAAGGTGAGATGGGGGGTAACTGCACACTTCTGACCTGCAGGTGAAAGCCTTCGACTCAGAGGGAGACTCCGGTCAGGGTTATTTGGGCTGGAAACAAAGTGAAGCGACGGTGGGTGGAGGTTGAAGCTCCGGCGATGTGACATATGGAGCTTCGATCCTAATCTTGGTTGTCTAAGCCAAGTCTAGGGTGATCAGGCTATGGGGGAAGATGACCATGGATAGGGGAATCGATTAGAACGGGGGGATTATGGCTGATGGAGCTCCGATCTTTGGGTCGGAGCTGGCGGAGCAGAGAATGGATGAATCGAAATTGATAGAACTGGGATTGAAATGAGATGTACCCTGATGGTCCAAGATGAATCCCAGCTCTAGGGGGTGAAGTGGGGCATGGGTCTTCGCCTCTACCACGCTACAGAAGGCGGGGAAGCTCGAACGCGGTGGAGGTCGGCCACGTGCGTCAAGCGTCGGCTGCAGCACCTCAATCCGACCACCAAAGGTTGCTTTCCGAAAGCTGTCACCAAGGGGAAGCTCTCTAGGGCAAAAGGAGGGCATGCGGTGCGAGCTACGAAATAGGGAAAAGGAATGAAGCATTTATAGCAAGTCCCAGGTGACGAGGAAGAACGAGCACGGGCACACGAACCGAGGAAGATCCACTCTTCCCTAGGGATCCGCGAGGGTTGTGGATCCAAGGGGAAGAGGTGGATGGTGGGAATCGGAGCGAAAGAGGACAAGATCTGATCGAGAAAATTCGGAGAAAAGAGAGTGAAACTCGGATCCGGGTGCGGACCGGTCCGGGAGGGGGAGTTGACCGGGGTCAACATCCCTCCTGGACCTATCAGAAAAAAGGAAAAAAAAGATTTGTAAAATAAATTAAAATAGAAAATGAATTTATATTAAAATATTTTTCAAAATAAACAATGTTTATTATTTTTCAAACTATTTTTTAGTGATTTTTATTTATTTTTATAAAAATAAATTATGCTATATACAATATATTATATTATATACAGGTATAAAATACCTAGGTATTTTATATTATTATTTTTATTTTCTTATTTTTGTATAAATACTCTAATTTTATATTTTATTTATTTACAACATAAAATTTAGAGTATAAAATAATTTTTATTTTATTTTTAATTGCTATTTACAAAATTGAAATAAATAGATATATTATTCATATATACATGTATTATGTACAAGGGTGAGAGAGAAATTATTTTGTTTTTATTTTTATTTTATTTTCTAATTTTTATTTTATTTTTATAAATATATACAAAGGATTAGGAACACATTTTTATTTTATTTTTGTGAAAATAAAATATGTACATATAGAAGGAATATATACAATGTTGAATGGTCATATCTCTCTCTACTTGTTTTATTTGGCAGTCAGGCCAATGCTTGGCTTCCCTTGGGATTGGGTCACTCAATATTTATTCTAAATATCTCCTCCTTTTTCTTTATTCTTTTATTTTTGCACAAATACATGCTAATTATTGATATTTACAAAAGCATGCCTAATGGTAATTTATTGTATTTATAGCTATCTACATGGTATTTTGCCAAGATAATTAGCTAAAATAAAAGAATAAAGAGTGATGAATGAGTAATCATCATTGCACTGCAACCTGATCATCCTTAGCCTCGATCTTTAGGTCGAGATTAGGGATGCGATCTCCTCTACCACCTTCACCGGAGATCAAACTTCACCCCCCTCCGCTTCTTTCCGTTTTTAGATCCAATAACATGTACCGGAGCATAGCCCTGAGTCTTGGCTTTGCATTGCAGGTACCCTTACGTGCGGATGAGCCCTATTGATTCTCAAGCTGCTCGGCGGAGCTGCTCCAGCTGAAGCTCCGCCTTCCCATCCATCCGACAGTCCTCGAGATGATCAGACTCTACTGCTCGATGCAGAGCATCTCTCTGGAGGTGCTCGACCTGTCGGAGGCTTGATCAGCCCCAAGGATTCACACCTTTCCGTGTTCGAAGTTTGCCCGCCCCCAGTTCATCACCATCTTCCTTCATCATTGGATGAGGATCGGGGCCAGTTTGCATCAGAGCTGTCCCGTTGCTGCAACTTTGAGCCTTTGATCTACTACCTCCTGACACATCTACGCCGCACATAGGCGACATTCCCTGAGCGTCAAATCTGACATCGTAGAGGATCAGGGAGTCGTACGTCCACGCACTACCAGCGACCACCACGTGTCCCCCACGCGTACCTCACGTGCCTCGAGGGTATATTGCATTTTTTACCTGCTCTTTTTATGCTTTATTTTCTAGTGTGTTAAATAAAGTTGTAGTTTGAATTATTTGCATGTTAGTCCCTAAGGTGTCTAGTATTTGCACTTTCCTCCTTCCTATCTGAAAACAAGTGCATAATCACGTGCCCTATGGTTTTTTTGCATCTTTTACTCTGGACTTATTTAGGATTATGGTTGGAATGAAATATTTCTTGTATTGCATTTATGCCCCTGTGCATGTATTAATTGACATGTGCGTGTTTTCATGGGAATTTTGCACTGATCTACTTGGACTTTTCACGTGTGTTACTGTTTAATCTAGAACTTTAGGCTATTTGCAAATAGGTCCCTACAACCTGTGTTCTTGTTTTAAGTCAAATGATTATCAAATTTACTCCAAAAATTCCCCAAAAATTACCATTAGCTCCTGCTAATGTGTAATAATTTCGGTAATTTTTTGATGCAATTTGATTTTATTCGACATTTTCTACAATCAAAAACCCTAAAAACATTTCTGTCAATTTTAGAGAAATTCAAAAAAATTTAAAAATAGACCAAAAAATTCAATAAATTTTTTTTGCGTTTGTTTTGGTTTCTTTTAATTTCAGTAGCATTTTGGTTCCCTTTATCTCTTTAAAAATCCCTAAAAATCACAAAAGACCAAAAATCTTATAAAAATCATTAAAAATTCTACAAAATAAAAAATGAGTTTTAAATTTCTATAGTTAGATAGTGCTATCTATTTTATCATAAAATTGCAATCGGGATGTTTAGGGCACTCTAGATATTTTAAAGTTGCCTTCTAGTCTAGGCTGTACTGTTTTATTATTTTGACTTTATTTTCATTTTATAAAATTATATAAAAATCTGAAAAATCCCACAAAATCATCAAAAACACTTGCATATTTTAAAAATATAAAAATATTTTATTTTGAATATTGAGCCTTTTATCCTTAATAAAATTTGTTGTTGTGTGATTCCTTTATATTTTTATTCTTTTTGTTATTAGAAAATAAAAAAATGCAAATTAAAAATTAATTAAAAATATGCTTGCTCTCTGATTTCTCGACTACTTCGTAGGCTTAGCTCATGCTCCTTGTGTTCGACCCTGGTCGCTATACCAGGTTAAATAAATAGCAAAGACCGCTTCTTTAGATTTTTGAGCTTGATTGTTTTTATTTGTGGCCTTATTTTTCTTGATTGATCGTGCCTTGCGATTCGGGTCGCAACGACCTTAGATATTACTTAACCCGAGTTGCCTAGGATCGTCATCAATGCTCAAAGAAATTCATGTTGAGATCAAAGAGATCATTGACCTCCAACGTGAGTGAAGCTGAACTGGAGCAATGCTTACAATCATCTGGTCCTCAGAAACTATATCGAACTCATTACGTAGGAGGACAGACAGCTCACATATGGGACAATCAATTTCCAGCAAATCAAAACTGTGTCCCTCATCTAACTTTGTTTGTTGGAATGCATCTGAACATCCATATGAATCTGAAAAGTACCTCTCAGAAATGAAATCTGTCTCCTCCTATCATGGAAACTATAATGGCTGAACGAGCAGCTGAAACAATGTAGGCTCATGTTCCATCTCTTGGAATACCGGAAGGGCTGGTATCCAAGACTCAGTGACTGTCTCATCATCCATCGTCTGTGCTGCATTGGTATCCATGTCTGTCGTCTGGTGTGTGCGCTCTAAATCCTCATGAATTATATCGCACATGACCGATTCTGCATCTCCCTCGTGTGTTGTCCTGAGTAAAGAATCTCGTGAAGACGAGATGTCAGAAAGCTCTCCAAAGATAATCCAAAGTGAAACCATATCAAGACTATGGTGTTAATCACCACATGAGGCATCGACCAGTGTCTGGTGTGTGGCGGTCATCCCCTATAGAAATTATGTACAAGGTCAGTCTTCGAGGATCCATGATCTGGAAATCTCCTCAATAGGTCAAGAAACCCAAGCATGAGTCATGCAATGGCTCCTAGGGTCTAGGGTAAAATCTATGATAATTGACTGTATCAAATATGCTCTACGATGGGGGTAAAATCTCCACAAGAATAATGACTGAATATCATCCCATGTAACTATATTCCTCCCCAACTCTCTGTACCATCTCTTGGCTCTAGTATGAAGTGAGAAAGGGAAGGTCATCATCTGCAACTCCTCAGAAGTAATATCTGAATATGCGTGAGTCGCACAAAACTCATCAAACTCAGCAAGATGTAAATATGGCTCCTCGTGCATTCCCCCTAAAAACTTCAGCAGTAGTTGAATGAACTCTAAACCTAGAATGAATGGACTCAACGTAGAAACTGACTTCGCTCCATGATCTGGATGGTCATCCATCATCCCAGCATTGAAATTGTTTGAAGCTCACAACTACTCAATGTGATCGTCTATGGAATGCATTGTCATCCCAACATATAAGTTGCCAATATCATGCATCTGCTCTGTGTAATCTCGAAGGGCCTCAACCTCCTAGCTCAGCATTCCCAGTAAGACTCGGAAGTGGAATGGGGGGTTAGGGGACAAGAGGGCAGGAACAAAGAAAGATAAAGAGAAGACAAGGGGAGGAGTGAGGACAAGAGGTTGGTCGGAATTCCAACCTCAAGACACGGTGGGCGACGATGATGTGGATGAAAAAACGAAGCCACAAGATCTGGCTAAAGAGAACATCGAATGATTCAAGAGAGAACATGATGGATAAGGTGGGAGGGAGGGTTGAAGAAAACAAAACAGAGTGAAGACAAGACAAAATGTGACTGGTAAAGATCTAGATAAGATGATCGTAACCAACTCACACAAAGCACAAGTAAACAGAAAGCAAACCCTCAATTCACCTACTCAACTCGGTGATGATCGTAAAGATCAGTCATTATCTTTTCAATTTTAGAGCTAGGTGATCAAGTAATTAATTAGCAAACTTAAATGTGCAATCTCCTGATGTAGTTCATGTCTAAGATGGCGAAACACACCGACTTAAATAAGACTACTTCTACTAAGATCGGAAGCAAGTGCTTACAACAATAACAGGACCCAAAAGTCAGTTCAAGCGCTTAGGGCACAAGTCCTAAGGCTTTGGGCTATAATCCTTAAGTGTACGCACCTCATTCAATCTGGAGAGTACCTGCAAGTAAGGAGGGGGATGCTCTCCCCAAGTCAATGAAGTGAATCAATTACGTTTGATTTTTTGGATCAAGTTCAATTAGCAGACCCAATTTTTTAGTTTTAGTTTTATCTTTTTTTAGATATTTCAATGAAACATCTAATGAATTTTCCGATTTCCTTTTTATTTTTGAGTCCAGAAAATAGAGGAAGGAAGACGAAAAAGCCAATGCACGATGAAATCTATGAATGCATGCACAAGATAGAAGGCGTACCTTGCTCCAACAGTCTACATGCAATATGATCCATGCATAAAAATTAAACTAATCTAAATGAATGAAATACGAGAACCATCCTAAATAGAAATTTCTATTATCGTGAAGCATAGATTTATTTGTCCAAGTCCAAACAATGTCTATGGGAACAAATATTCTATTAGGGCAGTGGACCTAATGCTACCTGGATCAATCAAATAGAAACATAAATATAGGAGTTCAAGCATAAAAAATCCATGTGAAACCAACAAAAATAAAAGCGAAGAAAATAAAACACGGTGGGGTCCCCCAAGTACACTTACACTTGGTGAAACAGATCTCGAAAAATGTTAAGTGTCCAGAGTCTCTCTAGATAATAGAAAAGGAGCAAATGCCAAGGAAACTTATTACAAATTATTTACAAAAATAAAATGAATGAAAAGAAATTTAAAACTAAGACGGTCTTCTGCATCTCCTGCTCCTCATAGGCCGCTCTTTCTTACGGACGGTGTAGAACGGCCGTCCTCCCCCTCGCTCGGATGTGTCGTCTCTCCTAAGATGGTCTCCCTTGCTCCGTGGACCCTCACAATAAAGGTGAAACAAAAAATGTGTCAGATAATCGTTATGAAAAATAAAGCAAATGAAATAAAGATGAAAATCACAGAAAATAAAAGAAAAAAAGAAAACCGAATATATACAAGACCAAGAGCATAAGGTAAAGAAAATCTAACTACCCTCGCTGTGCCTCCCCGACAACGGTGCCATTTTGATCATCAGGAATTTCACTTAGGGTTTAATTTTTTTATGAAGAATGTGTCCTTGTAACCCAAAATGAAACATGAATCAATCAAATAATTTTATTTAATCCTAAATCAAAGAGGAAATAAAAGAAGTGGATTTTGCTATTTATTAATTACCCGGTATAGCTCATAGGGTGGAACACAAGGGGACAACAATTATTAAGCAAGGGTTATTTAAATCAAAGGCAATCAATGAAGTAAAAGAGGGAATCTAAGCAAACTATCTTGGTTTTCATGAGTTTTTTATCTTTTTAAATTTCTTATGGGTTTTTAATTTTTACATTTTTATGTTTTATGATTTTTAACTTTTAGTGCTTTTTTATTTTGCAAAATTTTTAAATTTTCAAACAAAATGAATAAAGAAAATGAAAAAGGACAAAATAAGTAATCTTTTTGTATTTCCAAAAATGACAAAATTTTCCAGAAAAATTAAATATTTTTTTTGTGTTTTGATGTATTTTCTATGATTTTTTTAATTTTTCATAGGTTTTTAGAATTTTTTAAGCTTTTAAAAAAATAAAAAACATGAAATAAAGCAAATAGAAAAGTAGCAAATATTTTTTGATTTTTAAAGTATCAAATAAAGGCAGAAATACTAAAAACAAATTTTCTCAAAAAAAATTATTAGGTTTCAAACAAAGACCAAAAATGTGTTTTTTTATTTTTCTTTGATTGTATATGATTTTTTGATGTTTTTTGTAATATGCAATTTTTTGATTTTTATAAAGATTTTTTAAGCAAATTTTGGGTAGAAGTTAAAACACTCAAAACACAGCTATAATATTTATTTAAAATTTTTAAAAAAAGTTTTAAAGCTATTTTCAAATTTTTATAAATTTTCTAAGGCAAACAAGACAATTTTTGAAAATTTTGAAATATTTAAAATAATAAATTCGATTTTTTTTGCAAGCAAAAATTATTGAAGAAATAAAACATTAGCAGGATATTAACCTAATTTTTATGGAATTTTTAGAGCACTTAAATATTTATTTCATGCAAAATAGACAAGAAATGAAATGTTGCAATAGAAGGACTAGAACATAATTTTCTCAAAGTTTCAGAGCAAAATATAATTGAGAAAAAATGTAGGTATATGCATGCAATTTTCACATTAAATCAAGTTCATCTCATGTGGATATCAATTAGTTCAGGAGTTTTATGCAATTACAGAGATCTCCAGGGGGTTAGCAGTAAATTACCCTAAGCGATTGGGTTCTCTCGAACTAGGGATGACACTTAGACAGCTTTGGATGATCTAGCTCGTCTGATCTAAGATGGATCAAGGACTGCTGGGTTTGACACATGGCAGAATGAGAACGTTGATACGTGGTTGCATGAGAACCATCAGAGCAGATCTGATCCGAGGGTTACTGTAGGATCTGGACGAGCCCTTGTTCCTCCCTCTTTTCAAGTGCAGGCGGCAACCTTCGTGGGTTCGGTGATTGGTAGAGCTGCTCTCGGTGAGGCAGTAGAGATGCTTATGGTGTAAGGTGGCTCTCTGGTCTCCGTGCAATAGTTCTTGGTTCAGATCGCCTTTAAGGCAACGTCGCTTTAGATGTTCTACGACGAATTCTCAGATCGTCAGTGGATGTTTAGGTGCGAGCTACCTGAATCCCATTTCCTGGAGTGTGTTGATTCTAATCTGAGAATAGATATGTGTCGTTCCAACCATAACAAATCGTGCAGCAACTCGGAGATTTTCTCCGAGTTTTGATCAGAAATCAAAATGAAAGCCACGATCATTTGTTCCTAATTACGGGAAGAACACAGTTTGCCCCAGATTTGTGATGATCTAGCTTATCACTTGACGCTTTTCTCCCGTCCGGATCTGAGGAGTTCTGACGCATAGGGGATACACAACCCTTCGGTTTAAGTTGATTTCCTGGAGATATATAAATCTCTCCACGATTGGAGTTAATCATCCAATAGTACAACGTGGATCCGATTTACTCATTGTCATTCTGTTTTCACTAAAAAAATCCAAAAAAATCATAATTTATCAAAAAATTCCAAAAATATTACTGTAGCTTCCTTGTGTCATGTTTTCATTCCAGTAAATTTTTCATTATTTTTGCTTATTGTTTGTGTGAAAAATTGTGAAAATACCCATAAAAAATGTGCACTTTTAGTTGTTGCATTTTAACTCGTAAAATTCTAAAAAAATGTGTTTTGAATTTATCAGTGGATTAGAATTCTAGGAAAAATACGAATTGGCTAAATTGGACTTCTTTTCCATTAAAATTAATTTGGCCTTGTTGTGTGTTTTCTTAGAATCTTATATCACCCGCATTTTGCATTGGCATTTGTTTTTTTATTTTTTTAGATGAACCTGCAAAACAAAGATTAGAGAGAAAGAAAATATTTTTTTTATAATTTTCCCTTCAAAAACAAATGTGAGATAAACAGGAAAAATTATTTTATATTTTTTTATTTATGCACAAAATTAGGAGGCGTGAATGGAGATGGATCTTGGCGAGGCGAGAGAGAGATCCGTAACTCCGACCACCGTGCGTGACCGGAGGTGTGTGGTTGCGTGAGATAGACGTGAAATTGAGGGATTGAGATATGAGATGAAAAATCGGTATTGGACATGAATTATGTGGTGAAATTTTGATTTTTAGATCGAAAATTTAATCGTTATACCTAAGCAAAAATTTAAACTATGGTTTATCTAGGAAAAGATAGGAAATAAATTGGATCTCACCTCGGGGTTCGAAAATGCCATGATGGCCTCGACGAGGTGTACAGCCTTGAACTTGGCATATCTCGGATCCTATATAATAAGATCCGGCTCGTCAAGAGAAAACCAACGAAATTTGTTTCGTGTGAATCGGACTTCGTTTCGAATTGTTATGATTTTCGAAGAAAGAGAAGTCATTAATCCATAATGACTGTCATTAAGACTAATTAAACATGATTAAAGAAATTAATGACGATTGAAAGCCGCTAATGATCATTAGTAAACACTAATCAATAGTTAACAAAAGATAAGTGTAAGCCGTGAAAGTTAAATCGTGATTAGTGAAAGTTAATCATGATTAGTGTTAATTAAGCGTCATTAGCGAATCCAGAATCCTATGGAATGTTCTAACTTAAGCCCCAAGTTTGGGATTGGTTTTGGCCAAAACCATGGGCTGCTAAACCATGGCTAAGGCCTAAACCTTGGTTTTCTAACCATGGTTAGTGGTTTTATGGAGCCTATAAATAGACCCCCTACCCATTCATTCTCTACAACTTCCACTACCACCACCACCCCAACGGCTAGGGTTGAGAGGTTGGGAGGAGGAGTGGGAGGCGAGGGAGGAGCGCTAGCGAAGCGCTGCCGGGAGAACGAGGAGGAGAAAGGTACGATCCTCTCTTAGTTGCTTCGTAAGCTAGGCTTTCAATTCATACTCTTGTTCTTCCAAGTTTTGTTCTTGATTCATCTTTCTTTCCGATTCGTTTTCCTGTTGTGGTTCGAGGAGAAATCTGTGTAACACCCTACTTAGGTGCGGGTGGCTATGCACGTCAGTGACCCTGTGATTCATCATGCGTTCACTCATCTAAGACGCGTGGTGTCAACCGATTATCCATCGTTTATGTTTCTATTCTTCGCATTATGCTTTTATAGTTATTTTGATGGAGAAATCTGTGTAATACCCTACTTAGGTGCGGGCGGCTATGCACGTCTGTGACCCTGCGATTCGTCACACGTTCACTCACCTAAGATGTGTGGTGTCTACCGGTTCTTCATCTCTTGTTGTTGAGTATATTCTTTCAGTTTCATAGTTATTTTCCTCTCGATTGATTTTATAGAGGAAATTCTTTTCATTTTTATTTTGAAATATGTCCCGATATAGGGGGAAACTCTGCTGAAATTTTCCGATAAATATGTCCCGATATAAGGAGAAACTCTGCCGAAATTTTCCGAGAAATATGTCCCGATATAAGGGGAAACTCTGCCGAAATTTTAAGAGAAAATATGTTCTTGACGTTCTTCGTGTTCTTCGCGTTCTTCGCGTTCTTCGTTCGTTCTTCGCGTTCTTAACATGTTCTTAGCGTTTTGATACGAAAAATGAAATTCGATCTTTTCAGGAGCCTTAAAATAGCTTTTCTAAAAACGAAACTCGATAAAGACTTGCATACACGAGAGAGAGAGCTCGATTAGGTAACGAAATCCTTCCTTTTGTTGTTGAGTTTTCATAAGAAATTATTGAAATTCTTGATTTTGTGTTCTTTACTATGAAGAACCCTAATTTTGGCTATTTTTTAAAAAGTCTGAAGAATTGCTTTGTGATTCCCACTAAAATAAGGTTTACGCATCAAATTGATGCGTTGACTTTGAAAGTTTGGGTCTGGGAGTTAAAACATGCATAAATACGAGTATATATGCTTATGAATAATATATACGTGAGTCTATACTAAGTAGTGTTGATTATGCAAATCGAAGACTTAATGAAATAATTACATCATGTGAATTGGTGTGGTTTTAGTTGGATCCTGAAAAGGATCGTGTGTCATGTTAAGGATGACTGTGAGTAGTACTACAGGTCGGGCATGCAACCTGTAGGTTTGTTGGAAGGAACCTATATTGGCGTTTCCCTACCTAGGTGGTACACAGTTGCCCTGTTATGATAAGTGTGCATTGATAGCCCGAAAATTCCCTAAGACCCGGGTGAAGGTAATAAGACAAGGGTCGTTGCGACCCGGATCTCAGAGGATAGGTATATCAAGAAAAATCAACCACTCAAAACATGTAACATCAATCAAGAACAAAATCAACGGTCTAGCTATGAGATTAGCCTGGTATAGCACCCAGGGTCGAACACAAGGAGCACGGGTTGGCCAGAGGCCTGCGAAGTAGTAAAAATAAAATAAAAGAAAAGACAAGTATTTTTAGTGGTTTTTAATGCTTTTTATATTTTTTTGGATTTTTAAATGTGAAGAAAATAAAAGAAAGTAAAGACAAGCACACTTTAGCTAATTATTAAGTATGTCAAAAAGCAAGCAAAAATTCAAACAAAAATGTTTTTATGTTTTTTAGGTTTTTAAGTGTTTTTGGTGAATTTTTGGGATTTTTCTAAGGTGTACTTTATTTTCTAAAAATCAAACAGTACTAAAAAGACAAGGTACTGTCCAGCCAGGTCCAAAACCCAAAGATAAAATATCTAGGGATCTCAGAGGGACTGGAGGTAATTTTCCTGTATACTAGAGAAAATAAGGAAAATTTGAGCACCAAAATTATTGTTTTTGGGTTTTTAGATTATTTACTATGATTTTTATGAGTTTTTAGGTGTTTTTGAATTTTTAGGGTTTTTACTCAATGAAAAATAGCCAAAATTGGCTAGAAAATCAAAACACACAAAAGAAACAGTAACTAATTTTTATAGAATTTTGGGGGTGTTTTTATATTTTTTTGGGATTTTTAATTCTAGACAGTAGCTAAAATAGAGGTTTTTGAATTTTTTAAAAATAACAAATAAAATCAAAAATGTCCTCAAAAATTCTCAAAAATTCTACAACATGGCAGGAGCCATGTGTCAAATTTTCATCGAATTTGGAGGTGATTTGATATTTTATTCAAAAATCCAAAGGGGGCACTGTGCACAGGGACTTAAGTGCAAATACCCGAAGTTCTGGAGGTCCAGGTGCAATTTTCCCAGCAAGTCACGCGCGTGGCGCATGCCTGGGGCACTCAGGGACCTTCTGGTAATAAAAACAAGTCCTAGGACCTTTTGGTAACTCGTACCAAAAAGTCCAGGGGCTGTTATGCAAATAACCCACTAAAAGGCGCACATGCGGAATTAAAACACTCACAGGGGCATATATGCAATTACTAGAAAGTTTCTATTCATTCATAAAGCAACCAGAACTACAGGATAAGAGTTGCAAATAAACCAAAACTACACGTGACGAAGCACATGGCTCACACATAAAGGGGCATAAATGCAAATATTAACAAGCACGGGGTCCAATGTGCAATTAACCCTACGTAAATAAAAGGCCTAAAATATTTACAGGACTGACACGTAAAACATAAACTAAGAGGGGGCCTAAGGTAATTTACCCCTTTATTACGTCGATGGCTGGATGGTGGACGCGTGGCGGATCTAACGGTGCTGGTGAATGGCGCCTCTCTCTCCTTCCGCACGTGGGCCGATCGACGGCGCAGAGGAGGGCACGTGGACGATCCAACGGCTGGCGGGTGCTGGTGCCTCTCTCTCTGCTCTGACGGTCTCGATCAACCCTCGAGATGATCAACGGTGACTGCTCCTCCTGGAACGGACGAACGGGATGCGAACTGGGGAGCTGCGGGTGATCGGACGGTGCTCGAGGACCTTCGAAGAACAGGTGGCCGGTGAGTTTCACCGGCCTCGTGCGCGTGCTGTGGTCCTCCTCAGCTGCCTCTGAAGATCGGGGAAGGTCGGCGATGACGTCCCGCAGCTAGTGGTGCCCTCCGATGGCCCAGCCGAGCCCTGGAGGGGCTCCGGCGAGGTCGGCGGAGGGAAGCTCCTGGCTTGGATGTAGAGAAGCCTCAGATGGCTTCCTCTTGACCTGCAAAGTAACCCAGAAGCTTCGCGGGTCGAGGGCAAAGTGCCTCGACCCGATGAAGCGGCGTGAGGGTGGACGATGCGTCGGGATGAGCGAGCTCCGGCGAGCGAAGGACGGTGGAGCTTGAACCCCAGCTCCTGTGCGAGCTAGGTTGAACGAAGGGGTGGAGAAGGTGCGCGGAGGGATGGCGAAGGTGACTGGGTGTTCCGATGATCGAAAGAATACGCAAGATGACCGGAATCGACGGAACGCGGCGGAGCTTCGATTTGGGGCTAACGAAAAATTACGCTAAACAGGAAGGCTAGAAGGTTACCTGGGCGGTGTGGTAGACTGTGCTGGAGCTTAGGTAGCTCCTGGTCGTGGCCTCGAAGGTCGTCAAGGCCTGAGGCTCGAGCTCCTGCACTGGGCGGAGCACGGCGGCGCAAAGTCGCCGGATCAGTGGTCCGACCACCCCCTCCTCGCTGCGACACCGGCAATCGAGAGCTGTCACCTCAAGGGATGCAGTGGAGGTCACGGGACAAAGGGTGGAGAGCCAAAGATGCCTGAAAATGGGGGCTGAGCTCAGGCTTTATACGGTGGAAGGTCCGGCAAAACTCAATCGGGTAGGGTGAGCTGGTGCGCGGATCCCGAGGCGAGGGCTCCGGCGAAGCTCTCGGATATGACGTGATCATTCCGGACCCGAAGTTGGGGCGAAAAGGATTCGGGTCTGCATGGGAAAAGTCCGAGAAGGTGGGTCGGGCGCAGCAGACCCGGCTCTGGTGGTCCTGGGGGGGGGGGAGTTGACCGGGGGTCAACAATCCCCCGTGGACCAATCAGAGCCCGCCAAGCACTGAATTTTTATTTGATTTTTTGGGCCATAAAATGACCGAATTTCAGAAACTTAAAACATGAAAAATATTTATTTTATTTTTCTCTATTTTTTGGTGATTTTTAATTAATTTTTCAAAATAAAAATAAGGTATTTACATAATAGGGCTATATATAGGTATATGTACAATATAGGGATTTTAATTTTGATTTTTAATTAGTTATTTTTATACATTTTTATTCCCATTTCATATTTTATTTATTTATAGAATAAAATGAGGAATAAAAGGATATTTTTATTTGATTTTTATTATTTATATACATAGGTGAAATAAATAGTTATGTACAACTATATACATGGCATATGTACAATATATTTTTGTAATTTTATTTTTATTATTTTTATTCGATTTTTGTTTTGTTTCTTTTTATTTATTTTATTTACAATATATAGCATGGAATATTTACAAAAAGTTTTGAAAATAAATAAATTTATTTACAAGGTTAAATACATAAGGATGATGGTCTATGCACATGGTGAAAGGTCATTTTTGAGTTTTTGATTTTTAAATTTTTATTTTGTTTTTAATAGTTTCTAAATATATACAAAATATGTACAAGCATATTTTTGGGTAAGGAAAATATAATTTATTTATTTATATGGATATTTACACTAGAGCCCCTATCTCCCTCTACTTTGACTTTTATGCGGTCAGGCCCATGCTGAGCCCTCCCTTGGGTTAGGTTGCTCAATATTTATTCTAAATATTTCCCTCTTTTTCTTTTTCATCTTTATTCTTTTATTTTTGCACAAAAACATGCTAATTATATATTTTTACAAGATGCATGCTTTTGCTAATTATTCCTATTTACAAGTATTTACATGCATTTGCATAGGTTTTTGTAGCTAAAATATAAGAATAAAGAGTGATGAATGGGTATTCATCACCCCCCTATACTATACTTTGCTAGTCCCTTAGCAAACACTTATTTGAAAAAGAAGTGAAAAAGAAAGAAAGAAAAAGAAAAAGAGAATGCACATGGATCAAGATTGATTATTAAACTTGCCTTCATTAAATTGAGGTATGGAGCTTAATCAGATCTTTGGATTATTGATGTGTCGGAACCTTATTTAGACTTAAGCTCAAAACCTAACAGCCTCTAAGTTCCACTAATCTATAACCAAGACTCCTCAATGCTCCAGGTCAGAACAAGTCACCAATCACAAACCCTGAAGACCATGAATCTTTCCTTGTCCTGTGGATGTGAAGTCTAAGCTCTCCACCTCAGAAATGGCAACTTGACAACCCTCCCCGACAAGGTAACTCTATGACCTCAATCTGGCCACTTTTCCTCGAGGAGCGGGGTATTCCCTTCTAAGTTCAAGTACAACCGGCTCAAGAAGAGGGGGAAGAAGAGAATGGGTCAAGGCCAGTGTAGCCAAGTACCCTTGGGAGCTTGACCAGTGTAGCCAAGTCTCCCTGCTGCAAGCTACAATAGGTGGATCATGAAACCAAGCTTTGCTTATTGCACTTATATACATACTCCGGTGGGATTATCATTTTCTCTCAGACCCACCACTTTTCTGGAGTTCTTTTCTTTTTGCACATTTTTTTTTCGAGTGCATCTGTACAACATATACATGTGCAGCATATATACAAGGAGTTTTTCCTCTTGAGCCAGTAGACTATCCCTCTTTTGAAGCTTTATTGCAACCCACAACTCCCGTCGTTAGACCTCATGGCAACCAGACCAAGTTGAGACGCACTTCCTTCACTATAAGAAGAAGAGAGGTTCCGCCTAGAAGTACTACCCTCATATGCTACCCCAAGTCAAGGAAGACTGCCTCCTCACCACTTCATTCGTAGAGAGCTCGGTGCATAGTGCGGTTGTCCAAGTAAAGCCATAATCTATATGAGTCATGTGTTGTTGTTAAGTGCTCTACTTAGGCTCATTGAGATGACATGTGATCATAGCCTAGTGGACTCAAATAATTAAGTCCCCATGGACCTGAAAAGCCTTAAACCTAAGCCCTATAAGGTTCCTCTTAGAAATTAGGTGGATTAAGATCTTAATCAAGCTCCATTTCTCAATTTGATTCCAGGCTAGTTTAAATGTCAACTATCATCCAGAAAAACTATATACATATGTATGAAAAGATGCTTATTTACACAATATTTTACAATCATGCAAAATTTTTGAAAAATGTTTTGAAATCATGAATGATGATGCATGAAGTGCAAGTTTTGCAAAAGATATTTACACACATTTACACAAGATTTTTGCAAACTTTTGATTTTCAAAACATTTTGGAAAAATTTTGTACTATATACATAATTTTGATACAAAAATATTTACACAAGCTTTACACAAAAGATTTTTGAAATCAATTTTACAAAAATAATTTGTACACTAGCTATGTATGTGCAAATAAAAGAAGATTATGTACATGAAAAATTTTTAAATTTTTGTGGTTTTTAGCCATTTTATTTATTAACACACTCACACAAAGTACGAGTTATGGCTAAAGTATATATGAAATATATACACACCCCCCTATACTTAGCTCGAACGATGTCCTCAGAGTCAAGAGCGATGAAGAAGACATAACTCGTGCTATGTATAGGGAAGTGAAAAGGAAGGCTGTACAAAAGGAGAATAAAAAGTCAAGAGGGACTCAGGTCTCCCCCCTATACTTAGGATCAAATAATCCTAAGTATAGCAGGCTGTACACGAAGGGAAAACCGAGTGGAGAATGTACAGGGTCTACCTCCCCTATACTTAGGGTGAAATGCCCCTAAGTATAGGCAGCAAAACAGGGGTAGACAGAAGCAAAAGAAATACCCAAAAGGTCTCACATCCCCCCTATACTTAGGGTAAAGTGCACCCTAAGTATAGCATAATCACAAGATGGAGAAAGGGATGTGGGACTAAAGAATGTGGTGATATGGACATCTGGATCTATATACAACGGAAGATCAGTGAAACTCAGGCGTGAGATGCATTAGATGTGAGTCAAAGACCACATCTCACGCAAAATGAATCGGGGCAAGATCAACGACCCGCGGCTCATGATCTAGAAATGGCTTGAGCCGCTGGCCGTTCACTCGAAAGGTACTCTCAGAAGACAACTCAGATATGTCGATGCTACCGTTGTCGTGTACCTTCCGAACCAGATAAGGTCCTTTCCATTTGCTTTGTAGCTTCCCTGGAAATAATCTAAGCCTCGCATCAAACAGCCATACTCTCTGTCCAATCTCAAAATGTTTGTGGCTGATATGAGAATCATGCCACTCCTTAACTTTCTCCTTATAATGTAGGTTGCTTGAGAAAGCTGCATCTCTAAGCTCCTCCAGGGCAGCTAGCTCTGCCCTCCTCTGGTCTCCTATACCATCTGGATCCATAAGTATGTCTGTAACTGCCCAAAGTGACTTGTGCCTCAGCTCAACAGGTAAATGGCATGTCTTGCCATATACGAGGCGAAAGGGAGATGTACCCAAAGGTGTCTTGAAAGACGTCCTATATGCTCACAAGACCGAGTCCAAAAGCTGTGACCAATCCTTTCGGTCAGGGCGGACGACTTTCTGCAGAATAGTCTTGATCTCCCTGTTCGACACTTCGGCTAGACCATTCGTCTGTGGATGGTACGGTGTAGCAACACGATGATCTATGCCGAACTCGCTAGCAAGTGCCTTTACCTGGTCGTTGATGAAGTGAGATCCCCCATCAGAAATAAGAACTCGTGGAACCCCGAACCGCGTGATGATATGCTTCCTCAAAAATCTGCAAACTGTCCTCGCATCAGCGGCTCGGGCGGGGATAGCATCCACCCAACGACTCACATAATCCACGGCCAACAGAATGTACTCAAATCCCTGACTCTTAGGGAATGGACCCATGAAATCGATGCCCCATGCGTCAAAAACCTCACAGAAGTGAATGGGCTGCATCGGCATCATATCACGCTGTCCACAAGTGCCCATCCTCTGACAGTCAGTACACCTCTTCACGAACTCATCTGAGTCCTTGAAGAGTGTAGGCCACCACAAGCCGGATTGGAGCACTTTCTGTGCCGTTCTCCTCCCAGAATGATGTCCTCCTGCCTCAAGCTTGTAGCAGTAAGTGAGGACGCTATGGTGTTCCTCCTGAGGAATACACCGACGCCAGACGCTATCCCCTCCTTCGTGGTAAAGGATGGGATCCTCCCAATGGTAGGACTTGGCCTTCGCTAGGAAGGTCTCAAGCCTCTGCCTGGGCCAATCTTGTGGGACTTTCCCAACAACGAGAAAGTTCACAATATCGGCGTACCATGGGAGTGAGGCGATAGCAAGGATCGCCTCATCTGGGAAGGTATCTCGGATAGGATCAATCTGCTCAGAATCCTCAGGCTGCTCTAATCGGGAGAGATGATCCGCCACCACATTCTTGACTCCAGGCTTATCCTTAATCTCAATGTCGAACTCCTGGAGTAGAAGGATCCATCTAGTCAGTCTGGCCTTGGCATCCTTCTTTGCCATGAGGTACCTGATGGCGGTGTGATCTGTAAACAAAGTCACTCTAGATCCGATGATATATGATCTGAATTTATCTAGGGTGAACACTACGGCTAGCATCTCCTTCTCTGTGACCGCGTAATTCCGCTGGGCGGAATCCAATGTGCGGCTAGCATAGTGTATAGCAAATGGCACTCCATCCCTCCTCTGTCCCAGCACTGCCCCTACGGCAAAATCGGAGGCGTCCGTCATGATCTCGAATGGGAGAGACCAATCAGGCGGCTGGAGGACAGGAGCCTCAATAACACACTGCTGAAGAGTAGCGAACGACGAAAGACACTTGTCATCGACAAGGAACTCGGTGTCTTTCGTCAAGAGGTCAGTCAACGGCCGGGCAATCCTGCTAAAATCCTGAATGAATCTCCTATAAAATCCAACGTGCCCCAGAAATGACCGTAGCTGCCTCAGATTGGACGGCGGTGTGAGTTTCCTAATGACATCAACCTTGGCCGGATCAACCTCCATGCCCCTGTTGGAGATGATGTGGCCAAGCACCGTCCCTTGAGTCACCATGGAGTGACTCTTCTCCCAAGATAGCACCAAGTGATACTCAATACATCGCTGGAGTACTCGATCTAGGCAGTCAAGACAGGAGTCGAATCCGTCGCCGCAGATCGAGAAATCATCCATGAAGACCTCTAAGCACTCCCCTACCATGTCCGAGAAGATCGACAGCATGCACCTCTGAAAAGTCGCAGGGGCATTGCATAGCCCAAATGGCATGCGTCGAAAAGCATATGTGCCGAAGGGACAGGTAAAGATGGTCTTCTCCTGATCCTCAGGAGCGATGGCCACTTGGTTGTAGCCCGAGTACCCATCCAGGAAGCAATACTGGCTCTTCCCTGCCAGTCTCTCAATGATCTGGTCAATAAAAGGCAGGGGGAAATGGTCCTTCTTGGTGGCTTGGTTGAGTCTCCTGTAGTCAACACAAACCCTCCAAGAGGTGGGTACTCGTGTAGCGATCTCCTCTCCCGACTCACTGATCACAGTCGTGATGCCCGTCTTCTTGGGCACCACATGCAAGGGGCTGACCCACTTGGAGTCGGAAATGGGATAAATAAAACCTGCACCCCACCACTTTGATATTTCCTTCATCACAACCTCTCTCAGGTTGGGGTTCAGACGCCGCTGGAACTCACGCGACGGCTTCGCCCCATCCTCGAGATAGATATGGTGGGAGCACACTGATGGACTAATCCCATGGAGATCTGTTACGCTCCATCCGATCGCCTTGCGGTTCTTTTCAAGAACCCCCATCAAACGGGATTCCTGCTCTCCAGTCAACTCGGCGGAGATGATGACTGGGTACATCTCTGGATCGCCCGCAAGGAATCGATACTTCAGCGAAGTAGGGAGCGGCTTCAGCTCTGGAATGCTGGGTGCCGGCAAATCTGGATGCGGAAGAAACTGAGTGAAAGCTGCAAGGTCGGCCAAATCTGCCTGGGAAAGTGAAAGCGTACTCTCGCAAACTGGATCGGGAGAAGGCGGCTCAACTGTACTGTCTCTGCTCGGCTCTGCCTCTACCTCCTCCTCATCTATAGGCTCAGATGGACTCAGGTCTGGCATCTGATCATAGCACTCGGCCCAATCAGACTCTGAATCCGAGGGATCTGCATCAGAAACGGTGGCATCAGTACCACCGGAGAACAAGGTGGCCTCAGCACCACCATCACTAATCATCGTGCAGCGATCGAGGACCGGCTCTGCTGCCGCAATGGTATCCGGAACCAGGTCTGTGCTCTCCAGACTCTCCTCTGCTGTCATCTCTGCCTCAGCTGTATCTGAAAGTGAGAGGGTGGTCTGTGTCTCAAGGTTTGCCCAAGCTGCCTCATCATCTGTGATCACAAAATCACAGTCCTGGTGGATGTCTGGCTCTGCGTCTGTCAGCTGCTCTGAGTTTGTACTCGCATCTGAGCTGGATCTGAATCTGGCTCTGCAGTCCTCGACCGTCTCTATTTGTATACTTTCGCCCTGGACGTGAAAGTACACCTTCCCGCTATCATGATCAGTCACCGCCATGGCTGTGGCCAAGAACGGACGACCAAGGATGATGGGGGTATCGGCCACTGACTCAGGGATCTCCATGTCCAACACTACGAAGTCCACGGGGAATTGCAGGCCCTGAATCGTGACGATAACGTCTCGTAATAACCCCTTCGGCCTCTTGACAGATCGATCAGCGAACTGAAGGACTGTCCTGCTCTGTCGAAGAGTGCCCAACTCGAAGCGGTCGAGAAGGGCTGCCGGAAGAAGGTTGATCGACGATCCGCTATCTAGAAGAGTACGGTCGAACCTCTGCTCACTAATCTGGCATCTGACATACGGGGCCCCTGAATCTGGCCTCTTCGCTGGCAGTCGGTTCTGGATCGCAAAGCACGTGGCTTTCGTCAGCACATGTATCTCTGAAGTGTGGTTCCTCCTCCTCCTCCTGACTGTAGTCCTCTCTCTCAAAGATCGCTGGAGAAGGGGGATGTGCTGCAAAGCCTCCTGGAGGGTCAGCTGGATATGGAATCGATCAATCATGCTCTGGCTGAACTCCTCAAACTCTCTCTTTTTTGGATCATTTTTCTTCCCCTTCCCCATCTGAAGGGCTCTAGGGAAGGGGATCACTGGGTCCTTCTCAGATGAAGGACTAGGAAAAGGTCTAGACGGTTCAAGGACCGGATCCACACATACATCATGCACCACAGTGGGACCAGAAGAAAGTAAACCTTTTCCTTTATTCATAGCAGAGTTCCGAGATACATGAACACGAGGAAAAACAACATCACTGTCTGTACAAACACCGGTGGCCTCAGTACCACCACGGGCTGGCTGCTCTGCTGCTGCTGCTGGTAGACGTCGTGCGGCATCAGTACCGCTGGCTGGCTGGGCTGAATGGGTGGCATCAGTACCACCTCCTAGATCTGGTGAAGCGGCGGTCTCAGTACCGCCGGTGGGATCAGCATCCTTGGTGGCCTTAGTACCACCGTCATCGTCTGGAGCGGCCTCAGTACCGCTCTCCTCCTCCTCCTGTGGCGCCTCGGAATGGTGCTCAGATGAGGCGCCGCCGCCTGCTGGGGTCCTACCGCTCCTAAGTGTGACAAAATCAGCATCAAATAGATCCGAAGAAGTATCATCAAATGGGTCACACGGAGTGGCTAACTCAGTAGGTACTACCTTCTCAGACTTCCTCTTGAGGCTGTTCGGATTGGGCTCTATCTGGGCTGGTATGGCGGCCTTCCCTCTCACCAGGTCCCGCATCTCCTGGCGGAACTCGTCCATCTCCCGTCGGAATGTAGCCTGCTGGTCCGTGAGGAGGCGGGCGATGTCATCCAAGGTAGGGCTCTCGTGGGAGCCCGACGGGTGGCCTCTCTGTGGGTGAGGCTGCTGGAACTGCTGTGGTGGGTAAGAGGGGTAGGATGGAGGGTGCTGCTGGTATCCCTGGTGAGCCTGCTGCTCACGTCTCCAAGACTGTCCCTGCTGCTGATAGGGACGAGGACCGTAGGATGACTGCTGCTGATACGCTGGGGGCTGCTGCTGCGGCTGGTGCCGGTCTCTCTGATGGGAGTACTGCCCTCCCTGTCCTGACGGCTGCTGCTGGGGCTGGGCACCACCACTCCCCCACCTGAATCCGGGATGGTCCCGTCGGATCCCAGGCTGAGGGCGGTCGTACCAAATCCCGTTGACATCCATCAACGACTCGGCATCAAAGGGGGCTGGCGGGAGTACTGCCAGAGGCTGGTCCGGCTGGTAGACCACCATCTGCATCTCTGGAGATGGTGGGGACTGGTAGGTGGGCTGCGGCTGCTGGTACGGCTCCGCCTGTACAAGGTGAACCTGTCTAGGCTGCACGGGAGTGCTGGAGCACTGGGACGAGCTGCTGCTGCTGCCGGCGTCGCCTCGCGACTGAAGATGGGGCTGAGAAGCCGTCTGTGCCTCCTGGAGACACATGAGCTGTGTCTTCATGTCGCTCAAGACCTGTGCCATCTGCTCCATCTGCGTGATACTCTGGTACTGCTTCTTCTCGATCAGCTCCATGCGGTCCAACTTCTCGCTAATGATACCCATGTCTGCAGCTGACGACTCTGCCTGTGCTGCTGCGGCTGCGGACAAACTGGATGGACCTGCATCTACCCGTGCTATCCTCTGGTACTGCACGGGTCCTGGCTGGTGTGGCTGGGTCTTCTGAGTATAGAGCCGGGTCTGGGACATCACCATATAGTTCTCTGCCATCTCCTCAAAAATGGCCCAGACCTAGTCGTGGTCCTTGGCGAAGTAGGACCCGCCACAAGAAGCGTTCACCAGGCCCTGTAGCTCTGGTGACAACCCGCTGAAGAAGCTCTGCACAAGGTTCGGCTTCGTGATGTCGTGGTGCGGGCATCTGTCCAGGAGCTCTCTGAACCTCTCCCAAGCCTCGTGAAACTGCTCGTTGGGGAATATGGAGAAGTTGCTGATCAGGGCCCTCGCTGCATTCGTCCGCCCGAGTGGATAGTACTTGTTCAAGTACTCGGTGCGGAGCTGCTCCCAGGTATAGACAAATCTCCCCAAATGCTTCAGCCAGGTGGCTGCTCTATCTGCCAGTGAAAAGGGGAAGGCGATCATCCTGATCGTATCCTGGTCCACATGCCTGTCGTGGACAGTACTGTAAATCATCAGAAACTCCTGGAGGTGGAGGTGGGGCTCCTCTGTAGCAAGTCCATGGAACCGCGGAAGCATCTGCAAGGTGTTCGGGGGGAACTTGAAGTCCCCCACGATAGCTGGAACCACCACCCAATGGTGCAACAGTGTAGATCCGGGGTTGTGCAACTCCCGCATCGGTCTAGGTGGTCCTGCTCCTCCCGCGGCTGCTGCCGCTGCGGCGGCGGCCGCGGCTGCTGCTGTTGCTGCTACGGCTCGTGCCTGTGCATCATCGGGCTCCTCGGGCTCGCTCTGCTGGTCTCTCTCTGCTCTGAGCCTCTCCAACTCTCTCCTCATCTCAATCATAAATGCCCCCTGATCGCGGAGCTGCTGCTGGACTGTATCGAGTGATGCGATCAGGGTGGAGTTGATCGCTCCCTGGTCTAGTACAATATGCTCTGGTCGACGGGAGTGATCGTCTGAACTGCCGGCTCCGGCCATGTCGACGTCTGCAAAATCAAACGAGCCCAACTCAGGTGCTGTCAAATGTATCAATCTCTCCTCGGGCTCGTGTCTCTCAGGAAGGTCAGAAAGGGGATCAAGGGGGAACAGGGTGGAGTCGTACTCGGGCTCGGAGAGCGGGTCTGAGCTCTCGCGAGCCAACCTAGATGATGAGGTAGACGCGCCCGAAAGCGGTGCAGCCAGAGGCTGCCTAAGAGACCGTCTACCCATCATCTTGATCTGGTGAGTAGGGCTGATGAGATCTGGAAAAATTATGATCTGAAAACAAACCCCCGGTTCACCAACGCAACGCGAGCTGAAGACCGTAAAAGTTCGGTCAAATTATCTTGTCAATTTTATTTTGGTGAACACACAAATATCAGAGCGCTTACGTGACTGTTGGGATATCCGCTGCTAACCCAACCGACTGGCCCGCACGGAAGAGTCGGTAATCAGTCGGGTTTAGCAACGGGGGGCTCTACCTAGTGTGCGGGTCACTCTCTCGCGCATACAAACCAAGCAATGAGGGGGTTGCTCTCCCCAAGACAGAATTTTTAGGGTGAGCGAGTTTTAAGGTCAATAATTTTAGCAGTCCCAATTTTATGGTTTCTCTTTTTAGTCTTTTTCAAAGCAAACAAATCGCCTAACGAATTTTTCGATTCTCCTGATTATTAAGTCAAAAACAGGGGGGAGAAGTCGAAAAAGCCGATGCACGAGAAATCAATGATGCATGCAAAGTCAGAAATGCGTACCTTGTTCCAGCTCTCTACATGCAATATGATCCGCGCATAAAATAAAAGACAGAATTAAAACTAAGCTAAATGATGCAGCGGGAAAAACCGAGTCCTAGACGAGCAACTTCTAGCGAAGAACCGTCTAACCGGTCACCGACCTCCAAGCCAAAGAGTCCGGTCTTGGCCCGTCCCTCCCCTGCCCGACAAATCGGGGGTAGGAGTAAGCGCTTTACAGGACGGGCTACGGCACGTAGGCTACGGAGGCTAGCGAGTCGGTTATTTTTATTATTTATTTTAAGTAGGTCCAATTACGATCTATAGGAACAGATATGCAATTAGGTGTGTGGATCCTACTAGTTACGGCACATTCACCAGAAAATCCTAAGTCTAGGGGCTCGAGCAAAAACCGCGAAAAACCGGAAAAGACAGAAATAAAAGAAAAATAAAACCGCGAAGAAAGCCGCAAAAAACCGCGCAAGTCCTAATGGGTCCCCCGAGCACACCGGTGCTCGGCGAAACAGACCTGCTACGGTCACAAGTCCAAACAGTCCAAGTTCCTGTATTATTACAAAAATAATAATGAAATAAAAATCCTAAACTATCCTCACCCACTCGACTCTCTCTCTCGCTCTCTCCTGCGGCTTCGTAGAGAAGGAAGCCGCCTCCAAGTTCCTCGGCTGCTCAGGCTCCTCGAAAGTCGCCTCCGCGGTCCTCGGGCCCACGCAAGAAGAAGAGAAGAGTGGTCAGACCAGTAAAAATAATCAAATGAAAAGAAAAAGAAATGAAAATACAAGTCAGGGTATATATGCAAAAATGGAGAATAAAATAAACACAGAAAATAAAACAAAAATAAAAATAAAAGAAAATCAAAATAAAACAACAAGAAAATAGATACAAAAGCCGCGAAAAGCCGTGAGCTCCGAAGAGCCGCGAAAAGCCGCGAAAACAAAAACGAAAATAAAAACAAAAAGAACTACTAAGCCGTGCTCCCCGGCAACGGCGTCATTCTGATAGCCCGAAAATTCCCTAAGACCCGGGTGAAGGTAATAAGACAAGGGTCGTTGCGACCCGGATCTCAGAGGATAGGTATATCAAGAAAAATCAACCACTCAAAACATGTAACATCAATCAAGAACAAAATCAGCGGTCTAGCTATGAGATTAACCTGGTATAGCACCCAGGGTCGAACACAAGGAGCACGGGTTGGCCAGAGGCCTACGAAGTAGTAAAAATAAAATAAAAGAAAAGACAAGTATTTTTAGTGGTTTTTAATGCTTTTTATATTTTTTTGGATTTTTAAATGTGAAGAAAATAAAAGAAAGTAAAGACAAGCACACTTTAGCTAATTATTAAATATGTCAAAAAGCAAGCAAAAATTCAAACAAAAATGTTTTTACGTTTTTTAGGTTTTTAAGTATTTTTGATGAATTTTTGGGATTTTTCTAAGGTGTACTTTATTTTCTAAAAATCAAACAGTACTAAAAAGACAAGGTACTGTCCAGCCAGGCCCAAAACCCAAAGATAAAATATCTAGGGATCTCAGAGGGACCTGGAGGTAATTTTCCTGTATACTAGAGAAAATAAGGAAAATTTGAGCACCAAAATTATTTTTTTTGGGTTTTTAGATTATTTACTATGATTTTTATGAGTTTTTAGGTGTTTTTGAATTTTTAGGGTTTTTACTCAATGAAAAATAGCCAAAATTGGCTAGAAAATCAAAACACACAAAAGAAACAGTACCTAATTTTTATAGAATTTTTGGGGGTGTTTTTATATTTTTTTGGGATTTTTAATTCTAGACAGTAGCTAAAATAGAGGTTTTTGAATTTTTTAAAAATAACAAATAAAATCAAAAATGTCCTAAAAAATTCTCAAAAATTCTACAACATGCCAGGAGCCATGTGTCAAATTTTCATCGAATTTGGAGGTGATTTGATATTTTATTCAAAAATCCAAAGGGGGCACTGTGTACAGGGACTTAAGTGCAAATACCCGAAGTTCTGGGGGTCCAGGTGCAATTTTCCCAGCAAGTCACGTGCGTGGCGCGTGCCTGGGGCACTCAGGGACCTTCTGGTAATAAAAACAAGTCCTAGGACCTTTTGGTAACTCGTACCAAAAAGTCCAGGGGCTGTTATGCAAATAACCCACTAAAAGGCGCACATGCGGAATTAAAACACTCACAGGGGCATATATGCAATTACCAGAAAGTTTCTATTCATTCATAAAGCAACCCGAACTACAGGATAAGAGTTGCAAATAAACCAAAACTACACGTGACGAAGCACGTGGCTCACACATACAGGGGCATAAATGCAAATATTAACAAGCACGGGGTCCAATGTGCAATTAACCCTACGTAAATAAAAGGCCTAAAATATTTACAGGACTGACACGTAAAACATAAACTAAGAGGGGGCTTAAGGTAATTTACCCCTTTATTACGTCGACGGCTGGATGGTGGACGCGTGGCGGATCTAACGGTGCTGGTGAATGGCGCCTCTCTCTCCTTCCGCACGTGGGCCGATCGACGGCGCAGAGGAGGGCACGTGGACGATCCAACGGCTGGCGGGTGCTGGTGCCTCTCTCTCTGCTCTGACGGTCTCGATCAACCCTCGAGATGATCAACGGTGACTGCTCCTCCTGGAACGGACGGACGGGATGCGAACTGGGGAGCTGCGGGTGATCGGACGGTGCTCGAGGACCTTCGAAGAACAGGTGGCCGGCGAGTTTCGCCGGCCTCGTGCGCGTGCTGTGGTCCTCCTCAGCTGCCTCTGAAGATCGGGGAAGGTCGGCGATGACGTCCCGCAGCTAGTGGTGCCCTCCGATGGCCCAGCCGAGCCCTGGAGGGGCTCCGGCGAGGTCGGCGGAGGGAAGCTCCTGGCTTGGATGTAGAGAAGCCTCAGATGGCTTCCTCTTGACCTGCAAAGTAACCCAGAAGCTTCGCGGGTCGAGGGCAAAGTGCCTCGACCCGATGAAGCGGCGTGAGGGTGGACGATGCGTCGGGATGAGCGAGCTCCGGCGAGCGAAGGACGGTGGAGCTCGAACCCCAGCTCCTGTGCGAGCTGGGTTGAACGAAGGGGCGGAGAAGGTGCGCGGAGGGATGGCGAAGGTGACTGGGTGTTCCGATGATCGAAAGGATACGCAAGATGACCGGAATCGACGGAACGCGGCGGAGCTTCGATTTGGGGCTAACGAAAAATTACGCTAAACAGGAAGGCTAGAAGGTTACCTGGGCGGTGTGGTAGACTGTGCTGGAGCTTAGGTAGCTCCTGGTCGTGGCCTCGAAGGTCGTCAAGGCCTGAGGCTCGAGCTCCTGCACTGGGCGGAGCACGGCGGCGCAAAGTCGCCGGATCAGTGGTCCGGCCACCCCCTCCTCGCTGCGACACCGGCAATCGAGAGCTGTCACCTCAAGGGATGCAGTGGAGGTCACGGGACAAAGGGTGGAGAGCCAAAGATGCCTGAAAATGGGGGCTGAGCTCAGGCTTTATACGGTGGAAGGTCCGGCAAAACTCGATCGGGTAGGGTGAGCTGGTGCGCGGATCCCGAGGCGAGGGCTCCGGTGAAGCTCTCGGATATGACGTGATCATTCCGGACCCGGAGTTGGGGCGAAAAGGATTCGGGTCTGCATGGGAAAAGTCCGAGAAGGTGGGTCGGGCGCAGCAGACCCGGCTCTGGTGGTCCTGGGGGGGGAGTTGACCGGGGGTCAACAATCCCCCGTGGACCAATCAGAGCCCGCCAAGCACTGAATTTTTATTTGATTTTTTTGGGCCATAAAATGACCGAATTTTCAGAAACTTAAAACATGAAAAATATTTATTTTATTTTTCTCTATTTTTTGGTGATTTTTAATTAATTTTTCAAAATAAAAATAAGGTATTTACATAATAGGGCTATATATAGGTATATGTACAATATAGGGATTTTAATTTTGATTTTTAATTAGTTATTTTTATACATTTTTATTCCCATTTCATATTTTATTTATTTATAGAATAAAATGAGGAATAAAAGGATATTTTTATTTGATTTTTATTATTTATATACATAGGTGAAATAAATAGTTATGTACAACTATATACATGGCATATGTACAATATATTTTTGTAATTTTAATTTTATTATTTTTATTTGATTTTTGTTTTGTTTCTTTTTATTTATTTTATTTACAATATATAGCATGGAATATTTACAAAAAGTTTTGAAAATAAATAAATTTATTTACAAGGTTAAATACATAAGGATGATGGTCTATGCACATGGTGAAAGGTCATTTTTGAGTTTTTGATTTTTAAATTTTTATTTTGTTTTTAATAGTTTCTAAATATATAGAAAATATGTACAAGCATATTTTTGGGTGAGGAAAATATAATTTATTTATTTATATGGATATTTACACTAGAGCCCCTATCTCCCTCTACTTTGACTTTTATGCGGTCAGGCCCATGCTGAGCCCTCCCTTGGGTTAGGTTGCTCAATATTTATTCTAAATATTTCCCTCTTTTTCTTTTTCATCTTTATTCTTTTATTTTTGCACAAAAAACATGCTAATTATATATTTTTACAAGATGCATGCTTTTGCTAATTATTCCTATTTACAAGTATCTACATGCATTTGCATAGGTTTTTGTAGCTAAAATATAAGAATAAAGAGTGATGAATGGGTATTCATCATGCATGAAATGAATGTTTTGCAACGCGTGGTACCGGGAGCCAATATATTCGGGTTGGAACGACGGAAGATGTGGTCGTGCCATGTGGAGGCACGGGTGGTTCAATAGCGGCTGGGTCACGATAGCATGTATTTAAAGCCGCTAGGTTATATGATTACATGTTAGCCTGAGGTTTTAAGCAACCGAGTCCTCGAGGACGGTGTGCTCATTTGTTTTTCCAGGCTGAGGGTTGAGACCTTGTTTAATAAAAGAAAAGGAAATTGTCAGGGTAGTATTGGAGGATTGGTTGAGGCGACGTGCGGTGGCATAAGCTTACAAAGATCAACACAATCTCCAATCCCGAAGCATCCACAGCTTTGGAGTCCAAGAATGGTGGGGTTCCCCTGGACTAATGCCTGATGTGGAATAGAAAGGAATAGAACTTAAATTAATGAAAAGGAATGAAATTGTTGTGATATCAAGTTTTGAAAAAAATACATAATTTGTTTGCTTTTCTCTTCTTCGTTACTTAGCATTCGCTAATTTTTATCCTCTGATTTATGGAAAACCCAACAGGTATCGGTGAACCATCGCAAGGACTTTAAAAATTCATCCGGCTTACATACTAGGCATCCAGCCAGCCACAGTAGCTTTACTCTTTAAGGTAGTTAGTAATCTTTTGTATATTTTCCTTTCAAGTTGATGTACATGTAATGGTTATAGTGGGACAGTGTATCATCTGAACTTTATTTTGTGAATGGAAAAGTGTTAAAATACTTTCTTCCGAGTATTTTTATTTGCAATATATTTCTGAATGTTAGTTGTGATTGCTGAATAAATTATTGCTGAGTAACCAGATCCGGATATGGAAGGATCCGACGGTCCGGGAAACGGGGTCGCGATAAATTGGTATCAGAGCAAGGTTACTCCAGTAATTTATTTAGTAATTAACAACTATGAGCGGTATTCAGAAAACCAAGGTTGTATTAAGATCCTTTGATCTTAATAAATGACTGCAGTACCATTCACAAGTCATTGTCCCTTATGTACATCATGCTAAGACATATAGGATCTGTCCTTTGACCTTGACTCATCCTAGGATCATGGCAGAGCAAGATGTGTCTAGACAATTAGCGGCTATGATGGCAATGCTCCAAGACATGGGTCAAAGGCAACAAGCATTGGAGGAGAGGCTCAATGCACAGGCTGAGAGACCCGAGGCATCTAAGCCTGCGGATGCTAGAATTGAAGCTTTTATCCATCTTTCTGAGGAAGAATCTAGTTACCATCCTTCAACTGAGTTTGCTCCTACCCCAACTGAAGGAGCAATGGAGAAGGCCCTTCTTAGACACCAAGCATTATTAGATAATTATCGAAAAGGAAAAATTCCTCGATTCAAAGGTGTAGAGACACCTGCCGAGGCTGAGTTATGGCCCGATGATGTTACTAGGATGTTGAGGATAATCCATGCACCAGTTGACACCTGGGTGCACTTTGCTGATTACTCCCTAGCAGATTATGCACGACGATGGTGGAGAGCAATTTCCAAGAAGTTAGCAGATACTGTTCCATGGGATATCTTCGAAGAGAGGTTCCAAGCTCACTTCTATCCCTCTCATTGGGAAGAATTAAAGAGGAGAGAGTTGACTTCTCTAAATCAAGGTTCTAAGACCGTACGAGATTATCATATCCACTTTACTGAGCTACTATGGTACTCACCAGCTCTAGATGCTTCACCACAAGAGTGTCTTACCAAATTTGTTAGCGGTCTTCATGGAGATCTACGAGAAAAGCTTGTTGGTTTTAGAGCTACAACCGTAGATGAAGCAATGGACATCGCCTCTCGTATTGAGATGGAGAGAGATGAAAACCGCCAAAGAAGAAGTTTCCACTTTAATGGTGGACCATCCAAAAGCAAGGCACATTATAATTGTAGAGATCGTCGCTATCATCCAGCCAGTTCCAATATAGGCTCACCACAGACCTTGGGTCAGAAATTATCAGGAAGAAGGGGTTTCTCTAGACCTCCACTATATCCTCGCGACTCAGCAGCATGAGCTAGCACCTCTGTGGCTGGATTTCAGCTCAAACAGGAGCACGTGTATGTTTTTACTGTCATCAGGAAGGTCACATCAAGAAAGATTGTCCGAAGTTGAGAGGTTCAGGGTTTAAATCAACCCCAATTAACAGTATAACATCCACCTCGAGCAATGGAGCAACACACGGAGGAAGACATGGTAGAGGTCGGGGCTCACAAGGAGCGTCTCCTACACAACAACCACCACAAAGTGTTGCGGGTTCTAGCTTGCCTATTCCTAATGGCCAGCTCAATGCAATTACTGAAGAACAAGCCTACCACTCAGGCACAGTTGTACGAGGTACCATTACTATTCATGGCTTTTCAGTACATGCCTTATTTGATTCTGGTGCTTCACATTCATTTATTGCTCGACGGTTATTACCCACTTTGGGTAAGATACCAGTAGAAGTACAACAGTCATATCTGATCAAGGGACCAGGAGGACAAGTATTTATAATCCGAGAAATCCTGGATAATTGCATAGTAGTGATAGCGGGACATCAGTTACCTGTTTCACTACTACTGATAGAAATGGAGGACTTTGATCTTATACTAGGAATGGATTGGTTAGAAAGGCATCATGCATGTCTTGACTGTTTCGAGAAGACAGTAATATTTCACCTTCCTAACTCGATAGAGTTCCTGTTCATTGGAAAGACATCCAATTAATATCAAATATATCTCTACATTGAAGGCACAACAGTTGTTAGAGCAAGGGTGCCAAGGTTATTTAGCTTATGTATCCGCTACATCAGGGTCAGAAAGAATGATAGAAGATGTGTTTATAGTGTGCGAGTTTCCTGATGTATTTCCAGAGGAACTACCTGGATTACCACCTGAGCGAGAGATTGAATTTGAAATCTCTCTTATACCTGATACTCAACCTATCTCTATCCCTCCGTATAGGATGGCACCAGCTGAGTTACGAGAGTTAAAGGTACAGTTGCAAGAACTGTTAGATAAAGTATTTATTCATCTTAGTACTTCACCATGGGGTGCACCTGTCTTATTTGTCAGGAAAAAGGATGGGTCGATGCGGTTGTGCATTGACTATAGACAACTAAATAAGAGGACAATAAAGAACAAGTATCCTCTACCAAGAATAGATGATCTCTTTGATCAGTTACAGGGTTCAACTGTGTATTCCAAGATTGATTTAAGATCTGGATACCATCAGTTGAAAATTAAAGATACAGATATTCCTAAGACATCTTTTCGAACTAGATACGGGCATTATGAATTCTTAGTCATGCCTTTTGGACTAACAAATGCCCCAGTAGCCTTCATGGATCTCATGAATAGAGTATTCAAGGAGTTCTTAGATCACTTTGTAGTAGTCTTTATTGATGATGTGCTTATTTACTCCAAGGATAAGTATCTGCATGAACATCATCTCAGTAAGGCACTTGAAACTCTAAGGAAGAACAAAATGTATGCTAAATATAGCAAATGTGACTTCTGGCTATCTGAAGTATCTTTCTTAGGCCATGTTATTTCTGGGGAAGGTATATCAGTTGATCCTACAAAGGTTAGTGCGGTGATGAGTTGGGAACGCCCGAAGACACAGAAATACGATCTTTTCTGGGTTTAGCTGGATATTATAGAAGATTCGTGAAGGACTTTTCACGGATAGCATTGCCAATGACTAGACTAACTCAAAAGGAGGTCCCATTCTTATGATCTGATACATGTGAAGTGATGAATCCACGATTCATCGCTTTATTCTTTTATTTTAGCCTCTTTTCCTTAGTCAAATACCTGTAAAGTATCATTAATTTCATGAAATTACCATTTTGCTTGCATTTGTTAATTATGCATTTTTAACACTTTTTGTACATAAATAAAAGAATAAAGAAGAAAAGAAAAAGAAAAGGAGGTATTTATGCAATAAATACAGACTGACCTAAACCCCGAGAGAAGGTCAAGACTGGACCTGATCGACCAAGAATAAAGTAGGGGGAGATAGGGTCGTTTGTCAGAAAAAGCCAAAAATATTTTGTACACACTTTTTATGTATATTTGTACAAGACTTACATTATTTTATTTGTACATAATTTGACCTCAAACTAATTACTTTTGTAAATGAAAGTTGTAAATAAAATTATGTTGTAAATAATAAAAATATTTGTAAAATAAAATATTGTATATATTGCAAATAATTACACCCAGAAAAAGCCGCAAAGTAATAATTGAAACATCAATTCCGGCTCCATACAAGCTCAAATTGAACTAAACTCACTTCCATCGTACTATGAATAAAATTATCTTTCAAATGGCTATAGTTTCGTATTTTTTGGAGTTACGGTTAAAAAGTCGGATTTCTGGGGTGTATTGTGTAGTTTACCCATATATTTGTTGTATATAATTATTAATATTTATTTTTACATAATGTATATATTTGTAAATATTGTTTTCAATAAAAATAAAAATTAAAAATTAAAAATTAAAAAATCTTTTATAAAAATTATTTCCTTATTTGAACTTATGTACATTGCATTATATGTATATAATATATGTAACTAACTAACTTCCTTTTATAAAAAAACACTAAAAAATTAATTATCTAACATTAATTAATTAATTTAATTTAATTCCGAATTTTGTATTTAATTATTTGATTTTATTTAATTTATTTGATTTTATAACATGTCATATATATTAGATTTGATTTCATGCCTTTAATGGCCACCATTAAGGTGGCTAATTAATTTCCAATTAATTTATTTATTTATTTATTTATTTATTCCGAATTTCGTAATTAATTATTTAATTAATCTATTAATATAATTATTTTATTAATTCACCCAATAAAAACTTTCCGCATTTGTCCATACCTTCCTTATTCATTTTTTCTCTCTTTTTAATGGGCTTCTCCTCCCTCATTCAAACTTGATCAATCTTTGGCGGAGAGGAGCCCTATTTCCGAGAGGTTTCTTGTTGAAGAGGGTCCTAGCCTCCGATCCGGTCGGTGACAGCGATTTGAGCTTCGTCGAGGCCATCATGGCGTGTCCGAACCCCAAGGTGAAATCCACTTTATTTCATGTCTTTTCCTAGGTAAATCGTAGGTTTAATTTTGCGTAGGTGTAGTGAGTAGTTTTTAGATTAAAAATCCCAAAATTTCACCGCACTTTGATCCGCCCCCGACACCGATTTTTCATCTCAACTTCTCGATCCCCACATTGCTTTTTCTACCTCACGCGATCTTCCACCTCCGGTCACGCACGGTGACCGGAGACACGGATCTATTCCATCGTATCATAAGATCCGCCCATTCACCAACTTCATTATGTTTATAAATAAATGAAATATATATATATATATATATGTATCTTGTTTTCTAACCCTTGTTTTTGCAAGATATAATAAAAAAAATAAATAAAATTTTTGTTATCTTTAACATTTGTTTTGCAGGTATGATAAAAAGAAAATAAAAAATTTTGCTTTTGTATCTAACATTTTGTTTTGCAGGACAAGGAAAATATATTAAAAAATTAAAAAAATCTCTTCCTCTCAATTTACATCTGTTGTTTAAAAAAATTTGAAAAAAATATATATTTTTTCTTTCCTTTGTTATCATTTCTGTGCATACAAATAAAAATAAAAAAAATAAAAAAAACAAAAAAAAAACTTGCAGCAGCAGCAGGACGTCACCCTCGCCGCCGCTTGGACGAGTCCACCGCGGCCTTCTAGCCGCCGTCAACCCTCCAGCGGGCGGCGGCGCCACCCTGCCCCTCCTCCAGCACCGCCATGAGGGTGGCTGCGCCCGCGGTTCGTCACCCCCACCATCGGTCGGCGCCGCTCCAGACCTCCGAGGCCGCCTCCCTCCAGATCGTGCCGCCCCCGGTCACAGCCCTGCCGCGCGGCCCTGCATCCCAGCCGCGTGACGCCCCGCACCCCAGGTGCCCGTCCTGCCGCGAGCCACTCCACCGCCCGTGTAACTCCCTCCGCCTCACCTAGGCGTGCACCAGCGCCCCCAGGTCGTCGGCGCGGCACCTCCTACTGCCCAGCACCTTCCTCCTGTGGTGGCGGCGGCGCCGCCTGCGCCCCCGTGCTCCAGTGGTCGCGCTCGCTCCAGGCCACTCCAGCAGCTCGAGCCGCACGCCGCGTGCGACACCGACCGCACTGCTCCTTCGCCTCCTCCGCCGAAGTCCACCTCCGCGCATCGCCGCCGTCCGTGTGCGCGTGCATGAGCGTCGTCCTCCTCCAGCCCGTTGGCGGCGACGACTCCATGCCTCTTCCCCTTTGCTTTGGAAACAAAGGATACCCTCTAGTGGGTTAAGGGATAAGTCTGGCCATGTGCTCCCACCACATTTATCTCGAAGAAGACGCCAATCCCTCACGTGAGTTCCAGCGAAGGCTGAACCCGAATCTTCGAGAAGTGGTTATGAAGGAAATATCTAAGTGGTGGAGAACCGATTTTATCTACCCCATCTCTGACTCTAAGTGGGTTAGTCCATTGCATGTGGTACCCAAGAAGACGGGTATCACCATAGTTGTGAATGAGTCTGGAGAGGAGATAGCCACCCGAGTACCCACTTCTTGGAGGGTCTATGTGGACTACAGACGATTGAGTCAGGCCACCAAGAAGGACCACTTCCCGCTACCATTCATAGATCAGATCATTGAGAGATTAGCTGTGAAGAGTTACTACTTCTTTCTGGATGGGTACTCGGGATACAATCAAGTGGCAATAGCGCCTGAAGACTAAGAGAAAACAACGTTCACCTGTCCATTTGGGACGTATGCTTTTCGATGGATGCCCTTTGGATTATGTAATGCCCCAGCTACATTCTAGAGGTGCATGCTCTCTATTTTCTCGGACATGGTTGGTGAATTTTTAGAGGTCTTCATGGATGACTTCTTGGTTTATGGTGACAGTTTCGATGCATGTCTTGATTACCTAGACCGAGTACTTCAGCGCTGCATTGAGGTCAACTTAGTCTTGTCTTGGGAGAAGAGTCACTTCATGGTGACTCAGGGGACGGTCCTTGGCCACGTCATCTCCAACAGGGGCATGGAGGTCGACCCGACCAAGGTGGATATCATCAAGAAGCTCAATCCACCGTCCAATATACGATAATTGTGGTCTTTTCTGGGGCATGTCGGTTTTTACCGACGGTTCATACAGGAATTCAGCAAAATTGCCCGACCGCTCACAGATTTGTTGACGAAAGACACCGAGTTCCTTGTAGATGATAAGTGTCTTGCATCATTTGAGACTCTCAAGAATCTAGTTGTCGAGGCTCCTGTCCTTCAGCCGCCTGATTGGTCTCTTCCATTCGAGATCATGACGGATGCTTATGATTTATCCATAGGGACTGTGCTAGGACAGAGGAGAAATGGAGCGCCTTTTGCCATTCACTACGCTAGCCGAACAATGGATGCCGCTCAGCGGAATTACACAGTCACAGAGAAGGAGATGCTAGCTGTAGTCTTTGCCTTGGATAAGTTTCGATCTTACATTCTTGGATCTAAAGTGACTATCTATACTGACCACACCACCATCCGATACTTAATGGCAAAGAAGGATGCCAAAGCCAGATTGACTAGATGGATCCTTCTACTCCAGGAGTTTGATATAGAGATTAAGGATAAACCCAGAGTCAAAAATGTTGTGGCGGATCACCTCTCCCGTTTAGAGAACCTTGAGGATTCGGATCAGATTACACCTATTACAGAGACTTTTCTAGATGAGGCGATCCTTGCAATCACCTCACTTCCATGGTACGCTGATATTGTGAACTACCTTGTCACAAAGAAGGTCCCACAAGATTGGCCCAGACAGCGACTTGAGACCTTTCTTGCAAAAGCCAAGTCGTACCATTGGGAGAATTCCATTCTTTATCATGAAGGAGGGGATAGCATCTGGAGACGGTGTGTTCCTCAAGAAGAGCAACATAGTGTCCTCACCTATTGCCACAAGCTTGAGGCAGGAGGACATCATTCTGGGAGACGGACAGCACAGAAGGTGCTTCAATCCGGCCTTTGGTGGCCTACCATCTTCAAGGATTCAGATAAATTCGTGAAGAGGTGTACTGACTGTCAGAAAATGGGCACTTGTGGACAGAGAGATATGATGCCGATGCAGCCCATTCATTTCTGTGAGGTTTTTGACGCATGGGGCATCGATTTCATTGGCCCATTTCCTAAGAGTCAAGGATTTGAGTATATCTTGCTTGCTGTAGATTATGTGAGTCGTTGGGTTGAGGCCATCCCCGCTCGAACTGCAGATGCTAATACCGTTTGCAAATTCTTGAGGAAAAATATCATTTCACGTTTCGGGGTACCTAGAGTGTTGATATCATACGGGGGGACTCATTTTATCAATGACAAGGTAAGGGCCCTTGCTAACGAGTTCAGCATAGATCATAGAGTTGCCACTCCTTATCATCCACAGACGAATGGTCTTGCTGAGGTTCCTAACAGGGAGATTAAGACTATATTGCAGAAGGTAGTCCGCCCAGACCGAAAGGATTGGTCACAGCTTTTGGACTCGGTCTTGTGGGCATATCGGACATCCTTCAAGACTCCATTGGGTACATCTCCATTCCGACTCATTTATGGCAAGCCATGCCACTTACCAGTTGAGCTGAAGCATAAGTCACTATGGGCTCTTACTGAAATATTTTTGGATCCAGAGAGTGTAGGAGATCAGAGAAAAGTAGAATTGGCAGCCTTGGAGGAACTTAGAGATACAGCCTTTTCGAGTAGCCTGCAGTATAAGGAACGAGTGAAGATATGGCATGATTCTCACATCAGCCATAAGCAGTTTGAACCAAATCAGAAAGTATGGTTATTCGATGCCAGGCTAAAGCTATTTCCAGGGAAGTTGCAGAGTAAGTGGAAGGGACCATACTTGGTCCGGAAGGTGCACGACAATGGCAGCATTGATATATCTGAGATGTCATCAGAATCCATCTTCCGAGTTAACGGTCAGCGCCTGAAGCCATATCTAGATCATGATCCGCTGATTTTCGATGTTGCCCCGATTCATTTTGCATGAGATGTAGTCTTTGACTCATCATTTGCATCTCATGCCTGATTTTCACTTCCTCTCACAACTGTATAGATCCAGATGTCCATATCACACATTCTTTTGTCTAACACCCCATTTTTATCTTATGATTATGCTATACTTAGGGTGTACTTTACCCTAAGTATAGGGGGGATGTCAGACTTGTGATTATTCTTTTGATTCTTTTTACCTATGTTTTGCTGCCTATACTTAGGGATATTTTACCCTAAGTATAGGGGAGGCAGACTCCGTATATTCATCTCCTCGATTTTCCCCTTATGTACAGTCTGCTATACTTAGGATTACTTGATCCTAAGTATAGGGGGATCACCGACTTCTATTGATTATATTCTTTTATTCGTCATTGTAGTATATTATTCTTGTCACTTTTCTATACAAAGCACGAGTTATGTCTTTCTTTTCAGTTCTTTGATCACTATGAGGACATAGTTCGAGCTAAGTATAGGGGGGTGTCATATATATGGTATATATACTTTAGCCATAACTCATACTTTCATATATTACTTTTTTTAATATGGCTAAAACACTGTGTAAATACTCAAAAAAATCTTAAAAAAAACTTGTAAAAAAATGAAAATGAATTTAAAAAAACCAACTCTGTATATACTTGTATAAATTACTCAAGTTGTTAATTCTTGCATCTCATTCTTGTAAAATAATCAACTCACTCTTGTGTAAATATGTATCTTTTTCCTTATTAAAAAAATGTGTATACTTGTATATAGTACTAACTTTTTGCATTAAAAAAAACTTTTCGCATATTCATCGTCATTTTTAAAAAATCCATAAAAAATTTAAAATTTTGAAAATTGTTTCACAAAAAGATTTTTGTTTTCTTTTCCTTGCATGTACGTATTTGCTTGCATTTGCATGAGCATTTTTCAGGATGATTTTGACATTTAGACTAAGTCTGGAATAAATTTGAAGAATGGAGCTTAGTTGGACTTTAATGCACTTAATTTCAGAGGAACCTTATAAGATTTGGAGTTAAGACTTTTCATGTCCTAGTGAATTAATTCTTTGAGTCCATAAGACTATGTTCACATGTCATCTTGATGAGTCTAAGTAGAATATTTAACAACACACACATGATTCTTTCAGACTGTGGCTTACCTTGGACACTGCACTTTACACATAGCTCTTCATGGATGAGGTAGTGAGGGAGCAGAATCTTTTGGCTTGGGGTAGCATACGAGGATAGTACATCTAGGCGGAACCTCTCATCCTCCTCTAGGGAGGGAAGTGCGTCTCAACCTAGTCTGGTGATGTTGAGGTCTAAAGACAGGAGCTGGGGGGTTGCAATAATGCTTCAAAAGAGGGATAGTCTACTGGCTCAAGAAGAAAAACTCCTTATGTACATGCTGCACCTTGTATATATTGTCAAAAAAAAAGGAAAAAAATGCAAAATCTCCAAAAGTGGACAAGCATGATAGAAAAGCAAAATGCCTGTGAAAAAAAAAAAGAATAAGAGTTTCAAAGTCATATATTTGTGAGCTTGCAGTGGGTGACATGGCTACACTGGTCATGCATCCAAGGATAGGTAACTACACTGGTTACCGTCCATTCTCTTCTCCATCCACTCTTCTTGAGCTGGTTGTACTTCAACTTAGAAGGGAATATCCCCGCTCCTCAAGGAAAGAGTTGTCAGACCGGGTTATTTGAGTTACCTTGTTGAGAGAGGATGTTTCTTTGCTACTTTTGAGATGAGGAGCTATATTTAACTTACACGTACAAGTAAGAATTCATAGTCATAAGAATTTGTGTATGTAGACTTGTTCTGATTTGACTGTTGAGGAGACCTGAATAGGAGTCCTATGGAACTTAGAGGATGTTAGGTTTTAATTCCATGTCCCATTAAGGTTCCGACACACCAATAATCCAAAGGTCCGACAGAGCTCCAACCTACATTTTTATGAAGATAAGTTTGAAAATCAACATTGTTCTAACTTCTTTCCTTTTTCTTTTCTTTATTTTTATTTCACTTATTTTTCAAATAAGTGTTTGCTAAGGGACTAGCAAAGGTAAAGTATAGGGGAATGATGAATCCACGATTCATCGCCTTTATTCTTTTATTTTAGCCTCTTTTCCTTAGTCAAATACCTATAAAGAACCATTAATTTCATAAAATTATCATTTTGCTTGCATTTATTAATTATGCATTTTTAACACTTTTTGTACATAAATAAAAGAATAAAGAAGAAAAGAAAAAGAAAAGGAGGTATTTATGCAATAAATACATACTGACTATAAACCCCGAGAGAAGGTCAAGACTTGACCTGATCGACCAGGAATAAAGTAGGGGGAGATAGGGTCGTTTGTCAGAAAAAGCCAAAAATCTTTTGTACACATTTTTTATGTATATTTGTACAAGACTTACATTATTTTATTTGTACATAATTTGACCTCAAACTAATTACTTTTGTAAATAAAAGTTGTAAATAAAATTATGTTGTAAATAATAAAAATATTTGAAAAATAAAATATTGTATATATTGCAAATAATTACACCCAGAAAAAGCCGCAAAGTGATAATTGAAACATCAATTCCGGCTCCATACAAGCTCAAATTGAACCAAACTCACTTCCATCGTACTATAAATTAAATTATCTTTCAAATGGCTGTAGTTTCGTATTTTTTGGAGTTACGGTTAAAAAGTCGGTTTTCTGGGGTGTATTGTGCAATTTACCCATATATTTGTTGTATATAATTATTAATATTTATTTTTACATAATGTATATATTTGTAAATATTGTTTTCAATAAAAATAAAAATTAAAAAAATTAAAAATGGAAAAAATCTTTTATAGAAATTAGTTCCTTATTTGAACTTATGTATATTGTATTATATGTATATAATATATGTAACTAACTAGCTTCCTTTTATAAAAAAAACACTAAAAATTAATTATCTAACATTAATTAATTAATTTAATACAATTCCGAATTTTGCATTTAATTATTTGATTTTATTTAATTTATTTGATTTTATAACATGCCATATATATTAGATTTGATTTCATGCCTTTAATGGCCACCATTAAGGTGGCTAATTAATTTCCAATTAATTAATTTATTTATTTAATTTATTTATTATGAATTTCGTAATTAATTATTTAATTAATTTATTAATATAATTATTTTATTAATTCACCCAATAAAAACTTTCCACAATTGTCCATACCTTCCTTTTTCATTTTTTTCTCTCTTTTTAATGGGCTTCTCCTCCCTCATTCAAACTTGATCAATCTTTGGCAGAGAGGAGCCCGATTTCCGAGAGGTTTCTTGTTGAAGAGGGTCCTAACCTTCGATCCGGTCGGTGACAGCGATTTGAGCTTCGTCGAGGCCATCATGGCGTGTCCGAACCTCAAGGTGAGATCCACTTTATTTCCTGTCTTTTCCTAGGTAAATCGTGGGTTTAATTTTGCGTAGCTGTAGTGAGTAGTTTTTAGATTAAAAATCCCAAAATTTCACCGCACTTTGATCCGCTCCCGATACCAATTTTTCATCTCAACTTCTCGATCCCCACATTGCTTTTTCTACCTCACGCGATCTTCCACCTCCGGTCACGCACGGTGACCGGAGCCACGGATCTATTCCATCGTATCTAAGATCCGCCCATTCACCAACTTCATTCTGTTTATAAATAAATGAAATATATATATATATATATATATATATATCTTGTTTTCTAACCCTTGTTTTTGCAAGATACAATAAAAAAATAAATAAATTTTTTGTTATCTTTAACATTTGTTTTGCAGGTATGATAAAAAGAAAATAAAAAAATTTGCTTTTGTATCTAACATTTTGTTTTGCAGGACAAGGAAAATATAAAAAAACATATTAAAAAATTAAAAAAAATCTCTTCCTCTCAATTTACATCTGTTGTTTAAAAAAATTTGAAAAAAATATATATTTTCTTTCCTTTGTTATCATTTCTGTGCATACAAATAACAATAAAAAAATAAAAAAAAATAAAAAAATAAAAAATCTTGCAGCAGCAGCAGGATGTCACCCCCGCCGCCGCCTGGGCGAGTCCACCGCAGCCTCCTAGCCGCCGTCAACCCTCCAGCGGGCGGCGGCGCCACCCTGCCCCTCCTCCAGCGTCGCCAGGAGGGCGGCTGCGCCTGCGGTTCGTCACCCCCACCATTGGTCGGCGCCGCTCCAGACCTCCGAGGCCGCCTCCCTCCAGATCGCGTCGCCCCCGGTCACAACCCTGCCGCACGGCCCCGCATCCCAGCCGCGTGACGCCCCGCGCCCCAGGTGCCCGTCCTGCCACGAGCCACTCCGCCGCCCATGTAACTCCCTCCGCCTCACCTAGGCGCGCACCAGCGCCCCCAGGTCATCGGTGCGGCACCTCCTGCCGCCCAACACCTTCCTCCTGTGGTGGCGGTGGCGCCGCCTGCGCCCCTGCGCTCCAGTGGCCACGCTCGCTTCAGGCCACCTCCAGTAGATCGAGCCGCGCGCGACACCGACCGCACCGCTCCTTCGCCTCCTCCGCCGACGGCCACCTCCGCGCGTCGCTGCCGTCCGTGTGCGCGCGCGTGAGCGCCGTCCTCCTCCAGCCTGTTGGCGGCGGCGGCTCCATGCCTCTTCCCCTTTGCTTTGGAAACGAAGGATACCCTCTAGGATTTGGCTTTTGATTAAAAAAGGGAGAAATTACAATTGATGTCCCTAGAATTCTGAAAAAAAGAGAAAAGTTGCAATAAATACTCTCAGAGTTTTGAGAATTGCAGAAGAGTCCTCCTCTCCAGAACGTCACATGCGTAGCACATGATCCTTACTGGGTAAATTTCACTCTTTAGTCAGAACTTTTGTTTTTATTATTCATTTGATGCAAAAACATTGAATATCTGCATTTTAGTCCCTGTATTGCAGACTTGGATTATGCATGTTCTCTTTGATTAAATAAATATTTTTATTGCTCGAAAAATTTTGCAAAAATTTGTGTATGCTCCTGCAAGAGTGTTTGTCATTGTATAAATTTTTCATCAATTTTTGCTGCCATTTGACATTTTTAAAAAATAAAAAACAGTGCCTTTTTGCATGTCCAAACTTTGAAAATTCATAAAAACTCACAAAATAGTCTAAAAATTCCACAAAAATATATGTAGCTCTATTTTGGTGTCTTTTAATATCTAACCATTTTTTGTGCATTTTCCTTTTATAAAACTCAAAAAAATTTTAAAATACGAAAAATCTTAAAAAAATTATAGACAATTATAGAAAAATCTAAAAATTCTGATCTTGGTCTCTATTTGTAGATATTTCTTTGTAGTGTCTTTTAAAAATAATTCTTAGGTATTTTGAACTCTTAAAGGTTTTTTAAATTGAAAAATACTCCTGGCTGTGAATAGTCTCTTTATTTTCCACAGTTTTATTTTTCGAAAATCACAAAAATATCAGAAAAATCCGAAAAAATTAACAAAAATACTTTAAAATATATAAAACACAAAAATATTTTCTTTTTAATTTTTTGTTTATTTTTGACCTTTTTGAAAAATCCAAAAAGAGTGTGGTATTTTGTGTTTTTATTCTTTGTATCTTATTTTGAAAAAAAATTCAAAAAATTCAAAAACCATTAAAAAATATTTTCGAAATTTGACTATAGAGTTTTTCAAACGTGCTCCTTGTGTTCGACCCTGGTCGCTATACCAGGTAAAAAGAATAGCGAAAGCCGCTTACATTTCTTGTTTTTATTGATTTATTTTTTTTTGAGTGGTTAAATTTATTTTCTCGTTGACCGAATCCCATGGTTGAGAACGGCGACAATTTTTTAATATTATTTTCCCTCTCTCGACCGCGTCGGATTTCGCGTCATCATGAAGCTAGTTTTCAGAAACTGAAAGAATGCCTAACATCTGCACCCATCCTTACTCTACCCTCCAGGAGTGAAGGATTCACAGTGTACACTGACGTATCTAAAGAAGGACTTGGGGCGATTCTTATGCAACATGGTAAGGTAGTTGCGTATGCATCACGACAGCTCAGGACACATGAAAAGAACTACCCAACACATGACCTTGAATTAGTTGCTGTAGTTTTTGCTTTAAAGATATGGAGACATTACCTTTATGGTATTACTTTTGCAATCTTCACTAATCATAAAAGCTTGAAATATCTATTTGATCAGAAGGAACTCAATATGAGACAGAGACGGTGGCTAGAGTTGCTGAAAGACTATGATTGCACTATCTCCTACCACCCTGGTAAGGGAAACGTCGTAGCAGATGCCCTTAGCAGAAGAACTTATTCGCCTGGGTTAGTGAGTGCTATCCATTTCTGGGGTTTACTATCAACGTTGAGTGAATGGAAACCATTTGATAATAGTGTTGATACTATAACTATTCCTCATCGATACAAACCAGAGATCTGGGATAAAATAAAGAAAGGACAGGAGGATGATCCAGTCCTTAAAGACTTGAGACAACAACTTGAGAAGAATGAGATAGAAGGATTCCATATACAAGATGGATTACTATATAACCATCACAGAGATTGTATATCAGACATACCTGAACTGAGGAAAGACATTTTACGTGAAGCTCATTGTTCTAGATTATCTATTCATCCAGGAATTACAAAGATGTATAAGGATCTTCATTCATACTTTTGGTGGCCAGGAATGAAGAAAGATGTTGTTGAGTTTGTGAATGCATGTTTCACTTGCCAGCAGGTAAATGCTTCACACCAAAAGCCACCAGGATTATTACAACCCCTCCCTATACCTGAATGGAAATGGGAAAGCATTTCTATGGATTTCGTTACTGGCTTACCTCAGACGACTGGTAGTAAAGATAGTATCTGGGTTATAATAGATCGTCTGACAAAGGTAGCACACTTCATTCCGATAAGCTTATCTTTCACTCCAGACCAGCTTGCTGAGTTATATATTACACATGTGATTCGCCTCCATGGTATCCCGAAGGAAGTAGTTTCTGATCGAGATTCACGATTCACCTCACACTATTGGGAGAACTTCATGAAAGTCTTAGGTACATAACTATGCTTGAGTACAGCATATCATCCACAAACAGATGGTCAGTCAGAACGTACGATTCAGACACTAGAGGATATGCTACGAGCATGTGCCTTAGAATGGAAGGGATCGTGGATTAAACATTTGCCTCTTGCAGAATTCACCTACAATAATAGTTACCATACAAGTATTGGCATGGCACCATTTGAAGCACTATATGGACGAAAGTGTACTACTCCTTTGTGTTGGCAAGAGGTCGGAATAAAGAACCTTTATGATTCAGATAGACTTCAGGAGACACGGGAAGCTGTAGAACTTGCTAGAAAAAGACTATTAACTGCTCAGAGTCGCCAGAAAAGTTATAGTGATACAAGGCGAAGAGACCTTGAATTTGAGGTAGGTGACTTTGTATTTCTCAAAGTATCACCTATGAAGGATGTTCAGAGGTTTGGCTTGCATGGGAAGTTAGCACCCAGGTTCGTGGGTCCCTTTGAAATTATTCAACGGATTGGAAAAGTTGCCTATAGACTTGCACTTCCTCCACCTCTTTCGGCAATACATGATGTATTTCATGTATCAAATCTGAGAAAGTACATTAGGGATCCAGAGCATAAGATAAGTTATGATGATTTACATGTTGAGCCAGACTTGACATACCAAGAGATACCTGTGCAAACACTTGAAAGGGATATCAAGAAGTTGAGAAATAAAGAGGTGCCTCTAGTTAAAGTATTGTGGCGAAACCAAGAGTTTGAAGAAGCCACATGGGAACCTGAGGTAGAAATGAGAGAGAAATACCCGTACTTGTTTGAATGATAACATTATGTATTATGTATATGTTCATTTTAAATGACATGACGTTCATTCTCTTTAAGGTTGTTATGGTTTCAATCCTCTTTAAGGTTGTTATGCCTGCATTTCTAGTCTCAAGGACAAGACTTCCTTTAAGGTTGTTATAATTGTAAAGCCTTGAACTTGGCATATCTCGGATCCTATATAATAAGATCCGTCTCGTCAAGAGAAAACCAACGAAATTTGTTTCGTGTGAATCGGCCTTCGTTTCGAATTGTTATGATTTTCGAAGAAAGAGAAGTCATTAATCCATAATGACTGTCATTAAGACTAATTAAACATGATTAAAGAAATTAATGATGATTGAAAGCCACTAATGATCATTAATAAACACTAATCAATAGTTAACAAAAGATAAGCGTAAGCCGCGAAAGTTAAATCGTGATTAGTGAAAGTTAATCACGATTAGTGTTAATTAAGCGTCATTAGCGAATCCAGAATCCTCTGGAATGTTTTAACTTAAGCCCCAAGTTTGGGATAGGTTTTGACCAAAACCATTGGCCAAAACCATGGGCTGCTAAACCATGGCTAAGGCCTAAACCATGGTTTTCTAACCATGGTTAGTGGTTTTCTAGAGCCTATAAATAGACCCCCCTACCCATTCATTCTCTACAACTTCCACTACCACCACCACCCCAAGGGCTAGGGTCGAGAGGTTGGGAGGAGGAGTGGGAGGCGAGGGAGGAGCGCTAGCGAAGCGCTGCCGAGAGAACGAGGAGGAGAAAGGTATGATCCTCTCTTAGTTGCCACGTAAGCTAGGCTTTCAATTCATACTCTTGTTCTTCCAAGTTTTGTTCTTGATTCATCTTTCTTTCTGATTCATTTTTCTGTTGTGGTTCGAGGAGAAATCTGTGTAACACCCTACTTAGGTGCGGGCGGCTATGCATGTCAGTGACCCTATGATTCGTCACACGTTCACTCATCTAAGACGCGTGGTGTCTACTGATTCTCCATCGTTTATGTTTCTATTCTTCGCATTATGATTTTATAGTTATTTTGATGGAGAAATTTGTATAATACCCTACTTAGGTGCGGGCGGCTATGCACGTCAGTGACCCTGTGATTCGTCACACGTTCACTCACCTAAGATGTGTGGTGTCTACCGGTTCTTCATCTCTTGTTGTTGAGTATATTCTTTCAGTTTTGTTGTTATTTTCCTCTCGATTGATTTTATAGAGGAAATTCTTTTCGTTTTTTATTTTGAAATATGTCCCGATATAAGGGGAAACTCTGCCAAAATTTTCCAAGAAATATGTCCCGATATAAGGGGAAACTCTGCCGAAATTTTCCGAGAAATATGTTCCGATATAAGGGGAAACTCTGCCGAAATTTTAAGAGAAAATATGTTCTTGACGTTCTTCGTGTTCTTCGCGTTCTTCGCGTTCTTCGTTTGTTCTTCGCGTTCTTAACATGTTCTTAGCGTTTTGATACGAAAAATGAAATTCGATCTTTTCAGGAGCCTTAAAATAGCCTTTCTAAAAACGAAACTCGATAAAGCCTTGCATACACGAGAGAGAGCTCAATTAGGTAACGAAATCCTTCCTTTTGCTGTTGGGTTTTCATAAGAAATTATTGAAATTCTTGATTTTGTGTTCTTTACTACGAAGAACCCTAATTTTGGCTATTTTTGAAAAAGTCTGAATAATTACTCTGTGATTCCCACTAAAATAAGGTTTACGCATCAAATTGATTGGTTGGCTTTGAAAGTTTGGGTTTGGGAGTTAAAACAGGCATAAATACGAGTATATATGCTTATGAATAATATATACGTGAGTCTATACTAAGTATTGTTGATTATGCAAATCGAAGACTTAATGAAAGAATTACATCATGTGAATTGATGTGGTTTGAGTTGGATCCTGAAAAGGATCGTGTGTCACGTTAAGGATGACTGGGAGTAGTACTACAGGTCGGGCATGCAACCTGTAGGTTTGTCGGAAGGAATCCGTATTGGCGTTTCCCTACCTAGGTGGTACACGGTTGCCCTATTATGATAAGTGCGCACAAAATGAATGTTTTGCAACGTGTGGTATCGGCAACCAATATATTCGGGTTGGAACGACGGAAGATGTGGCCGTGTCATGTGGAGGCACGGGTGGTTCAATAGCGGCTGGGTCACAATAACATGTATTTAAAGCCGCTAGGTTATATGATTACATGTTAGCCTGAGGTTTTAAGCAACTGAGTTCTCGAGGACGGTGTGCTCATTTGTTTTTCCGGGCTGAGGGTTGAGACCCTGTTTAATAAAAGAAAAGGAAATTGTCAGGGTAGTATTGGAGGATTGGTTGAGGCTACGTGCGGCGGCATAAGCTTACCAATATCAACACAATCTCCAATCCCGAAGCATCCACAGCTTCGGAGTCCAAGAATGGTGGGGTTCCCCTGGACTAATCCCTGATGTTGAAAAGAAAGGAATAGGACTTAAATCAATGAAAAGGAATGAAATTGTTGTGATATCAAGTTTTGAAAAAATCACACAATTTGTTTGCTTTTCTCTTCTTCGTTACTTAGCATTCGCTAATTTTTATCCTATGATTTATGGAAAACCCAACAGGTATCGGTGAGCCATCGCAAGGACATACAAGACATCCAGCCAGCCACAGTAGCTTTACTCTTTAAGGTAGTTAGTAATCTTTTGTATATTTTCCTTTCAAGCTGATGTACATGTAATGGTTATAGTGGGACAGTGTATCATCTGAACTTTATTTTGTGAATGGAAAAGTGTTGAAATACTTTCTTCCGAGTATTTTTATTTGCAGTACATTTCTGAATGTTAGTTGTGATTGCTGAATAAATTATTGCTGAGTAACTAGATCCGGATATGGGAGGATCCCAAGGTCCGGGAAACGGGGTCGCGACACGAGGGCCGACGCGTTGTCACCAGACGGCTCGGAGGCTAGGCACCCTCTTCAACAAGAAACCTCTCGGAGATCAGGCTCCTCTCCACCAAAGATCGATCAAGGGGTGAATGAGGAGGAGCCCAATAAAAAGAGAAGAAAAATCAAAAATGGAAAATATCTACAAATATGGATGGTGTTTATTGGGTGAATTAATAAAATAATTAAATTAATAAATTAATTAAATAGTTAATTACGAAATTCGGAATAAATAAATTTAGTTAATTAATTAATTAATGAAAATCAATTAACAACCATAATGGTGGCCATATAATGTGTGGAATCAAATCTAAAATACATGGTAACTTATTAAGTCAATTAGTTCACATAATCCAATAAATTGAATAATTAAATATAAATTTCGGAATTAAATTAAATTAAATAAATAAAATTAGATAATTATTTGTTTGGTGATTTATATTTAAGGAAGTTAGTTATATATACATATTATGTACATATAATACAATATGCATATGTACAAATAAGGAAATAATTTTTATAAAAGATTTTTTAATTTTAATTTTTTTAATTTTAAGTTTAATAAAAACAATATTTACAATTATATACATTATATAAAAAAATAAATATGAATAAAATATATACAACAAGTATATGGGAAAACTGCACAAAACATCCCAGAAAAATGACTTTTCAACCGTAACTCCAAAAATTATGAAACCACAACCATTTGAAAGATAATTTAATTTATAGTATGGTGGAAGTGATTTTGGTTCGATTTGAGCTCGTATGAAGCCGAAATGGGTATTTCAATTATTGGTTTGCGGCTTTTTCTGGTGTGATTTTGTCATATATACACTATTTTATTTTACACTTATTTTTATTATTTACAACACATTTTTATTTACATCTTTTCTTTATAAAAATAATTAATTTGAAGTCAAACTATGTACAAATAAAATATAGTAAGTTTTGTACAAATATACATAAAAAAATATTCACAAAATATTTTTGGATTTTTGACAGAAGACCATATCTCTCCCTACTTTATTCCTGGTCGATCGGGTCAAGTCTTGACCTTCTCTCGGGGTTTGAGTCATTCTGTATTTATTACATAAACGCATCCTTTCTTTTCTTTTTCTTTTTTTCTTTATTCTTTTATTTATGTACAAAAAGTGTTAAAAATGCAATTTTAACAAATGCATGCAAAATGGTAATTTTATGCAATTATTGGGTATTTACAGGTGTTTAACTACGGAAATGAAGCTAAAATAAAAGAATAAAGGCGATGAATCATGGATTCCTCATCCACACAAGACATGACCACTTAGTCGCTGCAATGACATCTCTCAAAGACCAATGGACTAAGCAAAAACCATCCTACAAAATAATATGAATCAATGCAAATTGATGTGTGTATAAAAATTTATTATAACCCTACAAACGAGTGTGTATAGTGACAATCAGAGTAGGAAGTCGAACGCAGGGAGATAAGTCGGTGTAGCAGATATATTAATTATAAAAAAAGATTTTTACCCGGCAGGCCCTATAAACTTTGCCAATTACCTTGAAACAACCTAATACCCCCCTCGATCCCGCTAACTTGCCAACTCTTACCCCATGAACCCTCTGGTTAATCTGTTTGAAGTCCGTGGAGGTTCTTGGGGAAATTTATAAGGTAGATGAGGTAATTGCGTTGTGCAAAAGGTCGTAGAGTTAGTTTAAAAAATTTATAGGGTCTGTCAGGTAAAATCCCTAAAAAATAATGAATAAATAATATAGGTGTGTTTTGTACAAGATTTACACAATTAATCAATTAATTGATTAATATTAAGGGTTTAAAAGAATTCCTTTTTTATATATTTTTTTATTTATTATTTTTTATTTTGTTTTTATGTAATTTTCTTATTTCATTTTTCTTTTTAATATAATTATAACTATAATTAAAATTTGCAGAATAAAATATTTTTTCCTTTTTTTTAATATTTTTCTAACATTTTTGTGATTTTCAACAATTTTTGCCATATTTTAGGTATTTTTAAAGTCCAAAATATACAAAATTAGAGACTTTTTAAATAAGTCAAATTGTTTTGAGGTTTAAAAATACTAAATATAGTTAAAAATTCTCAAACTAATTTTTAAAATTTCATGTATATATATACATATATCAAACAAAAACTAATATTTTGTAGTTTTGTGATTTTTTATAATTTTTATAAGGATTTTTAAGAATTTTAAATTTTTAATATTTTTCATTTTCTATCTTAAGGTATTTTGGTATGGAGTTATATAATACTCTAAAAAATGGTATGCATTTTTTTGTGATTTTTGTAAAAAAATTATATTTTTTTTGGAATTTTCTGAATTAGATAGTGAGTAAATGACTACTAGATGAAATTAAATAAATGGAAAATTACATCAAACACCAAAACCAAGCATATAATATGAAGGACCAGTTAATGAGGCATTTTTAGTAATTTTCCCATAATTAATAGATGACAAAAGATATTTTTAATAAATAGAATAAATAAATAAAAATACATGCAGTACAATGACTTACTTGCAAATAAAATCAACTAAAAATGCATTGCTTAACAAGTCCGAGAATATAGGGGGTTGAATGCAATTTTTAGAAAAATAAGTGTGCTTATGCACGTGAGCCTAGTAGGGTCTGAATGGTAAATAATAGAAAATTTGAGGTCCTGAGTGTAAAATATCCCAATATTATTGTAAGCAGAGGAAAGTTTTAGCATTAAAACCAAATACAAAATGGTGGAGGGGCTTGAGTGCAATATATCCAAAAATCGATAGAAGGTAGCGGCTCACAGTGAGCCACGTCAGCTCACTTAAGGTGTATCCAGCGGCTCCGGGAGGCACAATGTCTCGATTTAATTCAAGGTCTAGTATTAGACCTGGGCCTTTATTCTTGACTCAACATTTCCTGGGTGCTTACGAAGAACACCCAAGAACAACCGTGCTGCTTCATTTCGATATTCGAATGATCCTTCGTCCGGCATATATTTGTAGCTCCGATGGGCTCTTCTTCTTCTTGGGACTCCTCCGCATGTAGTGATGGACTCCGGTGATGACAAGGAAGACTGACGATTGCAGACGGCTCCCAGCCACATGGAGCTGCTACAAACATTCAGGAGGGTTCCATATGGGTCTTCTCTCGTCCAACCATGTGCAAAACAACTCCTTGGCTCGAGGGGTATGTCCTTGACCCAAGGGTTAGGCAAAAAGGAAAATAAATGGAGATAGAGGTGGAGCTCCAGTGAATGGCGATAGATGGAGCTCGAGGACCTCGAATCTGTGTAGGATTTAAGGGGGAAACATGGGGGTTTCATGGAGAAATGGGCTAGGATCGAAATGAGCTGATCAGAGGGGTTGGAATAGTGATATAGATGGCATATTTTGGAATGGAGCTGGGCTCCGACAAATTTTTTATTTTTAAAATTATGCTAAAGATGCAAATGAAATTGGAAACTGATGAATCCATGATTCAACATCTTTATTCTTTTATTTCAACTAAAAACTTTGGTTAAACACCAATAAATAATCATTAATTATTATTATTATTTATCGTTCATCCTCTATTTGTTAATAATGTATATTTATCATTCTTTTTGACCAAAATAAAAGAATAAAGAAGAAAAGAAATAAAGAATGATGTATTTATGGAATAAATGAAGACTGACCCAAACCTCGAGAGAAGGTCAAGAATTAACCTAATCGACTAGGAATAAAATAGAAGGATATAGGGTCTATAACTTATAAAAATCAAGTAAAGCATATCTCACTTGTACAAATTTCTCCATTTTCCACTTTGTACATATTTTCACCTATTTTATTCATCAATAAAACAACCTCAAATAAAATTTATTCCTTCTTAAAAGTTGTTCATAATAATGTATATTAATTTATAAAAAATATCAAAAAAATTATTTAACCAATAAATAAATAAATAAATACAATGAACCTAAAATTCCTAAATGTCCAACTTTCTAGGTTCATAACTATTTATAAAAAACTTCAAATTTGACCAAACTCACTTTTAAACTTCATTTTTTAATTAATACTGTTTATGAAAAATACCAAAAAAATCAAGGAATAAATCATGTGAGTTTTGGCGTTTGGACCCCTTTGTATACATGTACATTATGAATATAAAACTTATTTATTTTCTGTCTAATTATTTATAAATCCAAATAACTTAATTATTTTCTAAAATGTTCATAAAAATCACTAGAAAGATACAAAAGTATGATTTAAAAATAGTTGTGAATAAATATCAATAAATCTCAAAATGTAAAAACCGTAAAGCCTAACTTCCAAACCTCAAAACTCGGTCGTATGACTTCAATTTGGGTTTACTCACTTTTAAAGTTCGTTTTGTAAAAATATCTTTCAAGTAAAAGCGATTTCACTAAAATCAGAGTTAATATGCAAAAAGTAGATTTTGGGACCCTATTGGTATACTTGTACATATGTGTATATTGTATATAATTTCATATATTTGTTTTCTTGTATATTTGTGCACATATTGTATTTTATTAATATTTTGTATATTTATTTTAATTATATAAAATAAAAATAAAATCAGAAAATCAGAAAATAATCAAAAATAAAATAGAATATTTATTGTATATATATTTTATACCTATGAATGAAGGTTTTTATTTATTAAACCATATTTATTTAATTTATCTAATTTAAAAAAATCACCATAAAATAATTTATTAAATTATTAACATTATTTATTTTCGTTTTTTTGTAATTTCAAATCATTTCCCGATTTATTTCATATATTCTTTATTTAATCTGTTGCTTCATCTTCCCCCCACAAACCTAAATAATCTGGTCGTCGAGTCGTTTTCTCCCCATTTCCTGTTTACATTTTCTTACATACAAAAAAAATAAAAAATTTATCATTTTCTATGATTATAGTAAAACAGTAAAATAATAAAAAAAAGGCAGGTCTGCAGCGGGTCGCCACCCCCATCGCACCTCTCCTCGCACGGCCGCGCGCAGGAGCTCCACCAGCGACCAGCGGCGCCGCGCCATCGAAGCCGTGCACACCGTGTGCGCCAGCCGTCCCTCCGCCTTCGTGTGGTGCAGCGCCGCCCCCATTCCGCTCAACGAGCGCACGCCCCAAGCCGACTACCTCCAGCCTTCGCGTCCCGACATGCGCCCTCCACCACAGGCGGCCCGCGCGCAGGCCATCCCCGCGTAGACGCGTGTCGACCGCCTCCTGCCTCTCACAAGCCCACATGCGTGGCCTGCGCGGCGCGCCCTTCTCCAGGTCGTTCCCTCCCCCACGCACGCGCGAACCTCTACCAGCTCCAGTGACGCACAGCTGCCAACCGCCGCGCCGCCCGAAGCTCCTATGCCGCCATCTCCGACACCGATCTCCTTCGAACATCGTGCCCTTGACACCTTTGGTGGGCGGTGGCACCATTTCCCCCTTTGCCATCAACGAAGAAGCCCTAGGGGAAGGTTGAATTAAAAAAAGAACAATTACAACAAAGCCCCTGAGAATTTTCATAATTGCAAGAAGGCCACTTCTCCGGAAGGTCATGTGCTTGGTACATGTTTATTAGGTAATTTGCGATATTTATCATGTAGTTTATTTCTGTTAACCATTTCATGCAAAAACTTTGAATAAATTGTATTTTGGCCATTGTGAATTCCTGAACAATGAATTGCTTGATCTTTTTAATAGAATAAATGTTTTTATGTTTCGAAAAATTCTTAAAAAAATTCGTATGTGCTCCTGCTATAGTGTTATTCATTATATAAATTCTTCATCAATTTTTATTGACTTTTGATATATTTAAAAAATCAAAAACTATGTATTTTTGTCTGTCCAAACTTTGAAAATTCATAAAAATTTTAAAATTTGCATAAAAATTCCAAAAACATTACTGTAGGTGTCTATTAGTTTCTTTCAAATTGTGACCATTTTTTGTGTATTAACTCTTTATAAAACTCCAAAAAATTGCTAAAACTAGAAATCTTAAAAAAATTGTAGAAAATTCTAGAAAAATCCAAAAATTATGATTTCTATCTCTGATTGTAGATATTACTTTGTAGTTTTTATTAAAAATAATATTTAGGATTATCAGGCAATTTAAATTTTTTTTCAAATTGTAAAATACTCCTGACTGTGCACAGTTTGCTTTGTTTTTCACTGTTTGATTTTTAGAAAATCATAAAAACATCAGAAAAATTCGAAAAAATTACCAAAAATATTTTAAAATATATAAAATCTAAAAAAACATTTTTCTTATAAATTTTTTGAGTATTTTGATCATTTTTTAAAAATACAAAAAGAGCGGTGTTTGTGCGTTTTTATTCCTTTGCACTTGTTTTAAAAAAATCAAAAACCACTAAAAATTAGCTCTGAAATTTGACTGCATAGTTTTTAAATCGTGCTCCTTGTGTTCGACCCTAGTCGCTAAACCGGGTAAAAAGAATAAAGAAAACTGCTTACATTTCTTGATTGATTTATTTTTCTCTTATGTGGTTTATTTATTTTTCTCGTTGACCGATTCGAGTGGTTGAGAACAACGACATTTTTGCATATTATTTTCCTCTATTGACCTGTCGATTTTTGTGTCATCAGAATGGCGCCGTTACCGGGGAGCACGGCTTTGTAGTCATTTTTCATTTTTGTGATATTTGTCTCTTTATATTATAATTGTTTTTTGACCTTCTCTCTTGTATTTTTTTGTGAGGAACCGCTTGGAGGACGACTTGGAGTTTACTTTTTGAGGATCCGCACATGAGGAAGATTAGGGACGAGAAGAAAGCAATTATTTTATTTGAGAGAACATTTTTGACATTGTTGTAATAATTTAGGACTTTAGGACTGTGAACTTGGACATTTTTCGAGGTCTGTTTCACCGAGCATCGGTGTGCTCGGGGGACTTCACCGCTGTTTTCGTGTTTTTTTTTATTTCATCATCACAACTTCCAGTTTGACTTTTGTGGTTTTAGCCCCTAGACATAGGATTTTCTGGTTGATTATGACGTAATATCTTAAGGTCCAACACCTAATTACTTATCTGTTCCTACAGAACGCAATTGGACCTTGCAAAAAACAAAAATCAAAAAGTTCTTCACGATCAATAGAAGTTGATCGTTTAAGGTCGATTTCCACGTGCATCATATAGTTAGTTTACTTTCTGTATTTAATTTATGCGCGGATCATATTGCATGTAGAGTGCTGGAGTAAGGTACGCATTTTTCTATCTCTACATGCATAATTATTTTTGACCGTGCATTGGCTTTTTCGACTTCCACCCCTATTTCTTGGACTCAAATTAATCAAAGATGAAATCAGAAAGCTCGTAAGGCATTTTTTGAAAAAATTCAAAAAAATAGAAAGTCAAAAAATTAAAAAAAATGGGGCTGTTAATTGCACTTGACTCTAAAATTAAAAGTAATTGACCACTTCATTGTTTTGGGAGAGCAACCCCCTCATTGTTTGCACTTTTAATTGCTTCCGTACACACTAAGGAGTAGTGCCCAAATCCTATTCAAGCCTCCTAAGTGTTTGTATAACTTTGTCTTATCACCTAACTCTTAAAATTGAAAAGATAAAGATCGAATCTCACGGTCAGATTTGTGTTGAGTTGGTGAACTGAGGGTTTGCTTTGTGTATTGTATGTCTTTGGCGTGAGTCGGTTACGCTCATCCTCTCTAAATCATTAGTAGTCACATTCTATCTCTATCCCACCCTCCCTCCCTTCTATCTTTCTTCCTCCCTGCCTTCTCCCTTCTATCTCTCCATCTCTTTCACTCTACCCCACTCTCCCTTCCTTTATCATCATTCTTTTCTCTCGTCATGATGGGTCACACTCCATTCCAGCCGGATTTTGCGGCTTCTTATTTTCATACCCATCATTCCCGCCCACACTCTTGGGGGGTCGGAACCCCATCCGATTTCCCATCTTCTTCCTACCGACACTCCCATTCGGGACATGCTGTGAGTGATGCCCGCGGAGACCAGATTGACCAAATAAGAAACCCAGGCATTCACCTTGCTGAGATGAGAGTGCATCCCATAGGCGATCAAATGGGGCAGTGGCGAGCTTTAGATGACTTTAATACTTAGATGATGGATGGGTACATCGATCAAGAAGCACGCTCCGCTTCTACACTGAGCCCCTTCATTTTGGATTTAGAGTTCATTAATATTCTGCCAAAGTTTTTTGGGGAAGTGCACGAGGAACCTTACTTGCATATCGATGAGTTTGAGGAAATTTGTAAATCATGATCATATTTTGATATAACTTCTGAGGACATGATGTTGATTACCTTCCCTTTTACACTTCAGAGTAAAGCCAAGAGTTGGCACAGATGATTGGGAAGGAAGAATGCTACGTGGGGAGATTTACGATCATTATTTTTGCAGAAATTTTACCCCTAGCGTAGAGCAGAGATGATGCGGTCTTGTATTCGTGATTTTTTAGTTAACCCCCAGAAGCCATTAATAGATTCATGGTTGAGGTTACGAGAACTTTTGAGGCAATTTCTGGATCATGGATTTTCGATGATTGACCTTATCCATATCGCCATGAGGGGGAGGACCGTAGAGCAGATTGCATATGTCATTTTCTCGTGTGGTGGTTCACACCACAGTCCTGACCTGGATTTAGTTGAGACCATCTTGGATTCACTTTCAGACACTCCATATTTACAAGATGATTTATTCAAGACAACACATGAGGTAGAGATGACAACAGTTGAGTGTGTGACACACCATTCTGATTCATACATCACACACCAATCAGAGGATATGGATGCTACTACTTCTCATTTGATGGATGTGTTGACTACCACTGTGAGTTCTGAAAGTCGGACATTGGTTGAGGACCAATTGGATTTACAGTCAGATTTTGAGCCAGTCCCGCTCTTTCACGTAGAAGATTCTTGGATTCTAGATTTCTTAGGAGCCCAAGAAATAGAGGAGGATCCCACATCTCAACCATCCTTTGAGTCATTCTAGTGTCCATGCCCAATTGATTCAGTGTCTATTCTTCAGGAGATATTCTCAGATTCGGAGATATATTTGGATTCATCTCAGCAGAGAGAGCTTGGTGAGGGACCGATTTTTGATTTGACAGACCTTGATAGTCTCGTATTTGAGTCTTGTGTCCTCCCATTTGATGAGGTCGATACATTTTTGGAGGACATGATACTTGACAGCATAGATCCCCAATTCCCTGATGATTCGGCATTACTCTTCGAGGGTTATCTGCGGGAGGATGCCATGGACCATGTGAACTCGGTTTCACTTTCTGAGAATGCATCCGATCTGTCGGATCACGAGACCGAGTATTTTGATATTTCTGATCATGAGTTTGATGATTCTCTCCTCGACAACCCTCGCGAGGATGACCCGATCTTTGAGGTATTCGATGATTTCACTGATTTGTCTACATTATATGCATCGGGTATCAATCTTTTTAGTGAGTTTCCTGATCTTGATCTTCCTTATCTATTCAAGACTGTGATTAACGTGGAGGATTCACTGACAGATCCTTCCTTCTCCACGTTCGACTTCTTCGGCTCTGCCCTTTCACTCCATACAGACCTTGAGCCGATGATTTCTTTTGTGCTACCGGAGCCCGATTTCATCTGCCCATACATTTACCTGGTAGCAGACATCCGCCTAATTGATTACATGGGTGTCATCATTTCCTCTGTTGAGTTCGTTGTTGTTCTCCCACCAAGACGACAACAGCAGTACGGTATTCGTCTGACAGATGTCATCCTGAACCTTGATACGGCGTTGTCCTAACATTTGCGCCCAGCTAGGGGTGTAAACTCTAGCGCTTGTTGAGAGGCACCTCAACATTGACCGACACACATCTGTATAGATCATTCTGCCCATATCATACATTCTTTCTGTCTCACACCCCATCTTCATCTCATGATTATTCTATACTTAGGGTGTACTTTACCCTAAGTATGGGGGGTGTCAGACTTGTGATTTTTTTCTTTTGATTTCTTTTACCTCTATTTTGCTGCATATACTTAGGGATATTTCACCCTATGTATAGGGGAGGTAGACTCTGTACATTCTACTACTTGGTTTTCCCTTGTGTACAGACTTCTATACTTAGGATTACTTGATCCTATGTATAGGGGGACCACCGACTCCTATTGGTTATATTATTTTATTCGTCATTGTAGCATAGTATTCTTTTAGCTTTCCAATACTTAGCACAAGTTATGTCTTTCTTTCTAGCTCTTTGATCACTATGAGGATATAGTTCGAGCTAAGTATAGGGGGGTTTCGTATATATTGTATATATACTTTAGCCATAACTCGTACTTTCGTATCTTTAATATGGCTGAAATACCGTGTAAGTACTCAAAAAAACTAAAAAAACTAACTAATAAAAATATGCAGATATTTCCTCAAAATTCTTTTTGTATATACTGATTAATAAATCAGGTTAAAATATTTTGAAAAATATTTTGAAAGTAGTTTGAAAATCTTTTTGAAAAATCTTTTTGAAAACTATTTGAAAAGTGTTTGAAAAATATTTTCAACTTTTGTAAAAACATTTTGGCTTGTAAAAGTTTTTCCTTTTTGTGTAAAAAAAAGATTTTGTAAAACTATTTGCAAATGTTTGGAAAAATAGTTGAAAAATTATTTTGAAAATCTATATGAACTGTTTGAAAAATGTTTGCAAAATAGTTTTCAAATATGTGTAAATGTTTGTAAAATTGTTTGAAAAATTATTTTGGACTATAGTTTTCAAAATTACTTGTAAAATTATTTTCAAATAAATTTGAGGAATATATGCATCACAAAAAAAATCAACTATGTGTATATACCTATTACTCAAGTTGTAAATTCTTGCATCTGATTCTTGTAAATAATTGCCTCACTCCTGTGTAAATATGTATCTCATCCCTAACTTTTTTCTAAAAAAATTTATTAAAAAATTGTGTATATACTTGTATATATTACTAACTTTTTGCATAAAAAACTTTTTGCATGTGCATGATTTTTCAAAAATCCATAAAAATTTCAAAATTTTTGAAAATTGTTTCACAAAAAGATTTTATTTTCTTTTCCTTGCATGTGCATATTTTCTTGCATTTGCATGTGCAATTTTCAGGATGATTTTGACATTTAAACTAAGTCGAATAAATTTGAAGAATGGAGCTTATTGGACCTTAATCCACTTAATTCCAGAGGAACCTTATAAGAGATGGAGTTAAGACTTTTCAGGTCCTAGTGACTTAATTCTTTGAGTTCATAAGACTATGTTCACATGTCATCTTGATTAGTCTAAGTAGAATATTTAACAACACACGCATGATTTTTTCAGACCATGGCTTACCTTGGACAATGCACTTTACACGTAGCTCTTCATTGATGAGGTAATGAGGAGGCAGAATCTTTTGGCTACGAGGGTAGTACATCTAGCCGGAACCTCTCATCCTCCTCTAGGGAGGGAAGTGCGTCTCAACCTGGTTTGGTGATGTTGAGGTCTAAAGACAGGATGTTGTGGTGTTGCAATAATGCCTCAAAAGAGGGATAGTCTACTGACTCAAGAGGAAAAACACCTTATGTACATGTTGTACCTTGTATATATTTTCAAAAAAAAGGGAGAAAAATGCAAAATCTCCAAAAGTGGGCACGCCTGATAGAAAAGTAAAATGCCTGTCGGACTGTATATACAAGTAAAAAAAGAATAAGGGCTTCAAAGTCAAATATTTGTGAGCTTGCAGCGGGTGACATGGCTACACTGGTCATGCATCCAAGGATAGGTAACTACACTAGTTACCATCCATTCTCTTCTCCATCCCCTCTTCTTGAGCTTGTTGTACTTGAACTTGAAGGGAATATTCCCGCTCCTCAAGAAAAGAGTTGCCAGACCAGGAGATTAGAGTTACCTTATTTAGAGAGTATGTTTCTTTGCTACTTTTGAGATGATGAGCTATATTTCACTTACACGTACAAGTAAGAATTCATAGTCATAAGAATTTGTGTATGAAGACTTGTTCTGATCTGACTGTTGAGGAGACCTGAATAGGAGTCTTATGGAACTTAGAGGATGTTAGGTTTTAATTCCATTTCCCATTAAGGTTCTGACACACTAATAATCCAAAGGTCTGACAGAGCTCCATACTACATTTTTATGAAGATAAGTTTAAAAGTCAACATTGTTCTACCTTCTTTCCTTTTTCTTTTCTTTATTTTTGTTTTCACTTATTTTCAAAATAAGTGTTTGCTAAGGGACTAGAAAAGGTAAAGTATAGGGGAATGATGAATCCATGATTCACCGCCTTTATTCTTTTATTTTAGCTTCATTTTCGTAGTTAAACACCTGTAAATACCCACTAGTTGCAAAAAATTACCATTTTGCATGCATTTGTTAAAATTGCATTTTTAACACTTTTTGTACATAAATAAAAGAATAAAGAAGAAAAGAAAAAGAAAAGAAAATAAAGGATGTGTTTATGTAATAAATACATACTGACCCGAACCCGAGAGAAGGTCAAGACTTGACCTGATCGACCAGGAATAAAGTAGGGGGAGATAGGGTCTTCTGTCAAAAATCCAATCGGTGTAAATAAAAATGTGTTGTAAATAATAAAAATAAGTGTAAAATAAAATAGTGTATATATGACAAATAATCACACCTAGAAAAAGCCGCAAATCAATAATTGAAAGACCAATTCCATCTTCATACGAGCTCAAATCGAACCAAAATCACTTCCATCATACTATAAATTAAATTATCTTTCAAATGGTTGTGGTTTCATAATTTTTTGGAGTTACGGTTGAAAAGTCGGTTTTCTGGGTTGTTTTGTGCAGTTTTCCCATATACTTGTTGTTTATATTTTATTCATATTTATTTTTTTATATAATGTATATAATTGTAAATATTGTTTTTATTAAAAATAAAAATAAAAAAATTAAAATTAAAAAAATCTTTTATAAAAATTATTTCCTTATTTGTACATATGTATATTGTATTATATGTAATAATGTGTATATATAACTAACTTCTTAAAATAAAAATCACCAAAAAATAATTATCCAACACTATTTAATTAATTTATTTTAATTCCGAAATTTATATTTAATTATTTGATTGATTGAATTTATGTGAATTAATTGACTTAATAAGTTACCATGTATTTTAGATTTGATTCCACATCTTATATGGCCACCATTATGGTGGTTAATTGATTTTTATTTATTTATTTGTTCCGAATTTTTTAATTAATTATTTAATAAAATAATTTAATTATTTTATTAATTCACCCAATAAACACCTTCCTTATTTGTAGATATTTTCCATTTTTGATTTTTCTTCTCTATTTATTGGGCTCCTCCTCATTGACCCCTTGATCGATCTTTGGTGGAGAGGAGCCCGATCTCCGAGAGGTTTCTTGTTGAAGAAGGGTGCCTAGCCTCCGAGTCGTCCGGTGACAGAGCATCGGCCCTCGTCGAGGCCATTATGGCATTTCAGAACCCCGAGGTGAGATCCAATTTATTTCTTGTCTTTTCCTAGATAAACCGTAGTTTAAATTTTTGTGTAGGTATAGTGATTAAATTTTAGATCTTAAAACTAAAATTTCACCACATAATTCGCGTCCGATACCGATTTTTCATCTCATCTCTCAATCCCTCCATTTCACGTCTATCTCACGCAACCACACACCTCCGGTCATGCACGGTGGTCGGAGTCACGGATCTCTCTCTCGCCTCGCCAAGATCCATCTCCATTCACGCCTCCTAATTTTGTACATAAATAAAAAATATAAAATAATTTTTCTTGTTTATCTCACATTTGTTTTTGCTGGGAAAATTAAAAAAAAATGTTTTCTTTCTCTCTAATCGTTGTTTTGCAGGTTCATCTAAAAAACTCTTCTTAGTTCCTGTTTACATTTTCTTACATACAAATAAAATAAAAAAATATATCATTTTCTATGATTACTGTAAAACAGTAAAAATAAATAAAAAAAGATAAAAAATAAAAAAGGCAGCTCTGCAGCGGGTCGCCACCCCCGCCGCACCTCTCCTCGCGCGGCTGCGCGTAGGAGCTCCACCAGCTACCAGCGGCGCCACGCCATCGTGGTCGTGCGCACCGCGTGCACCAGCCGTCCCTCTACCTTTGCGTGGTGCGGTGACGCCCCAATTCCGCTCAGCGCGCGCACGCCCCCAGCCGACTACCTCCAGCCTTTGCATCCCGACGTGCGCCCTCCTCCACAAGCAGCCCGCGTACAGGCCACCCCCACGCAGACGCACGTCGGCCGCCTTCTGGCTCTCACAAGCCCACGAGTGCGGCCCGCACAACGCTCCCTTCTCCAGGCCATTCCCTCTCGCACACGCACGAACCTCCACCTGCTCCAGCAGCACATAACCGCCAACCGTCGCGCCGCCAGAAGCTCATGTGCTGCCATCTCCGGCACCGCCCTCCTCCGAATGCCGTGCCCTTGACCCCTTTGGTGGGTGACGGCACCCTTTCCCCCTTTGCCATCAACGAAGAATCTCTAGGGGGAGGTTGAATTAAAAAAAGAACAATTACAATAAAGCCCCTGAGAATTTTCATAATTGCGAGAAGGCCACTGCTCCAGAAGGTCATGTGCTTGGCACATGTTTATTGGGTAATTTGCGATATTTATCATATATTTTATTTTTGTTAACCATTTCATGCAAAAACTTTGAATAAATTGCATTTTGGTCCCTGTGAATTCCAGAACAATAAATTGCTTGATCTTTTTAACGGAATAAATGTTTTTATGTTTCGAAAAATTCTCAAAAAATTTGTATGTGCTCCTGCTATAGTTTTATTTATTGTATAAATTCTTCATCAATTTTTATTGACTTTGGTATATTAAAAAATAAAAAATAGTGTATTTTTGTCTGTCCAAACTTTGAAAATTCATAAAAATTTGAAAATTTGCATAAAAATTCCAAAAAAAATTATTGTAGGTGTCTTTTAGTTTCTTTCAATTTGTGATCAATTTTTGTATTAACTCTTTATAAAACTCCAAAAAATTGTTAAAAACTAAAAATCTTAAAAGAATTGTAGAAAATTCTAGAAAAATCCAAAAATTATGATTTCTGTCTCTGATTGTAGATATTACTTTGTAGTTTCTATTAAAAATAATATTTAGGATTATCGGGCAATTTAAGTATTTTTTAAATTGTAAAATACTCCTGACTGTGCACAGTTTGCTTTGTTTTACGCAGTTTGATTTTAAGAAAATCATAAAAACATCAGAAAAATTCGAAAAAATTACCAAAAATATTTTAAAATATATAAAATCTAAAAATCATTTTCTTTTTAATTTTTTGAGTATTTTTTATCATTTTTGATAAATACAAAAAAGAGCGGTGTTTGTGTGTTTTTATCCCTTTGCACTTGTTTTAAAAAAATAAAAAAAAATCAAAAACCACTAAAAATTAACTCTGAAATTTGACTACATAGTTTTTAAATCGTGCTCCTTTTGTTCGACCTTGGTCGCTATACAAGGTAAAAAGAATAGCGAAAACCACTTACATTTCTTGATTGATTTATTTTTCTCTTAAGTGGTTTATTTATTTTTCTCATTGACCGATTCGAGTGGTCAAGAACAACGACATTTTTGCATATTATTTTCCTCTCTTGACCTATCAATTTTCGTGTCATCAGTGGACCACAAGACAGTTCCTCGGATCATTCAGGTTGAACAGACACCTCCCTATGCATAGGTAGTTATTGATTTTTCTCATGCATATGTTACCATATATGGCTACGAGTACATTGAGTGAATTAATGTAGATATGCATTTAGTCCATAGACGCCATTTCCATACATGGAATGATGAATATATACATGTTTTACAGTAAGATAGAGAATATAAGATTGCTAATTAATGGATGGTAATAAAATTTAATGGAAACCCCTCCAGTGAGATTGTATGTCATCTCTATGTGATATTACAATCGTGAATGCCATGAGTAAATTCTTATTAATAGTGAATCTGGAGATTTAATTATATACTGGATTCATCCTGAATGGCACTGCATAGTGTTTATACTGTATACCTTAAGTATGATTCTAACCTATTATAATCATGCAAGTACATAGAAATTATGGATATCGATCTTCGAGGTGAACACATAATAGTTAGACATCAACAAGTACAATAGTCACAAATTAGAATAAGTAATTCTAATAAAAAGGACTAAGAATCAATTGGTAGAAGAACAGGAATCAACTGTCACTCGAACGACATCGTGGACTTAAGTGCTACGTGTTAAAGCGGGAGCAATCTCTAGAGTCCACATGTCGGGTCCATTTTGGACATTCTAGGCCTAAAGGGCAACATCTTTTGGGGGTGTATGGTTCAGTAAAACCTAGTGCAAAGCTCACATTGACTCAGTTGATGTCATCACGAATTGGATAAAGTTAATGATTGAATTTGTATGAGAAGGCCACTGGTGTCGACGACGAGTAATTAAACAAACTTAATGGTAAGAGTGAGTTCAGGTGTATGTATGCAACTATAGCGCATCATTATTGAGAATGTATGGAACCCTTATAAGTTTATGAATATAACCGTATCATCATACTTCTTATTGAATTTGTATGAGAAGGCCACTGGTGTCGACGACGAGTAATTAAACAAACTTAATGGTAAGAGTGAGTTCAGGTGTATGTATGCAACTATAGCGCATCATTATTGAGAATGTATGGAACCCTTATAAGTTTATGAATATAACCGTATCATCATACTTCTTATTAATTTATCAATTCATTTTCGATTTTTTTGTATCTTTCTTAAAGCATGCTAAGTTTTTTGGCTTATGAGCATTTTTATCGCTTCAGTGGTTTATCATGATGCAGGTTCATCAGAGGAGTAGAGTATTAAAGCAGTTGAGTGGCAGATGAAGGATTTGACATTTTCTCTTGATAGTTCTAGTTTCCTTTTCTCTATCTTATTGCTAGATGTACACAAGGAACATTTTACGAGTTGTTCTATTCTGATTACATGTATATAGCTAATGAGGTCTTTTGAGGAATGCAAGTTTCATCTTTGGTTATGTCAAGCTACTCAGTGAATGATTTCCTTTTATTTGGAGCATCTCAAGTGATTCATTTTGCTTGTCTTTTTCGACCGTCTTCTGAATTGTGGATTTGATATGTATGAGTAACCCTCAGATCCAATGTGACATGTCATTTTATTATGCTCATGTTGATCATACGGATCCGGATCGTTACATATGAGAACAAATTTGTCGACCCAAACAAAATGATGAGTGGAGAATTCAAAATTTTGAAACCTTGAACGATGCCATTCTCTTAAAATCATGGGTTATAATTTTAGAAAACAAAAAAATCCCCTTATGCCTCTTTAATCCGAGCAAAATACCACAACAAGAAATCCATCCCTTTGACTGCCAAAACAAATCCTCGCAGACTCTGAAGATCTGTTAAGAAAGGATCTTCCTCCATCAGAGGATCAGTGGACAAACTTCTTGATAATGGGCACGAAACGTATCTTTGGTGGGGTCGTATGAACGAGAGGCCCCCACTCTCGGAGCAATACCTTTGGAGTCTTGCAACCAATAGGAAAGCAACTCTCTCACAAGCACTTCAAACCCTCCCTTCAAAGCAATTGGCACACGTGATAAGTTGATAACGGTGCAAGAAGTTAGACATACAGCAGATATAACAAGAAAAAGGCAAAACTTATTTTGTAAAATCGAAAAGGGGCAAACTGTAAAAAACTCATATATCATTAATTAATTGATTAAGATCTAATAAATAAGAAAGGTATGCATACATGTGATTCACGAGAATCTCGTGCGAATCAGGATGAAGTTCACTTTTTCTTTTTTTCTCCAGATTATGATCCTCACGATAAGAGTCGTGTTTTGGCAAATAAAAGATCCGAGCCGACGATTTAGAGTCTAATCGAACCAAACTTTAGCTAACCTGTCCAATTGATCGGTTCATCCACTACAATAAAATTGGACTATACTGGTATTTTTTTCATAATCCCTCACTATCACCCGTTGTAAAATATATAATGATATTATCTGTAAAATTATTTTTTATGGTAGAAATTAGCGACCAATATAATATCCGCCGTTATAACATTAGTTACTGTGTATATAGCGATGCTTATCCGTTGTTATTTTTCAAATATTTAACTAATCCTCGTTAAAATTTGAACTAAAACTTTAGCAACAAATAGTTAAAATTCTAACAATAGCTACATATACACATCACTATATGGTCCGTTGCTAATGATATAACGATATATGCTATTTTTGTCACTTATTTCAAGTTTAAAAAATAATTTCACAATAAATAGTGACATCATTATATAGCAATGAGTGATTAGTGATGGGTTTTTTTAAACGTCAATATAACTTATTTTTTTTGTTGTAGTGATTAGCATATTCAATGATGCAAGTCCGGTTTGGTTCCATAAGGTGAACATCTTTCTTTTTTGGGTTCGGTTCGATTGTTGTGTTAGAATGAACCTCGAATAAGCTCATTTTATACACTTTTTCGTTGTGACTGAGGCTGAGCACAAGTCTTTGTAAGTTCTATCCTAACATGCCTTCATGCATACCTACGTGTATTCATGCCTACATATTTTCGTACTCAAATGTTAGATATAGATGGTCTTTTAACGAATCGAATCCGCTAAGTCGATCAATTTCGATTTGTTTGCATTAACAAATTTAAACTTATATCCATATTAGATTTGTTTAATGAAAAGTTCAATGAATCTGATGCAAGCGAACCTACTTCTGACGACCCCACCAACGAGTCACGAAATGGATATATAAGCCAAGCAATCCGTCTCCATTACCTTAAGAGGTCAAGAAACCTCAGCCATGAATCATGCAATGCCTCCGGGGGGGTCTACTGAAAAGTCTGTGATCAAAGACCGCATCATATCTGCTCTACGCTGAGGATAATATCTCTGTAGAAACTCTAAGCGTAAGTCTCCCCACGTAGCAAATCTCCTTCCCAATCATATGTGCCATTTCATGGCTCTGCCCTGAAGCGAAAATGGGAAGGTCCTCAACATCAGCTCCTCAGAAGTGATATCTGAATATACCTGGGTCATACAGAACTCCTCAAACTTGGACAGATGAAGATATGGCTCCTCGTGCACCTCCCCTGAGAATTTCGGCAGTCTTTGAATGAACTCCTAATCTAGAATGAAGGGACTGAATATAGAAGCTGACTGAGCTTTCTGGCCAGTCTGCTCAGCCATCATCCTATCGTCGGAGGTGTCTGTAACTCGCGTATGTTCTCTGTGATAGCGTATGGAGTGCACTCTCGTCCCAGCAATGAAATCGCCCATGTCTCGTATCTGGTCCATCTGATCTCTGCGGACGTCTAGCACAGCATGCCCGAAAGAATGATGGGAAAGAGAAAGAGAGAACGAAAGGTCGGTCGGAGTTCCGCCCTCCCTCGAGAGTGGACTGGACTGATGGGAATAAGATAAAAAAGCCGCAAGAGTCGACATGAAAGGAGGGCGATCCATCATCCAGGGATAGACATGGAGTAGAAGAAAACTGAAGGGAGGGTGGGCGGGAGAAAGATAGATGACTGGAAAGAGGATAGGTGGAGGAGAAAAAGGCGGATGGGATCTGAAAAGCAAACAAGATTGGTCAAGCAAACCCCTGATTCACCTACGCACGCAGAGCTGATGACCGTGAAGGTTCGGTCTTTTGTCTTGTCGTTTTTATTAGGTGATCAAACAGTCTATCAGAGTGATTAAGCGAGTTGTTGGGAATCCAATGCCCCCAGGAGACTGTCCTGATCCAAGGCTAGATCTTTCCCATCCAGTACAAGTCGCGGACTGCTTACCGGCTACCCGATCGACTCGCTCTGTTAAGGATATTGCAGCCCGCTTTATCGGAAACCGGAGCGATACTCACTGGATAACGACTAACTCGGAATCAGTAGTCTGAAGAAGGGTCGGATTTGGCTCTAGCCTAGGGTATGTGTCACTCTCTCGCTCATCCAAACTATACAATGAGGGGATTGCTCTCCCAAGACAATTTTTTTGGTGAAGTGAATTTTAGGTCAAGTTTGCTTAAACAGTCCCAATTTTATAGTTTTTGTTTTCTAGATATTTTTCAAAGCAAATAATGCCTAACAAATTTTTCGATTCTCCTAATTATTTATAAGTCCAAAAATAGAGGGAGAAGACGAAAAAGCCGATGCGCGACTAAACACGATGATGCATGCTGAGTAAGAGATGCGTATCTTGCCTCCAGCACTTTACATGCAAAATGATCCACGCATAATTGAAATGATAGAAATAAAATTAATCTAAATTATGCACCGAGGAAATCGACCTTAAGCAGAATTTTCAATACGTGAAGCACAGTAGCTAACAGGTCAACAGGAGGGGTCGGGGTCCGGTCTCTGATGCCGATCGGTGTCCGCCACAACGGATCCTTCCAGCGCTGTATACGGCCTCTAGCAGCATGTGACCCCTCAAGTGACCAGGTTAGTTTTTTTTATTAGTGAATTAATCAGGGTCCAATTATTCGATCTATATGAACAGACAAAGTAATTAAGGTCGGGCCCTAATAATTACGTCACAAGGCAAATAGAAAATCCTAAGCTAAGGCTAAATCCTCAAGAATCAAAATAAAATAATATAGAAAAATACAAATCCGGCGAAAACTGCAGTGAGGTCCCTCGAGCATACCAGTGCTCGGCGAAACAGACCCCAAAAATCACCAAGTCTAATAGAGTCCCTAAGCTATCCTGGTCCTGTATTATTACAATAAAATAACGCTGAAAAGGAACTAAGCTAAGCTAACTAAATCCTCCCAACACTCCTGCTCTCCTCTCTCGCACTCTCATGCGGCTCTATGCAGAAAAGAGCCGCCTTCAAGTCTCGTGGTTGTGTCGGCTTCTTGAAGAAAGACACCTCGATCCTCAGGCCCTCGCAAGAAAAAGTAAACAAAAGATGTATCAGACCAAAATTATTATAATAAAATAACAAATAAATGCAAAAATAAAAATAAAAAATAAATAAAATAAAATAAAAAGAAAGAAAAACAAAAAAAATCAAAAAGAAAAAGAAAACAAAATAAAAGAAGATAATAGAAAGGAAAAAGAAAAGTCGAAAAAGAACGAAAAGCCGAAAAAGAAAGCCGACTACTAAGTCGTGCTCCCTGGCAACGGCGCCATTCTGATGAGCGCCCCGAGCGACTAAGGTAAGAAGGTATCAATGGTCGTTGTGACCTCAACCCCTCGGGCCGGACTCAATCAAGAAAATCAAGACCACCAATCAAAATAAATCAACAAATCAGGTCAAATAGTGGTCTCACTATTTTATTTTACCTGGTATAGCTACCAGGGTCGAACACAAGGAGCATAATTTGGAAAAACCTATGAAGTAGTCAGGAATCAATAATAAAAGAAATAAAATATTTTTGGTGGATTTTTTATTTTTCAAAATTTTTTGTAATTTTTATATTAAGAAAAATGTGTAAAGGAAATAAAAAGGGCACAATCAAATAATTATTTAAGGTAACAAAATAGGTCAGAAAATTAAAATAAAAATATTTTTGGTTTTTATGAATATTCAAGTGTTTTTGATATTTTTCTTGGATTTTTCTAATTTTTAATTGATTTTATAAAAATGAAATAAGGCTAAAAACAAGAGACAGTGTGCAGCAAGAATCTAAAGGCTATTTAAAAATACCTAAATAGCCTATAAAATTCCAGCAATAATTTTAATGCAAACTAGAAATAAAAATCTAACTAAAGAAACTGAAATTGCATTTTTTATTTTTTTTAAGGAATTTTTAATAATTTTTCTAAAGTTTTTAGTGTTTTTCAATTTTTATGGTTTTTATAAATCCAAGTGCAACAAAAATCGAACTGAATCAAAAATATAACAAAAAAAATTTAGATTTTTTGGAGGGTTTTTAATATTTTAGTTGATTTTTCAAATTGGATAGAAGCAAATTTAGAGGTTTTTGATTTTTTAAAAAATACTAAATGAAAACTAAACAAGCCCAAAAATTCACAGGAATTTTTGCACTGTGGCATGAGCCATGTTTCCAATTTCACGAATTTTGGATGAAATTTGCTATTTATTTCAACCAATCAAAGATGTACAGCACACAGGGATTAAATCGCAAGGAAAACAACTTCCAGGGGCCAAACAATAACACACGTCAAAAGTATAGGGGGCCTACTGTAATTTTTCCACTAATTCCAGCACATGTCCAAAACACCATGCACAGGGGTATGGATGTAAATAATAAAACTATAAATTCAAACCATAACATCCATTAATCTCAGGATAAGATATGCAAATGTCACAAAAAGACACGTGACGATGCACGTGCACCCATACAAGGACGACTAAAACACAAATATATCAAACTACAGGTGCAAATATGCAAAATGGTCCACTATGCTACTTTTATTATCCAAACTAAATAAGAACATAAAGAAACTGCAGGGAAGATGACGCAAAATACCCAGCCGACTTGTGCGGGTCACGTGGTGTGCCAGGTGGTGTTCGCTGAATGGAAGGAGATCTGCAGCTCTGGTGCTGACACCTGGTAGATCTAACGGCTGTCTTGCGGGCGTGAACGTGGGCGTACGGGGGCCGTTAGATGTCAGATCTAACGGCCTGACAAGGCGCAGTGATGATCCAACGGTAGAGGAGGGTCCAGGAAGAACTCCTCCTGGGCGAAGTTCACCGGAGAACCGACGGTGATCCGGCGCTTCAATGAACGATCGGGCAATGGCTACAAAGTCATGGGGTTCCTTCGCGTCGAGGGGGCTGGTATGATGGTCTGGCCAACGGTCGGATCTTCGGGAAGGGGTGCGTGACCTGGGGGACCTCCAGCGAAGTTGAATGAAGGTGAGCTGGGGGTAACTGCACACGTTCTGACCTGCAGGTGAAAGCTTCGACTCAGAGGGAGACTCCGGTCAGGGTTATTGGGCTGGAAACAAAGTGAAGCGACGGTGGGTGGAGGTTGAAGCTCCGGCGATGCGACATATGGAGCTTCGATCCTAATCTTCGTTGTCTAAGCCAAGTCTAGGGTGATCAGGCTATGGGGGAAGATGACCATGGATAGGGGAATCGATTGGAACGAGGAGATACGGCTGATGGAGCTCCGATCTTCGGGTCGGAGCTGGCGGAGCAGAGAATGGATGAATCGAAATTGATAGAACTGGGATTGAAATGAGATGTACCTGATGGTCCAAGATGAATCCCAGCTCAAGGGGGTGAAGTGGGTATGGGTCTTCGCCTCTACCATGCTACAGAAGGCGGGGAAGCTCGAACGCGGCGGAGGTCCGACCACGTGCATCGAGCGTCGGCTGCAGCACCTCAATCCGACCACCAAAGGTTGCTTCCGAAAGCTGTCACCAAGGGGAAGCTCTCTAGGGCAAAAGGAGGGCATGCAGTGCGAGCTACAAAATAGGGAAAAGGAATGAAGCATTTATAGCAAGTCCCAGGTGACGAGGAAGAACGAGCACGTGCACACGAACCGAGGAAGATCCACTCTTCCCTAGGGATCTGCGAGGGTTGTGGATCCAAGGGGAAGAGGTGGATGGTGGAATCGGAGCGAAAGAGGACAAGATCTGATCGAGAAAATTTGGAGAAAAGAGTGTGAAACTCGGATCCGGGTGTGGACCGGTCCGGGAGGGGGAGTTGACCGGGGTCAACATCCCTCCTGGACCTATCAGAAAAAAGGAAAACGAAAAGATTTGTAAAATAAATTAAAATAGAAAACGATTTTATATTAAAATATTTTCAAAATAAACAATGTTTATTATTTTTCAAACTATTTTTAGTGATTTTTATTTATTTTTATAAAAAATAAATTATGCTATATACAATATATTATATTATATACAGGTATAAAATACCTAGGTATTTTATATTATTATTTTTATTTTCTTATTTTTGTATAAATACTCTAATTTTATATTTTATTTATTTACAACATAAAATTTAGAGTATAAAATAATTTTTATTTTATTTTTATTGGCTATTTACAAAATTGAAATAAATAGATATATTATTCATATATACATGTATTATGTACAAGGGTGAGAGAGAAATTATTTTGTTTTTATTTTTAATTTATTTTCTAATTTTTATTTTATTTTTATAAATATATACAAAGGATTAGGAACGCATTTTTATTTTTATTTTTGTGAAAATAAAATATGTACATATAGAAGGAATATATACAATGTTGAATGGCCATATCTCTCTCTACTTGTTTTATTTGGCAGTCAGGCCAATGCTTGGCCCTCCCTTGGGTTTGGGTCACTCGATATTTATTCTAAATATCTCCTCCTTTTTCTTTATTCTTTTATTTTTGCACAAATACATGCTAATGATTGATATTTAACAAAAGCATGCCTAATGGTAATTTATTATATTTATAGCTATCTACATGGTATTTTGCCAAGATAATTAGCTAAAATAAAAGAATAAAGAGTGATGAATGAGTATTCATCATGCACTGCAACCTGATCATCCTTAGCCTCGATCTTTAGATCGAGATTAGGGACGTGATCTCCTCTACCACCTTCACCGGAGATCAAACTTCACCCCCCTCCGCTTCTTTCGTTTTTAGATCCAATAACATGTACCGGAGCATAGCCCCGAGTCTTGGCTTTGCATTGCAGGTACCCTTACGTGCGGAGGAGCCCTATTGATTCTCAAGCTGCTCGGCGGAGCTGCTCCAGCTGAAGCTTCGCCTTCCCATCCATCTGACAGTCCTCGAGATGATCAGACTCTACTGCTCGATGCGGAGCATCTCTCTGGAGGTGCTCGACCTGTCAGAGGCTTGATCAGCCCTAAGGATTCACACCTTTCCGTGTTCGAAGTTCGCCCGCCCCCTGTTCATCCACCATCTTCCTTCACCATTGGATGAGGAGCGGGCCCAGTTTGCATCAGAGCTGTCCGTTGCTGCAACCTTTGAGCCGTTGATCTACTACCTCCTGACACATTTGCGCCGCACGTAGGCGACATTCCCTGAGCGTCAAATCTGACATCGTAGAGGATCAGAGTCGTACGTCCACGCACTACCAGCGACCATCACGTGTCCCCCACGCGTACCTCACGTGCCTCGAGGGTATATTGCATTTTTTACCCTGCTCTTTTTATGCTTTATTTTCTAGTGCGTTAAATAAAGTTGTAGTTTGAATTATTTGCATGTTAGTCCCTAAGGTGTCTAGTATTTGCACTTTCTTCCTTCCTGTCTGAAAACAAGTGCATAATCACGTGCCATGTGGTGTTTTTGCATCTTATACCCTAGACTTATTTAGGATTATGGTTGGAATGAAATATTTCTTGTATTGCATTTATGCCCCTGTGCGTGTATTAATTGACATGTGTGTGTTTTCATGGGAATTTTGCACTGATCTACCTGGACTTTTCACGTGTGTTACTGTTTAATCTAGAACTTTAGGCTATTTGCAAATAGGTCCCTACAACCTGTGTTTCTTATTTTAAGTCAAATGATTATCAAATTTACTCCAAAAATTCCCCAAAAATTACCATTAGCTCCTGCTAATGTGTAATAATTTCGGTAATTTTTTGATGCAATTTGATTTTATTCGACATTTTCTACAAATCAAAAACCCATAAAAACATTTCTGTCAATTTTATAGAAATTCAAAAAAAATATAAAAATAGCCCAAAAAATTCAATAAATTTTTTTGCGTTTGTTTTGGTTTCTTTTAATTTCAGTAGCATTTTGGTTCCATTATCTCTTATAAAATCTCTAAAAATCACAAAAGACCAAAAATCTTATAAAAATCATTAAAAATTCTACAAAATAAAAAATGAGTTTTAAATTTCTATAGTTAGATATTGCTATCTATTTTATCATAAAATTGCAATCAGGATGTTTAGGGCACTCTAGATATTTTAAAGTTGCCTTCTAGTCTAGGCTGTAACTGTTTTATTATTTTGACTTTATTTCATTTTTATAAAATTATATAAAAATCTGAAAAATCCCACAAAATCATCAAAAACACTTGCATATTTTAAAAATATAAAAATATTTTTATTTTGAATTTTGAGCCTTTTATCCTTAATAAAATTTTTTGTAGTGTGACTTCCTTTATATTTTTATTCTTTTTGTTATTAGAAAATAAAAAAATGCAAATTAAAAATTAATTAAAAATATGTTTGTTCTCTGATTTCTCGACTACTTCGTAGGCTTAGCTCATGCTCCTTGTGTTCGACCCTGGTCGCTATACCAGGTTAAATAAATAGCAAAGACCGCTTCTTTAGATTTTTAAGCTTGATTGTTTTTATTTGTGGCCTTATTTTTCTTGATTGATCGTGCCTTGCGATTCAGGTTGCAACGACCTTAGATATTACTTAACCTGAGTTGCCTGGGATCGTCATCAATGCTCAAAGAAATTCATGTTGAGATCAAAGAGATCATTGACCTCCAACGTGAGTGAAGCTGAACTAGAGCAATGCTTACAATCATCTGGTCCTCAGAAACTATATCGAACTCATTACGTAGGAGGACAAACAGCTCACATATGGGACAATCAATTTCCAGCAAATCAAAACGGTGTCCCTCATCTAACTTTGTTTGTTGGAATGCATCTGAACATCCATATGAATCTGAAAAGTACCTCTGAGAAATGAAATCTGTCTCCTCTTGTCATGGAAACTATAATGGCTGAACGAGCAGCTGAAACAATGTAGGCTCATGTTCCATCTCTTGGAATACCGGAAGGGTTGGTATCCAAGACTCAGTGACTGTCTCATCATCCATCATCTATGCTGCATTGGTATCCATGTATGTCGTCTGGTGTGTGTGCTCTAAATCCTCATGAATTATATCGCACATGACCGATTCTGCATCTCCCTCGTGTGTTGTCCCGAGTAAAGAATCTCGTGAAGACGAGATGTCAGAAAGCTCTCCAAAGATAATCCAAAGTGAAACCATATCGAGACTATGGTGTGAATCACCACATGAGGCATCGACCAGTGTCTGGTGTTTGGCGGTCATCCCCCTATAGAAGTTCTGTAGAAGGTCAGTCTTTGAGGATCCATGATCTGGAAATCTCCTCAATAGGTCAAGAAACCCCAAGCATGAGTCATGCAATGGCTCCTAGGGGTTCTAGGGTAAAATCTCTGATAATAGACTGTATCAAATATGCTCTACGATGGGGGTAAAATCTCCACAAGAATATTGACTGAATATCATCCCATGTAACTATATTCCTCCCCAACTCTCTGTACCATCTCTTGGCTCTAGTATGAAGTGAGAAAGGGAAGGTCATCATCTGCAACTCCTCAGAAGTAATATCTGAATATGCGTGAGTCGCACAAAACTCCTCAAACTCAGCAAGATGTAAATATGGCTCCTCGTGCATTCCCCCTAAAAACTTCAGCAGTAGTTGAATGAACTCTAAACCTAGAATGAATGGACTCAACGTAGAAACTGACTTCGCTCCATGATCTGGATGGTCATCCATCATCCCAGCATAGAAATTGTTTGAAGCTCGCAACTACTCAATGTGATCGTCTATGGAATGCATTGTCATCCCAACATATAAGTTGCCAGTATCATGCATCTGCTCTGTGTAATCTCGACGGGCCTCAACTCCTAGCTCAGCATTCCAAGTAAGACTCGGAAGTGGAATGGGGGGGTGGGGGAAGAAAGAGGACAGGAACAAAGAAAGATAAAGAGAAGACAAGGGGAGGAGTGAGGACAAGAGGTTGGCCGGAATTCCAACCTCAAGACACGGTGGGCGACGATGATGTGGATGAAAAAACGAAGCCACAAGATCTGGCTAAAGAGAACATCAAATGATTCAAGAGAGAACATGATAGATAAGGGTGGGAGGGAGGGTTGAAGAAAACAAAACAGAGTGAAGACAAGACAGAATGTGACTAGTAAAGATCTAGAGAAGATGATCGTAACCAACTCACACAAAGCACAAGCAAACAGAAAGCAAACCCTCAATTCACCTACTCAACTCGGTGATGACCGTAAAGATCAGTCGTTAATCTTTTCAATTTTAGAGCTAGGTGATCAAGTAATTAATTAGCAAACTTAAATGTGCATTCTCCTGAGGTAGTTCATGTCTAAGCCGGCGAAACACACCGACTTAAATAAGACTACTTCTACTAAGATCGGAAGCAAGTGCTTACAGCAATAACAGGACCCAAAAGTCAGTTCAAGTGTTTAGGGCACAAGTCTAAGGCTTTGGGCTATAATCCTTAAATGTACGCACCTCATTCAATCTGGAGAGTACCTGCAAGCAAGGAGGGGGTTGCTCTCCCCAAATCAATGAAGTGAATCAATTACGTTTGATTTTTTGGATCAAGTTCAATTAGCAGACCCAATTTTTTAGCTTTAGTTTTATCTTTTTTTAGATATTTTCAATGAAACATCTAACGAATTTTCTGATTTCCTTTTTATTTTTGAGTCCAGAAAATAGAGGAAGGAAGACGAAAAAGCCAATGCACGATGAAATCTATGAATGCATGCACGAGATAGAAGGCGTACCTTGCTCCAACAGTCAACATGCAATATGATCCATGCATAAAAATTAAACTAATCTAAATGAATGAAATACGAGAACCATCCTAAATAGAAATTTCTATTATCGTGAAGCATAGATTTATTTGTCCAAGTCCAAACAATGTCTATGGGAACAAATATTCTATTAGGACAGTGGACCTAATGCTACCTGGATCAATCAAATAGAAACATAAATATAGGAGCTCAAGCATAAAAAATCCATGTGAAACCAACAAAAATAAAAGCGAAGAAAATAGAACACGGTGGGGTCCCCCAAGTACACTTACACTTGGTGAAACAGATCCCGAAAAATGTTAAGTATCCAGAGTCTCTCTAGATAATAGAAAAGGAGCAAATGCCAAGGAAACTTATTACAAATTATTTACAAAAATAAAATGAATGAAAAGAAATTTAAAACTAAGACGATCTTCTGCATCTCCAGCTCCTCATAGGCTGCTCTTTCTTGCGGACGGTGTAGAACGGCCGACCTCCCCCTCGCTCGGATGTGTCGTCTCTCCTAAGATGGTCTCCCTTGCTCCGTGGACCCTCACAATAAAGGTGAAACAAAAAATGCGTCAGATAACCGTTATGAAAAATAAAGCAAATGAAATAAAGATGAAAATCACAGAAAATAAAAGAAAAAAAGAAAACCGAATATATACAAGACCAAGAGCATAAGGTAAAGAAAACCTAACTACCCTCGTTGTGCCTCCCCGACAACGGTGCCATTTTGATCATCAGGAATTTCACTTAGGGTTTAATTTTTTTATGAAGAATGTGTCCTTGTAACCCAAAATGAAACATGAATCAATCAAATAATTTTATTTAATCCTAAATCAAAGAGGAAATAAAAGAAGTGGATTTTGCTATTTATTAATTACCCGGTATAGCTCATAGGGTGGAACACAAGGGGACAACAATTATTAAGCAAGGGTTATTTAAATCAAAGGCAATCAATGAAGTAAAAGAGGGAATCTAAGCAAACTATCTTGGTTTTCATGAGATTTTTATCTTTTTAAATTTCTTATGGGTTTTTAATTTTTACATTTTTATGTTTTATGATTTTTAACTTTTAGTGCTTTTTTATTTTGCAAAATTTTTAAATTTTCAAATAAAGTGAATAAAAAAAATGAAAAAGGACAAAATAAGTAATCTTTTTGTATTTTCAAATATGACAAAATTTTCCAGAAAAAATAAATATTTTTTTGTGTTTTGATGAATTTTCTATGATTTTTTAAATTTTTCATAGGTTTTTAGATTTTTTTAAGATTTTAAAAAAATTAAAAACATGAAATAAAGCAAATAGAAAATTGAGCAAATGTTTTTGGATTTTTAAAGTATCAAATAAAGGCAGAAATACTATTAACAAATTTTCTCAAAAAAATTATTAGGTTTCAAACAAAGACCAAAAATGTGTTTTTTTATTTTTCTTTGATTGTATATGATTTTTTGATGTTTTTTGTAATACGTAATTTTTTGATTTTTATAAAGAATTTTTAAGCAAATTTTGGGTAGAAGTTAAAACACTCAAAACACAGCTATAATAATTTTCTAAATTTTTTTTAAAAAATTTAAAGCTATTTTCAGATTTTTATAAAATTTCTAAGGCAAACAAGACAATTTTTGAAAATTTTGAAATATTTAAAATAATAAATTCAATTATTTTTGCAAGCAAAAATCATTGAAGAAATAAAACATTAGCAGGATATTAACCTAATTTTTATGGAATTTTTAGAGCACTTAAAATATTTATTTCATGCAAAATAGACAAGAAATGAAATGTTGCAATAGAAGGACTAGAACATAATTTTCTCAAAGTTTCAGAGCAAAATATAATTGAGAAAAAATGTAGGTATATGCATGCAATTTTCACATTAAATCAAGTTCATCTCATGTGGATATCAATTAGTTCAGGAGTTTTATGCAATTACAGAGATCTCCAGGGGGTTAGCAGCAAATTACCCTAAGCGATTGGGTTCTCTCGAACTAGGGATGACACTTGGACAGCTTTGGATGATCTGGCTCGTCTGATCTAAGATGGATCAATGACTGCTGGGTTTGACACATGGCAGAATGAGAACGTTGATACGTGGTTGCATGAGAACCATCAGAGCAGATATGATCTGAGGGTTACTGTAGGATCTGGACGAGCCCTTGTTCCTCCCTCTTTTCAAGTGCAGGCGGCAACCTTCGTGGGTTCGGTGATTGGTAGAGCTGCTCTCGGTGAGGCAGCAGAGATGCTTATGGTGTAAGGTGGCTCTCTGGTCTCCGTGCAACAGTTCTTGGTTCAGATCGCCTTTGAGGCAACGTCGCTTCAGATGTTCTACGACGAATTCTCAGATCGTCAGTGGATGTTTAGGTGCGAGCTACCTGAATCCCATTTCCTGGAGTGTGTTGATTCTAATCTGAGAATAGATCTGTGTCGTTCCAACCATAATGAATCGTGCAGCAACTCAGAAATTTTCTCTGAGTTCTGATCAGAAATCAAAATGAAAGCCACGATCATTTGTTCCTAATTACGGGAAGAACACAGTTTGCCCCAGATTTGTGATGATCTAGCTTATCACTTGACACTTTTCTCCCGTCCGGATCTGAGGAGTCCTGACGCATAGGGGATACACAACCCTTCGGTTTAAGTTGATTTCCTGGAGATATATAAATCTCTCCACGATTGGAGTTAATCATCCAATAGCACAACGTGGATCCGATTTACTCATTCTCATTCTGTTTTCACTAAAAAATCCAAAAAAAATCATAATTTGTCAAAAAATTCCAAAAATATTACTGTAGCTTCCTTGTGCCATGTTTTCATTCCAGTAAAATTTTCATTATTTTTGCTTACTGTTTGTGTGAAAAATTGTGAAAATACCCATAAAAAATGTGCATTTTTAGTTGTTGCATTTTAACTCGTAAAATTCTAAAAAAATGTGTTTTGAATTTATCACTGGATTAGAATTCTAGGAAAAATACGAATTGGCTAAATTGGACTTCTTTTCCATTAAAATTAATTTGTCCTTGTTTTGTGTTTTCTTAGAGTCTTAATTCACCCGCATTTTGCATTGGCATTTGTTTTTTTTATTTTTTTAGATGAACCTGCAAAACAAAGATTAGAGAGAAAGAAAATAATTTTTTTTATAATTTTCCCTGTAAAAACAAATGTGAGATAAACAGGAAAAATTATTTTATATTTTTTTATTTATGCACAAAATTAGGAGGTGTGAATGGAGATGGATCTTGGCGAGACGAGAGAGAGATCCGTGACTCCGACCATCGTGCGTGACCGGAGGTGTGTGGTTGCGTGAGATAGACGTGAAATGGAGAGATTGAGATATGAGATGAAAAATCGGTATTGGACATGAATTATGTGGTGAAATTTTGGTTTTTAGATCTAAAATTTAATCGTTATACCTAAGCAAAAATTTAAACTACGGTTTATCTAGGAAAAGACAGGAAATAAATTGGATCTCACCTCGGGGTTCGGAAATGCCATGATGGCCTCGACGAGGTGTAAAGCCTTGAACTTGGCTTATCTCGGATCCTATATAATAAGATCCGGCTTGTCAAGAGAAAACCAACGAAATTTGTTTCGTGTGAATCGGACTTCGTTTCGAATTGTTATGATTTTCGAAGAAAGAGAAGTCATTAATCCATAATGACTGTCATTAAGACTAATTAAACATGATTAAAGGAATTAATGACGATTGAAAGTCGCTAATGATCATTAGTAAACACTAATCAATAGTTAACAAAAGATAAGCGTAAGCCACGAAAGTTAAATCGCGATTAGTGAAAGTTAATCATGATTAGTGTTAATTAAGCGTCATTAGCGAATCCAGAATCCTATGGAATATTCTAACTTAAGCCCCAAGTTTGGGATAGGTTTTGGCCAAAACCATGGGCCAAAACCATGGGCTGCTAAACCTTGGCTAAGACCTAAACCATGGCTTTCTAACCATGGTTAGTGGTTTTCTGGAGCCTATAAATAGACCCCCTACCCATTCATTCTCTACAACTTCCACTACCACCACCACCCCAAGGGCTAGGGTTGAGAGGTTGGGAGGAGGAGTGGGAGGCGAGGGAGGAGCGCTAGCGAAGCGCTGCCGGGAGAACGAGGAGGAGAAAAGTATGATCCTCTCTTAGTTGCTTCATAAGCTAGGCTTTAAATTCATACTCTTGTTCTTCCAAGTTTTGTTCTTGATTCATCTTTCTTTCCGATTCGTTTTCCTATTGTGGTTCGAGGAGAAATCTGTGTAACACCCTACTTAGGTGCGGGCGTCTATGCACATCAGTGACCCTGTGATTCATCACGCGTTCACTCATCTAAGACGCGTGGTGTCTACCGATTATCCATCATTTATGTTTCTATTCTTCGCATTATGCTTTTATAGTTATTTTGATGGAGAAATCTGTGTCATACCCTACTTAGGTGCGGGCGGCTATGCACGTCAGTGACCCTGTGATTCGTCACATGTTCACTCACCTAAGATGTGTGGTGTCTACCAGTTCTTCATCTCTTGTTGTTGAGTATATTCTTTCAGTTTCATAGTTATTTTCCTCTCGATTGATTTTATAGAGGAAACTCTTTTTGTTTTTATTTTGAAATATGTCCCGATATAGGGGGAAACTCTGCCGAAATTTTCCGATAAATATGTCCCGATATAAGGAGAAACTCTGCCGAAATTTTCCGAGAAATATGTCTCGATATAAGGGGAAACTCTGCCGAAATTTAAGAGAAAATATGTTCTTGACGTTCTTTGTGTTCTTCGCGTTCTTCGTTCGTTCTTCGCGTTCTTAACATGTTCTTAGCGTTTTGATACGAAAAATGAAATTCGATCTTTTCAGGAGCCTTAAAATAGCCTTTCTAAAAACGAAACTCGATAAAGACTTGCATACACGAGAGAGAGAGCTCGATTAGGTAACGAAATCCTTCCTTTTGCTGTTGAGTTTTCATAAGAAATTATTGAAATTCTTGATTTTGTGTTCTTTACTATGAAGAACCCTAATTTTGGCTATTTTTGAAAAAGTCTGAAGAATTGCTTTGTGATTCCCACTAAAATAAGGTTTACGCATCAAATTGATGCGTTGGCTTTGAAAGTTTGGGTCTGGGAGTTAAAACAGGCATAAATACGAGTATATATGCTTATGAATAATATATACGTGAGTCTATACTAAGTATTGTTGATTATGCAAATCGAAGACTTAATGAAAGAATTACATCATGTGAATTAATGTGGTTTGAGTTGGATCCTGAAAAGGATCGTGTGTCACGTTAAGGATGACTGTGAGTAGTACTACAGGTCAGGCATGCAACCTGTAGGTTTGTCGGAAGGAACCCGTATTAGCGTTTCCCTACCTAGGTGGTACATGGTTGCCCTGTTATGATAAGTGTGCATGAAATGAATGTTTTGCAACGCGTGGTACCGGGAGCCAATATATTCGGGTTGGAACGACGGAAGATGTGGTCGTGCCATGTGGAGGCACGGGTGGTTCAATAGCGGCTGGGTCACGATAACATGTATTTAAAGCCGCTAGGTTATATGATTACATGTTAGCCTGAGGTTTTAAGCAACCGAGTCCTCGAGGACGGTGTGCTCATTTGTTTTTCCATGCTGAGGGTTGAGACCCTATTTAATAAAAGAAAAGGAAATTGTCAGGGTAGTATTGGAGGATTGGTTGAGGTGACGTGCGGCGGTATAAGCTTACCAAGATCAACACAATCTCCAATCCCGATGCATCCACAGCTTCGGAGTCCAAGAATGGTGGGGTTCCCCTAGACTAATGCCAGATGTGGAATAGAAAGGAATAGGACTTAAATTAATGAAAAGGAATGAAATTGTTGTGATATCAAGTTTTGAAAAAATTACACAATTTGTTTGCTTTTCTCTTCTTCGTTACTTAGCATTCGCTAATTTTTATCCTCTGATTTATGGAAAACCCAACAGGTATCGGTGAACCAACGCAACGACTTTAAAAATTCATCCGGCTTACATACTAGACATCCAGCCAGCCACAGTAGCTTTACTCTTTAAGGTAGTTAGTAATCTTTTGTATATTTTCCTTTCAAGCTGATGTACATGTAATGGTTATAGTGGGACAGTGTATCATCTGAACTTTATTTTGTGAATGGAAAAGTGTTGAAATACTTTCTTCCGAGTATTTTTATTTGCAATATATTTCTGAATGTTAGTTGTGATTGCTGAATAAATTATTGCTGAGTAACCAGATCCGGATATGGAAGGATCCGACGGTCCGAGAAACGGGGTCGCGACAAATTGGTATCAGAGCAAGGTTACTCCAGTAATTTATTTAGTAATTAACAACTATGAGCGGTATTCAGAAAACTAAGGTTGTATTAAGATCCCTTGATCTTAATAAATGACTGCAGTACCATTCACAAGTCATTGTCCCTTATGTACATCATGCTATCACATATAGGATCTGACCTTTGATCTTGACTCATCCCAGGATCATGGCAGACCAAGATGTGTCTAGACAATTAGAGGCTATGATGGCAATGCTCCAAGACATGGGGCAAAGGCAACAAGCATTGGAGGAGAGGCTCAATGCACAAGCTGAGAGACCCGAGGCATCTAAGCCTGCGGATGCTAGGATTGAAGGTTTTATCCATCTTTCTGAGGAAGAATCTAGCTACCATCCTTCAACTGAGTTTGCTCCTACCCCAACTGAAGGAGCAACAGAGAAGGCCCTTCTTAGACACCAAACATTATTAGATATTTATCGAAAGGAAAAAATTCCTCGATTCAAAGGTGTAGAGACACCTACCGAGGCTGAGTTATGGCTCGATGACGTTACTAGGATGTTGAGGATAATCCATGCACCAGTTGACACCTGGGTGCACTTTGCTGATTACTCCCTAGTAGATTATGCACGACGATGGTGGAGAGCAATTTCCAAGAAGTTAGCAGATTCTGTTCCATGGGATATCTTCAAAGAGAGGTTCCAAGCCCACTTCTATCCCTCTCATTGGGAAGAATTAAAGAGGAGAGAGTTGACTTCTCTAAATCAAGGTTCTAAGACCGTATGAGATTATCATATCCACTTTACTGAGCTACTACAGTACTCACCAGCTCTAGATGCTTCACCACAAGAGTTTCTTACCAAATTTGTTAGCGGTCTTCAGGGAGATCTACGAGAAAAGCTTGCTGGTTTTAGATCTACAATCGTAGATGAAGCAATGGACATCGCCTCTCGTATTGAGATGGAGAGAGATGAAAACCGCCAAAGAAGAAGTTTCCACTTTAATGGTGGACCATCCAAAAGCAAGGCACATTATAATTGTAGAGATCGTCGCTATCATCCAGCCAGTTCCAATATAAGCTCACCACAGACCTTGGGTCAGGAATTATCAGGAAGAAGGGGTTTCTCTAGACCTCCATTATATCCTCGTGACTCAGCAGCAGGAGCTAGCACCTCTGTGGCTAGATCTTCAGCTCAAACAGGAGCACGTGTATGTTTTTACTGTCATCAGGAAGGTCACATCAAGAAAGATTGTCCGAAGTTGAGAGGTTCAGGGTTTAAATCAACCCCAATTAACAGTATAACATCCACCTCGAGCAATGGAGCAACACACGGAGGAAGACATGGTAGAGGTCGGGGCTCACAAGGAGCGTCTCCTACACAACAACCACCACAAAGTGTTGCGGGTTCTAGCTTGCCTATTCCTAATGGCCAGCTCAATGCAATTACTGAAGAACAAGCCTACCACTCAGGCACAGTCGTACGAGGTACCATTACTATTCATGGCTTTTCAGTACATGCCTTATTTGATTCTGGTGCTTCACATTCATTTATTGCTCGACGGTTAGTACCCACTTTGGGTAAGATACCAGTAGAAGTACAACAGTCATATCTGATCAAGGGACCAGGAGGACAAGTATTTATAATCCAACAAATCCTGGATAATTGCATAGTAGTGATAGCGGGACATCAGTTACCTGTTTCACTACTACTGATAGAAATGGAGGACTTTGATCTTATACTAGGAATGGATTGGTTAGAAAGGCATCATGCATGTCTTGATTGTTTCCAAAAGACAGTAATATTTCACCTTCCTAACTCGATAGAGTTCCTGTTCATTGGAAAGACATCCAATGATAATATCAAATATATCTCTACATTGAAGGCACAACAGTTGTTAGAGCAAGGGTGCCAAGGTTATTTAGCTTATGTATCCGCTACATCAGGGTCAGAAAGAATGATAGAAGATGTGCCTATAGTGTGCGAGTTTCCTGATGTATTTCCAGAGGAACTACCTGGATTACCACCTGAGCGAGAGATTGAATTTGAAATCTCTCTTATACCTGATACTCAAGCTATCTCTATCCCTCCGTATAGGATGGCACCAGCTGAGTTATGAGAGTTAAAGGTACAGTTGCAAGAACTGTTAGATAAAGTATTTATTCATCTTAGTACTTCACCATGGGGTGCACTTGTCTTATTTATCAGGAAAAAGGATGGGCCGATGCGGTTGTGCATTGACTATAGACAACTAAACAAGAGGACAATAAAGAACAAGTATCCTCTACCAAGAATAGATGATCTCTTTGATCAGTTACGAGGTTCAACTGTGTATTCCAAGATTGATTTAAGATCTGGATACCATCAGTTGAAAATTAAAGATACAGATATTCCTAAGACAGCTTTTCGAACTAGATACGGGCATTATGAATTCTTAGTCATGCCTTTTGGACTAACAAATGCCCCAGTAGCCTTCATGGATCTCATGAATAGAGTATTCAAGGAGTTCTTAGATCACTTTGTAGTAGTCTTTATTGATGATGTGCTTATTTACTCCAAGGATAAGTATCTGCATGAACATCATCTCAGGAAGGCACTTGAAACTCTAAGGAAGAACAAAATGTATGTTAAATATATCAAATGTGACTTCTGGCTATCTGAAGTATCTTTCTTAGGCCATGTTTTTTCTGGGGAAGGTATATCAGTTGATCCTACAAAGGTTAGTGCGGTGATGAGTTGGGAACGCCCGAAGACTGTCACAGAAATACGATCTTTTCTGGGTTTAGCTAGATATTATAGAAGATTCGTGAAGGACTTTTCACGGATAGCATTGCCAATGACTAGACTTTAACTCAAAAGTAGGTCCCATTCTTATGGTCTGATACATGTGAAGTGATGAATCCACGATTCATCGCTTTATTCTTTTATTTTAGCCTCTTTTCCTTAGTCAAATACCTGTAAAGAACCATTAATTTCATAAAATTACCATTTTGCTTGCATTTGTTAATTATGCATTTTTAACACTTTTTAATACTTTTTGTACATAAATAAAAGAATAAAGAAGAAAAGAAAAAGAAAAGGAGGTATTTATGCAATAAATACAGACTGACCCAAGCCTCGAGAGAAGGTCAAGACTTGACCTGATCGATCAGGAATAAAGTAGGGGGAGATAGGGTCGTTTGTTAGAAAAAGCCAAAAATATTTTGTACACACTTTTTATGTATATTTGTACAAGACTTACATTATTTTATTTATACATAATTTGACCTCAAACTAATTACTTTTGTAAATGAAAGTTGTAAATAAAATTGTGTTGTAAATAATAAAAATATTTGTAAAATAAAATATTGTATATATTGCAAATAATTACACCCAGAAAAAGCCGCAAAGTAATAATTGAAACATCAATTCCAGCTCCATACAAGCTCAAATTGAACCAAACTCACTTCCATCATACTATAAATTAAATTATCTTTCAAATGGCTTTAGTTTCGTATTTTTTGGAGTTACGGTTAAAAAGTCGGTTTTCTAGGGTGTATTGTGCAGTTTACCCATATATTTGTTGTATATAATTATTAATATTTATTTTTACATAATGTATATATTTGTAAATATTGTTTTCAATAAAAATAAAATTAAAAATTAAAAATTTAAAAAATCTTTTATAAAAATTATTTCCTTATTTGAACTTATGTACATTGTATTATATGTATATAATATATATAACTAACTAACTTTCTTTTATAAAAAAACCACTAAAAAATTAATTATCTAACATTAATTTATTAATTTAATTTAATTCCGAATTTTGTATTTAATTATTTTATTTTATTTAATTTATTTGATTTTATAACATGTCATATATATTAGATTTGATTTCATGCCTTTAAGGCCACCATTAAGGTGGCTAATTAATTTCCAATTAATTAATTAATTAATTAATTAATTAATTCCGAATTTCGTAATTAATTATTTAATTAATTTATTAATATAATTATTTTATTAATTCACCCAATAAAAACTTTCCACATTTATCCATACCTTCCTTATTCATTTTTTCTCTCTTTTTAATGGGCTTCTCCTCCCTCATTCAAACTTGATCAATCTTTGGTGGAGAGGAGCCCGATTTCCGAGAGGTTTCTTGTTGAAGAGGGTCCTAGCCTCCAATCCGGTCGGTGACATCGATTTGAGCTTCGTCGAGGCCATCATGGCGTGTCCGAACCCCAAGGTGAGATCCACTTTATTTCCTGTCTTTTCCTAGGTAAATCGTAGGTTTAATTTTGCGTAGGTGTAGTGAGTAGTTTTTAGATTAAAAATCCTAAAATTTCACCGCACTTTGATCCGCCCCCGACACCAATTTTTCATCTCAACTTCTCGATCCCCACATTGCTTTTTCTACCTCACCCGATCTTCCACCTCCGGTCACGCACGGTGACTGAAGACACGGATCTATTCCATCGTATCATAAGATCCGCCCATTCACCAACTTCATTATATTTATAAATAAATGAAATATATATATATATATGTATCTTGTTTTCTAACCCTTGTTTTTGCAAGATACAATAAAATAAATAAATAATTTTTTTGTTATCTTTAACATTTGTTTTGCAGGTATGATAAAAAGAAAATAAAAAATTTTTCTTTTGTATCTAACATTTTGTTTTGCAGGACAAGGAAAATATAAAAAAACATATTAAAAAATTGAAAAAAATCTCTTCCTCTCAATTTACATCTGTTGTTTAAAAAAATTGAAAAAAATATACATTTTTTCTTTCCTTTGTTATCATTTCTGTGCATACAAATAACAATAAAAAAATAATAAAAAAAATAAAAAAATCTTGCAGCAGCAGTAGGACGTCACCCCCGCCGCCGCTTGGACGAGTCCTCCGCGGCCTCCTAGCCGCCGTCAACCCTCCAGTGGGCGGCGGTGCCGCCCTGCCCCTCCTCCAGCACCGCCAGAAGGGCGGCTGCGCCCGCGGTTCGTCACCCCCACCATCGGCCAGCGCCGCTCCAGACCTCCGAGGCCGCCTCCCTCCAGATCGCGCCGCCCCCGGTCACAGCCCTGCCGCGCGGCCCCGCATCCCAGCCGCGTGACGCCCCGCGCCCCAGGTGCCCGTCCTGCCGCGAGCCACTCCGCCGCCCGTGTAACTCCCTCTGCCTCACCTAGGCGAGCACCAGCGCCCCCAGGTTGTCGGCGCGGCACCGCCTGCCGCCCAGCACCTTCCTCCTGTGGTGGCGGCGGCGTTGCCTGCGACCCGCACTCCAGTGGCCGCGCTCGCTCCAGGCCACCTCCAGCAGCTCGAGTCGCGCGCCGTGCGCGACACCGACCGCACTGCTCCTTCGCCTCCTCCGCCGACGGCCGCCTCCGCGCATCGCCGCCGTCCGTGTGCGCGCACGTGGGCGCCGTCCTCCTCCAGCTCGTTGGCGCCGGCGACTCCATGCCTCTTCCCCTTTGCTTTGGAAACGAAGGATACCCTCTAGTGGGTTAGGGGATAAGTCTGGCCCTGTGCTCCCACCACATTTATCTCAAAGAAGACGCCAAGCCCTCACGTGAGTTCCAGCGAAGGCTGAACCCGAATCTTCGAGAAGTGGTTATGAAAGAAATATCTAAGTGGTGGAGCGCCGATTTTATCTACCCCATCTCTGACTCTAAGTGGGTTAGTCCATTGCATGTTGTACCCAAGAAGACGGGTATCACCACAGTTGTGAATGAGTCTGGAGAGGAGATAGCCACCCGAGTACCCACTTCTTGGAGGGTCTATGTGGACTACAGACGATTGAGTCAGGCCACCAAGAAGGACCACTTCCCGCTACCATTCATAGATCAGATCATTGAGAGATTAGCTGGGAAGAGTTACTACTGCTTTCTGGATGGGTACTCGGGATACAATCAAGTGGCCATAGCGCCTGAAGACCAAGAGAAAACAACGTTCACCTATCCGTTTGGGACGTATGCTTTTCGACGGATGCCCTTTGGATTATGTAATGCCCCAGCTACATTCCAGAGGTGCATGCTCTCTATTTTCTCGGACATGGTTGGTGAATTTTTAGAGGTCTTCATGGATGACTTCTCGGTCTATGGTGACAGTTTTGATGCATGTCTTGATTACCTAGATCGAGTACTTTAGCGCTGCATTGAGGTCAACTTAGTCTTGTCTTGGGAGAAGAGTCACTTCATGGTGACTCAGGGGACGGTCCTTGGCCACGTCATCTACAACAGGGGCATGGAGGTCAACCCGGCCAAGGTGGATATCATCAAGAAGCTCAATCCACCGTCCAATATACGACAATTGCGGTCTTTTCTGGGGCATGTCGGTTTTTACCGATGGTTCATACAGGACTTCAGCAAAATTGCTCGACCGCTCACAGATTTGTTGATAAAAGACACTGAGTTCCTTGTAGATGATAAGTGTCTTGCATCATTTGAGACTCTCAAGAATCTAGTTGTCGAGGCTCCTGTCCTTCAGCCGCCTAATTGGTCTCTTCCATTCGAGATCATGAGGAATGCTTCTGATTTTTCCATAGGGGTTGTGCTAGGACAGAGGAGAGATGGAGCGCCTTTTGCCATTCACTATGCCCAATGGATGCCGCTCAGCGGAATTACACAGTCATAAAGAAGGAGATGCTAGCTGTAGTCTTTGCCTTGGATAAGTTTCGATCTTACATTCTTGGATCTAAAGTGACTATCTATACTGACCACACCACCATCCGATACTTAATGGAAAAGAAGGATGCCATAGCCAGATTGACCAGATGGATCCTTCTACTCCAGGAGTTTGATATAGAGATTAAGGATACACCTGGAGTCAAAAATGTTGTGGCGGATCACCTCTCCCGTTTAGAGAACCTTGAGGATTCGGATCAGATTACACCTATTACAGAGACTTTTCCAGATGAGGCGATCCTTGCAATCACCTCCATGGTACGCTGATATTGTGAACTACCTTGTCACAAAGAAGGTCCCACAAGATTGGCCCAGACAGCGACTTGAGACCTTTCTTGCAAAAGCCAAGTCGTACCATTGGGAGAATTCCATTCTTTATCATGAAGGAGGGGATAGCATCTGGAGACGGTGTATTCCTCAAGAAGAGCAACATAGTGTCCTCACCTATTGCCACAAGCTTGAGGCAGGAGGACATCATTCTGGGAGACGGACAACACAGAAGGTGCTTCAATCCGGCCTTTGGTGGCCTACCCTCTTCAAGGATTCAGATGAATTCGTGAAGAAGAGTACTGACTGTCAGAAAATGGGCACTTGTGGACAGAGAGATATGATGCCGATGCAGCCCATTCATTTCTGTGAGATTTTTGACACATGGAGCATCGATTTCATGGGCCCATTTCCTAAGAGTCAAGGATTTGAGTATATCTTGCTTGTTGTAGATTATGTGAGTCGTTGGGTTGAGGCCATCCCCGCTCGAACCGCAGATGCTAATACCGTTTGCAAATTCTTGAGGAAAAATATCATTTCACGGTTCGGGGTACCTAGACTGTTGATATCAGACGGGGGGACTCATTTTATCAATGATAAGGTAAGGGCCCTTGCTAACGAGTTCAGCATAGATCATAGAGTTGCCACTCCTTATCATCCACAGATGAATGGTCTTGCTGAGGTTTCTAACAGGGAGATTAAGACTATATTGCAGAAGGTAGTCCGCCTAGACCGAAAGGATTGGTCACAGCTTTTGGACTCGGTCTTGTGGGCATATCGGACATCCTTCAAGACTACATTGGGTACATCTCCATTCCGACTCATTTATGGCAAGCCATGCCACTTACCAGTTGAGCTGAAGCATAAGTCACTATGGGCTCTTACTGAAATATTTTTGGATCCAGAGAGTGTAGGAGATCAGAGAAAAGCAAAATTGGCAGCCTTGGAGGAACTTAGAGATACAGCCTTTTCGAGTAGCCTGCAGTATAAGGAACGAGTGAAGATATGGCATGATTCTCACATCAGCCATAAGCAGTTTGAACCAAATCAGAAAGTATGGTTATTCGATGCCAGGCTAAAGCTATTTCCAAGGAAGTTGCAGAGTAAGTGGAAGGGACCATACTTGGTCCGGAAGGTGCACGACAATGGCAGCATTGACTTATCTGAGATGTCATCAGAATCCATCTTCTGAGTTAACGGTCAGCGCCTGAAGCCATATCTAGATCATGATCCGCTGATTGTTGATGTTGCCCCGATTCATTTTGCATGAGATGTAGTCTTTGACTCACATCATTTGCATCTCATACCTGATTTTCACTTCCTCTCACAACTGTATAGATCCAGATGTCCATATCACACATTCTTTTGTCTAACACCCCATTTTTATCTTATGATTATGCTATACTTAGGGTGTACTTTACCCTAAGTATAGGGGGGATGTAAGACTTGTAATTATTCTTTTGATTCTTTTTACCTCTGTTTTGCTGCCTATACTTAGGGATATTTTACCCTAAGTATAGGGGAGGTAGACTCTGTATATTCATCTCCTCGATTTTCCCCTTATGTACAGTCTGCTATACTTAGGATTACTTGATCCTAAGTATAGGGGGATCACCGACTTCTATTGATTATATTCTTTTATTCGTCATTGTAGTATATTATTCTTGTCACTTTTCTATACAAAGCACGAGTTATGTCTTTCTTTTCAGCTCTTTGATCACTATGAAGACATAGTTCGAGCTAAGTATACGGGGTGTCGTATATATGGTATATATACTTTAGCCATAACTCGTACTTTCATATATTACTTTTTTAATATGGCTAAAACACTGTGTAAATACTCAAAAAAATTCTTAAAAAAAACTTGTAAAAAAATGAAAATGAATTTTAAAAAACCAACTCTGTATATACTTGTATAAATTACTCAAGTTGTAAATTCTTGCATCTCATTCTTGTAAAATAATCAACTCACTCTTGTGTAAATATGTATCTTTTTCCTTATTAAAAAAATGTGTATACTTGTATATAGTACTAACTTTTTGCATTAAAAAAAACTTTTCGCATATGCATCATCATTTTTCAAAAATCCATAAAAATTTTAAAATTTTGAAAATTGTTTCACAAAAAGATTTTTGTTTTCTTTTCCTTGCATGTACATATTTTCTTGCATTTGCATGAGTATTTTTCAGGATGATTTTGACATTTAGACTAGGTCTGGAATAAATTTGAAGAATGGAGCTTAGTTGGACTTTAATGCACTTAATTTCAGAGGAACCTTATAAGATTTGGAGTTAAGACTTTTCAGGTCCTAGTGACTTATTTCTTTGAGTCCATAAGACTATGTTCACATGTCATCTTGATGAGTCTAAGTAGAATATTTAACAACACACACATGATTCTTTCAGACCGTGGCTTACCTTGGACACTGCACTTTACACGTAGCTCTTCATGGATGAGGTAGTGAGGGAGCAGAATCTTTTGGCTTGGGGTAGCATACGAGGATAGTACATCTAGGCGGAACCTCTCATCCTCCTCTAGGGAGGGAAGTGCATCTCAACCTAGTCTGGTGATGTTGAGGTCTAAAGACAGGAGCTGGGGGGTTGCAATAATGCTTCAAAAGAGGGATAGTCTACTGGCTCAAGAAGAAAAACTCCTTATGTACATGCTGCACCTTGTATATATTGTCAAAAAAAAGGAAAAAAATGCAAAATCTCCAAAAGTGGACAGGCATGATAGAAAAACAAAATGCCTATGAAAAAAAAAAGAATAAGAGTTTCAAAGTCATATATTTGTGAGCTAGCAGTGGGTGACATGGCTACACTGGTCATGCATCCAAGGATAGGTAACTACACTGCCGTCCATTCTCTTCTCCATCCCCTCTTCTTGAGCTGGTTGTACTTCAACTTAGAAGGGAATATCCCCGCTCATCGAGGAAAGAGTTGTCAGACCGGGTTATTTGAGTTACCTTGTTGAGAGAGGATGTTTCTTTGCTACTTTTGAGATGAGGAGCTATATTTCACTTACACGTACAAGTAAGAATTCATAGTCATAAGAATTTGTGTATGTAGACTTGTTCTGATCTGACTGTTGAGGAGACCTGAATAGGAGTCCTATGGAACTTACAGGATGTTAGGTTTTAATTCCATGTCCCATTAAGGTTCCGACACACCAATAATCCAAAGGTCTGACAGAGCTCCAAACTACATTTTTATGAAGATAAGTTTGAAAGTCAACATTGTTCTAACTTCTTTCCTTTTTCTTTTCTTTATTTTTATTTTCACTTATTTTTCAAATAAGTGTTTGCGAAGGGACTAGCAAAGGTAAAGTATAGGGGAATGATGAATCCATGATTCATCGCCTTTATTCTTTTATTTTAGCCTCTTTTCCTTAGTCAAATACCTGTAAAGAACCATTAATTTCATAAAATTACCATTTTACTTGCATTTGTTAATTATGCATTTTTTACACTTTTTGTACATAAATAAAAGAATAAAGAAGAAAAGAAAAAGAGAAGGAGGTATTTATGCAATAAATACACACTGACCATAAACCCCGAGAGAAGGTCAAGACTTGACCTGATCGACCAGGAATAAAGTAGGGGAGATAGGGTCGTTTGTCAGAAAAAGCCAAATACACATTTTTTATGTATATTTGTACAAGACTTACATTATTTTATTTGTACATAATTTGACCTCAAACTAATTACTTTTGTAAATGAAAGTTGTAAATAAAATTGTGTTGTATATAATAAAAATATTTGTAAAATAAAATATTGTATATATTGCAAATAATTACACCCAGAAAAAGTCGCAAAGTGATAATTGAAACATCAATTTTGGATCTATACAAGCTCAAATTGAACCAAACTCACTTCCATCATACTATAAATTAAATTATCTTTCAAATGTCTGTGGTTTCATATTTTTTGGAGTTTCAGTTAAAAAGTCGGTTTTCTGGGGTGTATTGTGCAGTTTACCCATATATTTGTTGTATATAATTATTAATATTTATTTTTACATAATGTATATATTTGTAAATATTGTTTTCAATAAAAATAAAAATTAAAAAAAGGGATTTTTACCCGGCAGACCCTATAATCTTTTCCAATTACCTCTACGACCTCTGAAACATCATAATTCCTTCCCCGACCCTGTAAAATTGCTAACCCTTACCTTACAAACCCTGTGGTTAAGCCTCGTTATTTTACCCGTTAAAATTAACCGGCTTCCGTTCTGTTCCTTTATATTATACCCATTTTGTTTATTAAATTTACATGGAGTGCCACTCCTCATCCGAGACCCCCCCGGCAATGGAGCCCCCTGCCGTCGCTGCTTGCCCCCCTCCCACCCCCCCTGCGGCTCCAGCGATGCTGTTGATCAGGCGCCACCTGCCCGAGCTCCGCATTCTTTGGGACCAGTCTGAATAAGACAACATCCGCCACCGCTCAAGGAAGGCTCTCGACCGGCTCTTTCAAGGTAAACGCAGACGATCTCGACGTACTGAAGCAAACGAGCTCAGACAGATGGGCGCACCTCGCCTTCGACACATCCGACGATCAGCAGGACATAACCCGAGGGAAGGGTATGGTCGACTCCCTCTTCCAAGCTCCCATGGGAGACAGCTCGCACAACGCCGTGCTCAGCTCGTACGACTACATCAGCCAGGGTCTCAAGACGTAGGTCCCCTCACCACCCATCTTCCATACTTTCAGATGGTAACGCCGATTTCTCTTTACAGATACGATCTCGATAACATGATCAACGGGCTGTACATCGCGCCGGCTTTCATGGACAAGCTCGTCGTCCACCTTGCGAAGAACTTCATGAAGTTGCCCAATATCAAGGTTGTAGTTGGACATCAACATGGACGAGTTCACAATTTTAATGTGATGATCTCTGGACATGAATCGTGATGTTCTTTAATTACAACAGGTTCCTCTGATTTTGGGTGTTTGGGGAGGCAAAGGGCAGGGAAATCATTCCAATGCGAGCTAGTCTTCGCCAAGATGGGAATCAAGTAAGAACACATGCTCCAAACACATGCTAATCAATAGGTACAAGTGCTTGACACGATTTTTGCGTGTTTTTTCGCCGAAATCCAGCCTGATCATGATGAACGCAGGAGAACTGGAGAGCGGTAACGCAGGAGAGCCTGCGAAGCTCATAAGACAGAGGTACCGTGAGGCGGCAGACATCATTGCGAAGGGGAAGATGTGCTGCCTCTTCATCAACGACCTCGATGCCGGAGCGGGATGTATGGGCGGGACGACAGAGTACACGGTGAACAACCAGATGGTGAACGCCACCCTCGTGAACATCGCCGACAACCCGACGAACGTGCAGCCCCCCGGAATGTACAACAAGCAGGAGAACGCGTGTGTGCCGATCATCGTCACGGGGAACAACTTCTCCACATTGTACGTGCCCCTCATCCGCCGACGATGGAGGCGCCCCCCGTGCTTTTTCCTATTCCTTTTTTATTTTGGGTAATCCTAGCCGTTCAATGGTAAATTGGTTAGATTAACTCAAGACTAACTCAAGTATTTGACTCAAATATAGTTAAAATTGACGGTAGGGTTTGTTGGGTAAGACGGAGCAAGTTTACGAGGTCGGGGGAGGAATTATGATGTTTCAAAGGTCGTAGAGGTAATTGGAAAAGATTATAGGGTCTGCCGGGTAAAAATCCCTTAAAAAAATTAAAAATTTAAAATATCTTTTATAAAAATTATTTCCTTATTTGAACTTATGTATATTGTATTATATGTATATAATATATGTAACTAACTAACTTCCTTTTATAAAAAAACCACTAAAAAATTAATTATCTAACATTAATTAATTAATTTAATTTAATTCCGAATTTTGTATTTAATTATTTGATTTTATTTAATTTATTTGATTTTATAACATGCCATATATATTAGATTAGATTTCATGCCTTTAATGGCCACCATTAAGGTGGCTAATTAATTTCCAATTAATTAATTTATTTATTTAATTTATTTATTATGAATTTCGTAATTAATTATTTAATTAATTTATTAATATAATTATTTTATTAATTCACCCAATAAAAACTTTCCACATTTGTCCATACCTTCCTTTTTCATTTTTTTCTCTCTTTTTAATGGGCTTCTCCTCCCTCATTTCAAACTTGATCAATCTTTGGCGGAGAGGAGCCCGATTTCCGAGAGGTTTCTTGTTGAAGAGGGTCCTAGCCTCCGATCCGGTCGGTGACAGCGATTTGAGCTTCGTCGAGGCCATCATGGCGTGTCCGAACCCCAAGGTGAGATCAACTTTATTTCCTGTCATTTCCTAGGTAAATCGTAGGTTTAATTTTGCGTAGGTGTAGTGAGTAGTTTTTAGATTAAAAATCCCAAAATTTCACCGCACTTTGTTCCGCCCCCGATACCAATTTTTCATCTCAACTTCTCGATCCCCACATTGCTTTTTCTACCTCACGTGATCTTCCACCTCCGGTCACGCACGGTGACCGGAGCCACAGATCTATTCCATCGTATCATAAGATCCGCCGATTCACCAACTTCATTCTGTTTATAAATAAATGAAATATATATATATATATATATGTATCTTGTTTTCTAACCCTTGTTTTTGCAAGATACAATAAAAAATAAATAAATTTTTTGTTATCTTTAACATTTGTTTTGCAGGTATGATAAAAAGAAAATAAAAAATTTTGCTTTTGTATCTAACATTTTGTTTTACAGGACAAGGAAAATATAAAAAAAACATATTAAAAAATTAAAAAAATCTCTTCCTCTCAATTTACATCTGTTGTTTAAAAAAATTTGAAAAAAAATATATATTTTCTTTCCTTTGTTATCATTTATGTGCATACAAATTACAATAAAAAAATAATAATAAAACAAAAAAATAAAAAAATCTTGCAGCAGCAGCAGGACGTCACCCCCGCCGCCGCCTGGGCGAGTCCACCACGGCCTCCTAGCCGCCGTCAACCCTCCAGCGGGCGGCGGCACCACCCTGCCCCTCCTCCAGCACCGCCAGGAGGGCGGGTGCGCCCGCGGTTCGTCACCCCCACCATTGGCCGGCGCCGCTCCAGACCTCTGAGGCCGCCTCCCTCCAGATCGCGCTGCCCCCGGTCACAGCCCTGCCGCGCGGCCCCGCATCCCAGCCGCGTGACGCCCCGCGCCCCAGGTGCCCGTCCTGCCGCGAGCCACTCCGCCGCCCGTGTAACTCCCTCCGCCTCACCTAGGCGCGCACCAGCGTCCCCAGGTCGTCGATGCAGCACCTCCTGCCGCCCAGCACCTTCCTCCTGTGGTGGCGGCGACGCCGCCTGCGCCCCCGCGCTCTAGTGGCCACGCTCGCTCCAGGCCACCTCCAGCAGCTCGAGCCGCGCGCGACACCGACCGCACCGCTCCTTTGCCTCCTCCGCCGACGGCCACCTCCGCGCGTCGGCGCCGTCCATGTGCGCGCGCGTGAGCGCCGTCCTCCTCCAGCCCGTTGGCGGCGGCGGCTCCATGCCTCTTCCCCTTTGCTTTGGAAACGAAGGATACCCTCCAGGATTTGGCTTTTGATTAAAGAAGGGAGAAATTACAATTGACGTCCCTAGAATTCTGAAAAAAAAAAAAGAAAAGTTGCAATAAATACTCTCAGAGTTTTGAGAATTGCAGAAGAGTCCTCTCCAGAACGTCACATGCGCAGCACATGATCCTTACTGGGTAAACTTCACTCTTTAATCAGAACTTTTATTTTTATTATTCATTTGATGCAAAAACATTGAATATCTGCATTTTAGTCCCTGTATTGCAGACTTGGATTATGCATGTTCTCTTTGATTAAATAAATATTTTTATTGCTCAAAAAATTTTGCAAAAATTTGTGTACGCTCCTGCAGTAGTGTTGGTCATTGTATATATTTTTCATCAATTTTTGCTGCCATTTGACATTTTTAAAAAATAAAAAACAGTGCCTTTTTGCATGTCCAAACTTTGAAAATTCATAAAAATTCACAAAATAGTCTAAAAATTCCACAAAAATTTCTGTAGCTCTATTTTGGTGTCTTTTAATATCTGACCAATGTTTGTGCATTTTCCTTCTATAAAACTCAAAAAAATTGTAAAATACGAAAAATCTTAAAAAAATTGTAGAAAATTATAGAAAAATCTAAAAATTCTGATCTTGGTCTCTATTTGTAGATATTTCTTTGTAGTGTCTCTTAAAAATAATTCTCAGTATTTTGAGCTCTTAAAGGATTTTTAAATTGAAAAATACTACTGGCTGTGAATAGTCTCTTTATTTTCCACTGTTTTATTTTTCGAAAATCACAAAAATATCAGAAAAATCCGAAACAATTATCAAAAATACTTTAAAATATATAAAACACAAAAATATTTTCTTTTTAATTTTGTGTATTTTGACCTTTTTGAAAAATCCAAAAATAGTGTGGTATTTTGTGTTTTTATTCTTTGTATGTTATTTTGAAAAAAAATAAAAAAAATTCAAAAACCATTAAAAAAATATTTTCGAAATTTGACTATAGAGTTTTTCAAACGTGCTCCTTGTGTTCGACCCTGGTCGCTATACCAGGTAAAAAGAATAGCGAAAGCCGCTTACATTTCTTATTTTTATTGATTTATTTTTTTTTGAGTGGTTAAATTTATTTTCTCGTTGACCGAATCCCATGGTTGAGAACGACGACAACTTTTTAATATTATTTTCCCTCTCTCGACCGCGTCGGATTTCGCTTCATCATGAAGCTAGTTTTCAGACACTGAAAGAATGCCTAACATCTGCACCCATCCTTACTCTACCCTCCGGGAGTGAAGGATTTACAATGTACACTGACGTATCTAAAGAAGGACTTGGGGCGGTTCTTATGCAACATGGTAAGGTAGTTGCGTATGCATCACGACAGCTCAGGACACATGAAAAGAGCTACCCAACACATGACCTTGAATTAGCTGCTGTAGTTTTTGCTTTAAAGATATGGAGACATTACCTCTATGGTATTACTTTTGCAATTTTCACTAATAATAAAAGCTTGAAATATCTATTTGATCAGAAGGAACTCAATATGAGATAGAGACGGTGGCTAGAGTTGCTGAAAGACTATGATTGCACTATCTCCTACCACCCTGGTAAGGGGAACGTCGTAGCAGATGCCCTTAGCAGAAGAAGTTATTCGCCTGGGTTAGTGAGTGTTATCCATTTCTGGGGTTTACTATCAACGTTGAGTGAATGGAAACCATTTGATAATAGTGTTGATACTATAACTATTCATCATCGATACAAACCAGAGATCTGGGATAAAATAAAGAAAGGACAGGAGGATGATCCAGTCCTTAAAGACTTGAGACAACAACTTGAGAAGAATGAGATAGAAGGATTCCATATACAATATGGATTACTATATAACCATCACAGAGCTTGTATACCAGACATACCTGAACTGATGAAAGATATTTTACGTGAAGCTCATTGTTCTAGATTATCTATTCATCCAGGAATTACAAAGATGTATAAGGATCTTCATTCATACTTTTGGTGGCCAAGAATGAAGAAAGATGTTGCTGAGTTTGTGAATGCATGTTTCACTTGCCAGCAGGTAAATGATTCACACCAAAAGCCACCAGGATTATTACAACCCCTCCCTATACTTGAATGGAAATGGGAAAGCATTTCCATGGATTTCGTTACTGGCTTACCTCAGATGACTGGTAGTAAAGATAGTATATGGGTTATAATAGATCGTCTGACAAAGGTAGCACACTTCATTCCGATAAGCTTATCTTTCACTCCAGACTAGCTTGCTGAGTTATATATTACACATGTGATTCGCCTCCATGGTATCCTGAAGGAAGTAGTTTCTGATCGAGATTCACGATTCACCTCACACTATTGGGAGAACTTCATGAAAGCCTTAGGTACACAACTATGCTTGAGTACAGCATATCATCCACAAACAGATGGTCAGTCAGAATGTACGATTCAGACACTAGAGGATATGCTACGAGCATGTGCCTTAGAATGGAAGGGATCGTGGATTAAACATTTGCCTCTTGCAAAATTCACCTACAATAATAGTTACCATACAAGTATTGGCATGGCACCATTTGAAGCACTATATGGACGAAAGTGTACTACTCCTTTGTGTTGGCAAGAGGTCAGAATAAAGAACCTTTATGATTCAGATAGACTTCAGGAGACACGGGAAGCTGTAGAACTTGCTAGAAAAAGACTATTAACTGCTCAGAGTCGCCAGAAAAGTTATAGTGATACAAGGCGAAGAGACCTTGAATTTGAGGTAGGTGACTTTTTATTTCTCAAAGTATCACCTATGAAGGGTGTTCAGAGGTTTGGCTTGCGTGGGAAGTTAGCACCCAGGTTCGTGGGTCCCTTTGAAATTATTCAACGGATTGGAAAAGTTGCCTATAGACCTGCACTTCCTCCACATCTTTCGGCAATACATGATGTATTTCATGTATCAAATCTGAGAAAGTACATTAGGGATCCAAAGCATAGGATAAGTTATGATGATTTACATGTTGAGCCAGACTTGACATACCAAGAGATACCTGTGCAAACACTTGAAAGGGATATCAAGAAGTTGAGAAACAAAGAGGTGCCTCTAGTTAAAGTATTGTGACGAAACCAAGAGTTTGAAGAAGCCACATGGGAACCTGAGGTAGAAATGAGAGAGAAATACCCGTACTTGTTTGAATGATAACATTATGTATTATGTATATGTTCATTTTAAATGACATGACGTTCATTCTCTTTAAGATTGTTATGGTTTCAATCCTCTTTAAGGTTGTTATGCCTGCATTTCTAGTCTCAAGGACGAGACTTACTTTAAGGTTGTTATAATTGTAAAGCCTTGAACTTGGCATATCTCGGATCCTATATAATAAGATCCGGCTCGTCAAGAGAAAACCAACGAAATTTATTTCGTGTGAATCGGACTTCGTTTTGAATTGTTATGATTTTCGAAGAAAGAGAAGTCATTAATCCATAATGACTGTCATTAAGACTAATTAAACATTATTAAAGAAATTAATGATGATTGAAAGCCACTAATGATCATTAGTAAACACTAATCAATAGTTAACAAAAGATAAGCGTAAGCCGCGAAAGTTAAATCGCGATTAGTGTTAATTAAGCGTCATTAGCGAATCCAGAATCCTCTGGAATGTTCTAACTTAAGCCCCAAGTTTGGGATAGGTTTTGGCCAAAACCATGGGCCAAAACCATGGGCTGCTAAACCATGGCTAAGGCCTAAACCATGGTTTTCTAACCATGGTTAGTGGTTTTTTAGAGCCTATAAATAGACCCCCCTACCCATTCATTCTCTACAACTTCCACTACCACCACCACCCCAAGGGCTAGGGTCGAGAGGTTGGGAGGAGGAGTGGGAGGCGAGGGAGGAGCGCTAGTGAAGCGCTGCCGGGAGAACGAGGAGGAGAAAGGTATTATCCTCTCTTAGTAGCTTCGTAAGCTAGGCTTTCAATTCATACTCTTGTTCTTCCAAGTTTTGTTCTTGATTCATCTTTCTTTCCGATTCGTTTTCCTGTTGTGGTTCGAGTAGAAATCTGTGTAACACCCTAGTTAGGTGCGGGCGGCTATGCATGTCAGTGACCCTGTGATTCGTCACACGTTCACTCATCTAAGACGCGTGGTGTCTACCGATTCTCCATCGTTTATGTTTCTATTCTTCGCATTATGCTTTTATAGTTATTTTGATGGAGAAATTTGTGTAATACCCTACTTAGGTGCGGGCGGCTATGCACGTCAGTGACCCTGTGATTCGTCACACGTTCACTCACCTAAGATGTGTGGTATCTACCGGTTCTTCATCTCTTGTTGTTGAGTATATTCTTTCAGTTTTGTTGTTATTTTCCTCTCGATTGATTTTATAGAGGAAACCCTTTTCGTTTTTATTTTGAAATATGTCCCGATATAAGGTGGAACTCTGCAAAAATTTTCCGAGAAATATGTCCCGATATAAGGGGAAACTCTGCCGAAATTTTCCGAGAAATATGTTCCGATGTAAGGGGAAACTCTGCTGAAATTTTAAGAGAAAATATGTTCTTGACGTTCTTCATGTTCTTTGCGTTCTTTGCGTTCTTCGTTTGTTCTTCGTGTTCTTAACATGTTCTTAGCGTTTTGATACAAAAAATGAAATTCGATCTTTTCAGGAGCCTTAAAATAGCCTTTCTAAAAAACGAAACTCGATAAAGCCTTGCATACACGAGAGAGAGCTCGATTAGGTAACGAAATCCTTCCTTTTGTTGTTGGGTTTTCATAAGAAATTATTGAAATTCTTGATTTTGTGTTCTTTACTACGAAGAACCCTAATTTTGGCTATTTTTGAAAAAGTCTGAAGAATTGCTTTGTGATTCCCACTAAAATAAGGTTTACGCATCAAATTGATGCGTTGGCTTTGAAAGTTTGGGTCTGGGAGTTAAAACAGGCATAAATACGAGTATATATGCTTATGAATAATATATACGTGAGTCTATACTAAGTATTGTTGATTATGCAAATCGAAGACTTAATGAAAGAATTACATCATGTGAATTGATGTGATTTGAGTTGGATCCTGAAAAGGATCGTGTGTCACGTTAAGGATGACTGGGAGTAGTACTACAGGTCGGGCATGCAACCTGTAGGTTTGTCGGAAGGAACCCGTATTGGCGTTTCCCTACCTAGGTGGTACACGGTTGCCCTATTATGATAAGTGCGCACAAATGAATGTTTTGCAACACGTGGTATCGGCAACCAATATATTCGGGTTGGAACGACGGAAGATGTGGTCGTGTCATGTGGAGGCACGGGTGGTTTAATAGTGGCTGGGTCACGATAACATGTATTTAAAGCCGCTAGGTTATATGATTACATGTTAGCCTGAGGTTTTAAGCAACCGAGTTCTCGAGGACGGTGTGCTCATTTGTTTTTCCAGGCTGAGGGTTGAGACCCTGTTTAATAAAAGAAAAGGAAATTGTCAGGGTAGTATTGGAGGATTGGTTGAGGCGATGTGCGGCGGCATAAGCTTACCAAGATCAACACAATCTCCAATCTCGAAGCATCCACAGCTTCGGAGTCCAAGAATGGTGGGGTTCCCCTGGACTAATCCCTGATGTTGAATAGAAAGGAATATGACTTAAATTAATGAAAAGGAATGAAATTGTTGTGATATCAAGTTTTGAAAAAATTACACAATTTGTTTGCTTTTCTCTTCTTCGTTACTTAGCATTCGCTAATTTTTATCCTATGATTTATGGAAAACCCAACAAGTATCGGTGAGCCATCGCAAGGACTTTAAAAATTCATCCGGCTTACATACTAGTCATCCAACCAGCCACAATAGCTTTACTCTTTAAGGTAGTTAGTAATATTTTGTATATTTTCCTTTCAAGCTGATGTACATGTAATGGTTATAGTGGGACAGTGTATCATCTAAACTTTATTTTGTGAATGGAAAAGTGTTGAAATACCTTCTTCCGAGTATTTTTATTTGCAATATATTTCTGAATGTTAATTGTGATTGCTGAATAAATTATTGCTGAGTAACCAGATCCGGATATGGGAGGATCCGACGGTCCGGGAAACGGGGTCGCGACACGAGGGCCGAAGCGTTGTCACCGGACGGCTCGGAGGCTAGGCACCCTCTTCAACAAGAAACCTATCGGAGATCTGGCTCCTCTCCACCAAAGATCGATCAAGGGGTGAATGAGGAGGAGCCCAATAAAAAGAAAAGAAAAATCAAAAATGGAAAATATCTACAAATATGGATGGTGTTTATTGGGTGAATTAATAAAATAATTAAATTAATAAATTAATTAAATAGTTAATTACGAAATTCAGAATAAATAAATTAAATTAATTAATTAATTAATGAAAATCAATTAACAACCATAATGGTGGTCATATAATGTGTGGAATCAAATCTAAAATACATGGTAACTTATTAAGTCAATTAGTTCACATAAATCCAATAAATCGAATAATTAAATATAAATTTCGGAATTAAATTAAATTAATTAAATAATTTTAGATAATTATTTTTTTGGTGATTTATATTTAAGGAAGTTAGTTATATATACACATTTTGTACATATAATACAATATACATATGTACAAATAAGGAAATAATTTTTATAAAAGATTTTTTAATTTTAATTTTTTTAATTTTAAGTTTAATAAAAACAATATTTACAATTATATACATTATATAAAAAAATAAATATGAATAAAATATATACAACAAGTATATGGGAAAACTGCACAAAACATCCCAGAAAACCGACTTTTCAACCGTAACTCCAAAAATTATGAAACCACAGCCATTTGAAAGATAATTTAATTTATAGTATGATGGAAGTGATTTTGGTTCGATTTAAGCTCGTATGAAGCCGAAATGGGTATTTCAATTATTGGTTTGCGGCTTTTTCTGGGTGTGATTTTGTCATATATACACTATTTTATTTTATACTTATTTTTATTATTTACAACACATTTTTATTTACAACTTTTCTTTATAAAAATAATTAATTTGAAGTCAAATTATGTACAAATAAAATATGGTAAGTTTTGTACAAATATACATAAAAAATATTCACAAAATATTTTTGAATTTTTGACAGAAGATCCTATCTCCCCCTACTTTATTCCTGGTCGATCAGGTCAAGTCTTGACCTTCTCTCGGGGTTCGGGTCATTCTGTATTTATTACATAAACACATCCTTTCTTTTCTTTTTCTTTTTTTCTTTATTCTTTTATTTATGTACAAAAAGTGTTAAAAATGCAATTTTAAAAAATGCATGAAAAATGGTAATTTTATGCAATTATTGAGTATTTACAGGTGTTTAACTACGGAAATAAAGCTAAAATAAAAGAATAAAGGCGATGAATCATGGATTCATCATCCACACAAGACATGACCACTTAGTCGCTGCAATGACATCTCTCAAAGACCAATGGACTAAGCAAAAACCATCCTACAAAATAATATGAATCAATGAAAACTGATGTGTGTATAAAAATTTATTATAACCCTATAAATGAGTGTGTATAGTGACAATCAGAGTAGGAAGTCAAACACAGGGAGATAAGTCGGTGTAGCAGATATATTAATTATAAAAAAGAGATTTTTACCCGGCAGGCCCTATAAACTTTGCCAATTACCTTGAAACAACCTAATACACCCCTTGATCCCGCTAACTTGCCAACTCTTACCCCATGATCCCTCCGGTTAATCTGTTTGAAGTCTGTGGAGGTTCTTGGGGAAATTTACAAGGTAGATGAGGTAATTGCGTTGTGCAAAAGGTCGTAGTGTTAATTTAAAAAATGTATAGGGTCTGTTAGGTAAAATCCCTTAAAAATAATGAATAAATAATATAGGTGTGTTTTGTACAAGATTTACACAATTAATCAATTAATTGATTAATATTAAGGGTTTAAAAGAATTCCTTTTTATATATTTTTTTATTTATTATTTTTTATTTTGTTTTTATGTAATTTTCTTATTTCCTTTTTCTTTTTAATATAATTATAACTATAATTAAAATTTGCAGTATAAAATATTTTTTTCTTTTTTTTAATATTTTTCTAACATTTTTGTGATTTTCAACAATTTTTGCCAATTTTTAGGTATTTTTAAAGTCCAAAATATACAAAATCAGAGACTTTTTAAATAAGTCAAATTGTTTTAAGGTTTAAAAATACTAAATACAGTAAAAAATTCTCAAACTAATTTTTAAAATTTCATGTATATATATACATATATCAAAAAAAACTAATATTTTGGAGTTTTGTGATTTTTTTATAATTTTTATAAGGATTTTTAAGAATTTTAAATTTTTAGTATTTTTCATTTTGTATCTTAAGGTATTTTGGTATGGAGTTATATAATACTCTAATAAATAGTATGTATTTTTTTGTGATTTTTGTAAAAAAAATATTTTTTTTGGAATTTTCTGAATTAGATAGTGAGTAAATGATTACTAGATGAAATTAAATAAATGGAAAGTTACATCAAACACCAAAACCAAGCATATAATATGAAGGATCGGTTAATGAGGCATTTTTAGTAATTTTCCCATAATTAATAGATGACAGAAGATATTTTTAATAAATAGAATAAATAAATAAAAATACATGCAGTACAATGACTTATTTGCAAATAAAATCAACTAAAAATGCATTGCTTAACAAGTCCGAGAATATAGGGGGTTGGATGCAATTTTTAGAAAAATAAGCGTGCTTATGCACGCGAGCCTAGTAGGGTCTGAATGGTAAATAATAGAAAATTTGAGGTCTTGAGTGTAAAATATCCCAATATTATTGTAAGCAGAGGAAAGTTTTAGCATTAAAACCAAATACAAAATGGTGGAGGGGCTTGAGTGCAATATATCCAAAAATCAATAGAAGGTAGCGGCTCACAGTGAGCCACGTCAGCTCACTTAAGGTGTATCCAGCGGCTCCGGGAGGCACAATGTCTCGATTTAATTCAAGGTATAGTATTAGACCTGGGCCTTTATTCTTGATTCAACATTTCTTGGGTGCTTACGAAGAACACCCAAGAACAACCATGCTGCTTCATTTCGATATTCGAATGATCCTTCGTCTGGCATATATTCGTAGCTCCGATGGGCTCTTCTTCTTCTTGGGACTCCTCCGCATGTAGTGATGGACTCCGGTGATGACAAGGAAGACTGACGATTGCAGACGGCTCCCAGCCACATGGAGCTGCTACAAACATTCAGGAGGGTTCCATATGGGTCTTCTCTCGTCCAACCATGTGCAAAACAACTCATTGGCTCGAGGGGTATGTCCTTGACCCAGGGGTTAGGCAAAAAGGGAAATAAATAGAGATGGAAGTGGAGCTCCGGTGAATGGCGATAGATGGAGCTCGAGGACCTCGAATCTGTGTAGGATTTAAGGGGGAAACATGGGGGTTTCATGAAGAAATGGGCTAGGATCGAAATGAGCTGATCAGAGGGGTTGGAATAGTGATATAGATGGCATATTTTGGAATGGAGCTGGGCTCCGACAAATTTTTTTTTTAAATTATGCTAAAGATGCAAATGAAATTGGAAACTGATGAATCCATGATTCAACATCTTTATTCTTTTATTTCAACTAAAAACCTTGGTTAAACACCAGTAAATAATCATTAATTATTATTATTATTTATCGTTCATCCTCTATTTGTTAATAATGTATATTTATCATTCTTTTTGACCAAAATAAAAGAATAAAGAAGAAAAGATATAAAGAATGATGTATTTAAGGAATAAATGAAGACTGACCCAAACCTCGAGAGAAGGTCAAGAATTAACCTAATCGACTAGGAATAAAATAGAAGGATATAGGGTCTATAACTTATAAAAATCAAGTAAAGCATATCTCACTTGTACAAATTTCTCCATTTTCCACTTTGTACATATTTTCACCTATTTTATTCATCAATAAAACAACCTCAAACAAAATTTATTCCTTCTTAAAAGTTGTTCATAATAATGTATATTAATTTATAAAAAAAATATCAAAAAAATTATTTAACCAATAAATAAATAAATACAATGAACCTAAAATTCCTAAATGTCCAACTTTCTAGGTTCATAACTATTTATAAAAAAACTTCAAATTTGACCAAACTCACTTTTAAACTTCATTTTTTAATTAATATTGTTTATGAAAAATACCAAAAAAATCAAGGAATAAATCATGTGAGTTTTGGCGTTTGGACCCCTTTGTATACATGTACATTATGAATATAAAACTTATTTATTTTCTGTCTAATTATTTATAAATCCAAATAACTTAATTCTTTTCTAAAATGTTCATAAAAATCACTAGAAAGATACAAAAGTATGATTTAAAAATAGTTGTAAATAAATATCAATAAATCTCAAAATGTAAAAACCGTAAAGCCTAACTTCCAAACCTCAAAACTCGGTCGTATGACTTCAATTTGGGTTTACTCACTTTTAAAGTTCGTTTTGTAAAAATATCTTTCAAGTAAAAGCGATTTCACTAAAATCAGAGTTAATATGCAAAAAGTAGATTTTGGGACCCTATTGGTATACTTGTACATATGTGTATATTGTATATAATTTCATATATTTGTTTTCTTGTATATTTGTGCACATATTGTATTTTTCTAATATTTTGTATATTTATTTTAATTATATAAAATAAAAATAAATTAATAAAATCAGAAAATAATCAAAAATAAAATAGAATATTTATTGTATAGATATTTTATACCTATGAATGAAGGTTTTTATTTATTAAACCATATTTATTTAATTTATCTAATTTAAAAATATCACCATAAAATAAATTATTAAATTATTAACATTATTTATTTTTTTTATAATTTCAAATCATTTCCCGATTTATTTCATATATTCTTTATTTAATCTGCTGCTTCATCTTCCCCCCACAAACCTAAATAATCTGCACGTCGAGTCGTTTTCTCCCCATTTCCTGTTTACATTTTCTTACATACAAAAAAAATAAAAAATTCATTATTTTCTATGATTAAAGTAAAACAGTAAAATAATAAAAAAAGGCAGGTCTGCAGCGGGTCGCCACCCCCATCGTACCTCTCCTCGCACGGCCGCGCGCAGGAGCTCCACCAGCGACCAGCGGCGCCGCGCCATCAAAGCCGTGCGCACCGTGTGCGCCAGCCGTCCCTCCGCCTTCGTGTGGTGCAGAGCCGCCCCCATTCCGCTCAGCGAGCGCGCGCCCCAAGCTGACTACCTCCAGCCTTCGCGCCCCGACATGCGCCCTCCACCACTGGCGGCCCGCGCGCAGGCCACCCCCGCGTAGACGCGTGTCGACCGCCTCCTGCCTCTCACAAGCCCACATGCGCGGCCTGTGCGGCGCGCCCTTCTCCAGGTCGTTCCCTCCCCCACACACGCACGAACCTCCACCAGCTCCAGTGACGCACAACCGCCAACCGCCGTGCCGCCCGAAGCTCCTATGCCGCCATCTCGGACACCGTTCTCCTCCGAACGTCATGGCCTTGACACCTTTGGTAGGCGGTGGCACCATTTCCCCCTTTGCCATCAACGAAGAAGCCCTAGGGGAAGGTTGAATTAAAAAAAGAACAATTACAATAAAGCCCCTGAGAATTTTCATAATAGCGAGAAGGCCACTTCTCCGGAAGGTCATGTGCTTGGTACATGTTTATTAGGTAATTTGCGATATTTATCGTGTAGTTTATTTCTATTAACCATTTCATGCAAAAACTTTGAATAAATTGTATTTTGGCCATTGTGAATTCCTAAACAATGAATTGCTTGATCTTTTTAATAGAATAAATGTTTTTATGTATCGAAAAATTCTTAAAAAAATTTTTATGTGCTCCTGCTATAGTGTTATTCATTGTACAAATTCTTAATCAATTTTTATTGACTTTTGATATATTTAAAAAATCAAAAACTGTGTATTTTTGTCTGTCCAAACTTTGAAAATTCATAAAAATTTTAAAATTTGCATAAAAATTCCAAAAAATTTACTGTAGGTGTCTATTAGTTTCTTTCAATTTGTGACCAATTTTTGTGTATTAACTCTTTATAAAACTCCAAAAAATTGCTAAAAACTAAAAATCTTGAAAAAATTGTAGAAAATTCTAGAAAAATCCAAAAAAATTATGATTTCAATCTCCGATTGTAGATATTACTTTGTAGTTTCTATTAAAAATAATATTTAGGATTATCAGGCAATTTCAGTTTTTTTTCAAATTGTAAAATACTCCTGACTGTGCGCAGTTTGCTTTGTTTTTCACTGTTAGATTTTTAGAAAATCAGAAAAACATCAGAAAAATTCGAAAAAATTACCAAAAATATTTTAAAATATATAAATCTAAAAAAACATTTTCTTATAAATTTTTTGAGTATTTGGTCATTTTTTAAAAATACAAAAAGAGCGGTGTTTGTGCGTTTTTATTCCTTTGCACTTGTTTTAAAAAAAATCAAAAAAAATCAAAAACCACTAAAAATTAGCTCTGAAATTTGACTGCATAGTTTTTAAATCGTGCTCCTTGTGTTCGACCCTGGTCGCTAAGCCGGGTAAAAAGAATAAAGAAAACTGCTTACATTTCTTGATTGATTTATTTTTCTCTTATGTGGTTTATTTATTTTTCTCGTTGACCGATTCGAGTGGTTGAGAACAACGACATTTTTGCATATTGTTTTCCTCTATTGACCTGTCGATTTTTGTGTCATCAGAATGGCGCCGTTGCCGGGGAGCACAGCTTTGTAGTCATTTTTTTCATTTTTGTGATATTTGTCTCTTTATATTATAATTGTTTTCTGACCTTCTCTCTTGGATTTTTTTGTGAGGAACTGCTTGGAGGACGACTTGGAGTTTACTTTTTGAGGATCCGCACATGAGGAAGAGTAGGGACGAGAAGAAAGCAACTATTTTATTTGAGAGAACATTTTTGACATTGTTGTAATAATTTAGGACTTTAGGACTGTGAACTTGGACATTTTTCGAGGTCTGTTTCACCGAGCACCGGTGTGCTCGGGGGACTTCACCGCTGTTTTCGTGTTTTTTTTATTTCATCATCATAACTTCCTATTTGACTTTCGTGGTTTTAGCCCCTAGACATAGGATTTTCTGGTTGATTATGATGTAATATCTTAAGCTCCAACACCTAATTGCTTATCTGTTCCTACAGAACGCAATTGGACCTTGCAAAAAACAAAAATCAAAAAGTTCTTCACGATCAATAGAAGTTGCTCGTTTAAGGTCGATTTCCACGTGCATCATATAGTTAGTTTACTTTCTGTATTTAATTTATGCGCGGATCATATTGCATGTAGAGTGCTGGAGTAAGGTATGCATTTTTCTATCTCTGCATGCATAACCATTTTTGACCGTGCATTGGCTTTTTCGACTTCCTCCCCCTATTTCTTGGACTCAAATTAATCAAAGAGGAAATCAGAAAGCTCGTAAGGCATTTTTTGAAAAAATTCAAAAAAATAGAAAATCAAAAAATTAAAAAAAATGGGACTGCTAATTGAACTTGACTCTAAAATTAAAAGTAATTGGCCACTTCATTGTTTTGGGAGAGCAACCCCCTCATTGTTTGCGCTTTTAATTGCTCGCGTACACACTAAGGAGTAGTGCCCAAATCCTATTCAAGCCTCCTAAGTGTTTGTATAACTTTGTCTTATCACCTAACTCTTAAAATTGAAAAGATAAAGATCGAATCTCACGGTCAGATTTGTGTTGAGTTGGTGAACTGGGGGTTTACTTTGTGTATTGTATGTCTTTGGCGTGAGTCGGTTACGTTCATCCTCTCTAAATCATTAGTAGTCACATTCTATCTCTATGCCACCCTCCCTCCCTTCTATCTTTCTTCCTCCCTGCCTTCTCCCTTCTATCTCTCTATCTCTTTCACTCTACCCCACTCTCCCTTCCTTTATCATCATTCTTTTCTCTCATCATGATGGGTCACACTCCATTCCAGCCGGATTTTGCGGCTTCTTATTTTCATACCCATCATTCCCGCCCACTCTCTTGGGGGGTCGGAACCCCGTCCGATTTCCCATCTTCTTCCTACCCACACTCCCATTCGGGACATGCTGTGAGTGATGCCCGCGGAGACCAGATTGACCAAATAAGAAACCCAGGCATTCACCTTGCTGAGATGAGAGTGCATCCCATAGGCGATCAAATGGGGCAGTGGCGAGCTTTAGATGACTTTAATACTTAGATGATGGATGGGTACACCGATCAAGAAGCATGCTCCGCTTCTACACTAAGCCCCTTCATTTTGGATTTAGAGTTCATTAATATTCTGCCAAAGTTTTTTGGGGAAGTGCACGAGGAACCTTACTTGCATATCGATGAGTTTGAGAAAATTTGTGAATCATGATCATATTTTGATATAACTTCTGAGGACATGATGTTGATTACCTTCCCTTTTACACTTCAGAGTAAAGCCAAGAGTTGGCACAGATGATTGGGAAGGAAGAATGCTACGTGAGGAGATTTACAATCATTGTTTTTGCAGAAATTTTACCCCTAGCGTAGAGCAGAGATGATACGGTCTTGTATTCGTGATTTTTCAGTTAACCCCCAGAAGCCATTAATAGATTCATGGTTGAGGTTACGAGAACTTTTGAGACGATTTCTGGATCATGGATTTTCGATGATTGACCATATCCATATCGCAATGAGGGGGAGGACCGCAGAGCAGATTGCATATGTCATTTTCTCATGTGGTGGTTCACACCACAGTCCTGACCTGGATTTAGTTGAGACCATCTTGGATTCACTTTCAGACACTCCATATTTACAAGATGATTTATTCAAGACAACACATGAGGTAGAGATGATAACAGTTGAGTGTGTGACACACCATTCTGATTCATACATCACACACTAATCAGAGGATATGGATGCTACTACTTCTCATTTGATGGATGTGCTGACTACCACTGTGAGTTCTGAAAGTCAGACATTGGTTGAGGACCAACTGGATTTACTGTCAGATTTTGAGCCTGTCCCGCTCTTTCATGTAGAAGATTCTTGGATTCTAGATTTCTTAGGAGCCCAAGAAATAGAGGAGGATCCCACATCTCAACCATCCTTTGAGTCATTCTAGTGTCCATGCCCAATTGATTCAGTGTCTATTCTTCAGGAGATATTCTCATATTCGGAGATATACTTGGATTCATCTCAGCAGAGAGAGCTTGGTGAGGGACCGATTTTTGATTCGACAGACCTTGATAGTCCCGTATTTGAGTCTTGTGTCCTCCCATTTGATGAGGTCGATACATTTTTGGAGGACATGATACTTGACAGCATAGATCCCCAATTCCCTGATGATTCGGCATTACTCTCCGAGGGTTATCTGCGAGAGGATGCCATGGACCATGTGAACTCGGTTTCACTTTTTGAGAATGCATACGATCTGTCGGATCACGAGACCGAGTATTTTGATATTTCTGATCATGAGTTTGATGATTCTCTCCTTGACAACCCTCGCGAGGATGACCCGATCTTTGAGGTATTCGATGATTTCACTGATTTGTCTACATTATATGCATCGGGTATCAATCTTTTTAGTGAGTCTCCTGATCTTGATCTTCCTTATCTATTCAAGACTGTGATTAATGTGGAGGATTCACTGACAGATCCTTCCATCTCCACGAACGACTTCTTCGGCTCTGCCCTTTTACTCCATACAGACCTTGAGCCGATGATTTCTTTTGTGCTACCGGAGCCCGATTTCATCTGCCCATATATTTACCCGGTAGCAGACATCCGCCTAATTGATTACATGGGTGTCATCATTTCCTCTGTTGAGTTCGTTGTTGTTCTCCCACCAAGATGACGACGACAACAGCAGTACGGTATTCGTCTGACAGATGTCATCCTGAATCTTGATACGACGTTGTCCTAATATTTGCGCCTAGCTAGGGGCGTAAACTCTAGCGCTTGTTGAGAGGCACCTCAACATTGACCGACACACATCTGTATAGATCATTCTGCCCATATCATACATTCTTTCTGTCTCACACCCCATCTTCATCTCATGATTATTCTATACTTAGGGTGTACTTTACCCTAAGTATGGGGGGTGTCCGACTTGTGATTTTTTTTCTTTTGATTTCTTTTACCTCTGTTTTGCGGCATATACTTAGGGATATTTCACTCTAAGTATAGGGGAGGTAGACTCTGTACATTCTACTACTTGGTTTTCCCTTGTGTACATACTTCTATACTTAGGATTACTTGATCCTATGTATAGGGGGACCACCGACTCCTATTGGTTATATTATTTTATTCGTCATTGTAGCATAGTATTCTTTTAGCTTTCCAATACTTAGCACAAGTTATGTCTTTCTTTCTAGCTCTTTGATCACTATGAGGATATAGTTCGAGCTAAGTATAGGGGGGTTTCGTATATATTGTATATATACTTTAACCATAACTCGTACTTTCGTATCTTTAATATGGCTAAAATACCGTGTAAGTACTCAAAAAAACTAAAAAAAACTAACTAATAAAAATATGCAGATATTTCCTCAAAATTCTTTTTGTATATACTGATTAATAAATCAGGTTAAAATATTTTGAAAAATATTTTGAAAGTAGTTTGAAAATCTATTTGAAAAATCTTTTTGAAAACTATTTGAAAAGTGTTTGAAAAATATTTTCAACGTTTGTAAAAATATTTTGGCTTGTAGAATTTTTTACTTTTTGTGTAAAAAAAAGATTTTGTAAAACTATTTGCAAATGTTTGGGAAAATAGTTGAAAAATTATTTTGAAAATCTATATGAACTGTTTGAAAAATGTTTGCAAAATAGTTTTCAAATATGTGTAAATGTTTGTAAAATTGTTTGAAAAATTATTTTGGACTATAGTTTTCAAAATTACTTGTAAAATTATTTTCAAATAAATTTGAGGAATATATGCATCACAAAAAAAATCAACTATGTGTATATACCTATTACTCAAGTTGTAAATTCTTGCATCTGATTCTTGTAAATAATTGCCTCACTCCCGTGTAAATATGTATCTCATCCCTAACTTTTTTCTAAAAAAAATTATTAAAAAATTGTGTATATACTTGTATATATTACTAACTTTTTGCATAAAAAACTTTTTACATGTGCATGATTTTTCAAAAATCCATAAAAATTTCAAATTTTTTGAAAATTGTTTCACAAAAAGATTTTGTTTTCTTTTTCTTGCATGTGCATATTTTCTTGCATTTGCATGTGCAATTTTCAGGATGATTTTGACATTTAAACTAAGTCGAATAAATTTGAAGAATGGAGCTTATTGGACCTTAATCCACTTAATTCCAGAGGAACCTTATAAGAGATGGAGTTAAGACTTTTCAGGTCCTAGTGACTTAATTCTTTGAGTTCATAAGACTATGTTCACATGTCATCTTGATTAGTCTAAGTAGAATATTTAACAACACACGCATGATTCTTTCAGACCATGGCTTACCTTGGACAATGCACTTTACACGTAGCTCTTCATTGATGAGGTAGTGAGGAGGCAGAATCTTTTGGCTACGATGGTAGTACATCTAGGTGGAACCTCTCATCCTCCTCTAGGGAGGGAAGTGTGTCTCAACCTGGTTTGGTGATGTTAAGTTCTAAAGACAGGATGCTGTGGGGTTGCAATAATGCTTCAAAAGAGGGATAGTCTATTGGCTCAAGAGGAAAAACTCCTTATGTACATGCTGCACCTTGTATATATTTTCAAAAAAAAGGAGCGAAATCTCCAAAAGTGGGCATGCCTGGTAGAAAAGTAAAATGCCTGCCGGAGTGTATATACAAGTGAAAAAAAAGAATAAGGGCTTCAAAGTCAAATATTTGTGAGCTTGCAGCGGGTGACATGGCTACACTGGTCATGCATCCAAGGATAGGTAACTACACTAGTTACCATCCATTCTCTTCTCCATCCCCTATTCTTGAGCTGGTTGTACTTGAACTTGAAGGGAATATTCCCGCTCCTCAAGAAAAGAGTTGTCAGACCAGGAGATTAGAGTTACCTTGTTTAGAGAGTATGTTTCTTTGCTACTTTTAAGATGATGAGCTATATTTCACTTACACGTACAAGTAAGAATTCATAGTCATAAGAATTTGTGTATGAAGACTTGTTCTGATCTGACTCTTGAGGAGACATGAATAGGAGTCTTATGGAACTTAGAGGCTATTAGGTTTTAATTCCATTTCCCATTAAGGTTCTGACACAGTAATAATCCAAAAGTCTGAAAGAGCTCCATACTACATTTTTATGAAGATAAGTTTAAAAGTCAACATTGTTCTACCTTCTTTCCTTTTTCTTTTTTTTATTTTTGTTTTCACTTATTTTCAAAATAAGTGTTTGCTAAGGGACTAGAAAAGGTAAAGTATAGGGGAATGATGAATCCATGATTCACCGCCTTTATTCTTTTATTTTAGCTTCATTTCCGTAGTTAAACACCTGTAAATACCCACTAGTTGCATAAAATTACCATTTTGCATGCATTTGTTAAAATTGCATTTTTAACACTTTTTGTACATAAATAAAAGAACAAAGAAGAAAAGAAAAAGAAAAGAAAATAAAGGATGTGTTTATGTAATAAATACATACTGACCCGAACCCGAGAGAAGGTCAAGACTTGACCTGATCGGCCAGGAATAAAGTAGGGGGAGATAGGGTCTTCTGTCAAAAATCCAATCGGTGTAAATAAAAATGTAAACAAAAGTTGTAAATGAAAATGTGTTGTAAATAACAAAAATAAGTGTAAAATAAAATAGTGTATATATGACAAATAATTACACCTAGAGAAAGCCGCAAATCAATAATTGAAAGACCAATTCCATCTTCATACGAGCTCAAATCGAACCAAAATCACTTCCATCATACTATAAATTAAATTATCTTTCAAATGGTTGTGGTTTCAAAATTTTTTGGAGTTACGGTTGAAAAGTCGGTTTTCTGGGTTGTTTTGTGCAGTTTTCCCATATACTTGTTGTTTATATTTTATTCATATTTATTTTTTTATATAATGTATATAATTGTAAATATTGTTTTTATTAAAAATAAAAATAAAAAAATTAAAATTAAAAAAATCTTTTATAAAAATTATTTCCTTATTTGTACATATGTAAATTGTATTATATGTACATAATGTGTATATATAACTAACTTCCTTAAACAAAAATCACCAAAAAATAATTATCCAACATTATTTAATTAATTTATTTTAATTCCGAAATTTATATTTAATTATTTGATTGATTGAATTTATGTGAATTAATTGACGTAATAAGTTACCATGTATTTTAGATTTGATTCCACACCTTATATGGCCACCATTATGGTGGTTAATTGATTTTCATTTATTTATTTATTCCGAATTTTGTAATTAATTATTTAATTAATTAATTAATTTAATTATTTTATTAATTCACCCAATAAACACCTTCCTTATTTGTAGATATTTTCCATTTTTGATTTTTCTTCTCTTTTTATTGGGCTCCTCCTCATTCACCCCTTGATCGATCTTTGGTGGAGAGGAGCTCGATCTCCGAGAGGTTTCTTGTTGAAGAAGGGTGCCTAGCCTCCGAGCCGTCCGGTGGCAGCGCATCGGCCCTCGTCGAGGCCATTATGGCATTTTCGAACCCCGAGGTGAGATCCAATTTATTTCTTGTCTTTTCCTAGATAAACCGTAGTTTAAATTTTTGTGTAGGTATAGTGATTAAATTTAAGATCTTAAAACCAAAATTTCACCACATAATTCATGTCCGATACCGATTTTTCATCTCATCTCTCAATCCCTCCATTTCATGTCTATCTCACGCAACCACACACCTCCGGTCATGCACGGTGGTCGGAGTCACGGATCTCTCTCTCGCCTCGCCAGGATCCATCTCCATTCACGCCTCCTAATTTTGTGCATAAATAAAAAAAATATAAAATAATTTTTCTTGTTTATCTCACATTTATTTTTGCAGGGAAAATTAAAAAAATTGTTTTCTTTCTCTCTAATCTTTGTTTTGCAGGTTCATCTAAAAAAACTCTTCTTAGTTCCTGTTTACATTTTCTTACATACAAAAAAAATAAAAAAATATATCATTTTCTATGATTACTGTAAAACAGTAAAAATAAATAAAAAAAGATAAAAAAATAAAAAAGGCAGCTCTGCAGCGGGTCGCCACCCCCGCCGCACCTCTCCTCGCGCGGCCGCGCGCAGGAGCTCCACCAGCTACCAGCGGCGCCACGCCATCGTGGCCGTGCGCACCGCGTGCACCAGCCGTCCCTCTGCCTTTGCGTGGTGCGGTGACGCCCCCATTCCGCTCAGCGCGCGCGCCCCCAGCCGACTACCTCCAGCCTTTGCATCCCGACGTGCGCCCTCCTCCACAAGCAGCCTGCGTGCAGGCCACCCCTGCGCAGACGCACGTCGGCCGCCTCCTGCCTCTCACAAGCCCACGCGTGCGGCCCGCGCAGCGCTCCCTTCTCCAAGCCATTCCCTCTCGCACGCGCACGAACCTCCACCTGCTCCAGCAGCACATAACCGCCAACCGCCACGCCGCCCGAAGCTCCTGTGCTGCCATCTCCAGCACTGCCCTCCTCCGAATGCCATGCCCTTGACCCCTTTGGTGGGTGACGGCACCCTTTCCCCCTTTGCCATCAACGAAGAATCCCTTAGGAGAGGTTGAATTAAAAAAAGAACAATTACAATAAAGCCCCTGAGAATTTTCATAATTGCGAGAAGGTCACTGCTCCAGAAGGTCATGTGCTTGGCACATGTTTATTGGGTAATTTGTGATATTTATCGTATATTTTATTTTTGTTAACCATTTCATGCAAAAAATTTGAATAAATTGCATTTTGGTCCCTGTAAATTCTAGAACAATAAATTGCTTGATCTTTTTAACGGAATAAATGTTTTTATGTTTCGAAAAATTCTCAAAAAATCTGTATGTGCTCCTGCTATAGTTTTATTTATTGTATAAATTCTTCATCAATTTTTATTGACTTTGGTATATTTAAAAAATAAAAAACAGTGTATTTTTGTCTGTCCAGACTTTGAAAATTCATAAAACTTTGAAAATTTGCATAAAAATTCCAAAAAAAATTATTGTAGGTGTCTTTTAGTTTCTTTCAATTTGTGACCAATTTTTGTATTAACTCTTTCTAAAACTCCAAAAAATTGCTAAAAACTAAAAATCTTAAAAGAATTGTAGAAAATTCTAGAAAAATCCAAAAATTATGATTTCTGTCTCTGATTGTATATATTACTTTGTAGTTTCTATTAAAAATAATATTTAGGATTATCGGGCAATTTAAGTATTTTTTAAATTGTAAAATACTCCTGACTGTGCACAGTTTCTTTGTTTTACACAGTTTGATTTTAAGAAAATCATAAAAACATCACAAAAATTCGAAAAAATTACCAAAAATATTTTAAAATATATAAAATCTAAAAATCATTTTCTTTTTAATTTTTTGAGTATTTTTTATCATTTTTGATAAATACAAAAAAGAGCGGTGTTTGTTGTTTTTATTCCTTTGCACTTGCTTTAAAAAAATCAAAAAAAAATCAAAAACCATTAAAAATTAACTCTGAAATTTGACTACATTGTTTTTAAATCGTGCTCCTTTTGTTCGACCCTGGTCGCTATACAAGGTAAAAAGAATAGCGAAAACCACTTACATTTCTTGATTGATTTATTTTTCTCTTAAGTGGTTTATTTATTTTTCTCATTGACCGATTCGAGTGGTCAAGAACAACGACATTTTTGCATATTATTTTCCTCTCTTGACCTATCAATTTTCGTCTCATCAGTGGACCACAAGACAGTTCCTCGGATCATTCAGGTTGAACAGACACCTCCCTATGCATAGGTAGTTATGGATTTTTCTCATGCATATGTTACCATATATGGCTACGAGTACACTGAGTGAGATTAATGTTAGATATGCATTTAGTCCATAGACGCCATTTCCATACACGGAATGATGAGTATATACATGTTTTATAGTAAGATAGAGATATAAGATTGCTAATTAATGGATGGTAATAAAATTTATTGGAAACCTCTCCAGTGAGATTGTGTGTCATCTCTATGTGATATTACAATCGTGAATGCCATGAGTAAATTCTTATTAGTAGTGAATCTGGAGATTTAATTATATATTGGATTCATCCTGAATGGTACTGCATAATGTTTATACTGTATACCTTAAGTATGATTCTAACCTATTAGAATAATACAAGTACAAAGAAATTATGGATATCGATCTTCGAGGTGAACACATAATAGTTAGATATTAACAAGTACAATAGCCACAAACTAGAATAAGTAATTCTAATAAAAAGGACTAAGAATCAATTGGTAGAAGAACATGAATCAACTGTCACTCGAACGACATCATGGAGCTAAGTGCTACGTGTAAAGAGGGAGCAATCTCTAGAGTCTACATGTCGGGTCCATTTGGACATTCAAGGCCTAAAGGGCAACACCTTTCGGTGGTGTATGGTTCAGTAAAACCTAGTGGAAAGTCCACATTGACTCAGCTGATGTCATCCAGAATTGGATAAAAGTTAATGCTTGAATTTGTATGAGAAGGTCACTAGTGTCGACGACGAGTAATTAAACCAACTTAATGGTAAGAGTGAGTTCAGGTGATGTATGCAACTATAGCACATCATTATTGAGAATGTATGAAACCCTTATAAGTTTATGAATATAACTGTATCATCATACTTCTTATCAATTTATCAATTCATTTTCGATTTTTTGTGTCTTTCTTAAAGCATGCTAAGTTGTTTGACTTATGAGCATTTTATCGCTCCAGTGGTTTATCATGCTGCAGGTTCGTCAGAGGAGTAGAGTATTAAAGCAGTTGAGTGGCAGATGAAGGATTTGACATTTTCTCTTGGTAGTTCTAGTTTCCTTTTCTCTATCTTATTGCTAGATGTACACAAGGAACATTTTACGAGTTGTTCTATTTTGATTACATGTATTTAGCTAATGAGGTCTTTTGAGGAATGCAAGTTTCATCTTTGGTTACGTCAAGCTACTCAGTGAATGATTTCTTTTTATTTGGAGTATCTCAAGTGATTCCTTTTGCTTGTCTTTTTCGACTGTCTTCTGAATTGTGGATTTGATATGCATGAGTACCCCTCAGATCCAATGTGACATGTCATGTTATTATGCTCATGTTGATCATACGGATCCGGATCGTTACAGATGAGAACAAATTTGTTGACCCAAACAAAATGATGAGTGGAGAATTCAAAATTTTGAAACCTTGAACGATGCCATTCTCTTAAAATCATGGGTTAGAATTTTAGAAAACAAAAAAAATCCCCTTATGCCTCTTTAATCCGAGCAAAATACCACAACAAGAAATCCATCCCTTTGACTGCCAAAACAAATCCTCGCAGACTCTGAAGATCTGTTAAGAAAGGATCTTCCTCCATCAGAGGATAAGTGGACAAACTTCTTGATAATGGGCACGAAACGTATCTTTGGTCGGGTCGTATGAACCTGAGGCCCCTCGGAGCAATACCTTTGGACTCTTGCAACCAATAGGAAGGCAACTCTCTCACAAGCACTTCAAACCCTCCCTTCAAAGCAATTGGCACACGTGATAAGTTGATAACGGTGCAAGAAGTTAGACATACAGCAGATATAACAAGAAAAAGGCAAAACTTATTTTGTAAAATCGAAAAGGGGCAAACTGTAAAAAAACTCATATATCATTAATTAATTAAGATCTAATTAATAAGAAAGGTATGCATACATGTGATTCACGAGAATCTCGTGCGAATCAGGATGAAGTTCACATTTTCTTTTTTTCTCCAGATTATGATCCTCACGATAAGAGTCGTGTTTTGGCAAATAAAAGATCCGAGCCGACGATTTAGAGTCTAATCGAACCAAACTTTAGCTAACACTACAAGATAAATGAGTTGTGGCCACGGAATGTGGCTACGGAAACTTGTGGCCACGATAATTCCGTGGCCATTAGTTTCTCATAGCCACAATCCGTGGCCAAAGTCTACATATAAGAATTATTGCCACGATAAGTTCTGTGGTCATTTATGTGGCCACGACATATTTGTTGTAAAACCCCAAACAAAGGTCCCACACCATGGAACACAAAATTTCTGGGTGGGATAAATAGTGAGGAGCTTACTACCGAACAACCCGGCTTAAGTATTTTGGGGGTGGTTAATCGGATTCGTATGGGCCCGATCCCAAGAGGTTGTCAGGGCCAGTAATGCTCCGCTAACGGACCGGGGACCTAAGCCCGGGACGTTACAAATGATATCAGAGCCGAACACCATCTGACAGTGGAAAGGGCTACCCGAGAGGTGGAGCCGCCCCTACAAGAGGTTGGAGGAAATGGCTACCCGGAGCGTGTAGCCGCCACTGTCACTGGGAAGAAGTGATGTGCCTTGTCGCAACGAGGACGTTGGGAATATAAGTGGGGGAGGTTGTAAAACCCTAAACAAAGGTCCCACACCATGGAACACAAAATTTCCGGGTGGTATAAATAGTGAGGAGCTTACTACCGAACAACCCGGCTTAAGCATTTTGGGGGTGGTTAATCGGATTCATATGGGCCCGATCCCAAGAGGTTGTCAGGGCCAGTAATGCTCCGCTAACAGACCGGGGACCTAAACCCGGGACGTTACATTTGTGGCTAGAGAACTCTCGTGACGAGACTTGTAGCTACGGCTACTGGCCACGGCATGTCGTAGCCAGAGCCCAACTCTATAGCCACAAACCCCATATCCGTGGGCATAGTTCCTTATCCACAACTTGTTTTCCTTGTAGTGTAACCTGTCCAATTGATCGGTTCATCCACTACAATAAAATTGGACTATACTGGTATTTTTTTCATAATCCCTCACTATCACCTGTTGTAAAATATATAATGATATTATCTGTAAAATTATTTTTTATGGTAGAAATTAGCGACCAATATAATATCCGCCGTTATAACATTAGTTACTGTGTATATAGCGATGTTTATCCGTTGCTATTTTTCAAATATTTAACTAATCCTCGTTAAAATTTGAACTAAAACTTTAGCAACAATTAGTTAAAATTCTAACAATAGCTACATATACACGTCACTATATGGTCCGTTGCTAATGATATAACGATATATGCTATTTTTGTCACTTATTTCAAGTTTAAAAAATAATTTCACAATGAATAGCGTCATCTAGTGATGGATTTTTTTAAAAACGTCACTATAACTAAATTTTGTTGTAGTGATTATATAGCATATTCGATGATTCAAGTCCGGTTTGGTTCCATAATGTGAACATCTTTCTTTTTTGGGTTCGGTTTGATTGTTGTGTGTTAGAATGAACCTCGGATATATATGCTCATTTTATACACATTTTCGTTGTGACTGAGGCCGAGCACAAGTCTTTGTAAGTTCTATCCTAACATACCTTCATGCATACCTACGTGTATTCATGCCTACATATTTTCGTACTCAAATGTTAGATATAGATAGTCTTTTAACAAATTGAATCCGCTAAGTCGATCAATTTCGATTTGTTTGCATTAACAAATTTAAACTTATATCCATATTAGATTTATTTAATGAAAACTTCAACGAATCTGATGCAAGCGAACCTACTTCTGACGACCCCACCAACGAGTCACAAAATGGATATATAAGCCAAGCAATCCGTCTCCATTACCATCTCTCACGAAGCAAAGACTCTCGAGAGAGATAGAGAACATGGACGTGAGGTGTAACGTCCCGGGCTTAGGTCCCCGGTCCGTTATCGAGGAAAACTGGTCCTTACAACCTGTTGGGTTTGGGCCTTAATGGACCCGTTGGCAACCATCCAAAATGCTTAAGCCCAAATTGTCAAGTAGTAATCCCCACCACTTATAAACCACACCCACCCTTTGTGAGTTTAAGGTATGGCACTATGTTTGGGGTTGGGGTGTTACAACCTCCCCCACTTACATTCGCAACGTCATCGTTGCGACATGGTCCATTACTTCTTCCCAGTGATAGTGGCTGTTGCACGCTCCGGGTAGCCATTTCCTCCAACCTCTTTGTAGGGGTGGCTCCACCACTCGGGTAGCCCTTTCCACTATCAGAGGGAATTTGGCTCTGATACCATTTGTAACGTCCCAGGCTTAAGTCCCCGGTCCGTTATCGAGGAAAACTGGCCCTGACAACCTGTTGGGTACGGGTCCAAATGGATCCGTTGACAACCACCCAAAATGCTTAAGCCCAAGTTGTCAAGTAGTAATCCCCACCACTTATATACCACACCCATACTTTGTGAGTTTTCCATGTGGTACTATGTTTGGGGTTAGGGTGTTACAACCTCCCCCATATACCTTGTAACATCCCGGATCCACGTGACTAGCGGAAGCATGATAAAATACATACACGTCGGATCCGAGGGTTACTCATGCATATCAATTCCAATGCTAAGAAGACAATTGAAAATGGATAAAATAACTTGAGATACTTCAATAAATAAATAATATCACTTAACCACTTGAAATAATCAAAGATCAAGTTGCATCTTTCAAGAAACTCCATTGACAAAGAAAAATACTTAGAAAAGAACTCATAATGTTCCTTGGGTACATCTAAGAAAAATGACATCAACAAGGAAAACTAACACTACCAAGATGAAAAAGTCAAATCTTCTGCCAGCCAATCAACATCTTCAATTCTCTACTCCTCCGAGGAACCTGCGGCAGGGCAAACCACAGGAGCGACAAGAATGCTCGTAAGCCAAACAGCTTAGCATGCTTTAAGAAGAGTACAAAAAATGAGAATGGCTCGATAAATTGAAATAGAAGCATGGCGATATAGCTATATTCACATACTTATGAGGGGTTCGTAGATTCTCAATAATGGTGCTCTATTGTTGCACCTATACCCTTAAACTCAATCTTATCGTTAAATTAGTCCATTAATACCCTCCGCTGACACTAGCGGTTTTCACTTGCACATTCAATCATGCATTAAACACATCGTGATGACATCAGCTGAGTCAATATGTGGACTTTCCACTAGGTTCTACTGAACCCGATACCCCTGGAAGGTGTTGCCCTTTAGGCCATTGATGTCCGTATCGGACCCGGTAATCGAACTCTAGAGGTGGCTCCCACCACATGGCGTAGCACTTAGCTCCGCTTACCGTTATTGTGCCATTAATTAATTATACAATAATACTCAAATCACAATGTCGGATATTTTATATTAACTAAGCTTATACTTGTCATTGAGAGTAGAGGTTGGAACGGCAGTAGTAGTACCGCAGAGATAAGGTAAAAATGTATTCGGGATTTTTTTCATAAGTCGGAGAGATTGCCCTTCAAGATGTAAGTGATTTTGAAAGCAAGGAATAATAACGTAAGCAGAACATGCCATACGTTTCCAGTGAAAGACATGGATTTACGCTAATGTGATATTAGTGTAGTATCATCAAGAGCCCAAGAGTAATCATATCACTACTCCTACGTAATACGTGGTAGTTGTAAAAACAATTTAACACATGGGTATGTTTTAAATAGCAAGATATACCAAGGATAATCTTATCTAACTTAAAAGCACAATCCAGTGAGGGACGTGTATGGAGTATCACCTGATAATTGGCATTTCCATCTCTCTGAAATTTGACGTTAGGCAAATAACAATTATATATATACTATTAGGTATGCAATAATCAAGGCTCTCAAAATGTTAGTATGATCAAGGTTAACCATTAGTGTGCATTTTAAACATCAACAAGTACAGTCTCAATTCCATTCTTCCAATTTCACTCGCAGATGTGTGCATAAGATCTCGTTTCGATGTGATCTTTTGAGATATTTTTGGCAGTATTAAAAGAAAAATACAAGGGTTACAAAAATACCTAAAGGATTTCATTAACATCCCTATTGGGTAACAAGTCCCGTGATCATATGCAGTAACTTTGGGTTAAACAAACTGATCTAAGGTCACAGGGGGTATCGAGAATCTCTGACAATAGATCACGTATTGTATTTAAGAGGAAATGTCGATGAGAATTGAAAGACGACGCATACAGATCCAAGTAGGGAACAAAGATCGAGAACGGTGCACGATAAAATACATACCGTATCCGCAAGGAATAACTATCCCAATGATTGGATCGACACCGTGAATCTCCTCCTTCGATCAGGTTGGCCCGAAGATGACGAACCCTCAACTATGGATTAACTCGGCCAAAGAAGGGAAGGCTATTAGATGGTTTCTTCTTCTTTGTCTTGTGTCGAGAGTGATCATCTCTCTCTCTCTTAAAAGGGATAAGCAACACGTCGACCATTCCCATCCCAAATTGGTATGCCCACAAATGGGGAGGCCTGTTGAATTGGTAATGCCATAACCGTAACTCTTTCTCTCCTTACAAATTTAATTTCCTTTTTTTTCTTATATAATATGGTAGGGGCCGTTACAATCTACCCTACTAAAAAAATTCCTCCCGAAATTATAAGTCTAAGAACTCACCAAAAAGTTCAGGATATTTGGCTTGCATCTCCTCCTCCACTTCCCAAGTCGCTTCTTCACGCTTCTGATGTTTCCATAAGACCTTGACCATTGGGATCATCCTACGACGCAATTGATTTTCCTTCCGATCAATGATCTTGATTGGTTCTTCCACGTAAGAAAGATCTGCTTGTACTTCAGGAATGTCATACTCGATCACATGCGAGGGATCAGCTAAGTACTTCCATAGCATCGAAACATGAAACACATTATGTATATTCTTGTATTGAAGAGGAAGATCGACCTGATAAGCAACCTCACCAATCCTCTTGGTGATCATAAAAGGGCCTACATATCTTGGATTCAGCTTTCTCCTCCTACCAAAACAAACAACTCCACGCATCGGAGAGACTTTGATAAAGACTTGATCGCCCACTTCAAATTTAAGATTACGCCTCCGTTGATCAGCATAGCTTTTCTGTCTACTTTGAGCAGCTAACAACCTCTTCTTAATAATATCGATTTTCTTTGCAGTATCCAGGATAATCTCTAGTCCTAGGATTTTTCTTTCGCCAACATCATCCCAGCATAAGGGAGAACGACAAGGTCTACCATATAAAGCTTCGTATGGGGCCATCCCAATGTTAGAATGGAAACTGTTATTGTATGCAAACTCAACAAGTGGAAGATGAAAATCCCAATTCCCAGTAAAGTCCAGTGCACAAGATCTAAGCATATCCTCCAATGTTTGAATGGTTCTTATGACTGCCCATCAGTCTGCGGGTGGAAGGATGTGCTGAATTTCAGATTCGTACCCAACGCATCATTCAAGCTCTTCCAAAATCTGGATGTGAAACGTGCATCTCGATCGGAGACAATGGATACGGGTACACCGTGCAACTTCACTATCTCATGAACATATAACTTCGCCAGACTTTCTGTAGACTGACTGCACCGTAGAGGTAAAAAGTGTGCCGATTTAGTTAACCGATCCACAATCACCCAAATGGAATCATATTTGGCACCCTTCGTGGGAGGCAAACCCACTACAAGATCCATAGTAATATGCTCCCATTTCCACTCTAGAGGTCCAACGGTTGCAATCCTCCAGATGGCCGTTAATGCTCAATCTTTACCCTCTGACAAACAAGACATCGCAAAACGAACTCTGCAATTTCTCGCTTCATATTCTTCCACCAAAAGTTTCTTTGTAAATCCTTATACATTTTTGTACTCCCTGGATGGATGGAGTACATAGAACTATGTGCTTCTTCCAAGATCTCCTTTTTTATCTCTTGATCATTAGGAACCCATAATCGATTCCTAAATCTTAATCCACCGTCGACTGCAATCGACAACTCGCTAGAAGGCTTCTTCGATGCTTCAACCGTCTTTTATAGTTCTGGATCAACTTTTTGAGCTATCAACACCTTCTCAATCAATGCCGAGCGAATTTGTAATCCCGCAACAAAAATATCTTGGTTCTCATCTACAAACGGTTTCCACTGAACAAAATCTTCGACTAGCTTCCACTGCAATCTCATGCAAGAAAATTTAGCTTCCCATTTCCTGCTGAGCGCATCTGCTACTGCATTAATTTTTCCCGGATGATAGTCCAAGGAAAAATCATAATCTTTTAATAGTTACTGCCATCTCCGCTGCCTCATATTCAAGTCCTTCTGAGAGAAAAGATATTTGAGGCTCTTATGGTCAGTAAGCACCTGAAATTTCTCTCCATACATATAATGCCTCCACAACTTTAAGGCAAAAACAACTGCGGCTAGCTCAAGATCATGAGTAGGATAATTTCTCTCATGAACTTTCAATTGTCGCGATGCATAGGACACGACCTTATCATGTTGCATCAGAACTGCACCAAGTCCAGACTCTGAAGCATCAGTGTGCACTGTGAAACCTCCAGTATCCGAAGGAAGTGTCAAGATTGGAGCTAAAGTCAACATCTCCTTCAATCTTTGAAAGCTCTCTTCACATTGTGAACTCCAGATGAATTTAGTTTCTTTCCTCATCAGTTTCGTGAGAGGTAAAACTATCTTTGAGAAGTCCCGAATGAATCGCCTGTAATAACCAGCCAAGCCCAAAAAGCTACGAACCTCTGTAACTGACTTTGGTTGGTTTAGTTCAGGACTGCCTCAACCTTTGATGGATCAACAAATATTCCATCCTTCGATATGATGTGACCAAGAAATGTCACTTTATCAAGCCAAAATTCACATTTGGAGAACTTAGCATAGAGCTGGTGATGTCTCAACGTCTCTAATACTATCCTCAAGTGTTCCTGATGCTGCTTCTTATCTTCTGAATAGATAAGGATGTCATCGACGAAAACAATGACAAACTTATCAAGGAAATCACAGAACACCATGTTCATGAGGTCCATGAATGCTGCAGGAGCATTAGTTAATCCGAATGGCATTACTCGAAACTCGTAATGTCCATATCTTGATCTAAAAGCAGTCTTCGGAGCATCCTCTGCCTTGACCCTCAGCTGGTGATAACCCGATCTTAAATCAATTTTTGAAAATATAGCAGCCTTCTACAGTTGATCGAATAGATTGTCTATTCGAGGTAAGGGATACTTGTTCTTGACTGTGATCTGGTTCAGTGCCTGGTAATCAATGCATAGTCTAAGTATCCCATCCTTCTTCTTGACAAAGAGTACCGGAGCACCCCATGGAGAGACACTAGGCTGAATAAAGCCTTTCTCAAGAAGTTCTTCAAGCTGCTTTTTAAGCTCTGCTAACTCTGCCGGAGCCATGCGATATGGTGGCTTAGAGATAGGAGATAATCCCGGCATGACTTCAATAGTGAAGTCAATCTCTCTATGAGGAGGTAAACCAGGAAGGTCTTCAGGAAAAACCTCGACATACTCCCGAACAATGGGCACATCCTCAATAGGAACATGTTGAGCCTCTGTTTTCACCACACTGGCAAGAAATGCCTTGTAGCCTTTTGACAACATTCGGTTTGCCTTCAATAAGGAGACAAACATCTGCTTGATGGGTCTCTTAAAACCCTTGATTAGGAATTCAGATTCCCCTGGCCTACCTAGTAGGACTTTCTTTTCTCTACACAGAACCTGTGCATAGTTCTCATAGAGCCAATCCATTCCTAGAATGACATCATAATCTGTCATTTCTAGGAGGACTAGATTTGCAACTAATTGTTTATTCTCGATCTCAATTGGCACCTCATGTAAGAAGGACCCACAAGTACCAATTTCCCCGACAGGTGAAGAAACAGATAACATAAATGTCATCTCAGTGGGTTGTAAACCAAGCAATCTAGCAAATCTACTTGATATAAACGAATGAGAAGCTCCTGGATCATAAAGCACTCTAGCCATGAAACCAGAGACAAGAAGTGTATCTTCTACGACTTGACTAGGATCCTCCGATTGCTCGGCTGTGATGGAGTACACTCGTCCCATGATCTTCTTTTTTGGATCTGCATTCCTCTGCCTCTCATCTGTCTGCTTCATCTTCGGGCAATCGCGGTTGAAATGATCCTTCTGTCCACATTTCAAACAAGCTCTAGTTATCTTGTAACATTCGCCCCGATGGCTTCTCGTGCAATGAGGACAAACAGGAACACCCGGTCTATCAACATACCTGAATCTAGCTTCTTCCTTGCCATGGTAACCAATCTTTATCTTCTTATTAGGGCTTTTAAAGGTATCATGACGAACACCGAGGCTCCCACTCCCCTTGCCATGTCTTTTCAGTTGAGTTTGTGTCAACTGATGCTCTCCGTCAATAGCTACCGCATCATCCACTGCATCAGCAAGTGTCTTAGGCATGCTCCCTAAGACTTTAGCTCGCAAGCCAATCCTCAAACCTATCACGTACTTCTTCTCTCTCTCCAATTCAGTCTCACAAATTCCTTTGCCGTACTTCTCGAGATGGTAAAATTGAGTAGTGTATGCCTCAATGTCCAGTTCATTCTGCTGCAGGTCAATGAATTCCTGCCTCTTCTTGATCCGTGCACGCATAGGAATGAAGTGATCCTTGAAGAGTTTCACAAAATCTTCCCATGCCACATTTTGATCTTCCTTGAAATGTACACCTCTGCAAGTCTCCCACCAATCCTTTGCCTGATCTCGCAGCCTGAACATAGCAAAGGTGACCTTCTTCTCCTCAGGACAATCCAAGGCACTAAACGCCAACTCGATCTCCTTGAGCCAATGTTCTGCTTTCTCTAGCTCAGGTTCTCCATTGTATATGGGTGGGTCGTGTTGCAAAAACTTCCGCAAGGTAAGACTCTCCACCTTTGCATCATCGTAAATCTTGCGGACTTGTTCTCTTTCTTCACGTGCTGTTTCTCTTTCTGCTCGAGCACGTTCTCTCTCTTCGCGGAGCCATTGTCCCATCTCAGTCATCAAATGCAATTGTTGCTGTTGGGGATCCTCAAGCCCACCTTCACCAGGCACAAGCTCACGTCCAGAAGCTATCTAAAATCATGAGAGAAGATTGAGATTCAGATGTAAGTGATTTTGAAAGCAAGGAAGAATAACGTAAGCAGAACATGCCATATGTTTCCAGTGAAAGACATGTATTTACGCTAATGTGATATTAGTGTAGTATCATCAAGAGCCCAAGAGTAATCATATCACTACTCCTACGTAATAGGTGGTAGTTGTAAAAACAATTTAACATATGGGTATGTTTTAAATAGCAAGATATACCAAGGAGAATTTTATCTAACTTAAAAGCACAATACAGTGAGGGACGTGTATGGAGTATCACCTGATAATTGGCATTTCCATCTCCTTGAAATTTGACGTTAGGCAAATAACAATTATATATATACTATTAGGTATGCAATAATCAAGGCTCTCAAAATGTTAGTATGATCAAGGTTAACCATTAGTGTGCATTTTAAACATCAACAAGTACAGTCTCAATTCCATTCTTCCAATTTCACTCGCAGATGTGTGCATAAGATCTCGTTTCGGTGTGATCTTTTGAGATATTTTTGGCAGTATTAAAAGACAAATATAAGGGGTACAAAAATACCTAAAGGATTTCATTAACACCCCTATTGGGTAACAACTCCCCTGATCATATGCAGTAACTTTGGGTTAAACAAACTGATCTAAGGTCACAGGGGGTATCGAGAATCTCTGACAATAGAACACGTATTGTATTTAAGAGGAAATATCGATGAGAATTGAAAGACGACGCATACGGATCCAAGTAGGAAACGAAGATCGAGAACGGTGCACGATAAAATACATACCGTATCCGCAAGGAATAACTATCCCAATGATTGGATCGACACCGTGAATCTCCTCCTTCGATCAGGTTGGCCCGAAGATGACGAACCCTCAACTAGGGATTAACTCGGCCAAAGAAGGGAAGGCTATTAGATGGTTTCTGCTTCTCTGTCTTGTGCCGAGAGTGATCATCTCTCTCTCTCTTAAAAGGGATAAGAAACACGTCGACCATTCCCATCCCAAATTGGTATGCCCAACCAATGCGGAGGCCTGTTGAATTGGTAATGCCATAACCGTAACTCTCTCTCTCCTTACAAATTTAATTTCCCTTTTTTTTATATAATATGGTAGGGGCCGTTACATGAGGATCCTCGAACGCTGCGACGTGGCTCCACCCAAAGGCTCCGTGCAGCCATGCACGATCCCCCTCACCTTTTTCGACCTCATGTGGTACATGATCCCCGTCCAGACCAAGGGTATCTTCCTCTACCTTGTATCCGGCTGCACCACCTCCGCTTTCCACTCCACCTACCTTCCCAGTCTCAAGCGATCCCTCTCCCTCGCCCTCGAGCTCTTCTACCCCTTGGCCGGTCGACTCGTGTTGGACACGGCCTTGGATACTCCATGCCTACGCTTCTCTGGGACTGCGGGGGATTCCGTGGTGCTGACCGTTGCGGAGTCTAAGGACGACCTGGAGGAGCTGATCGCGTCCGACGAACCCAAGGACAATGTCCGGTTTCGTTGTCTCGTCCCCAGTCTACCTCTGTCCGAGACGAACCGGCCGGTTCTGGCACTCCAGGTGACCTTGTTCCCAGAGCAAGGCATTGCCGTCGGCATCACCGCAGATCACATCGTCATGGACGGCTCCTCCAAAAGCCACTTCATGCGGACGTGGGCCTCTTTATGCAGATCACAGGGAGTGGAGGAACTCCCTTTCTGCGACCGGAGTCATATTTCGGAGCCCATTAGTTTGCAGAGCCCCCTTTTCATGAAGATAGATCAGATAAGGAGCATCGTCTTGGGATCAGAGGTGCATTCGCAGATGGACGTTGTGCGTGCCACGTTCCACCTTACCACGGCAAAGCTTGAGGAGCTCCGGAAGTGGGTCGCAGACAGAGCCTCGGACGATAGTGGCGCGCGTTTCTCCTCCTTCACTTTGGCGGTTGCGTTGGTATGGACGTGCCTTCTTAAGGCACGAGGCTGCACTCCCAAGGAGATAGAATGGCTAATGTTCTGTGTCGACTGCCGCACAAGGCTCGGTCATCCTCAATCAGCTTCCTACTTCGGGAACGCCGTTGTGGCACGGAAAGTGGCGTCGGAAGGGAGTAGACTTGTGGGAGAGGATGGTCTGCTTCAGGCAGCAGAGGCCATAATGGAGACTCTGAAGGGATTCTCGTTCGAGGTTAGTACACTGCAGGAGGAGTTGGAGATTATGGTCAGCAAGGGCCATGTGTTTCCGACGATGGAGCCATTTGCAGTGGCGGGTTCGACGAGGATGAGGATGTATGAGGTGGACTTTGGATGGGGCAAACCGGCGAAGTTGGAGATTGTCCACATCGACAACAACGGAGAAATGTCGATCTCGGAGGTCAAGAGGGACGACGGGAAGAGTGGTCTAGAGATCGGCTTGGCACTTCCCTTGGGCATTGTGCAGGAGTTCACCAAGGTCTTCAACGCCACTTTGAAGACTTGTTCTTGATAGCTATTATGCTTTAGTTTCACGTTCACTTCATCAATAAAGATCAGGTTGGGACCTAAACAGGTAATCGCACTTCCTTCTGTGATGTATGTTGCAGCTCCAGTTCGTCATCTCGCGCCTCCGATCTTCATGTGGCTTCGCCTGAAGGTAAGGGGACGAGAGGGCTAAATTACTTGGTATTATGCAGCTTTGATATAAATTAGCAATTTATATTTTGATCACCCAATCTCACGGAAGAATATAGGGAAGAACATCTTAGTAGATATTGATATTGTATTCAATTCAAGGGATGGAAAATGAAACTTCTCGTGCGGATGTTGATGTTGCTGCAGACGGGCTATCAACTTCGCACTGTGGTAAAATGGAAGTCCGTATGAGAAGTCGTCATATGTGTACATTATTTTGCGCTTACTTTCGGGAAAAATATCAGGTCTTTAGGATCATTTTTTTGAAAAAAATGACCTTCAGTTACTATACCATCATGATATCTATATACCAATAATGTAGTAAAGGATAAATTACGTCATTCATATTTCTAATATAAGTATTAGTCTATTTTTAAAATTTTGACCTTATGAATTGATTCAAGTTACATAGACTTATATCATACATGTTCCAGATTTCTTGTGGTTGACAATTTGTATCATTTACATTATGAGTTGATTCCTCACAATATAAACTATAATAAATGAAACAGAATTTAAAATATAAATTTAGCACAACAAGTTTGAATGAAGTTTAAATTACATAATATATTATTGTATACTTTACTTAAATAATTAGAAATGTTATTTTAATGTATATGAAAAAAATGCTCCAATCAAGAACATCTGCATATTTGATTACATTTACACTACAATAAATCGTACTAATAATAAAATCTTACAAACAAAGAGTTTACAGGTAAGTTTTTTTAGAAAGTCATCACTATAGTCCCAGGCTTAGGACTCCGATCCACTTTCGAGGAAAACTTGCTGTTGGGTAGGGCCTCCGTTGGACCCTTTGACAACTGCACAAAATATTTAAGCCCAAGTTATCATGTACTAATCCCTCACCTTATAAATCACACCAACACTTTGTGAGTTTTAGATATGAGATTATTTTTTAGGTTGTGGCGTTACAAACTTTCCCACCTATATTTGCAACATTCTCGCTACGACATGATCCATCACTTATTTCCAGTAACGATGACGGTTGCAAGCTCCGGGTAGACAGTTTCTCCTATCTCTTAGTTGGGGGTGGTTCCACCTCTTGAGTAGCCATTTCCACTATCAAAAGTAAATTAGCTTCGATGCCAATTGTAGCGTCCCGAACATAAGTCATCAGCCCGTTATTGAGGAAAACTAGTCCAGACAACTTCGTGGGTATGAGCCCTGATGGACCCTTGACAATCACCCAAAATTCTTAAGCTCAAGTTCTCAAGCAGTATTCTCCCTCACTTATAAGCCACATCCACACTTTGTGAGTTTTTGATATGCGACTATGTTTGGGGTTGTAGTGTTACACTAACAATATACCATGAATTTGTATATGTGATCATGATATTGGCTAGATCATCAATTTGTTTAATCCGATTTGATCATAAATATAATGATATTTGATAAGATATGCATGATTGGGCATCCATTATAGATTGACCCATTTAAGAAAGGATGTAAATTTAACGTTGAAACACCCATAATATATAGATAAGAATACATGTAGTTGTTTTTGAAAATCCTAAAGGTGCATGTTTTTTTCTCCTGCAACCCATAAGCGCATTACATACAAGGAAGACAGTAGGTTCTTTTTCTTTTAAAAACATAACGAAATCACGCACACAAACAAATATTAATCTCATCAATAGCAGCCTTACAAACCTATTTTCTTCAAATCTTAATAACAACCTAAGAAACTTCATCCACTTTTTGTGTTCACTTTGAAAAACCACCCAACATGATAGTTCCAAAAGAAGAGACTATCATCACTGTCTGTCGGATAATTTTACCAGAAAAATTTATTTATTTTATTTATACTCATAAACTTGATGTGTATAGTTTTACGTACGGGAGTGTCGAACTCAGGTAGGCAAACTGTTAAAAACTAAGGTAAAATAATAGAAAATCTAAGGTATAAAGGATTCCTAATTTTTATTTATTTTTAGGTGAACTTTCTATATTTTATTTGATTTTTTAAGTTTGTGTTTTTTGTAATTTCAATATACCTATGTAAAAACATAGGTATAATTTTGTAATTTTATATTTGGTTTTAATTTTGAAGTCTTTATGAGTTTAATTATTTTATGATTTTTATGTAATTTTTTGAAATTATTTTGTAATTTTTATTTGATTTTTAAAGTTGAAAACTAATTTTTATTTGAAAATAGAATTTGATTTGTGTTTTTAAAAATAGAAAATAGTGAGAAATTATTTTTATTGTATTTTTATTAGAAAATAGATGAACATAACTTTAAAATGATATATTGTACATACTTATGCAATTTTTATTGATTTAATTATGATTTTTTAAAATGTTAATATATTTTTATTTGTTATTGATTTTAATATTGAATTTGTATTTTATTTTTTATTTAGAATGTAAAATATAGTAAAATATACTAAAAATAATTTTTATAGATTTTTTAAAGGTGTTTTCATATTTTTTATGTATTTTGAAGTTTGTTATATTTTTAAGTATTTCATTAGGAATTATTTAATGCTAGAAAATACTTTTATATTTTTAAAAATATGACTTAATATTGTATATAGATTAATGATGACACGAAAATCCAGGTGACTAAGGTAAACAGGTATATCTAAGATGGTCGTCGCGACCTCAATCGCCTGGATGTGTCAATCAAGAAAAATAGACCACCAATAAAGATAAAATCAAATCGAAACAAGCTAGCGGTCCTGCTATTAATTTAACCTGGTATAGCGACTAGGGTCGAACACAAGGAGAACGAATTGGCCTCGCGGCCTACGAAGTAGTCAAGAAGAAAGGAAAAAGAAATAAAAAGGTATTTTTGGTGGTTTTTAAGTCTTTTTATATTTTTTTGGATTTTTAAGATATTAAGAAAATAATAAAAACAAGAAAATAAGGCACTTCAACAATTTATTTAATACACTAAAAATCAACCAAAAATTCAAATACAAATATTTTTGTGTGTTTTATAATTTTTACTGTTTTTAATGAATTTTTGTGATTTTTCTGATTTTTATTTAATTTTCTAACAATAAAACAGTGAAAGGAAAAGAAGGTACTGTCTAGCCAAACTTAAGCGACTTAGATAAAATATCTAAGAGTCCCCAATAAGCCTGGAGGTATTTTTCCTATATAGAGAATAAAACAAGGAAAATTTGAGCACCCAATTTATTATTTTTGGGTTTTTAGTTTATTTATTAGAATTTTTATAAGGTTTTAAGTGTTTTTCAATTTTTAGGTGTTTTAAGTAAAGAAAAATAGCCAAAATTGGCTAGAAAATCAAACAAGCAGAGATAAACAGTAACTAATTTTTTTGTAATTTTTAGCTAAGTTTTAATATTTTTTTGTGATTTTTAAACTCAAACAGTAACAAAAATAGATATTTTTGAATTTTTAAAAATATCAAATCGAAATAAAAATGTCTTCAAAAATCCCAGAAAATTTTACACAATGGCAGGAGCCATGTGTCCAATTTTCATTGGATTTGGAGTAGGTTTGCTATTTTATTAAAATCAAACACAAGGGCACAGTACACAGGGACCAAAACGCAAATACCAAGAGTCCTGGGGGGTCCGGTGCAAAATACCCAGGGATCCATGTGCAAAGCGCGTGACCTGAGGCACTCAGGGACCTAAATGTGATAAAAACTAAGTCCTAGGACCTTTTGGTAACAGGTACCAAAAGTCCGAGGGCTAGTCTGAAATAACCCACAAATTAACGCACATGCATATACAAACAACTCACAGGGGCATATCTGCAATTAACCAAAAGTATTCATTCATTGAGTAACATCTAGAACTACAAGGGTGTAAATGCAAAAAGCACAGAAAACCACGTGTCGAAGCACGTGCTACACCATACACAGGGGCATAAATGCGAAGAAAATAAAATGCAGGGGTCCACAATGCAATTGTACCAAAACTAAACAACTAAACTAAACATTTACAGGACTAATTGCTAAATAAAATAAAAGGAGGGCCTAAGGGTAAATTACCCTTTATTAAGTCGAGTCGCTGGATGGATGCCACGTGGAAAATCGAATGGTCTGGATCGGGTGGCACTCCAACGCTGAGCTCCTTGGGTGAATCCAACGATCAGGGCCTCGCCACGTGTAGATCTGACGGTGCTGGTGCGTCACGGCTAAGCCTCGCTGGACCTACGGCTGGGATCAGTCCTCCACTGATCTGACGGTGGCTGCTGCTCCTGGAATGGACGGCTTAGATGAAAACTGGAGCGGGAGGCTGATCGGACGGCTGCTGGAGATCCTCGAAGAACAGGTGGCCGACGAACTTCGCCGGCCCAGTACGCTCGCTCCGAGCCTCCTCGCGGGGCTCTGATGATCGGGGAATGGTCGGCGTGGGCCTCCGCATCAGATAGGGGTCTCCGATGACCCAACCGAGCTCTGGAGTGCTCCGGCGAAGTCGGCGGAGGGGAAGCTGCTGGACCTGAGTCAAAGGACCTCAGATGGCCCTCGATGTACCTGCAAAATAGACCAGACAGCTCGCGGGTCGAGGGCAAACTGCCTCGACCCGGTTAGGCGGGGTGAAGATGGTCGGAGGGTCGATATGGGCGAGCTCCGGCGAAGGTGTGGACGGAGGAGCTCGAGCCCCAGCTCCTGTGCGAGCTGGGTTGAATGGAGGGGTGCAGAACGTGCGTGAGGGAAGGGCGAAGGTGTAGGTGGATTCCGATGATCGAATGGGACAGTGGGGTGGTCGGAATCAGCGAAACACGGTGGAGGAGCGAATTGGGGGAAACATGAAATTGGCGAAAAAGAAAAGGAACTACAGCTACCTGGGTGGTCGAGTCGACTGTGGGCGAGCTTGCGCAGCTCTGGGTCCTCGCCTCAAGGAACGTCAACGTCCGAGGATCTGGCTCCATCTCTGGGCGGAGCACGGCAGTGATGGCTTGCCGGATCAGTGGCTGCTTGCTCCCTCCTCGCTGCGACACTTGCTGGAGCAAGCTGTCACTCTCGTCAACACAGTGGAGGTCACAGGTAGCGAAGCAAATGAGCCAAAGATGGGAATGGAGGTGGCGGAGCTGGAGCTATATATGTTGTAGGGTCCGGGAAGATGAGCGCGGGTAGGGCATTCTGGAGCGCGGATCTCGAGGTGGATACCACGGCGAGGGTCTCGGATGTAGCAGGAAGGAATCGGACCCGGGGTTTAGGCGAGGGGGAATCGGGTTTAAATGCTAAAATAGGGGGAAGTCGGGTCGGGCACCTAACCCGTGGGAAGTGGTCCTGGGGGGGGGGGGGGAAGTTGACCGGGCAGTCAACAATCCCTAGGGCCAATAGGAATCAACCACGTGTAAAAGATTTAGAAATTCAATAAAAAATAACAAAAGGCCGAATTATGGAAAAGTCAAAACATGAAATATTTTTCTTTTAATTTTTCTTATTTTTTGTGATTTTAATTTATTTTTCAAAATAAGAATAAGGTACTTACATTATATAGCTATATATAGGTATATGTACAATATAGGGTTTTTGATTTAGATTTTTAATTTGTTATTTTTATACAATTTTATTCCTATTTTATATTTTATTTATTTATAATATAAAATAAGGAATAAAAAGATATTTTTATTTTATTTTTATTATTTATATACATAGGTGAAATAAATACATATGTACATTTATATACATGGTATATTTACAAAGTATTTTTGGATTTTTAATTTTGTGATTTTTATTTTGTTTTTGTTTTAATTTATTTTATTTATTTACACCATGAATCATATAATATGTACAAAACTTTTGGAAATTAATTTTTATTTATTTATAGGCTAAATAAATATAAGTGTGGTGGTATGTACAAGATGGATATCTACAAGTGGTGTTTTTGTGTTCTTTTTAATTTTTTTCATTTTTATCTTGTTTTTATACTTATAAATATATATACAAGTATTTGCAAGCCAATTTGAGTCTATTTTTGGGAGAAAAATATTAATATTTTATTTACATAAATATTTACACACATGAGCCCCTATCTCCCTCTACTTTGGTTTTTATGCGGTCAGGCCCATGCTGAGCCCTCCCTTGGGTTAGGTTGCTCAATATTTATTCTAAATATTTCTCTTTTTTTTCTTTTTAATCTTTATTCTTTTATTTTTGCACAAAAACATGCTAATTATAGGTTTTTACACAATGCATGCTTTTGGTAATTATTTCTATTTACAACTATATACATGCATTTGCCAAGGTTTTTTGTAGCTAAAATATAAGAATAAAGAGTGATGAATGAGTATTCATCACCCCCCTATACTTAACTTTGCTAGTCACTTAGCAAACACTTATTTGAAAAAGAAGTGAAAAAGAAAGAAAGAAAAAGAAAAAGAGAATGTACATGGATCAAGGTTGATTATTAAACTTGCCTTCATTAAATTAAGGTATGGAGCTCGATTAGATCTTTGGATTATTAATGTGTCGGAACCTTATTTGGACTTAAGCCTAAAACTCAACGGCCTCTAAGTTCCACTAATCTACAACCAAGACTCCTCAATGCTCCAGATCAGAACAAGTCATCAACTACAAACCCTGAAGACCATGAATCTTTTCTTGTCCTGTGAATGTGAGGTCTAAGCTCTCCACCTCAGAAATGGCAACTTGACAACCCTCCCCAACAAGGTATCTCTATGACCTCAATCTGGCCACTCTTTCCTCGAGGAGCGGGGTATTCCCTTCTAAGTTCAAGTTCAACCGGCTCAAGAAGAGGAGGAAGAGAATGGGTCAAGGCCAGTGTAGCCATGTACCCTTGGAAGCTTGACCAGTGTAGCCAAGTCTCCTTGCTGCAAGCTACATCAGGTGAATCATGAACTCAAGCTTTGCTTATTGCTCTCTATATACATACTCCGGTGGGATTATCATTTTCTATCAGACCCACCACTTTTTTGGAGTTATTTTCTTTTTGCATTTTTTTTAACCAAGTGCATCTATACAACATATACATGTGCAACATATATACAAGGAGTTTTTCCTCTTGAGCCAGTAGACTATCCCTCTTTTGAAGCTTTATTGCAACCCAAAACTCCCGTCGTTAGACCTCATGGCAACCAGACCAAGTTGAGACGCACTTCCTTCACTAAAAGAAGAAGAGAGGTTTCGCCTAAAAGTACTACCCTCATATGCTACCCCAAGTCAAGGAAGACTGCCTCCTCACCACCTCATCCGTAGAGAGCTCGGTGCATAGTGCTGGTGTCCAAGTAAAGCCATTGTCTATATGAGTCATGTGTTGTTGTTAAGTGTTCTACTTAGGCTCATTGAGATGACATGTGATCATAGCCTAGTGGACTCAAAGAATTAAGTCACCATGGACCTGAAAAGCCTTAAACCTAAGCCCTATAAGGTTCCTTTTAGAAGTTAGGTGGATTAAGATCTTAATCAAGCTCCATTTCTCAATTTGATTCCAGGCTAGTTTAAATGTCAACTATCATCCAAAAAAAACTATATACATATGTACAAAAGATGTTATTTACACGAAGTTTACAAACATGCAAATTTTTTGAAAAATGTTTTGAAATCATGAATGGATGATGCATAAAGTGCAAGTTTTGCAAAAAGTATTTACACACATTTACACAAGATTTTTGCGAACTTTTGATTTTCAAAACATTTTGGAAAAATTTTGTACTATACACATAATTTTGATAAGAAAAATATTTACACAAGCTTTTCACAAAAGATTTTTGAAATCATTTTTACAAAAATAATTTGTACACTAGCTATTTATGTGCAAATAAAAGAATGTTTATGTACATGAAAATTTTTAAATTTTTGTGATTTTTAGGGATTTAGCCAATTTATTTATTAACACACTCACACAAAGTACGAGTTATGGCTAAAGTATATATGAAATATATACACACCCCCCTATACTTAGCTCGAACGATGTCCTCAGAGTCAAGAGCGATGAAGAAGACATAACTCGTGCTAGGTATAGGGAAGTGAAAAGGAAGGCTATATACAAAGACGAATAGATGAAATAGAAAAGTCAAGAGGGTCTCGGGTCTTCCCCCTATACTTAGGATCAAGTAATCCTAAGTATAGCAGGCTGTATACTAAGGGAAAACCGAGTGGAGAATGTATAGGGTCTACCCCCCCATACTTAGGGTGAAATATCCCTAAGTATGGGCAGCAAAAACAGGGGTAGAAAGAAATAAAAGAAATACTCAAAGGTCCTACATCCCCCCTATACTTAGGGTAAAGTGCACCCTAAGTATAGCATAATCACAAGATGAAGAAAGGGATGTGGGACTAAAGAATGTAGTGATATAGACATCTGGATCTATACAAGGCGGTAGATCAGTGAAACTCAGGCGTGAGATGCCTTAGATGTGAGTCAAAGACCACATCTCACGCAAAATGAATAGGGGCAAGATCAACGACCTGCGGCTCATGATCTAGAAATGGCTTGAGCCGCTGGCCGTTCACTCGAAAGGTATTCTTAGAGGACAACTCAGATATATTAATGCTACCGTTGTCGTGTACCTTTCTGACCACGTAGGGTCCCTTCCACTTGCTCTGTAGCTTCTCTGGAAATAAACGAAGCCTCGCATCAAACATCCATACTCTCTGTCCAGGCTCAAAATGCTTGTGGCTGATATGAGAATCATGCCACTCCTTCACTCTCTCCTTATACTGTAGGCTGTTTGAGAAGGCGGTATCTGTCAACTCCTCCAGGGCTGCTAACTCTGCCCTCCTCTGATCTCCTACACCATCTGGATCTATAAGTATGTTTGTAACTGCCCAAAGGGACCTGTGCCTCAGCTCAACAGGTAAATGGCACGGCTTGCCATATACGAGGCGAAAGGGAGATGTGCCCAATGGTGTCTTGAAAGACGTCCTATATGCCCATAAGACCGAGTCCAAAAGCTATGACCAATCCTTTCGGTCAGGGCGGACGACTTTCTGCAATATAGTCTTGATCTCCCTATTCGACACCTCGGCTAGACCATTCGTCTGTGGATGGTAAGGTGTAGCAACACGATGGTCTATACTGAACTCGCTAGCAAGGGCCTTCACCTGGTCATTGATGAAATGAGACCCCCCATCTGAAATCAGAACTCTAGGAACCCCGAACCGTGTGATGATGTGCTTCCTCAGAAATTGGCAAACTGTCCTCGCATCAGCGGCTCGGGCGGGGATAGCCTCAACCCAACGACTAACATAGTCCACGACCAACAGAATGTACTCAAATCCCTGACACTTAGGGAATGGACCCATGAAATCGATGCCCCATACGTCAAAAACCTCACAGAAGTGAATGGGCTGCATCGGCATCATATCACGCTGTCCACAAGTGCCCATCCTCTGACAGTCAGTACACCTCTTCACGAACTCATCAGAGTCCTTGAAGAGGGTAGGCCACCACAAGCCGGATTGGAGCACTTTCTGTGCCGTTCTCCTCCCAGAATGATGTCCTCCTGCCTCAAGCTTGTGGCAGTAAGTGAGGACGCTATGGTGCTCCGCCTGAGGAATGCACCGACGCCAGACGCTATCCCCTCCTTCATGGTAAAGGATGGGATCCTCCCAGTGGTAGGACGTGGCCTTCACAAGGAAGGTCTCAAGCCTCTGCCTGGGCCAATCTTGTGGGACTTTCCCAGCAACGAGAAAGTTCACTATATCGGCGTACCACGGGAGTGAGGCGATAGCAAGGATCGCCTCATCTGGGAAGGTCTCACAAATGGGATCAATCTGCTCAGACTCCTCAGGCTGCTCTATACGAGAGAGGTGATCCGCCACCACATTCTTGACTCCAGGCTTATCCTTGATCTCAATGTCGAACTCCTGGAGTAGAAGGATCCATCTAGTAAGTCTGGCCTTGGCATCCTTCTTTGCCATGAGGTATCGGATGGCGGTGTGATCAGTGTACAAGGTCACTCTAGATCCAATGATATAAGATCGAAACTTATCTAGGGCGAACACTACGGCTAGCATCTCCTTCTCTGTGACCGTATAATTCCACTGCGCGGAATCCAATGTGCGGCTAGCGTAGTGGATAGCAAAGGGGACTCCATCCCTCCTCTGTCCCAGCACGGCCCCTACGGCAAAATCGGAGGCATCCGTCATGATCTCGAATGGGAGAGACCAATCAAGCGGCTGGAGAACAGGAGCCTCAATCACACACTGCTGGAGAGTCGCAAAGGACGAAAGACACTTGTCATCGACAAGGAACTCGGTGTCTTTCGTCAAGAGGTCAGTCAACGGCCGGGCAATCTTGCTGAAATCATGAATGAATCTCCGATAAAAACCAACGTGCCCCAGGAATGACCGTAGATGCCTCAAATTGGACGGCGGTGCGAGTTTTCTAATGACATCAACCTTGGCCGGATCCATCTCCATGCCCCTGTTGGAGATGATATGGCCAAGCACCGTCCCTTGAGTCACCATGAAGTGACTCTTTTCCCAAGAAAGCACCAAATGGACCTCTATACATCGCTGGAGTACCCGGTCTAGGCAGTCAAGACAGGAGTCGAATCCGTCGCCGTAGACCGAGAAATCGTCCATGAAGACCTCCAAACACTCCCCTACCATGTCCGAAAAGATCGACAACATGCATCTCTGAAATGTCGCAGGGGCATTACATAGCCCAAATGGCATGCGTCGGAAGGCATATGTGCCGAAGGGACAGGTAAAGGTGGTCTTCTCCTGATCCTCAGGAGTGATGGCCACCTGGTTGTAGCCCGAGTACCCATCCAGGAAGCAATAGTGGCTCTTCCCTGCCAGTCTCTCAATGATCTGGTCAATAAAAGGCAGGGGGAAATGGTCCTTCTTGGTGGCCTGGTTGAGTCTCCTGTAGTCAACACAGACCCGCCAAGAGGTGGGTACTCGTGTAGCAATCTCCTTTCCTGACTCACTGATCACAGTCATGATGCCCGTCTTCTTGGGCACCACATGCAAGGGGCTGACCCACTTGGAGTCGGAAATGGGATAAATAAAATCTGCGCTCCACCATTTTGAAATCTCCTTCATGACGACCTCTCTCAGGTTGGGGTTCAGCCGCCGCTGGAACTCACGCGATGGCTTCGCCCCCTCCTCGAGATAGATATGATGGGAGCACAACGCTGGACTAATCCCATGGAGATCTTCTACACTCCATCCAATAGCCTTGCGGTTCTTTTCAAGAACCACCATCAAACGGGATTCTTGCTCTCTAGTCAGATTGGCGGAGATGATGACTGGGTACATCTCAGGCTCGCCCGCAAGGAATCGATACTTCAACGAAGTAGGGAGCGGTTTTAGCTCTGGACAGCTGGGTGCTGGCAAATCTGGCTTAGGAAGAAGATGAGTGTATGCTGCCAAGTCTGCCTGGGAGAATGCAAACGAACTCTCGCAAACTGGATCTGGAGAAGGCTGCTCAATTGAACTGTCTCTGATCTTCTCGGCATCTACCTCCTCCTCAGTTGTAGGCTCTGTGGGACTCAGGTCTGGCATCTGATCATCGCAATCTGCCCAATCAGACTCTGAATCCGAGGGATCTGCATCAAACAAGGTGGCGCAGTACCACCATCACACAAGGTAGCCTCAGTACCACCATCACTAGAAACCGTGTCGCGGTCAAGAACCAGCTCTGCTGCCACTGAAATATCCTGGACCAGGGCTGTGCTCTCCAAGCTCTCCTCTGCTGTCATCTCGGCATCAGCGGTGTCTGGAAATGAGAGGATGGCCTGTGCTGCGGGGTCTGCCCATGCTGCCTCATCATCTGTGATCACAAAATCATAGTCCTGGTGGATGTCTAACCCGGCATCTGTCAGCTGCTCTGTATCTGTGCTGGTCTCTGAGCATGCTCTATCTCTGGCTCTGTAGTCCTCGACCGTCTCTATTTGTACACTCTCACCCTCGATGCGAAAGTATACCTTCCCGCTATCATGGTCAGTCACCGCCTTGGCTGTGGCCAAGAACGGACGACCGAGGATGATGGGGGTTTCGGCCACTAAATCAGGGATCTCCATGTCCAACATTACGAAGTCCACGGGGAATTGCAGGCCCTGAATAGTGACGATAACGTCTCGTAACAACCCCTCCGGCCTCTTGACAGATCGATCAACAAACTGAAGGACTGTCCTGCTCTGTCTAAGAGTGCCCAACTCGAAGCGGTCGAGAAGGGCTGCCAGAAGGAGGTTGATAGACGATCCGCTATCCAATAGAGTCCGGTCGAACCTCTGCTCTCAGATATGACATCTGACATATGGGGCTCCTGAATCTGGCCTCTTGGCCGGCAGACGGTTCTGGATCGCGAAGCACGTGGCTTTCGTCAGCACATGTATCTCTGAATGGTGGTTCCTCCTCCTCCTCCTGACTGTAGTCCTGTCTCTCAAAGAACGCTGAAGAAGGGGAATGTGCTGCAAAGCCTCCTGAAGGGTCAGCTGTATATGGAATCGATCAATCATGCTCTGGCTGAACTCCTCCTGCTCTCTCTTTTTTGGATCTTTTTCTTTTTTATTCCCCTTCCCCATCAGAAGGGCTCTAGGGAAGGGGATCACAGGGTCCTTCTCAGATGAAGGACTAGGAATAGGTCTAGACGGCTCGACGGCCGGATCCGCACATACATCAAGCACCACAGTGGGAACAGAGTAAACTAAACCTTTTCCTTTATTCAAAACATGGTTCCGAGCTACATCAGCGGAAGGAAAAACAACAGCTCTCTCTACATGAACACCGGTGGCCTCAGTACCACCACGGGATGGCTCTGCTGGACGTCTCGCGGCCTCAGTACCGCATGCTGGATCGGCAACTCGGGTGGCGTCAGTACCACCTCCTCGAACTGGTGAAGTGGCGGCCTCAGTACCGCCGGTGGGATCAGCATCCTTGGTGGCATCAGTACCACCGTCATCATCATGAGCGGCCTCAGTACCGCTCTCCTCCTCCTCATCTGGCGCCCTAGATGTATCCTCATGATGTCGCTCAGCTGAGGCGTCGCCGCCTGCTGGTGTCCTACCGCTCCTAAGCGTAACAAAATCAGCATCAAAAAGATCCGAAGACATATCATCAAATGGATCACTAGGAGTGGCGTGCTCAGTGTAAGCTACCTACTCAGACTTCCGCTTCAGGCTGTTGGGATTCATCTCGATCTGGGCAGGTATGGCGGCCTTCCCTCTCACGATGTCCCGCATCTCCTGGCGGAACTCGTCCATCTCCCGTCTGAAAGTAGCCTGCTGGTCCGTGAGGAGGCGGGCTATGTCATCCAAAATAGGGCTCTCGTGGGAGCCCGACGGGTAGCCTCTCTGGTAATGAGGCTGCTGGAACTGGTGCTGCTGCTGCTGAGAGGGGTAAGAGGAAGGGTGCTGCTGCTGGTGTGGCTGGTGAGGCTGCTCTCGCCTCCAAGACTGTCCCTGCTGCTGATAGGGACGAGGAACGAAGGATGACTGCTGTTGTGACTGGTAGGCTGGGGGCCGCTGTTGCTGGTGATCCCTCTGCTGGCTATACTGCCCTCCCTGACCGGATGACTGCTGCTGGGCCTGGGTACCTCCACTCCCCCACCTGAATCCGGGATGGTCTCATCGGATCCCAGGCTTAAGACGGTCATACCAAATCCCGTTGACATCCATCAACGGCTCTGCATCGTACGGGGCTGGCGGGAGTACTGCCAGAGGCTGATCTGGCTGGTATACCACCATCTGCATGTCTGGAGATGGTGGTGACTGGTAGGTGGGCTGCGGCTGCTGGTACGGCTCCGCCTGTACAAGGTGAACTTGTCTAGGCTGCTGGTGTGAGCTGGAGCGCTGGAACGAGCCGCTGTTGCCGCCGGTATCGCCTCGTGTCTGAAGACGGGGCTGTGAAGCCGTCTGTGCCTCCTGGAGACACATGAGCTGGGTCTTCATGTCGCTCAGAGTCTGTGCCATCTGCTCCATCTGAGTGATGCCCTGGCACTGCTTCTTGTCAATCAGCTCCATCCGATCCAACTTCTCACTGATGATACCCATATCCGCAGCGGACGACTCTGCCTGTGCTGCTGCTACTGCGGATGAACTGGATGGACCGGCATCGACCCGTGCTATCCTCTGGTACTACACGGGTCCTGGCTGCTGCTGGGGTCTGCCCTGAGTGTATAACCTGGTCTGGGACATCACCATGTAGTTCTCGGCCATCTCCTCGTAGATGGCCCAGACCTGGTCGTGATCCTTGACGAAGTAAGACCCGCCACAAGAAGCATTCACCAAGCCCTGGAGCTCTGGTGTCAGCCCGCTGAAAAAGCTCTGCACAAGGTTGGGCTTCGAAATATCGTGGTGCGGGCATCGATCCGTAAGCTCACGGAACCTCTCCCATGCCTCATGGAATTGCTCGTTGGGGAGCATGGAGAAGTTGCTGATGAGGGCTCTCGCTGCATTGGTGCGCCCGAGTGGATAGTATTTGTTCAAGTACTCGGTGCGGAGCTGCTCCCAGGCGTAAACAAACCTCCCCAAGTATTTCAGCCAGGTGGTTGCTCTGTCGGCCAAGGAAAAGGGGAAGGCGATCATCCGAATTGTATCCTGGTCCACCTGACGGTCGTGGACAGTGCTGCAAATCATCAGGAACTCCTGGAGGTGGAGATGGGGCTCCTCAGTAGCGAGTCCGTGGAAGCGGGGGAGCAACTGCAAAGTGTTTGGGGGGAACTTGAAGTCCCCCACGATGGCTGGAAGTACAACCAAGTGGTGCGTCAGCGTCGATCCGGGGTTGTGTAACTCCCGCATCGGTCTCGGTGGTCCTCCTGCCGCGGCTGCGGCCGCTGCGGCGGCTGCTGCGGCTGCTGCTGCGGCTGCTGCATCTGCATCCTCCGGGATCCTCGGTCCCTCTCTCCTCTGATCTCGCATCTCTCTCCTCATATCGAGCATGAATGCTCCCTGATCCCTCAGATGCTGCTGAACGGTCTCTAGTGAGGCGATCAGGGTGGAGTTGATCGCACCCTGGTCCAGCACAAAGTGCTCAGGCTGACCTCGGGAACGATCCTCAGAACTACCGGCCATGGCGTCTGCAAAATCAAATGAGCCAAACTCAGGTGCTGTCAAGTCTGCTAATCTCTCCTCTGGCTCATATCTCAGAACCGAAAGAAAGGGGGTCGAGGGGGAACAGGGTGGAATCATACTTGGGCTCGGAGAACTGGTCTTGGCTCTCGCGGGCCAACCTAGATGAATGGGTAGACGTGCCCAAAAGCGGTGCAGCCAGAGGCTGCCTAAGAGAGCGTCTACCCATCATCGTGATCTGACGAGTAGGGCGGATGAGATCTGGAAAAACTATGATGAGCAACCAAACCCTCTGTTCACCAACACAACACGAGCTGAAGACCGTAAAGGTTCGGTCAAATTATCTTGTCAAATTTTATTAGGTGAACAAGCAATCTATCAGAGCGCTTACGTGACCAGTTGGGATACCCGACGCTACTCCAACCGACTGGCCCGCACGGAAGAGTCGGTAGTCAGCTGGAAATAGCACCGGAGGGCTCTACCTAGTGTGCGGGTCACTCTCTCGCGCAATCAAACCAAACAATGAGGGGGTTGCTCTCCCCAAGACAAATTTTTAAGTTAGGTGTCTTTTAGGGTCAATAGTTTTAGCAGTCCCAATTTTATGGTTTTTCATTTTAATTTTTCAATAAAAACAAAGGTCCTAACGAATTTTTCGGTTCTCCTGGTTATTTAGTCAAAAACAAGGGGGAGAAGTCGAAAAAGCCGATGCACGATGAAATCAATGATGCATGCAGAGATAGAAATGCGTACCTTCCTCCAACACTCTACATGCAAGTGATCCATGCAGAAATGTAAAGACAGAAAATAAACTACCTATATGATGTAGCGGTGAAAGCCGAGTCCTAAACAAGCAAGTCTACTCGAAGAACCGTCTAACTGGTCACCGATCCTTCAAGCCAAAGGTCTGGTCTCGGTCTACCCCTCCTCTGCCCGACACATCGGGGGTAGGAGAAAGCGCTTTGCGGGGTAGGCTACGGCACATAGGCTACGAAGGGGATGAGTCAGTTATTTTTATTAATCAATTATTAGTAGGTCCAATTAATCGCACTATAGGAACATGCAAGAAATTAGGTGTGGAGACCCTACTAATTACGACACAATCAAGTAGAAAATCCTAAGTCTAGGGGCTCGATAAAAACCGCGGAAACACCTAAGGGTCCTCCGAGCACAACGGTGCTCAGCGAAATAGACCCGCTAAGAGTTCAAGTCCAAGAGTCTAAGTGTCCCTGTATTATTACAAATAATAATCAAATAAAATAAAAAAATCTAAGCTAAACCTCTCCCACTCAGTCTCTCCCTCACGCTCTCCTGCGGCTCCGTGCAGAAGGGAGCAAGGGAGCCACCTCCAAGTCTCGCGGTTACGTCGGCTTCTCGAAATCGGCCGTCTCGGTCCTCGGGCCCTTGCAAGAAATGAGACAAGTGGTCTGTCCAAAAAGATAAGCAAATAATATCAAGAAAAATAAATGAAAATAAAATGAGGGTATATATGCAAAAATGCAAAATAAAATAAACACTCAAAAATCAAACAAAAACAAAAATAAAAGAAAATAAAATAAAACAAAATAAAGCAAAATAAAATAAAAACAAAAAGCCGCGAAAAGCCGCGGGCCCTGAAAGAGCCGCAAAAAGCCGCGAAAAAGAAAATAAAACAAAAATAAAAACTACTACGCCGTGCTCCCCGGCAACGGCGCCATTCTGATGACACGAAAATCCAGGTGACTAAGGTAAACATGTATATCTAAGATGGTCGTCGCGACCTCAATCGCCTGGATGTGTCAATCAAGAAAAATAGACCACCAATAAAGATAAAATCAAATCGAAACAAGCTACCGGTCCTGCTATTAATTTAACCTCGTATAGCGACCAGGGTCGAACACAAGGAGCACGAATTGGCCTCGCGGCCTACGAAGTAGTCAAAAAGAAAGGAAAAAGAAATAAAAAGGTATTTTTGGTGGTTTTTAAGTCTTTTTATATTTTTTTGGATTTTTAAGATATTAAGAAAATAATAAAAACAAGAAAACAAGGCACTTCAATAATTTATTTAATACACTAAAAATCAACCAAAAATTCAAATAAAAATATTTTTGTGTGTTTATAATTTTTACTGTTTTTAGTGAATTTTTGTGATTTTTCTAATTTTTATTTAATTTTCTAACAATAAAACAGTGGAAGGAAAAGAAGGTACTGTCCAGCCGAACTTAAGGGACTTAGATAAAATATCTAAGAGACCCCAATCACCTGGAGGTATTTTTCCTGTATAGAGACTAAAACAAGGAAAATTTGAGCACCTAATTTATTATTTTTGGGTTTTTAGTTTATTTATTAGAATTTTTATAAGGATTTAAGTGTTTTCAATTTTTAGGTGTTTTAAGTAATGAAAAATAGCCAAAATTGGCTAGAAAATCAAACAAGCAAAGATAAACAGTAAGTAATTTTTTTTGTAAATTTTAGCTAAGTTTTAATATTTTTTGTGATTTTTAAACTCAAACAGTAATAAAAATAGATGTTTTTGAATTTTTAAAAATATCAAATCAAAATAAAAATGTCTCCAAAAATCCCAGAAAATTTTACACAATGGCAGGAGCCATGTGTCCAATTTTCATTGGATTTGGAGTAGGTTTGCTATTTTATTAAAATCAAACACAAGGGCACAGTACACAGGGACCAAAACGCAAATACCAAGAGTCCTGGGGGGTCCGGTGCAAAATACCCAGGGATCCACGTGCAAAGCGCGTGACCTGAGGCACTCAGAGACCTAATATGATAAATACTAAGTCCTAGGACCTTTTGGTAACAGGTACCAAAAGTCCAAGGGCTAGTCTGCAAATAACCCACAAATTAACGCACATGCATATAAAAACAACTCCCAGGGGCATATCTGCAATTAACCAAAAGTATTCATTCATTGAGTAACATCCAGAACTACAAGGGCGTAAATGCAAAAAGCCCAAAAAACCACGTGTCGAAGCACGTGCTACACCATACATAGGGGCATAAATGCGAAGAAAATAAAATGCAGGGGTCCACAATGCAATTGTACCAAAACTAAACAACTAAACTAAACATTTACAGGACTAATTGCTAAATAAAATAAAAGGAGGGCCTAAGGGTAAATTACCCTTTATTAAGTCGAGTCGCTGGATGGATGCCACGTGGAGAATCGAATGGTCTGGATCGGGTGGCACTCCAACGCTGAGCTCCTCGGGCGAATCCAACGATCAGGGCCTCGCCACGTGTAGATCTGACGGTGCTGGTGCATCACGGCTAAGCCTCGCTGGATCGACGGCTGGGATCAGTCCTCCACTGATCTGATGGTGGCCACTGCTCCTGGAATGGACGGCTCAGATGAAAACTGGAGCGGGAGGCTGATCGGACGGCTGCTGGAGATCCTCGAAGAACAGGTGGCCGGCGAACTTCGCCGGCCCAGTACGCTCGCTCCGAGCCTCCTCACGGGGCTCTGATGATCGGGGAATGGTCGGCGTGGGCCTCCGCGTCAGATGGGGGTCTCCGATGACCCAACCGAGCTCTGGAGAGCTCCGGCGAGGTCGGCGGAGGGGAAGCTGCTGGACCTGAGTCAAAGGACCTCAGATGGCCCTCGATGTACCTGCAAAATAGACCAGACAGCTCGCGGGTTGAGGGAAAACTGCCTCGACCCGGTTAGGCGCGGTGAAGGTGGTCAGAGGGTCGATATGGGCGAGCTCCGGCGAAGGTGTGGACGGAGGAGCTCGAGCCCCAGCTCCTGTGCGAGTTGGGTTGAATGGAGGGGTGCAGAACGAGCGTGAGGGAAGGGCGAAGGTTTAGGTGGATTCCAATGATCGAATGGGACAGTGGGGTGGTCGGAATCAATGAAACACGGCGGAGGAGCGAATTGGGGGAAACATGAAATTGGCAAAAAAGAAAAGGAACTACAGCTACCTGGGTGGTCGAGTCGAATGTGGGCGAGCTTGCGCAGCTCTAGGTCCTCGCCTCAAGGAACGTCGACGTCCGAGGCTCTGGCTCCGTCTCTGGGCAGAGCACGGCGGTGATGGCTCGCCAGATCAGTGGCCGCTTGCTCCCTCCTCGCTGCGACACTTGCTGGAGCAAGCTGTCACTCTCGCCAACACAGTGGAGGTCACAGGTAGCAAAGCAAATGAGCCAAATATGGGAATGGAGGTGGCGGAGCTGGAGCTATATATGTTGGAGGGTCCGGGAAGATGAGCGCGGGTAGGGCATTCTGGAGCGCGGATCTCGAGGTGGATACCCCGGCGAGGGTCTCGGATGTAGCAGGAAGGAATCGGACCCGGGGTTTAGGCGAGGGGGAATCGGGTTTAGGTGCTAAAATAGGGGGAAGTCGGGTCGGACACCTAACCTGTGGGAAGTGGTCCTGGGGGGGGGGGGCAGTTGACCGGGCGGTCAACAATCTCAGGGCCAATAGGAATCAACCACGTGTAAAAGATTTAGAAATTCAATAAAAAATAACAAAAGGCCGAATTATGGAAAAGTCAAAACATGAAATATTTTTCTTTTAATTTTTCCTATTTTTTTGTGATTTTTAATTATTTTTTCAAAATAAGAATAAGGTACTTAACATTATATAGCTATATATAGGTATATGTACAATATAGGGTTTTTAATTTTGATTTTTAATTTGTTATTTTTATACAATTTTATTCCTATTTTATATTTTATTTATTTATAATATAAAATAAGGAATAAAAATATATTTTTATTTTATTTTTATTATTTATATACATAGGTGAAATAAATACATATGTACATTTATATACATGGTATATTTACAAAGTATTTTTGGATTTTTAATTTTGTGATTTTTATTTTGTTTTTGTTTTAATTTATTTTATTTATTTACACCATGAGTCATAGAATATGTACAAAACTTTTGGAAATTAATTTTTATTTATTTATAGGGCTAAATAAATATAAGTGTGGTGGTATGTACAAGATGGATATCTACAAGTGGTGTTTTTGTGTTCTTTTTAATTTTTTTCATTTTTATATTGTTTTTATACTTATAAATATATATACAAGTATTTACAAGCCAATTTGAGTCTATTTTTGGGAAGAAAATATTAATATTTTATTTACATAAATATTTACACACATGAGCCCCTATCTCCCTCTACTTTGGTTTTTATGCGGTCAGGCCCATGCTGAGCCCTCCCTTGGGTTAGGTTGCTCAATATTTATTCTAAATATTTCTATTTTTTTCTTTTTAATCTTTATTCTTTTATTTTTGCACAAAAACATGCTAATTATAGATTTTTACACAATGCATGCTTTTGGTAATTATTTCTATTTACAACTATATACATGCATTTGCAAAGGTTTTTTGTAGCTAAAATATAAGAATAAAGAGTGATGAATGAGTATTCATCAATTAATATTATATATTTATATGTAGTTTTATTATTAATATTTTATTCTATATGTGTAAATTATGTATCGTATTATATAATCTGTATAGGGGTTTGATGGACCCCTCGGTCGACTAGGTTAGGTTGTCAAATTAAGGTGCCGTTGTTCCTTTAGTCAACCGAGAGATTGGATCTAGAAAAATTTGTACAATCAACCACAAAATGATATACAATAAAATCTAAGGTGGTCTAGCTATGGTTTTAACCTGGTATAGCTCTCAGGGTCGAACACAAGGAGCACGTGAAAAATTTGGCAGTGAAACAAAATCAAAAATGATTTTTTTAATTTTCTTTTTATATTTTGTATTTTTTATTTTCAAAAAGATGAAATTCATTAATCAAATTTATACACAAAATGCAGAAAGTGCAACTTTTTGGATTTTTCTAATATATGAAAAATGCTCAAAAATTTTCAAAGAAAATATTTATGGATTTTAAATCTTTTTTACTATTTTGGTGATTTTTAAGAGATTTTCAAAATTTTATTGATTTTATAAAAAAATAGAAAGCGTAAATTCCACTAGACGAGAGTATTTAGCAATTTAAAAATAGAAATATAAATGCAAAATGCATGAAATATTTTTCTTAGAAATTAGAAGAAAATAACAAACATAGATAAAAAACACATTTTCTTATTTTTCAATAATTTTCTACAATTTTTAAGGTTTTTAGTATTTTGTAATTTTTAAGAGTTTTACATATAATCAAGCGTAAAAATTGGATGGAAATTAATAGATAGAAAAAATTCTACTCTATTTTTTTGGATTTCTACGCAATATTTAATTTTTTTTATGATTTTTCAAATTGCAATCGGTAAAAAATATGTTGTTTTGATTTTCTAAAAATAGCAAATAAAAATAAAATGCAATGAAATTTTTACACAATAAAGAGGAACACAAGAGGACTATAACATGGATTTTGGAGAATTTATTGATCACAAATGCTTTTTATTTCAGCGAAAAAAACATGCAATTTAAAGTCTGGAATACATGACTAAAATGTAATTTTTTATTGTTTTTGCATGAAAAGGTAACAAGAAATAAAGGTTCAGGAAATAATACAAATTACCTAGTGATAGGGCATGCGTTGCACGTGATAGAGCTGGTAGGGGCTATTTTGTAATTTCAGAATTATCGAAGGCTGAACTGTAATTTACCCAAAAATTAGGACTACCACTTTTTAGCTGCGTTCACTAATTCCATGTCCAAACAAAAAGAGAAGGAGGGTCGTTGCCCCTCCCTCTTCTTCTCGCCCAAGCATGGTTGGCGGTTCGATGAAGGACGTGGCTCGATCCAGCAGCGGTAGTGCAATGTTTTCTTTGACAGAGGGCGGCGGGCTAAGGTGGTTGTGGTGCAGGAGGCACATGTCGGCGAGTCGATGGTGTAGGAGTGGGCAACAGTGCGATGATGTTGGCCGTGGATAGCGCGACCCCAGGCAGCTGGCGGTGAAGGGGGATGACACACGCCCCCAATTCTCACACTTGTGCAAAAATGGGTCTCGCGCGGGGGTACGGGTGCTGCGCGAGCAACACAGCTGAAGGGAGGCCCGTGGTGGTGATGGTGCGGCTCAGACGGGTGGCAACGGTGGAGCGAGGGGGCGACACATGCCCCCGGTGGCACGACCAGCTGGCAACGATGGAGGAGCCCTCGTGTGGGTGGCAGAGGATGGCGGAGCTGCCGTGTGGGCGGCGGGTGCCGCTTGCGGATGGGGAGGGAGGCGCCTGCTGCGCGGAATCCCTTTTTATTTTTTCAATAATTTTTTAAACAGTAAATGTAATATTTTTTATTTTTTTTAAACCTGCAAGAAAAATGTTAGAAATAAAAGAAAGATTTTTTTATTTTTTATTGTAAACCTGCAAAACAAATATATAATTTTTTTTTTATTTTTTTATTTATTCTTACAACAAAATGATTTGAAAAATCGACTCGAGCACGCGGATCAACCCGCAAAAATCAAAGGGGAATTAGTGGGTAAGGTTCCAGCAGAGGTGAGGGATTGGAACCAGGTATCCGACCACTGTACGTGGTCAGAGATGGAGATCTTGTACGATAGAATGTGAAGCAGATAGATAGAGAGGACGATGATGGAATCGATAATCGGAGGCAGGTTGAATCGTGATGGATATTTAAGAACTAAGATATAAAATCTAACAAAGAAATCGAAGCACAAATTAAATCTAAAATTTATCTAGGAGAATGGCAGAAAATGGATCTAACCTGAGGGATGTGGGCGTCGTGATGGCCTCGACGACAATCGCTCCGCTGTCACCGGACGGCTCGAGAGCCGGGCTCCTCTATCGATTGATGGAATTTTCAGGAATGAGGCTCCTTCTCCACCAAAGATTGATCAAGAGAAAAAAGATGGAGAGGAGACCTATTAAAAAGAAGAATAAATCCAAAAAAGGAAAATATGTAAAAAAGGGAAGATGTTTAGTTGTTGTTTAAATAAATAGAATAAATAATAAATTAATAAATAAATAAAATATGGATTTCATAATTAAATAAAATAAATACGAATAATTAATTGGTAAAAATTAATTAGCCACCTTAATAGTGGTTATTTAAGGTATACAATCAAAGCTTATGTACATGGTAGGTTTTCAAATCAACTAATTAAATAAATAAAATTTTCATAATTAGATTAATTTAATTAATTAATGTTAGATATTAATTTTTTTGTGATTTTTATATAAGGAGATTAATTTTATACAAATCATAAATACATAATGTACATTATACACATGTACAAATAAGGAAATAATTTTATATACATTTTTTCTTAAAAAATTAAATTATTTACTTTAAACTACTGTGAATAATATTTACAATTATTAAAAATATAATGTGTTAAAAAGTAAATAATAAAAAATAAATACAATACATAAATGATCAAATTGCATAAAACCACCCTAGAAAATCAACTTTTCAATCGCAACTCTAAAAATTAAGATATCGCAATCATTTTAAAGATAATTTAATTTAGAGTACAATGGAAGTGAGTTGATTCAATTTGAGTTTGTATGGAGCCGGAATTGGTCTTTCGATTATCACTTTACGGTTATTCTGAGTATGGATACTTTTACTCTATAAATGCTTTTACTTTATAAATATTTTTAATATTTAAAAAACATTTTTATGTACAACTTTCATTAAGAAAAAATTTAATTTGAGGTCAATTTATATATAAATAAAATAGTGTAACTTTTATACAAATATATAAGGAATAAATTCAAAAATAAAAAGGAAAAATATTTACAAATTAATTTTGGATTTTTGGATAAAAGACCCTATCTCTCCCTACTTTATTCTTGGTCGATCAGGTCAAGTCTTGACCATCTCTCGGGGTTCGGGTTAGTCTGCATTTACTTCATAAATACATCCTTTATTTTTATTTTATTTTACTTTTTCTTTTCTTCTTTACACTATTATTTGAGTATTAAAAGTGCTAAAAATACATATTTAGCAAATGCATGCTGAATGGTAATTTTGTGAAATTAGTGAGTATTTAGAGGTATTGTACTAAGGAAATAAAGCTAAAGTAAAAGAATAATACTAGAAAATAGAGGGTACATGCGTAAATATACAGAAGTATAGGGGTGGATGCGCAAAATTTACAGGTGCACATACATTGTCACGTGCGGAAGCTTCTGTCCCTAGAGAGGACATGTATGCTAATAGAAGAAACTTTGATGGTTAGATTGCAATTTGCCCAAAAATCTCTCCGAGCATCATGTGACTTGTGTGTGTCTAGAGCGGTGGCTTAAACGACGACACATTTGATGATGGCGCATGGTGCGTTGTAGTGCATTGGATCAAAAGTGATCCGACGATGTCCTTAGATCTGAAGGGCATTTAATTTATTCTGGAGGATCAAGGTATTCGTCTTCTCCTGTTCGAAAGAGGCGGCAGCGATAGAGAATTCTGGAGAGATTTTCATTCTTATGTCTCAAAGATACCCGACTGATGATGTTAAGATCTACTACTCCAGGAGATATTCTTGATGTATCAACCTAAGCGTGCTCCGAGACATAGGTCTCAATATAGATGTGTGTGATCGGCTACAGGTTGTCCTGAAATTCCTTAATGGATTCACCTTTTGCTGTGGTCCTTTTCTCAGTTGCAGTTCAGACTCATTATCCGGCGATGGATCTCGAATGGCGTTCCTCAGAGGACATGATTGCTCAGACACTCAATTTGATCCTTGAGGTGCTTCAGGTCTGATGAGGTTTGCTCTAGGAACGCAGATCTAAATTAGACACATGATATCGATGGAGACTTTGTTTGCGATCTGAAGTTCAATCATGTCTAACTGCAGGTGAGGCCGCTTAACATTCCTCTCAAGCTCCTCCCGATGAGACTCTTAATGATGATGAATAAAATCAATTGTCTCGAATCGGTCCTTCATTACTGCAGATAGATGGCCTGATGGGTTCAACTACAGGTACTGCTTCAGATGACTGATTATTTGATGGTTCAATTCACAACCCGCAAAGTGGAAAATAAGACCTAAGGATGTTGTCCTCGACCTGTTTGTTATATGTAAAGCAATCTAGACGCAAGTGGATCGACCGTAGATGAAATGAGGGAGTTGGATCGAGTTTCTCATATTAGAATTTAGATGGTCAGAAAACGAGGAGAAGATTTGAAGAATTGGAGGTGAGTTGTGAATGGGGTTGGCGATTATCGAAGTCGAGTAGGTAAACAGAGAGGATGAGAGTAAATCAGAGGAAATGAGAGGAGATGGGAAATATAAGGAGAAGAGGTATATAGGAGACTAACAGGGATGGAGGACGAAGTGGATGACTGATGCGAATGGGGTTGGTGCCTGGGATCAGAGCAAGGGCTCTGAGGTCTTTACCTCGACATGGTGACAACATGGATGTTGTTGCGCAGTGGAGTAGAACTCGACATAGATGCTGATCACGCCTCACCTCCTCCCTCTCTCTCGACGATGGGAAACGAGTCTATCAAACTCGCCTCTCTCTCTCTCTCTCAGAACTCGGAGGTTTGAATGTAGCCAATGGCAGATAGATGACTGGAGGGCATCTAGGGTCCAATATATAGGCACAGAAGAGGGGAGGTAGTTGGCCTATTGGCCTAACGACCAATGGTTAGTCGTTAGGTCGGTTGACCGGAGGAGAAGGAGAGGCGGAAGAGAAGGAAAGGCCGACGACGGAAGAAGAAGAAGAAGAAGGAAGTCATGGGGGGAGAAAAGAAAAATAGGAATAAGAAAAGGGATTAAAATAAAATAAAATAATAAACTAATTAAAATAAATAATCAAGTAATAAAGATAATAATTAAATAAATTAAATAAAGAATAAAAAATAAATAAGTAAATAATTAAATAAATAATAAATAAGTAATTAAATTAAATTAAATAATTAAATATGTGCATAAATAAAAGTATAAAAATAGACCTTTGGATTAATAGTGTGTCGAAACGCTATTGGAATTAGGATTTAGTCTCAACAGTCCTCAAGTTCCACAAATCCTTATCTAGGTTCACCTCAACAGCCAGCTCAGATCCACCCATCTATTACACAAACTTTTTAACTTTGAAAGCATTTGTATTGTGTGTGAAGGGTATTAGCTCTTCCTGCTTAAAGATACGAAGAAACCACTCATCCTAGTAATACACTCCCATTGGCCTCATCCAGCTGCTCGATCCTCGAGGAGGGGGGTATTTCCTTCTCAGGTAAGGTCGTGTTGTGTCCACAATCGAGTAGCGAGAGAAAAGTAGAATGTGAAGAGAACTGGAGTGTGACCAGTGTAGTCACATCTCCTTGTCAAGCTTGGCCAGTTTAGTCAAGTCTCTACTAAGATAGTGCATGCTTTTCTAAAGCTTGGACCATTGTGGTCATATTTGTATTTGGTGTATTTGATTTCTTTTTGGTAGAGAATGATTGTTGCACTGCATTGATCTTTTGTGCCCCGAAGGATATAGCATCTTTTATTTCCGTCCATTTTTTGGGGTCTTGGAAAAAATTATGCCAGCAGATCCTTCCCTCATCCGAGGCTTTATTTAAAACCCACTCTCCTGTCTTTAGATGTCTGCGTCACTAGACAAGGATAAAAACACAACACCAAAATTGACTTCCCTTCGCAACCCTGTGCAAGTTGAGCTAAGTGTAGAGTACATGAGTTGAAAATTATTTCAAATGGACAAGAGCTAAACGGATGACATCAGGTGTCCTACTTAGGCAAACTTAAGTTGAATTCTGAACACGGTCTCATGGAACCCAAAGAATTAAGTCAAATGATCTGAAGAGTCTTAATTCTAGTTCATAATAAAGTCCCTTTAGAATTAAGCGGATTAAGGCCTAAATGGACCTCCAGCCCTCAGACTTAGATCCATTCGGTTCAAGAATCAAACTTGTTCTGAAAAATGAAAATGAATGCAACAATTTTTTTATGAAGTGAATTTTTCGGATTAAACTTTTATGTGATTTTTTAAAAAGTTTTGCATTTTTTTTAATTTTAAAACTTTTAATTTTCTAGTAATTTTGTAAGGAGTTTGTGAATTAATTAAATTTACACGAATTTTATAAGAATTATGTATATTTTAACAAAGAATTTTATACAAATTTTATATATACAAGATTATGTGGATTTTATACAAGATCTACAAAAGAATTTTATTCATAAATTTTATATAATTAAGGATTTTATCCAAGTATTTTACAACACCTTTATATAAAACTTTTTAGAAAACTTTTTAAGCCATAATTACACTTTTCTATTGTCTTTTAAAAACCCAAAATATGCACTCACACTTTTAGAGAGACATATTATTAAAAATGCAATAATATATGAGTTATGGCTTCTAAAGTATATATAGAATATATATACAACACCCCTTATACTTAGCATGAACTATGTCCTCATAGCGACCGACGAAGCAACAAAGGAAGACATAACCTGGGCTAAGTATAGACTGATGAAAAGAATGCAATACTACAATGACTCGAAGAAAATAATGAATAAAAGAATAGAAGACAATCATCCCCTCTATACTTAGGATCAAATAATTCTAAGGATAGCAGACTCAAAGACAAAGATGATCCAGGTCAAAAGTGTACACAATCAACGACTTGGCTCGCCCCCCCATACTTAGGGCAAAATATCCTTAAGTATAGAGAATAATATCAACATTTGAGGGACAAGCGAGAGAGCAGACGATACAAAAAATCGAAAACGATTAAAAACAATGAAGAGTGACATTACCCCCCCCCAAATACTTAGGGTAAGACACACCCTGAATATAAGCAACAACAGGAGTAATAAAATAGAATGATATGAATAGCATAACGTCCACCCCTCCTATACTTAGGATAAAGTTCATCCTAAGTATAACCAAAAATCCTAAGCAAGAAATAACCACTTAATTCATTAATTAATTTTAATTCGAGTGGTTTTATATTTACTTGGCATGGGCAAGCCCTAGGATCAAATTCGAGGAGGCAAAGGAATGACCTAGGTCAATGTTTATCAAATTTGAGGCATTGTTTTCTAAGCGGATTTTTCAGCATTTTTAATGTAACTTTTGAATGCGGATGCGAATGTAGCCAATTTAAGGACTAAAATGCAATTTCCAATTAAACACAGTTCAAAAATTACAAAATTTGGCCAAAATATAATTATGAGAAAATGAATGCACTGTAATTCTTTTTGGAATTTTCTAATGTAATATGTATATTTAATGAATTAAATGGTGTAAATAGTGTGAGTCAGAATAATTAATTATAATAAATATTAATCTACTTATTTTTAGGATTAAAATTATCCAAGATATATCACTAGGTGATCTATCTCAAAAAATCTTAAACCTAAAAATGTGAGATTTAACACCTATTAAAAATTAACTATTAAAATATATAAAATGATTTTTATAGAATAAAGTACGCATGAAATGCATTGTTTTTCAAGCACAATAAAGAAATCTACTAGATACAGGAAATCCGAATTTTTGGTAATTTTTAGAGCTATGGTTAACTCTATATGATTTTCAAAGAACAAATGGGTAAAATATGCAATTTTCACCAATATTAGTAATTAATTAACCACAGATGTTAACAATATAGAGCACGTGCCAAAGTGTATAGAAATAGTTGAAGAATAAAGCGCTATTTTTTTATAAATAAATGATGTCAAATTGAGGTTCAAAATAAAGGGAGAATACATGGGTCTCAGTGCAAAATTACAAATTAAATAACTAGAACAAAAGTGCATAACATGGACCAATTAATAATTACCTAAATCCCCTAGGGGGTCTAGGAAAATCTCCAATAGGTCACATACGAAGCATGCAATCTCTAGGCGAGGGGCTCTTTGTGTAAAAAAATGCCGAATCTCCACGGGGTTCTCCGCAAGAGCCCCCTCCACCATGCACCTCACGTAGGAGGATCTCGGGCCTTCCGCCCAATAGTGGAGCGAAGGTGCGGTCCAGTGAGAGACTTGGGATGAGGCGAGATTGGCACAACGATTGGTGGCGTGCGAAGAGAAAGGGGCCGGCTGGAGCAGTTGGAGTCCTCGACCGACATACGGTCAAGGAAGTACATGCGGTGGGTATGGAGGACGACGAAGCTCCTGGAAGAAGAGCTCCACGTTTGTGGTCGGTAGTGCGACGGTGAAGACGACAGAGCCCTTGCTCGTTATCGAAGGTGAGGCAGAAGTGAGCTTATCAGCTGGGGTCGTCAATGGTGAAGCATGTTGCGAAGGAGGGGCAGATAAGGCAGAGCACTGTAGTTGGCGAAGTGGAGGTATTTCTCGGAGGAAGAGCCCGACGGTGGAACAACAAAGGTGAAGGAGCATCGTGGGCAGGCTGGTGAGGCACGCTTGAGGTGGTTGTCGATGGTGAATAGTAGAGGGGCGATGAAGGTCGAAGGAGATGTCGATGGTGAAGGTCTCAACGACATGGGATGGCCAGTGATATTGATGTGGGATCATAGAGGAGGCAGAGCGAGTAGCGGAGGGGACAACAGACAAAGGAGAAGGTGAATGGAGGAGTACCTAGAAGCACATGCGACTCAACGACATTAGGAGGAGGTGTGATGAGAGGCCCGAGGGACTAAGATTAAGTGATATCAAAAGTCGTTGTGACCTCAACCACTCAAACCGGGCTCAACGAGAAACTAGAGACCACCAACAAAATCAAACAAGCATGAAAACAAGGCAAGTGATCTTGCTATTTATTTTAACCGGTATATCCACCAGGGTCGAATACAAGGAGCACGGGAAAATCCTACGAAGTAGCTGAGAAATCCAAAAAGAAGTAAAAACTATTTTGGTGGTTTTTAATTTTTATTTTTTTATATTTTCTATTAAGAAAATGAACAAGAAAATAAAAGCAAACACAACACAACAATAAAAGCTCAAAAATAAAAAATAAAATTATTTTTATGTTTTTAGAATATTCAAGTGTTTATGGGTATTTTATGGACTTTTTTGATTTTTATAAAAAAAATTTAAAAACGAAAGAAAGATAAAAATAGCAAACAATGTACAACCTAGACGAAAAGGCAAATTAAAAATATCTAAAATGCCTTTAAAATCCTGGCAACAATTTTATGTGTAAGTATAAAATAAAATCTACCTATAGAAATTGGAAACAAGTTTTTTTGATTTTTTGAGAATTGCTAATGATATTTATAAGGTTTTTAGTCTTTTGTCATTTTTAGGTGTTTTATAAAAGATAATCAAAGAAAATAAAATAGAAATTAAAACAAAAATAAAACAAACACTCACAATTTTTTTGGAATTTTTAAAGGTATTTTTCTAGTTTTATGGGTTTTCTAAAATAGACAGGGACACTTTTTAGGATTTTTGATTTTTAGACAATAGCAAATAAAATCAAAATGCTTCTCAAAAATATTACACAATAGCAGGAGCTACTGGTAATTTTTTTGGGAATTTTTGAAGTAGTTTTAATATTTATTTGATTAAAAATGCAACACAAAGTTTGTAGGGACGCAAATTATTTAAGTTTCTGTACTAAACGATAATGCGCATAAAAAGTATGGAATCAAAAATGCAATTTCACCAATAAATTCTGTACATGCATTAAATACACACTCACATTGGTATATTTGCAATTTCAGAAAACATATCCATCAAGCTTTAACATGAGAAAGCTCAGGACTAAATCTGCAAATACACCAAAGGGCACGTGACGATGCACGTGTCTCCAGACAGGGGGACTAAAGTGCAATTTACAGAAACTACATGGACTAAACTACAAATAAGTTTAACTACGAATTTATTTTACAAACTAAAATGTAAAGTAAAATAAATGCGGGGTAAAAAGGGAAAGATACCCTCGAGGCACGTGAAGCGTGCGTGGGGTGGACGTGTGTCGATCGTTGGAGCCTAGGATGGACGTGCGGCTCTGATGCCATCAAACGTCAGATCTGACGGTGCCAGGACGGTCGGGAACGTGAGGCGTGCGCGACCATCAGATCTGACATCCAATGGTCTGATAAGGCGTCTGGATGGATGGCTCTGATATGATCTGGAAGGTCCCGGTCGATCCAACGGAGCAGAGTGCGTCTAGAAGAACAGGCTCCAGGCGACCTTCATCGGAGCCAGGGAATGGATCTCCAGCCCCGATGGACGATCGGAGGGCACAGGCGTGACGGCGAGACGCTTCCGCATCGACTGGACGGCTCGGATGGATGCTCCAACGGCTGGATGAGCATGTCAACGACGAAGGCCTGGAGCAGCTCCGACGAGCTCTAGTGAGGGTGGAAAGATGACTCTCAACATGTGAAACAACCTGTAGAGGATAGCTCTGACTCGGAGCTGTGCTCCGGTCTTGTTTATCTGGGCTAAAAACGAAAGACGCGACGTGGGGCGGACGTTGGTCTCCGACGATGCTGATGGAAGGGGACATCGGGCCTAATCTCCGCTAGATAGGCTATGATTAGGGTGATCAGGGTACAGAGCTAGATGAAGGGTGAATGTGCGATGATATCAGAGCGGCTGGGATGGGGGAACGGAGCTCCGATCGGCTGGTCGGAGCTGGCGGGGTGACAGTGGCGCTAAGATGAAAGATTTGATCGAAACGATAAAGGAGAAGGATAAAACACTCACCTTAAGTTCTGGATCAACTCCTGGGCTCCAGGAGAAGGGGTCGTCGGGGTAATGGCCTCGACTGAGTGGCGTCAAGCAAGGGAGGCTACTCGCTGCAGAACTCCGGCCACGATGGCTGAGCTGCGGCGTCGCTGCACCAAATCGAACGCCAGGCGGTGCTCCAGATGGCTGTCACTTTGCTGGAGGTGGCTAGGGTATCGAGAGGGAGCGAGGCACGAGCTGCCAGACTAGGGAAGATGATGAGTTGATTTATAGTTCTCCCAGGTGGTTGGAAAGAGCGGCAAGGGCATGCAAACCGAGAAGGATCCACACCTCCCTAGGGATCCGCGAGAGTCCTAGATCCATGGGGAGGACACAGGCAAAAATTCGGGGCGAAAGGACGCACGACCCACCCAGGAAAATAGGGAGAAGGAGGTTCGGTCATGCAGTCGGGTCGGGTCAAGCCCTGGAAGAGGGCGTTGACCCGGGTCAACATACACGTGGACCAATCAGAAGTAGCGCAGGAAGAGGACAAAAGCAGCTACAAGACAAAATAACAATGAAAATAAAAGATAAATAAATAAAAAATAGTAAATGAACTTATATTAAAAAAAATCAATAAAATGAAAAATGTTTATTATTTTTCAAGGAATTTTTATATGATTTTTATTTATTTATTTTTTTTGAAAAATAAATTAGTCTATATGCAATATAGAGTATTATATACATGTATATTATACCTATGTATTTTGTACAATTATTTTTAATTTATTATTTTCACAACAGTACCCCTATTTTATATTTTTATTTATTTATAAAATATTTTTTGGAGTATAAAAAATTTTTGTTGTTTTTTATTATTTACTTATAGGTATAAAATAAATAGAGAAGGGGATATATATACATGTACTATGTACAAGTGAGAGAGAATATTTATTTTCTTTTTCTTTTTATTTTTCTCATTTTTACTTTTTTTTAGAAATATATACAAGGAGGTAAAAACATATTTTTATTTTTATTTTGGAAAAAATAATTTATTTAATCATATCCATGATATGTACAATCTAGAGTGGCCCTATCTCTCTCTACATGTTTTATTTGTCAATCAGGACAATACTTGGCCCTCTCTTGGGGTTCGGATCACTCAGTATTTATTCTAAATACTTCCTTCTTTTTCTTTTTATTCTTTATTCTTTTATTTTTGTACAAATACATGCAATTATGCAATATTGACACATGCATGCATATTGCTAAGTTATTGTATTTACACCTATTTACATGATGCTTTGCCAAGATAATTAGCAAAATAAAAGCATAAAAAGTGATGATCAGGGATTCATCACCCCCTATACTTTACTTTTGCTAGTCCCTTAGCAAACATTTATTTGAAAAAGAAGAGAAAAGAGAAAGAAAAGAAAAAGAAGCAGAATCAAGGTTGATTATTAAACTTGTCTTCATTAAATTGGAGTATGAAGCTCAGTCAGACTTTTGGATTATTAGTTTGTCGGAACGTTATTTGGACCTAGGTTTAAAACTCAACAGCCTCTATGTTCCACCAATCTATGGTCAAGACTCCTCAATAATCCATATCAGAACAAATCTACAAACACAAACTCTAATGACCATGGATCTTTTCTTGTACTGTGTAAGTGATATGTAGCTCCCCATCTCAGGAAAGGAAAAGTAACAACACCCCTCAACAAGGTAACTCTAATGCCCTAGTCTGGCAGCTCTTTCCTCGAGGAGCAGGGTATTCCCTTCTAAGTTCAAGTTCAACCGACTCAAGAAGAGGAGGAAGAAGAGAATGGACCATGACCGGTGTAGCCATGTATCCCTGAGAGCCCAGCCAGTGTAGCTAAGTCTCCCGCTGCAAGCTTCATGAGATGGGAATGGGTAACATAAGCTTTGCTTTATTTTGCTATATACACTCCGGTGGGTATTTCATTTTCTATCAGACCCACCACTTTTTTGGAGTTTTTCTTTCTTTTGCACAATTTTTTATGTGCATATGTACAACATATTTACATGGTGCATCATATATACATAATGAGTTTTTCCTCTTGAACCAGTAGACTATCCCTCTTTTGAAGCTTTATTGCAACCCACAACTCCTGTCTTTAGACCTCAACACCGCCAGACCAAGTTGAGACGCACTTCCTTCAATTAAAGAAGACGAGAGGTTCCGCCTAGAAGTACTACCCTCGTCTGCAACCCCAAGCCAAAGGAAAATGCCTCCTCACCACCTCATCCGTAGAGAGCTATGTGTATGGTGCTGGTGCAAGTAAAGCCATTGTCTGTGAGAGTCTTGTGTGCGTTGTTAAAGTTCTACTTAGGCTCATCAAGATGGTATGTGATCATAGCCTAGTGGACTCAAAGAATTAAGTCACCATGGACCTGAAAAGTCTTAACCCTAAGCCCTATAAGGTTCCTCTGAGAATTAGGTGGATTAAGGTCTTAACCAAGCTCAATTTTCCAATTTAATTCTAGGCTAGTTTAATGTCAATCTATGATTCAGAAAACTGTACAAGTATATACAAAAATCTTTTTATGAAATTTTTTGAAAACATGTAGAATTTTTGAAAAATGTTTGAATGAATGAATGCATGGATGCAGAAGTTTTGCAAACTATTTACACACATTTAGATAAGGGTTTTTGCAAACTTTTGTTTTTCAAACATTTTACAAAAATTTTGTACTATATACATAATTTTGATACCAAAATATTTACAAATATTTTACAATCAAAACATTTTTACAAACATTTGTACAAAAATAATTTTTATAAATAGCTATGTATGTGCAAGAAAGATTTTTTTATACAAGGAAAATTTGAAAATTATTATAATTTTTAGATAAAGGATTTTAGCCATTTTATTTATTAACACACTCACACAAAGTATGAGTTATGGCTAAAGTATATATGAAATATATACAACACCCCCTATACTTAGCTCGAACGATGTCCTCAAAGTGGATCAAGAGCGATGAAGAAGACATAACTCGTGCTTAGTATAGGGAAGTGAAAAGGAATGCTAGGCTACAACGACGAATCAAAGAAGGATGAAGAGATCTCGGTGTTTCCTCCTATACGTAGGATCAAGTAATCCTAAGTATAGCAGATTGTACATAAAGGGAACTCCGAGCGATCGAATGTACATGGTCTACTTCCCCTATAGTTAGGGTAATATATCCCTAAGTTTAGGCAGCAAAATAGAGGTAAAGATAATCAAAAGAAAAATCAAGAGTCTGACATCCCCCATATACATAGGGTAAAGTACACCCTAAGTATAGCATAATCACAAGATGAAAATGAGGTGTTGGACTAAAGAATGAGATGATATGGACATCTGGATCTATACAATGCGGAGGACAGTGATAATCAGGCATGAGATGCAATAGATGCGAGTCAAAGACCACATCTCATGCAAAATGAATAGGGGAGACGTCAACGACAAGCGGCTCATGATCTAGGTATGGTTTGAGCCGCTGCCTTCTAACATGAAAGATAAACTCAGATGACATCTCAGATATGTCAATACTCCCATTGTCATGTACCTTTCAGACCAGGTATGGTCTCTTCCACTTGCTCTACAACTATCTGGAAATAATCTAATCCTAGCATCGAACAACCATACTCTCTGATCTGGCTCAAATTGCTTATCGCTGATATGAGAATCATGCCATTCCTTCACTGATAATGCGTCCCACCACCCTTATTAATTCGAGCAAATTAATCTTCAAATTAATTGATATCGTTCGTTGTAGTCGGATAATTAGGGCAAATCAAAAACCACTTTCAATTATAATCGAATTATATTCGAGCGGCATTTTTTTTACTTGGTTGGAAGTCCAAGGTCGAACTCAGGGACGCAGCTGTCTCCTTAGGTTGATTTGAAGCAAATTTCTAAGGTTTGATTTTTAGAGGAGATATTTTTGGTCTTTTTTGTATATTTTATGCAAGACACATGCAAAATCAGGCCAAAATACAAGTTAAATAAAAAATATAGTCAAAATAATTCCAAAAGAAATGAAAGTTTGCCAGATTATGAAATGGGATGAAATTAAGCTACCCTAATTTTTTTAAAATTTTCTGATGCACGGATAATGAAAAATGTATACTTTAGTGAAAATGACTAAACCAATTTTAATAATTACCAAACGATGCTATTTCTCCAAGTAGGTCTAATTAAGATCTATCCAAATCAACTTGAATTTCATTAAAACACTTCACAATTGATTAATTAAAAATCGATTAATGTTTTCACTAAATGATTTTTCTAAGACAAACTATACGTGCAAATGGTGTGATTTTCGGATATGTTGTAGCATAAGCTTATATCTACCAATGGTAATTTTTCAGAGATTTTCCGATAAGCATATAATGCAAAATCAATTAACCAATTAAAATAGGCAAAATATTGCAATTTCTCCCAAACTAAATTCCATAAATATTCTGCAAATCAGAAAAATACAAATAAATGCTAACATGGTAGAACAAGAGTTATGCTACACAATGCAATTTTCGGAATTAAAAAATGATGCTAAATGAATGTCTAAATATGCGTGCAAAAACAGGGATATAAATGCAATACAGATATGAAACAAGTAAACTCAAACTGTGCCTAAGGGTACTTCTGCAACAATATAAACATGCAGGGACACGAGTGTAAGTTCCGCAAAATAAAAAAATAAAAATTGACCTTTTCTTTTGCCCCACGCTAGGGCAAAAGAAGTAGAGGGATGCAGCGGCTTAGTAGGGGAGCAACTAGAGGGGTGCGTCGCGGACAGGGCTCGACCACGCGGGCGGTGGCAGTTGCGGCAGCCATGTGCGGTGTGTGCAGGTCGAGGGGCCTGTTGGCGAGCGGCGACGCGGAGCGTGAGGGGCGCGACACGAGCGGCGCGAGGCGACCACGCGCGGATGGCTGCGAGGTGGCCACGCACGGCTGCACGCTAGAGGTGCAGCTGTCACGCGCGCAACGGCCTCTAAAGTCAGGGACGACGTGGCAGTGGCGGGAGGAGCACGACCGCGTGGGGCTGTGCGGCCACGCGTGAGGAGCGCGGTGGCTGGCCGCTGAGGAGGAGCTAGTCATGGCGAGCGTCGACTGGGTCGGTGGGAGGTGCATGGGCGGCGCAGTGGCCACGCGGGATGCGGGACGGGCAGCGGCCACACAGGAGGAAGGAGGTGTTGGTGGTGCCGCAGCCGTTGGCGGCTGGAGGCATGGCCGGAAGCGGTCGACGTGCGGCTGGGCTGCGGGTGGAAGACACGAAGGTCTCGCGGGCTGGCTGACGTGAACGAGGCGACACGCAAAGGCGCTGGGTCATGGCTAAGGGGCACGCGTGACCTGGCAGGTTGGTGCGAGGGGTACGACCTTGGCGGTGCACAAGGCCGGTGGCGTCGACGGGGGCGGGTGAGGGTGCACGTGGCGGTGCCGGCGGCAGGACCTATGATTTTGTTTTTTTGTTGTTTTTTTAATTTTGTTTTGTAATTTTTTTTATATTTTCTTTGTAAACAGAAAATAAGATGTGAAATGGTGGTGATTGTGAATGTATGATGATGGTGGTAATGGTATATGATGTGGTTTTTGTGTGTAAATGTGGTGATGGTTGTGTGGTGAAAATGAGGTGATAGATAATAGATAAAAATAGTGAATGCGTATGATGGTGATCGTGATTATGATGTGGTGAACAACAAGAAAAAATTGTTAGATAAAAATAATGTAGAAGATAGAGATAGAGAAATTACCCGGGATTTTGCCAAAAGGCGGAGCTACGATTCGTGGCTCCTGTCGTGGCCTCAAGAAGGGTGGCGGAGTCTTTCGAAGCTGGAGCTGCTTCCTACAAGGGATGCTGCGACAAAGTGGTTGAGACCACCTCGGATCTCAACGTGGTCGGAGGTCGTCGCTCGACGGTAATTCTCGGTAGCTGTCACCTACAGATAGCCAGAGCTCTCTCTCTCTCTCATTTCCCTCGAAAAAATGGCAGATGATGAAAAATGGAGTGGATGAGATTATAAAGAGGAGAAGGGAAGTTAGAAAAGAGGTGGAGAAGATGGAGGAATGGTGGAGGGAGTGGTGACTTGGAGTGGGGAAGAAGAAAGGAAGTGGTAAAGTGAGATAAATAGTAATATAATAATAATATAATATAAATAAAATAAGTAGGCTACGAAAAATAACAATAATTAAAATAATAATAATTAAAATAATAAAATCCGAAAATAATAAAAAATAAATCCGAAAATAAAGAAAATGGGGTGACATATGGTGACTCCAGGAGCTGCCACATGTCGCTCCTAGAAAATTCATAAATTAAATGTAAAGAAAATCAAAAAGAAATAACAAAAGGGATTAAATCAAAAGTGGTCAACACAAAAGTTGCTCGTCTCGACGAGATCTACAACTTTCGTGTAGGGCCAAAAATTAAATGAAATCATCTGTACAAAATGGATTTTTGGGTGGTACCTTATAGATATAAAATACCACATTTTATCTTTTGTAAATTTTTTGTCATTTTTCAATAAGAGAAAAATTAAAATAAAAATAGAGAAAATATGAGAAGAATATTTACAATTTAATTTATTTTTTTGGATTTTTAATAATTAAGAAAATAAAAAGATAAAATAAAGGGTAAAAAGGTCAATATGTACAATATACAAAAGGGGCCCAAAATCCAAGTTTTGCATACGAGCTCCTATTTTAATGAAATTGGTCTTGTTTCGAAGGTCTTTGAATGTATATTACTTTAAAATGAGTAGACCTGATTCAGAGGTTGTATGAGAGAGATATGCACATTTTAAGGCTCCTAGTTTCAAACTTAGATTGGGGTTTATTGGTCAATTTTACAAGTTAGTATTTTTTATATATTTTTCTTTAATTAGTGTTAGTAATATATACACTACATAGTTGATTTTATTGGATTTGGAGTTAGTATAAAATATATACAAATATGGTATTTTAGCTAATATACAGGTGAATATTTACAAGTGAATTTGGCTTCTTATCTAATGCAATTATGAATTGTAAAATGCAGATATTATGCTTGCATGCATGAATGCTAATTATGCAAGATAAGGGGAAATATGCTACTATTTACTCGGGAACAAAGCTCTATTTTCGACTTTTAGAGTGATGAATCACAGATTCATCAACCCCCTATACTTAAACCTTGCTCATCCCCGAGCAACTAAAATGAAATGCAGGAGTGAAATGATTTTGGGTTCCATACCAAGGTCATGAACAAAAGTTGAAAATAGAGCTTGACTCGACCTTTGGATTAATTGTGTGGCGGAACCTTATTGGGATTTGAATTTAAGACCTAACAGACTTCAAGTTCCACAAGTCTTCTATCCAAGACGCCTCAACAGTCAGGTCTAAACAAATCCTCAAACGCAAATTTCTGATGACTATGATTCTTACTTGTACTATGTAAGTGTAAAATAACTCTCCACATCAGAAATGGCTCAGAACCAGTCTCCTCTAACAAGGTAACTCTGATTACCCGGTCCAGTAACTCTTTCCTCGAGGAGCGGGGTATTCTCTTCTAAGTTCAAGTGCGACCAACTCAAGAGGAGGGGGTAGAGAAAAGAATGGACGGTAGCCAGTGTAGCTACCTATCCCGGGATGCCTGACCAGTGTAGCCAAGTCATCCAGCTGCAAACTTTTTTCTAATATACATACTCCGACAGGTATTTTATTTTCACTTAGACCTGTCTGATTTTTTTGGAGTTTTTGCATTTTCCCCACTTTTTTTCTTTTTTTTGAACTATATACAAGGTGCAGCATGTACATCAGGAGTTTTTCCTCTTGAGCCAGTAGACTATCCCTCTTTTGAAGCATTATTGCAACCCGCAGCATCCCGTCCTTAGATGTCAACACCATCAGACTAGGTTGAGATGCACTACCCTCCCTAGAGGAGGACGGATGTTTCCACCCGTGTGCTACTCCAAGTTAAAGGATTCTGCTTCCTCACCACCTCATCAATGAAGAGCTACGTGCATTGTGCTTGTCCAAGTTAGGTCATTATCTGAAAGAATCATGCGTGTGCACGAGATATTCTACTTAGACTAATCAAGATGCCATGTGAACATAGACTTACGGACTCAAAGAATTAAATCACTTGACCTAAGAAATCTTAACTCCAGTTCCTATAAGGTTCCTCTGAAATTAGGTGGATTAAGGTTATATTAAGTCCATCCTCTATATCTACTCATAACTTGGTTCAGAACCCACTAGCTTTTCACCTTGCATATGCAAGATATGCAGATGAGATGCAGATGACATGCTATGTAGATGAAATGCAAGACTTTTTTTTGAATGCAAGGATGATATGCAAGAGTAAATAAGAAGCCTATTGTTTTGTTTTTTTTCAAAACTTTGGTATACCTCCTTGTTACAACAATTTACAAGAGTTTATAAGTATTATACAAATTATACAAGTGTTATACAATATACAAGTATACATGTATTTTATTTTTTTTTCAATTTTTACAAAAGTTTTATAAGTATTATACAATTTTTTTAATTTTTACCCACCCTTAATTATTGCAAAATATATACAAAAATATGCGAAAATACGTGAAAGTACGAGCTATGGGTAAAGTATATATGTAATATATACACGCCCCCCTATACTTAGCGTGTGCTATGTCCTCAAAGCACGAAAAGCGAGAAAAAAGACATAGCTCGGGCTAAGCGTAGGGGAGCTAAAATAACAAAAAGTAAAGAAGTCGCTCTGCCCCCCTATACTTAGGCTCTGGCAGCCTAAGTGTAGAAGAGGATCAAAAAATGGGGCAGACGAGATTAAAAGGGGAAATGGAGGAGTATATACACGGCGGGCATCGGTCCCCCCTATACTTAGGCTTTGGTCAGCCTAAGTATAGGACAAGAGTGAGTATGAGAACCGATGTGATCTATAGATTATACAACGAATGGTGAAGAGATTATGGTCACTCTCCCCCCTATACTCAGGATCTGAGCATCCTAAGTATAGCCATAAAATAAAATGATATGGAGCCGGGAGGAGTGATTCAAATCACTGGGGAGGGAGGGAAAATATATACAAGGAGGATTGAGAACATACATGGATCAAGAAGGTTTGTGACGAACCTTCTTGCGGGCCCGAGGAGGTGGGTAATATACAAGTGTGTTGCTGTCGGAATCGTCCTCAGATGAATAGTAGTGCGGTGAAGGGATCGTCCAACGAGGGTCGACACACGACTGCTTGCTTAGATATGGCTTAAAAACAGCCGAACTAAGCTCACTCATATAAATCACCTTATCCGGACCTGATGAGGATTCCTCTGAAACTTCCTTCTCCTGAATGTTGAAGGAAATTTTCTTAGTCGATTTTCTAGAACCTGAATCATTGAGAGGGAGATGAGCGCGACGCGCCTTGAGAGGTTCGGGGGAACATCTCGAGGAATCAATTCTCGACTTCCTCTTACTAGATAGCCGACTAGAAGAGGGAGCAACCGGGTTTTGATGTGAAGTCAATGTATTCGTGGTTGTTTCCTTTGAAGGTCCGGGATGTTGTGCGATGCTGACCATGGGTTCCTCATCAGACGAGTCACCATATAGATTGGAATATTCCTGAAGGGTCAGCACACGTCTCGAGAAAGTGCTAGTGATCTCAGTTGGCTTGGCATTATTAGGCTCTTGTGTCAGATCACCGAAATGATCAAGGCAATCCACAAAGGTTGTGTCCGACTCAATGTTAGCTTCTGGTCGTGAGTCCTCCTTATAAGCTGTCACGGTGGTGGTGCAAGCAGTTGATGAAGTGGAGGTGTGGGGAGTCTCTGATCCAACGGTCGTCCGGACAGTCGGTCTCTCAGGTGTAGAAGAGAGGTGGGACTCATCTACCTCTCGATGGTCACGATTGTCAGCGGATATGCTGGTCACCTTAGAGTAAAGTGTATCAAAGAATGGGTGAGGTCGAAGCGCTCCCAATGTTGAAAAATCGATTTCCCGAGTCTCGCAATCTATAGTCGCCTTAGCCAAGGCTAAGAACAGCTTCCCGAGAATAATCGGAGACTGGGTAAACTCTCCTCAATGCTCAATGTCAATGATCGTGAAGTCGATCTAGAGTAGAGCACCTTGGAAAGTAACGATGACTGAAATGTTTCCTCTCGACCGTTTCATGGATCGATCAGCCAGCTGAACGATCTCTCTCGACTACCTAAGTGGCCTGAGTTTGAGCTTGTCAAACACAGAGGTTGGGAGGATATTTATCGGTTAGTCATTATCGATTCTTTCATGGGTAAAGATGGTGTCTTTGATTTCACACTCAACTCAAAGAAACCGCTTCACTCTGCGGCCTTTGGTCTTTCTCCCCGTCACTAAGGAGGTGGCCATAGACACTATGTGTCTTTCAGTCCTTGTCCTCTTATTGCCCGACCTCTTGGGCATCAATTTACTTCTCATAAATCGTTTGAGGTCGGGAAAGTGATCTATGGCCTTTATTAAGTGAAGATTAAAAATCAGTTCTTTATCGAGTGCTTCCCTTAGGGCAGGATCCAATTTTTTTAGGTCTTTTTCATTTTCAATTTTTATGTGATTTTTTGGTTTTTCAATTTTTTGTGTGTTTTGGATAGATAAATGATCAGACTCAAGATTGGAAGGCAAGGGGTTAGTAGAAGAGGGAGATAGAATGGACTCCAGTTGTACAGAAGATGTGTGTTCCCTAATGCTCACTCAGTTTTGAACATCAGATCTACTTACGTCTTTTTCCACTTTCATTCCCAAGCTGGCAGAAATGGAGTGCAATATTTCCATGAAATTTCTCAACTTGTTACCTAATGATTCATTTTTCTCAATAAGTCTGGAAATGTCATCCTCCAAAATATTCTCATGACAAATCATGGGAGAGTTCTGCTCAATTGGAGGAGACTGCTGAGATGTTGGGGTCTCATACTTAACATACCTAGACTCTGGCATGTAATGTTGGGTCAAGTATGGACTATGCAAATGGCAAATATTGGTCGGAGCCTCATATAATGAAATGGGCACTGATAAGTCTAGCTCTTGAGTCCAATCTTGTGAATGTATAGGCTCTCCAAATGAAGGCTGGTCAATGTAAACTTGATCAATAAAGTCAATCAAGTCTGGGAAGTCATTATGTACAGGCCTCTCCATTCAGATTGTTTGATCGATCAAATTATGCCCTAAGATCAAGTCAGGATGTGTATATGTAAATTGTTGTATGGTCCCTACTTGAGGTGAGAATGAAGTATGCGGGGGCATATAATTTTGCCAATCATCGATCTCAGCAGTGGCTTGCTCTTCATTCAATTCTTTGATTACAGTAAGCTCTCGAGAATAAGGATAGTTAGCCCAAGATGGAAGTGGATCCGTGGTGTTAGAATATGGAGTAGATGAGAAATGCGAAGAAGTGGAGAAGTCAGTCGAAGTTTTGACTTCATAATCGGATTGAGGTGGAGCCGACCAGGGGTAAGGGTCTCCCATGGGTGGGGGAGGATACATGAAAGAAGGTAAAGATGAAGATGAATGGTATATGATCTAGGAGGATTGACCAGAGGTCACAGGGTATGGGGACCAATATCCCGACATCTTCAAGAGGAAAGGAAGAAGATTGAGGTCGAAAACGTGCAATTACACAGGATAACACACATGGACAGACACAAAGACAAACACAAGAGCAAACCCCAAGTTCACACTCAACACGGTGAAGGACTCAAAACCGAGTCCGATTAATCTGGTTGATTTTAAGTGTGAGTTTATCAGACAATATAACAAAGGTTACGCGGCCTATAGGGAAGTCGGCTCAAAGCCGGATGCGTCTTCCCTGTTTAACCTGTCGCCTAAGATACCACCGATCCTTCCTTTCTTCGCTCCTATCCCATGTTGATGGATTCAAAGACCTGCTCCTATCTACCTGCAAGCAGGCAGAGGCTGATAAGGCTGGAACTTCACCCCGGGGGTTACTAGCAACTTGTCGCGAAGTACGGCAACGCCCCTATCTACCTGAGACAGGCGGAGGCTACTTGGTACTAGTCAGTGAACCTGAATAATTCAACTTGTGATATTTGCTAGGATTAGTCGGAGCGTGATATGGAAGGCAGGGATTTGGGCTCTGCCTTAAGGTGTTCACACACACTCAAGTACCCTCACTTATCCTGAAAACAAGGTCGGGGTTAATCTCCCACAAACAGAATTTCCAATTTTATTATTTTGGTCAATAATGTTAGCAGTCCTGATTTTAAGTTAAGTTATTACTTGTTAGTTCAACCACACAGCACGCCTATCGTCCAGTCCCAATTTCCGTTTAAATTAAATGTAAAAACAGAGGTTGAAATCAAGAAAAGCCGATGCATGAAAAACGATGATGCGTATGCTGAGTAGAGAATACTTACAGTGATCCCTTCGCTTTTTATGCAGGATGCAAAACAGAATTGAGAACTTTTTACACTATATGCAAATTCAAGCGACCAAACGCTCCTAGACAAGAAGTTATATTAGCGAGTGAAGCACAAGTTGATTTGACTAGTTCTGCGGTCTAGGTGCGTCTTTAAAGTGTAATGTGTGGTCATACAAAGTTACGAGCACAAGCAAATCCTAGATTGGCTCGAGGAGCCGCTAGTGCAGCCTAATTTACCATTCAAACCACATAGCACATGGGGACACGGTTTCACTATCTTTACAGATGCGAGAACCCAAACGGGAACCGCTGGAAATGATGCGAAAAAATAAAGAAAAAAAATAAAGGTACAAATTCTCTCAAATCACTCAAGAAATTAAGATATCGATTTCGTGAAGCATCTTTGACTCCTCGTGTTCATGCACAGAAATAAATTGAGGTCAGAGAATGACACAAAAAATGCAAAAATTAAAAGACAAGAAATATTCACAGGAAAACCGGAGGTCAGACTACCCGGGGAGAGAAAATCAAACACTAAAAAATAAATGCAAATTAACCTAATCCATGCCTCTCCGGCAACGACGCCATTTTGATAATGCATCCCACCACCCTTGTTAATTTGAGCAAATTAATGTTCAAATTAATTGATATCGTTCGATGCAGTTCGATAATGAGGGGAAATCAAAAACCACTTTCAATTATAATCGAATTAATTTCGAGCAGCAATTTTTTTTACTTGGTTGAAAGTCCAAGGTCGAACTGAGGGATACAACTGTCTCCTTAGTTTGATTTGAAGCAAATTTCCAAGGTTTGGTTTTTAGAGGAGATATTTTTGGTCTTTTTCGTATATTTTATGCAAGACACATGAAAAATCAGGCCAAATTACAAGTTAAATAAAAATATAGTCAAAATAATTCCAAAAATTATGAAACTTGGCCAGATTATGAAATTGGATGAAATTAAGATACCCTAATTTTTTTAGAATTTTCTGATGCACGAATAATGAAAAATGCAGACTTTAGTGAAAATAACTAAACCAATTTTAATAATTACCAAACGATGTTATTTCTCAGAAACAAAATTAATCCAAATAGGCCTAATTAAGAGCTATCCAGTTTCGTTAAAACACTTCAAGGTTGATTAATTAAAAATCAATTAATGTTCTCACTAAATGATTTTTTCTAAGACAAACTATACATGGAAATGGTGTGATTTTCGGATATGTTGTAGCATAAGCTTATATCTACCAAAGGTGATTTTTCAGAGATTTTTCGATAAGAAGATAATGTGTAATCAATTAATCAATTAAAATGGGCAAAATATTGCATTTTTTCTCAAATTAAATTCCATAAATATTCTGCAAATCAAAAAAATACAAATAAATGCTAACATGGTAGAACAAGAGTTATGCTACACAATGCAATTTTCGGAATTAAAAATGATGCTAAATGAATGTCTAAATATGCGTGCAAAAATAGGGATATAAATGCAATACAGAAATGAAACAAGTAAACTCAAACTGTGCCTAAGGGTACTTCTGCAACTATATAAACATGCAGGGACACGAGTGTAAGTTTCGCAAAATAAAAAAAATAAAAACTGACCTTTTCTTTTGCCCCATGCTAGGGCAAAAGAAGTAGAGGGATGTAGCGGCTTGGTGGGGGCACATCCAGAGGGGTGCGTCGCGGACAGGGCTCGACCACGTAGGCGGCGGCAGTTGCAGCGGCCACGTGCGACGTGCACGGGCGGAGGGGCTTGTTGGCGAGCGACGACACGGAGCACGAGGGGCGCGACACGATCGGCACGAGGCGGCCACGCGTGGATGGCTGCAAGGTGGCCACGCGCGGTTGCACGCTGGAGGTGCAACGGTCACGTGCGCGATGGCCTCTGAAGTCGGGGACGACGTGGCAGTGGCGGGAGGAGCACGACCGTGCGGGGCTGTGCAGCGATGTGCGAGGAACACGACGGCTGGCCGCTGAGGAGGAGCTGGTCGTGGCGAGCGTCGATTGGGTCGGTGGGAGGTACACGAGCGGTGTAGTGGCCACGTGGGACGCGGGACGGGCGGCGGCCACGCGGGAGGAAGGATGTGCTGGCGGTGCCGTAGCCGCTGGCGGCTGGTGGCACGGCTGGAAGCGGTCGACGTGCGGCTGGGCTGCGGGTGGAAGACACGAAGGTCTCGCGGGATGGCTGTCGTGGACGAGGCAGCACGCAAAGGCGCTGGGTCATGTCTGAGGGGCACGCGTGACCTGGCGGGTTGGTGCGGGGGGTACGGCCTTGGCGGTGCACAAGGCCGGTTGCGTCGACGGGGGCAGGCATGGTGCACGTTGCGACGCCGGCGGCAGGACCTGTGATTTTGTTTTTTTTTAATTTTGTTTTGTATTTTTTTATATTTTCTTTGTAAACAGGAAATAAGATGTGCAATGGTGGTGATTGTGAATGTATGATGATGGTGGTAATGGTATATGATGTGGTTTTTGTGTGTAAATGTGGTGATGGTTGTGTGGTGAAAATGAGGTGATAGATAATAGATAAAAATAATGAATGCTTATGATGGTGATCACGATTATGATGTGGTGAACAACAAGGAAAAATTGTTAGATAAAAATAATGTAGAAGATAGAGATAGAGAAATTACCTGGGATTTTGCCAAAAGGCGAAGCTACGATTCGAGGCTCCTGTCGTAGCCTCAAGAAGGGTGGCGAGTCCTTCGAAGCTGGAGCAGCTTCCTGCAAGGGATGCTGCGACGAAGTGGTTGAGACCACCTCAGATCTCGCCGTGGTCAGAGGTCGTCGCTCGACGGTAATTCTCGGTAGCTGTGACCTACAGATAGCCGGAGCTCTCTCTCTCTTTTCTCTCGAAAAAATAGCGGATGATGAAAAATAGTGGAGTGGATGAGATTATAAAGAGGAGAAGGGAAGTTAGAAAAGAGGTGGAGAAGATGGAGGGATGGTGGAGGGAGTGGTGACTTGGAGTGGGGAAGAAGAAAGGAAGTGGTAAAAGGGAGATAAATAATAATATAATAATAATATAATATAAATAAAATAAGTAGGCTACTAAAAATAACAATAATTAAAATAATAATAATTAAAATAATAAAATCCGAAAAAAATAAAAATAAATTTGAAAATAAAGAAAATGGGGTGACATGTGGCAGCTCCAGGAGCTGCCGCATGTTGCTCCTAGAAAATTCAAAAATTAAATGTAAAGAAAATCAAAAAGAAATAACAAAAGGGATTAAATCAAAAAGTGGTCAACACAAAAGTTGGTCGATTCGACGAGATCTACAACTTTTGTGAAGGGCCGAAAATCAAATGAAATCATCTGTACAAAATATATTTTTGGGTGGTACCTTATAGATATAAAATACCACATTTTATCTTTTGTAATTTTTTTGTCATTTTTCAATAAGAGAAAAATCAAAATAAAAATAGAGAAAATATGAGAAGAATATTTACAACTTAATCTATTTTTTTGGATTCTTATTAATTAAGAAAATAAAAAGATAAAATAAAGGGCAAAAAGGTCAATATGTACAATATACAAAAGGGGCCCAAAATTCAAGTTTTGCTTACGAGCTCCGATTTTAATGAAATTGGTCTTGTTTCGAAGGTCTTTGAATGTATATTACTTTAAAAGTGAGTAGACCTGATTCGAAGGCTGTATGAGAGAGATATGTGCATTTTAAGGCTCCTAGTTTCAAATTTGGATTGGGGTTTTATTGGTCAATTTCACAAGTTAGTATTTTTTAGATATTTTTCTTTAATTAGTGTTAGTAATATATACACTACAGAGTTGGTTTTATTGGATTTGGAGTTAGTATAAAATATATATAAATAGGGTATTTTAGCTAATATACAAGTGAATATTTACAAGTGAATTTATCTTCTTATTTAATGCAATTATGAATGCTAAAATGCAGATATTATGCTTGCATGCATGAATGCTAATTATGCAAGATAAGGGGAAATATGCTACTATTTACTCGGGAACAAAGCTCTATTTTTGACTTTTAGAGTGATGAATCACAGATTCATCGTTCACTCTCTCCTTGTATTGTAGGCTGCTCTAAAAGGTTATGTCTCTAAGCTCCTCCAGGGCTGCCAATTCTGCCTTCCTTTGATATCCTATACTCACTGGATCTAATAATATATCTGTGACAACCCAAAGTGACTTGTGCCTAATCTCAACAGGTAAATGGCAGGGCTTGCCATAAACGAGGCGAAAGGGAGATGTACCCAAAGGAGTCTTGAAGGAATTCCGATATGCCCACAAGAACGAGTCCAAAAGTTGTGACCAATCCTTTCTGTCTGAGCGGACTACCTTCTGCAATATCGTCATGATCTCCCTATTCCACACTTCAGCAAGACCATTGGTCTGAGGATTATATGGAGTGGCTACTCTATGGTCTATGATAAACTCATTAGAAAGGACCTTTACCTTGTCGTTGACGAAATGTGACCCCCCGTCAGATATCAAAACTCTAGGCACCCTGAACCGTGAAATGACATTCTTCCTCAAAAATTTGCAAACAGTCCTAGCATCTGCGGTTCGGGCGGGGATGGCCTCAACCCAATGACTAACATAATCCACGGCCAATAGAATGTACTCAAATCCCTGACTCTTAGGGAATGGACCCATGAAATCGATGCCCCATGCATCAAAAACCTCACAAAAGTGAATGGGCTGCATCAGCATCATGTCACGCTATCCACAAGTGCCCATCCTTTGATAGTCAGTACACCGCTTCACGATTCATCAAAATCCTTGAAGAGGATAAGCCACCATAAGCTGGATTGGAGCACTTTCTGTGCAGTTCTCCTCCCAGAGTGATGTCCTCCTGCCTCAAGCTTGTGGCAGTATGTGAGTACGCTATGGTGCTCCTCCTGAAGAATGCACGGTTGCCAGATGCTATCCCCTCCTTCATGATAAAGGATGGGATCCTCCCAATGGTAGAACTTGGCCTTCGCAATGAAGGTCTCAAGTTGCTACATGGGCCAACCTTGTGGAACTTTCTTGGCAACAAGATAGTTCACAATGTCGGCGTACCACATGAGCGAGGTGATAGCAAGGATCGCCTCATCTGGGATGGTCTCAAAAATGGGATCAGTCTGCTCAGATTCCTCAAGATGCTTCAATCGGGAGAGATGATTTGCCACCACATTCTTGACTCCATGTTTATCCTTAATCTCAATATCAAACTCCTGGAGTAGACAAATCCATCTAGTCAGTCTCGCTTTGGCATCCTTCTTAGCCAAGAGGTATCTGATGGGGGTATGGTCAGTAAAGATAGTCACTTTTGTTCCAATGATGTACGACCTGAACTTATCCAAGGCAAAAACTACGGCTAGCATCTCCTTCTCAGTGATAGTGTAGTTCCGCTGCACGGCATCCAATGTATGGCTAGCATAGTGAAGGGCAAAAGGTACTCCATCCCTCCTCTGTCCCAGCACGGCCCCTATGGCAAAATCGGAGGAATCCGTCATGATCTCGAATGGGAGAGACCAATCAGGAGGCTGAAGGACAGGAGCCTCAACAACTAGACTCATGAGAGTCTCAAATGACGCAAGACACTTATCATCTACAATGAAATCGGTGTCTTTAGTCAGCAAATTAGTCAACAGTCGGGCAGTCCTGCTGAAATCATAAATGAATTGTCGGTAGAAACCGACGTGCCCCAGAAAGGACTGTAACTGTCGTAGGTTGGATGGTGGATTGAGTTTCCTGATGATATCCACCTTATCCAGATCAACCTCCATGCCCCTGTTGGAGATGATATGACCTAGCACTGTCCCGTGAGTAACCATGAAGTGACTCTTCTCCCATGATAACACAAGATGGACCTCGATGCATCGCTGAAGGACACGGTCTAGGCAGTCAAGACAAGCATCAAACCCATTGTCATAGACCGAAAAGTCATCCATGAAGATCTCCAAGCACTCACCCACCATGTCCGAGAAGATGGACAACATGCACCTTTGGAATGTCGCCGGGGCATTACATAGACCAAAGGGCATCCGTCTGAAAGCATATGTCCCAAACGGACAGGTGAATGTAGTCTTGTCTTGGTCTTCGGGCGCAATGACCACCTGATTGTAGCCGAAGTACCCGTCAAGGAAACAGTAAGACTCTTTCCAGCTAGCCTCTCTATAATCTGATCAATAAAAGGCAGGGGGAAATGATCCTTCTTGGTGGTCTGGTTCAATCGTCTATAGTCCACACTGACCTTCCAAGAAGTGGGTACCCAGGTAACTATCTCCTCTCCAGAATCGCTCCCAACTGTAGTGATGCCTTTCTTATTGGGAACCACATGTTATGGACTAACCCACATGGAGACGGAGATGGGTAGATAAAATCGACACTCCACCATTTTAGATTTCCTTCATGACAACCTCTCGAAGGTTCAGGTTCAGCCGTCGCTGGAACTCACGTGATGGCTTGGCATCCTCTTCGAGATAGATATGGTGGGAGCAAAGGGACGGACTTATCTCCTGGAGATCAGCTACACTCCATCCTATCGCCTTGCGGCTATTTTTCAAGAACCTCCATTAAACGAGATTCTTGCTCTTCAGTCAAATCTGTTGAGATAAGGACTAGGTGCATCTCATGCTCACCCGCAAGGAATCTATACTTCAACGACTACGGCAAGGGCTTCAGCTCTGGACAATTAGGAGCTGGCAGATCTAGCCTCTAAAAAATTTGAGTGAAGGCAACCAAATCTGCATGGGAGAACTCTCACTAATCATGGAAATCTGGTGTGGACTGCTCTGCTGGTGTATCTGCACTCTGTATGGGATCAGTCTCCACCCTATCTGCTGGCTATGTAGGAATCAGACACGGTATCAACTCATCAAACTTTTCCCAATCGATATCTGACTCCGAGAGATCTGAATCTGAACCACAAGGGAAAGAAATTGCCTCACTCTCCTGAACGCGGTTTGCAGCCTCAAATGTGTCCTCTACCAAGAGTGTGCTCTCCAAGGTCTCCTCTACCGGAATCTGGGAATCTGTGGCATCTGAATTTGAGAGGATGGCTCGTGAAACAGGATCAGACCAAGTGTCTTCATCATATATAATCACAAAATCGCACTCCTGGTGGACGTCTCGCTGTGCCTTTGTCATTTTGCTCTAAATCACTGATGAATCTACGTTTCATCATCTTTATTCTATCATTTTGGCCTCAAAAACCCTAGTAAATGCGTGTATATAGGCTTAATATAGGCATTTTAGCATTCATGTATATGTGTGTAAATATTGTATAAATTGCAGTTTTTAAAGCCAAAATTATAGAATAAAGAAAAGAAAAGAAAAAGAATAAAATATTGTAAATATTTTATGACCCGAAACCCCGAGACCTAGACATCTTGATGAATAGGTCGACAAGGAATAAAGTAGGGGGAGATAAGGTCAGAAACACAGTTCAAATACAATGCAATTCATTCATTCTTTATTCAGTTTGGGACCTATATTTGGTTCCACTTTTCATACATCAAATAAAGAAACTTTGTACATGAAAGTTGTAGATAATTTTATAAAGAAAAATACAAAATCGATTTCACTGAAAAATAATATATAGATAAAAAGTTATGATCTGAATAAAAAGCCAGAATCCCAACTTCCCAAACCCGTATCTCACAAATGAAAACTCCAAATGCATCAAACTCACTTTTAATTGCATATAGAATAAAATACGCTATTTAATGGCGGTGGTTTCGCATTTGGCGGAGCTACGGTTTGAAAGTTGAGTTTTGGACCTCCATTGTATACTTGTACAGAACAAAATATTCAATTTATTATTTATTTATTATTTTTATAATCTTATATTTTTATAATGTTGTAAATATTACTTATAATAATTGTGAATATTAAAATCAGAATAAAAATGCAAATAAAACTCAAAAAAATATACTTGTAGATATCATACACATAGGTATTTCACCTATAAATATACCTATACACTTTATACTTATATTTTATTAAATATATAAAACACATCAATAAAATAAAATAAAAAAATATTTATGTGTATAAAAGTATTTTATATTTTTATAAAATAATAAATAAAATTAAATAAATTAAATACATACAATAAAAATAAAAGAATACAATATATAGAAGAATATACCTATATAGGGGTATAAAGGTAACTTGTGAAAATATACTTCATAAAAATAATTAAAAATCGGAATAAAATACTATATAAAATAATAAACATTTTTTTATTAAATAACCTAAAATTAATTAAATCATTTATCATTTTTAATTTAATTTACAAACCTTTTATTTGACTTTTGTCTTTTTGCGGATGACGTGGCCCAATCAGGCCACGCCATCCGTTGACCATGGATCAACTCTATGACCCAGGTCTGAGACCGCTGGACTAGTGTAAGCACCCATCTTCTCGGATTTATGGAGACCACGCCTTTCACCTTTTTGAGTCGCGTCCTTCACGACTTTTGACCCCTGTCCCTAGCTCTTACACGCCAACTGATTTTCTTGGGCATTGGATGCCTGTGCCGCCTCTGGCACCTCGATCAAAGAGCCCTCTCAGCCATGGTTTCAAAACCGACCTCCACACACCCATTTCACTTGGAACCCCTTTGGTCCATGTTTGAGCCTCTTCTTCCACCTCCGGATCGACATCAGTGATAGGGACGCTTCTAGCTGAGCTAGGAGCGCTCAGGCGAGGACCTAGGAGGTCTCCCACCCCCCATCTCCGGCGAGAAGCCGTGAGGTCCATCTCGCAGTACACCACTGCTCGAGGTCATTTCCTTCTTGTTTTTTTGCTTGTTGTGTAGCTGTAACCCATAGTTTTTCCCTCATGTGTTTTTCTTCACATTTAATCGCATCATTAGTGTAGATTTTTCATCAAACACCTTGCCGGAGCTCTCGAGCTCCGGCCACCATCGCCGAACCCCCACGCACTCCATCACCGTCGATAAAAGCCTCTGCCTGCTTGCTCGATATCTGCTATTTCTTTTGGTTTCATTTGCAGGTGGAGAAGGGGGCGTCTGAGCCCCGATTTGACGAAGGAAGATCCCCAGGTCGGCTGGAGCTTCGTTAATAGGCCATGGGCCACCCGTGGGCCGTCGGCCCTATCTGATCAGCTTGGGCATCGGGGAGAAGCCGCAGGAACTGGACAGGCCCTTCGGTCAAAGGATTGGTGGTCGGAAGCGAGCCCAGCGCCTCGACAAAACTCGGCGCCGCCGAGTTCTTCGCTTGTTCTTCCAGCCGCGTCCTCGGCTGTTGGATCAGGAACGCCTCCCCCCCCGTGGTGCAGCTGTCGTTAGATCGTGTGCGTGCCAGTGCCGTTGATCTCATCAGCAACTTCTAATCTCGGCCATTGGCTACGAAGGGGCATCGCGGGCCAGGCGCTTGACACGTGGTTAAGTGGGTGGGCATCCTCCGTTCGATCGCGCGGGGTATTTTGCACAACCCCCACGCTTTTTGTAATAATTTTTTAGTTCTGAATATTTCTTCAGCCGTTATCTAATTTTGTAATATTTACAGAAAACCCCCTGCACTTCTCATTTTTATATTCCGACCCTTGCCAGCCAGGCACACGTGCGTGAGCACGTGCGCGTGGGTATTTTGCGGGAAAGGGCATTGCGGTTTTGGCCATTAATATTTAGCCCAAGCACTATTTTATTCAGTATAAATCTTGGTGGCCATTTTGCTACAAAGCCCCTGGAGTTTTGAACATTTGCAATTTAGTCCCTGCCAGGCGCGTGCGTACGCACGTGGACCTGGCGTTTTTGCATTACTACCCTTAGGCTTCTGAATATTTGTTTTGAGTCCGCAAAGTTTTGAATTGAGTTTTAAACAGTTGGATAAGTTACATTGTAGCCCTCAGACTTATTGCATATTACATAAATACCCCTGCACACATGCATTTTCTTGCCGTTGTCTCTAATTTTGCATGCATCTATTAAACTCCTAAAAATCCCCAAAAATTAATTTAAGTCTCCGTTGTATATTAGATTAACAGCATATTTTTATTTTTTTTATAATTATCGCATTTTAATATTTATTAAAAATAAAAAAACGTCCATTTTCAGCACTGTTTGCATCATAAAATACCAAAACAATATAAAAACACTCCAAAAATATCCCAAAAAAATATATTTGGTCTATTTTAGTTTGTTTTAAATCCCAACCAAAAATCATTAAAAATTACAAAAGAAAACTCATAAAAATCACAAAACCCCAAAAACCTTTATAAAAATATTAAAAATTCTAAAAAAACCCTAAAAATATAATCTTGGTGTCTAAATTTTCCTTATTTCATTATCTTTTATTGAAAATTAACTTGGAGGATTTTTGTTACTGTTTTCCATTTTATTTCTCCATTTTAGTTTCGACCTTGTATTTTATTCACTGTTTTCTTTATTTTGCTATTTAAAAATACCAAAAACATTCTGAAAATTACCCAAAAATCATAAAAACAGTAAAAAACCAAAAAGACTTTATTTGCTAATTTTTGGACATTTTTATCTATTTTTATAAATATCTCTTTCTCCCTTCTATTACATAGTTCATATATTCCAATATTGAAAAAGAAAATAAAAAATATAATAAAATATAAAAAGAAAATATAAAATCAGTAAAATAAAAACCAAAATACAAAAATACAAAATTAAAAATTAAATAAAAAATATAAAATTAAAAACCCATAAAAAAATAGCATAGTAGACACTTGATCACCTTCACACACATTTTGAGCATTTTTGCCCCGATCTAGCCTTCCTGCTCCCTGTGTTCGACCTCTAAACATACTTGCACTATACACATCTTGTTGTAGAGTTATAATAAATTTTAACTCCACACACTTTCACTGCTTTACTTGATTGTCGTGGGTTAATTATTATTTGAATCGGGATTTTCGAGCGGTCACCGCATCGACTGTGGTTTCGCCTTGTGAAACCGTACGACCCTCGATTTCTCGGATCAATAAATGGCGCCGTTGCCGGGGAGCAACAGCGCGTAGTTTGGGTCTTGTTTGAGATTGTGATTGATTGTCTACTTCGCGGCTTTCGTTTTTGCTATTTTATTTTCTTTATTTTTGATATATCTATTGAGCTGTCTAACCTTCTCTTTTGTTGACTTTGTGCGAGGAACCGCGGATCGAGGGAGGCGCTCCACCCTAGGCGCCTACGCATCCACGTGAAGCTGGCATCTACCAGCCGAGCACCGAGGAGACGAGAAGAGATTTTTGAAGTCCGAGCTCCACCTTTAGTTGTAGAATTTATTTCCTGCATTTATTTTTGTAATTTGTAGTGAGAGAGAGACTATTAATTGTAATAATACATGTACCCCCGAACTTGGACATTCGAGCCTATTTTCCAAGTAATTGTTCACTTGGGGGCTCACCGTGGTTTTGTCGGCTTTTCTTCGCATTTTTTATTTATTTTGTTTTCTGGTTTTATTTTTCATTTCTTTTGTGTGATTGAGCCCTTAGCTTTTAGGATTGCTTGCGATAGATTAAGGCCAAACACCTAATACCTTTGCATGCACCTATAGTCTCATTTGGACTTAGTCAAATTTTAAACAGTTGATCATCACCTTTAATCCGTCGCGCCGTGAGCTCTCCCCGCAAAGCGCTTTCTCCTAAACTCAAGTGTGTTGAGAAGAGGAGAGGTGAGCCTAGACCGGACTCTAGGGTTGAGGATTGGTGGTTAGCTTGTGGTTCTTTCCGCTAATAGCAATTTCTGAACTTAGGGCGATTTCATCGGCTTGCATTTGCATATAGATAGGTTTCAATTCTGCTGAGCATCCTTGCATGTAGAGTGCTGGAGGCAAGGTGTGCATTTACGCTTTAGCATTCATCATAGTTTTTGCCGCTTGCATTGCTTTTTCGACTCTCCCTCTGATTTTGCCAACCTAGGTGCTCAAAGGAATTGACTCCCCGATAGGATCGTGCATTTCATTAAAAATCCAAAAAAAGTGATAATCAATAAAATTGGGACTGTTAATTTTACTTGACCATAAAACCAATCAAAAGAAAAATCTTGTATTGGGGCGAGTAATCCCCTCATTGTCTTCGCTTTAATTTGCTCGCGCACACACTAAGGATAGAGCCCAAAGCCCATTCAGCCCCCTAAGTGTTTGTGCAATTTTGGACTTCTCACCTAACTCTAAAATAGACAAGATAAAAAGACCGCTCTTTGCGGTCTCTACCGAGTTGAGTAGGTGAATTGATGGTTTGTATTATTTTCATTTTTGTTTGTGATTGATTTGTGTGTGTCCTAGATCGCTCCTGCGCACTTGCGCCTTTCTTCCCACTTCTCTTGACTTGACCATCATGCTCTCCCGATCATTTTCTTTTGTTTCAAGATGACCGACTGGAGCTTATTTTATTCGGACTTTGCGGATCATTCGTTCACTCCAGTCGGTCCACCTCATTTTTTCCAGGAGGACTTTGCTCCTGACTTTTGTACATATTCACCTCAACCACAATATCAGGACTCGGATTTCTATGCACACCCACCTCCACCTCCACCTGTATATTATCCTCCTCCACCTTCACATCTACCCGAGGCCGAGCTGTTGGAGTCACCTTTCATGGAGTCCACCCTTGAGCTCTTGACCCAAATGATGGATCATATGAGATAGAGGATTGACCACCTCACTGGTACCAATAAGAGTGACCATGATATTCCACCATTTGATGACATGGGTTCATTCGAGGACGACCATGAGAGATTGCAATCGCCCAAAATACAAAAAAATGAGAAAATTTTAAAAATACAAAGAGAAATTGGGAGACTTATGATCGAGTCGGACTGTGAGGAGAGGTACCACTTGCCAGAACCTTTGACCACACAACCCTTCACACCTTGTCCAACCTTTGACCCCGAGGATGCCGCTGTACAGACTGCTCTTGGCATGCCTCGTGTAGATGATGATTCTGACTTCCTCCCTTGTATGGAGGAGGTCCAAAAATTCAAAAAAATGCTGACTGAACCCGAAGTGGTGGCCACCATACATGAAATTATCCGTGCCCCACTTCAGCAGGCTATGACTGATTTATCTGCTCCTCTTCCCAAGAAGAGAAAGCGGAGGAGCATATCTGAGCGTCACATCTTGACCATGGCCACTGCCCACGCCATCACACACCGTCCCATTCCTCGGAAGAAGAACACTGCCACACCTTTCATTAGCTGCACCATCTCTGACCATACATGTGATCACACTCTCCTAGACGGCGGTGCTTCGATTAGCATCATACCCTTCTCGCTGGTACAGTCTCTTCACCTAGGGCCTCTCAAGAAAACCAGGATGATCATACAGTTTGCTGATGGATCAATAAAGAGGCCAAAGGGTATCCTTGAAAACGCTGTCATTTGGATTCAGGACACGAGCTACACTGTTGATTTTGTCGTATTGCCCATGGAGACCTCCACAGGGGAGCACTCTCCAATCATCCTGGGATGACCATTCCTCGCCTCTGCGAGGGTCGTTATTGATTACGGATCAGGAGAGATTCGCTTCCGTCCTGCTGATGAGAGCGAAGCGTTGATCACCGCACCTACTGCCGACCAGAGACCTGCACCTGATGTGACCACACCTATCTTGGCTGACCCTGAGGACCATGACCTGGATGAGACTATCAGAGAATTTTGCTGCTTATTGGATTCCACTGAGACCCGAGAATTCCTCCCAGTTGAGAAAGACTCGGGAAGCATGGACCTAGGAGTTCCTTCTTCTGGGACTTGGCGTTGTGTTGATGACACCCGCGGGATTTACACGATCGATACCATTGAGCAGAGGGTAGATGTAGAGACTAGAAAGGACGGACAGGTTTCGACTTCTTTCACCGATGGGTCCGTTCCTGTTCACATAGATACTGATGAGCCAAAGGCTGAATTTGATTTAGTTGCTTTTCTTCGGAAATTCGGGCCTTTTGATGAGAAAGATGATCCGGTTGAAATTATAGAGGACGACCAGAGTTCGACTACTTCCACCGATGATTTCGTGCCTTTTGATTTTGACCTGGATGACACCTCGCAGGATGACTCATAGTACACTACTTCCGATGATGATGAGTTCGTCCCATTTCACTTTGACACTAGCGAGACTCCCAAGGCCGGACCTAGTCACACTTCTTTCACTGATCCGTCTGTGCCTTCACACCCTAGGGCCCCTGAGGACCTTCACTCTGTCGACCCTGATCGGCTTCTGTCCACTGTGGACCCCGATGTCGACCTGCACCACACCAGATCTATTCCTCAGCGGTCCCGCAAGAAGGTTCGCTTTCAACCTTCTTGATCCCGTGTACATCCACCTCTGTTGTACATTCATGTGTTTTCCTCTGTCTCTCTTCCGTGTTGCTCGTCCACCCATTCTCGTGTTTGCCTTACTTAGGACGTACTTTGTCCTAAGTATAGGGGGGTGGACGAGCCGAGTGTTCTTTCATCGTTCCGTGTCATCACTCCTGTCGTTGCCTATACTTAGGGCTTCTTTCACCCTAAGTATAGGGGGAGCGATGTGTACATCCTCATGATCTCTTCTTCCATCTTCATCTCTTTTCTTCTTTTCTTCTTTTCTTCTTTTCCTCTTCTATCTTCTTTTTCTATCAAAAAGGTGTCGCCCCTTTTTGTCAGTCTTCTATACTTAGGACGTACTTTGTCCTAAGTATAGGGGGGTGTGCACCATGAGTTTTCTCTATTCTTTGATCCTTTCCATTGTCTCCTCTTCTTGTCTATACTTAGGGATATCTTACCCTAAGTATAGGGGGAGACAATCTGAGTACGATCTATTCATTCCCACCCTTGACCCTCCCTGCTTTGTGTACAGTCTGCTATACTTAGGATTATTTGATCCTATGTATAGGGGGGACGGTTAACTTCTCATTCGTGCATTTCTTCACTCATTTATTCTTTAGATTTTCCCATACTTAGTACGAGTTATGTCTTCTCTTTTCTCTCCGATCTATGAGGACATAGCTCAAGCTAAGTATAGGGAGGTCGTATATACTGCGTATATACTTTAGCCATAACTCGTACTTTTGTAATAATATGGCTAATAATTCATTAAAATTCATTAAAAACCTTAATAAAAAGGTGTTTTGTTCCTCAAATTCTTTTTGTATTTACTGATTAATAAATCAGGTGAAAATGTTTTTTGCAAAATGTTTGAAAAATAGTTTGAAAATCCTTGTGAACATCTATTGAAAGCTATTTTAAAAATATTTTATTACATGTTTTCAACCTGTGTAAAATGTGTGGTTTGTAAAATTTATTTTCTTTGTGTGAAATAAAATGTTTGAAACATGATTTGCAAATGGTTTGAAAAATGGTTGCAAAAATATTTTGAAAAATCTATATCTACTGTTTTGAAAATCTTTGCAAAATGATTTTCAAATGTGTGTACATGTTTGCAAAAATATTTGTAAAAATTATTTTGGACTATAGTTTTCAAAAACTGTGTGAAAAAGCTTGTGTCAAATAAGTTTGAGGAACATTTGCATCACACCAAAATCCACTATATATGTATAAAAGTGATCACTTACCCTGTAAATTCTTAAAATCCACTTCTTGTAGATATAAGAAGCACTCCCGTGTACATATTTTTTTGCCTAGTTTTTATCCAAAATCTTTTTGTTTTCAAAATCCCAAAAACATTTGCAAAATTAAAATCCAAAACATTTGAAAAATCCTTTTGAAAAATACAAAAAAATTGCATCTGCATATGCATCATCATCTTTTCAAAAATCCATAAAAAGTTCAAAATCTTGAAAATTGCATCACAAAAATATTTTCTGCATTGCATTGCATAGCATTCACATTTTTCGGATCGAGTTTGATAGTTGAATAAGTTTAAGTAAAATCTGGAGATTGGAGCTTGATTGGACCTTAAAATCTACCTAATAACAGGAACCTTATAGGAACTAGGTTTGAGGTACTTCAGGTCTAGTTGACTTAATTCTTTGAGGATCATGAGACTTGGTTAAATGGATTCTTGACTGCCTAAGTAGAGTATTTCGGAGCACACGCACGACTCTTGTTGATAATGACCTAACTTGGACACCCGCACCTTTCACATGGCTCTACTCAGTTGGAGTGGTGAGGGGATTGGATTTGCCGGTTTGAGACGCACACACGTGGAAACATTTGTCCTCCTCTAGGAAGGGAAGTGCACCCCAACCTGTCCAGTGATTAGGAAGTCTAAAGACAGGAGGCTGTGGGTTGCGATAAAGCTTCAAAAGAGGGATAGTCTACTGGCTCAAGAGGAAAAACTCCTTATGTAAATGCTGCTGTATATAGTATTCAAAAAAAATGTTCAGGCATGTACAAAAATAAAAAGCCTGCAAGTATGTACAAATGTTCTAAAGTCAATAACCAAGCTTGAGTTCCAAAGTCATATCATGTGAGCCTGCAGCAGGATGACTTGACTACACTGGTCTTGCATCCCGGGATAGGTAGCTACACTGGCTACCGTCCATTCTTCTCTTCACCCCCTCCTCTTGAGCTGGTTGCCACTTGAACTTAGAAGGGAATACCACGCTCCTCGAGGATGGAGTTGTTGGATTGGGGAATCATTGGATTGTTGTACTGGAGAAGTCAGTCTCTTTGTCATTCTAGTTGGGGAGAGCCACCATCACTTACACTGTACGAGTCAGATTCATAGTCGTAAGGGTTTGCGTATGAGTTGAGATATTTCTGACCTGGCTATTGAGGAGACTTGGACAGAGTTTTGGGATTCTCAGGGACTGTTGAATTTCAAATTCGGTTCTCAATAAGGTTCCGCCTGCACTAAAATTACAAAGGTCCGACTTAAGCTCCAAACTTTGATTTTGTGAAGACAAGTTTGATAATTACACTTAATCCACCTTCTTCTTTTTCTTTTCTTTGTTTTTCATTCTTCACTTATTGCATAAGTGTTTGCTAGGGACTAGCAAAGGCAAGTATAGGGGGATGATGAATCTACATTTCATCATCTTTATTCTATCATTTTGGCCTAAAAAACCCTAGTAAACGCGTGTAAATAGGCTTAATATAGGCATTTTAGCATTCATGTATATGTGTGTAAATATTGTATAAATTGCGGTTTTTAAAGCCAAAATTATAGAATAAAGAAAAGAAAAGAAAAAGAATAAAATATTGTAAATATTTTATGACCCGAAACCCCGAGACCTAGACATCTTGATGAATAGGTCGACAAGGAATAAAGTAGGGGGAGATAAGGTCAGAAACACAGTTCAAATACAATGCAATTCATTCATTCTTTATTCAGTTTGGGACCTATTTTTAGTTCCACTTTTCATACATCAAATAAAGAAACTTTGTACATGAAAGTTGTAGATAATTTTATAAAGAAAAATAAAAATTGATTTCACTGAAAAATAATATACAGATAAAAAGTTATGGTCTGAATAAAAAGCCAGAATCCCAACTTCCCAAACCCGTATCTCACAAATGAAAACTCCAAATGCATCAAACTCATCTTTAATTGCATATAGAATAAAATACTCTATTTAATGGCGGTGGTTTCGCATTTGGCAGAGCTACGGTTTGAAAGTTGAGTTTTGGACCTCCATTGTATACTTGTACAGAATAAAATATTCAATTTATTATTTATTTATTATTTTTATAATCTTATATTTTTATAATGTTGTAAATATTACTTATAATAACTGTGAATATTAAAATCAGAATAAAAATGCAAATAAAACTCAAATAAAAATACTTGTAGATGTCATACACATAGGTATTTCACCTATAAATATACCTATACGCTTTATACTTATATTTTATTAAATATACAAAACACATCAATAAAATAAAATAAAAATATATTTATGTGTATAAAAGTATTTTATAATTTTATAAAATAATAAATAAAATTAAATAAATTAAATACATACAATAAAAATAAAAGAATACAATATATAGAAGAATATACCTATATAGGGGTATAAAGGTAACTTGTGAAAATATACTTCATAAAAAATAATTAAAAATCTGAATAAAATACTATATAAAATAATAAACATTTTTTATTAAATAACCTAAAATTAATTAAATCATTTAATATTTTTAATTTAATTTACGAACCTTTTATTTGACTTTTGTCTTTTTGCGGATGACTTGGCCCAATCAGGCCACGCCATCCGTTGACCATGGGTCAACTCTATGACCCAGGTCTGAGACCGCTGGACTAGTGCAAGACCCCATCTTCTCGGATTTATGGAGACCACGCCTTTCACCTTTTTGAGTCGCGTCCTTCACGACTTTTGACCCTTGTCCCTAGCTCTTACACGCTAACTGATTTTCTTGGGCATTGGATGCCTGTGCCGCCTCTGGCACCTCGATCAAAGAGCCCTCTCAGCCATGGTTTCAAAATCGACCTCCACACCCATTTCACTTGGAACCCCTTTGGTCCATGTTTGAGCCTCTTCTTCCACCTCCGGATCGACGTCAGTGACAGGGACGCCTCCAGCTGGGCTAGGAGCGCTCAGGCGAGGACCTAGGAGGTCTCCCACCCCCCATCTTCAGCGAGAAGCCGTGAGGTCCATATCGCTGTACACCACTGCTCAAGGTCATTTCCTTCTTGTTTTTTTTGCTTGTTGTGTAGCTGTAACCCATAGTTTTTTCCTCATGTCTTTTTCTTCACATTTAATCGCATCATTAGTGTAGATTTTTCATCAAACACCTTGCCGGAGCCCTCGAGCTCCAGCCACCATTGCCGAACCCCCACGCACTCCATCACCGCCGATAAAAGCCTCTGCCTGCTTGCTCGATATCTGCCATTTCTTTTGGTTTCATTTGCAGGTGGAGAAGGGGGCGTCTGAGCCCCGATTTGACGAAGGAAGATCCCCAGGTCGGCTGGAGCTTCGTTGACAGGCCGTGGGCCACCCGTGGGCCGCCGACCCTATCTGATCAGCCTGGGCATCGGGGAGAAGCCGCAGGAACTGGACAGGCCCTTCGGTCGAAGGATTGGTGGTCAGAAGCGAGCCCAGCGCCTCGACAAAACTCGGCGCCGCCGAGTTCTTCGCTTGTTCTTCCAGCCGCGTCCCCGGCCGTTGGATCAGGAACGCCTCCCCCCCGTGGTGCAGCTGTCGTTAGATCGTGTGCGTGCCAGTGCTGTTGATCTCATCAGCAACTTCTAATCTCGGCCATCGGCTACGAAGGGGCATCGCCGGCCAGGCGCTTGACACGTGGTTAAGTGGGTGGGCAACCTCCGTTCGATCGCGCGGGGTATTTTGCACAACCCCCCATGCTTTTTGTAATATTTTATTAGTTCAAAATCTTTCTTCAGCTGTTATAATTTTGTAATATTTTTAGAAAACCCCCTGCACTTCTCATTTTTATATTCTGACCCTTGCCAGCCAGGCGCACGTGCGTGAGCACGTGCGCGTGGGTATTTTGCGGGAAAGGGCATTGCTGTTTTGGCCATTAATATTTAGCCCAAGCACTATTTTATTCAGTATAAATCTTGGTGGACATTTTTCTACAAAGCCCCTGGTGTTTTGGACATTTGCAATTTAGTCCCTGCCAGGCGTGTGCGTACGCACGTGGACCTGGCGTTTTTGCATTACTACCCTTAGGCTTCTAAATATTTGTTTTAAGTCCGCAATGTTTTGAATTGAGTTTTAAACTGTTGGACAAATTACATTGTAGCCCTCAGACTTATTGCATATTATATAAATACCCCTGCACACATGCATTTTCTTGCCGTTGTCTCTAATTTTTGCATGCATCTACTAAACTCCTAAAAATCCCCAAAAATTAATTTGTCTCTGTTGTATAGTAGATTAACGGCATATTTTTATTTTTTTTATAATTATCGCATTTTAGTATTTATTAAAAATCAAAAACGTCCATTTTCAGCACTGTTTGCATCACAAAATACCAAACAAATATAAAAACACTCCAGAAAAATCCCCAAAAAATATATTTTGTCTACTTTAGTTTGTTTTAACTCCCAGCCAAAAATCATTAAAAATTACAAAAGAAAACTCATAAAAATCACAAAACCCCAAAAACCTTTATAAAAATATTAAAAATTCTACAAAAACCCTAAAAATATAATCTTGGTGTCTAAATTTTCCTTATTCCATTATCTTTTATAGAAAATTAACTTGGAGAATTTTGTTACTGTTTTCCATTTTATTTCTCCATTTTAGTTTCGGCCTTGTATTTTATTCACTGTTTTCTTTATTTTGCTTTTTAAAAATACCAAAAACATTCTGAAAATTACCCAAAAATCACAAAAATAGTAAAAAAGTATAAAAAGACCAAAAACACTTTATTTGCTAATTTTTGGACATTTTTATCTATTTTTATAAATATCTCTTTCTCCCTTCTATTACATAGTTCATATATTCCAATATTGAAAAAGAAAATAAAAAATATAATAAAATATAAAAAGCAAATATAAAATCAGTAAAATAAAAATCAAAATACAAAAATACAAAATTAAATATTAAATAAAAAATATAAAATTAAAAACTCACAAAAAATAGCATAGTAGACACTTGATCACCTTCACACACATTTTGAGCATTTTTGCCCCGATCTAGCCTTTCTGCTCCCTGTGTTCGACCTCTACACATACTTGCACTATACACATCTTGTTGTAGAGTTATAATAAATTTTAACTCCACACACTTTCACTGCTTTACTCGATTGTCGTGGGTTAATTGTTGTTTGAATCGGGATTTTCGAGCGGTCACCGCATCGACTGCAATTTCGCCTTGTGAAACCGTACGACCCACAATTTCTCGGATCAACAATCACTGAGCTGCTCTGAGCAGGTTGGATCTCATGCTCTAGTCTCGTCGATCATCTTTATTTGTATACTCTCGCCCTCGATGCAAAATTATACCTTCCCACTATCATGATCAGATACCGCCTTGGTTGTGGCCAAGAATGAGCATCCTAGAATGATGGGGGTATCGATCACAGACTCAGGGATCTTCATGTCCAACACAACAAAATCCATGGGGAATTTCAAGCCCTGAATTGTGATGACCACGTCCTTCAACAACCCCTCCGGCCTCTTGACAAATCTATCAGCAAACTGAAGGGCTGTCTTGCTCTGTAGAAGAGGGCCAAACTTGAATCGGTTGAGTAAGGCTGCCGGAAGTAGGTTTATGGAAGAGCCACTATCTAATAGAGTTCGAGCGAACCTCTGCTCATAGATGTGACATCTGATATAGGGAGCTCCTGAATATGTCCTCTTGGCTGGTAGACGGTTCTGAATGGCAAAGCAAGTGGCACGGGTGAGCACATGGATCTCGACATGATGTTCCTCTTCTTCATGCGAATGGTAGTCTTCTCTCTAAGTTTCCTCTGGAAGAGAGGGATGTGCTCAAGGGCCTCCTATAGAGTCAGCTGAATTTGGAATCTGCCTATCATCTGCTGGCCGAACTCTAACTTCAGGCTCTTTTTTGGGTTTTCTTTTTTGTTCCCCTTAGCCAAGTAAAATTCTTGAGGGAAGGGGATGGATGGGCCCTCCTCAGGTAGAGGGCTAGGAATGGGTCCCTGCTGCTGAGATGAAATAGAATCCATAAAAACATCATCAGGCATCGCATATGGACTCGAAACTAAAGAACCCTTTCCTTTATTTTTTTTGGAATTTTCTGAATAGTCCTGAGATACAGAATCAGTAGGAAATGCAACAGTAATAGAAGGGGTGGCCTCAGTACCACGCACAACATCTGGACTCGCGGCATCAACACCGCTCTCTGGCTCAACATCTAAATGGTTGGTGGCATCAACACCACCTCATGCATCTGGTGAAGCGACGGCCTCAGTACCGTCGGTTGAATCGACATCCTTGGTGGTGTCAGCACCACCGTCATCATCATCATCATGAGCGGCATCAGTGTCGCTCTCCTCCTCATCTAGCGCTCCTGAGTCCTCATGGTGTCGTCGCTCAGATGAGGCATTGCCAGCTGGCATCCTACCTCTCCTAAGTGTAACAAAGTCAGCATCAAAAGTATAGGATGTAATACCACCCAATGAGTCACTAGGAGTGGTAACCTCTATAAACTGTACCTACTCAGACTTCCTCTTCGGGTTGTTCGGATTCAGCTCAATTTGAGTGGGTATGGCAGCCTTGCCCTTGATGGTCTCCTCATCTCCTGACGGAACTCGTCCATCTCCTGCCTAAAAGTAGCCTGCTGCTTGGAAATAAGGCTGGCTAAGTCGTCAAGTGATGGGTTCTCATAGGTTGTCCCATGGGAATCGGACGGGTTGCCTCTCTGGAAGTTAGTCTGCTACTACTGGGAAGGATGAGCGGGATACTGCTGAGGCCGCTGCTACTGCCTCTACGGTTGTCCATGCTGGTAGGGACGAGGAACCTGCCAGTAACACGGCTGTGGCTGTGATTGGTATGGGAATTGGGGATGCTGCTACTTCTGGCTGTACTGCCCACCCTAAACTGGAGGCTGCCGCTGGGATGAGGTACCTCTGATCGACCATCGGAATCCAGGATGGTCTCAACGGATCCCAGGTTGAAGTCGGTCGTACCAAATCCGGTTGACTTCCATCAACGACTCCTGCTCATAAGGGGGTGAGGGTAGGACTGCCAGGGGCTGATCCGACTACTATACAACCATCTGAATATCTTGAGACGGTGGTAGCTGGACGTACTGCTGCTGCGGTTGCTGGAACGACTCCTCCTGAATGTGGTGAACCTGTCTGTAGTGGGCAGAGGGCTAGGTCGAGCTATTGCTGTTGAGGTTAGCTCGTGACCTGAGACAGGGCTGAGAAGCCGTCTGTGCCCCCTGGAGACACATGATCTGGGTCTTCAGGTCACTCAGCGTCTGTGCCATCTGATCGATCTGCGACATGCCCTGGCACTGCTTCTTCTTGGTGATCTTGATGTGGTCCAGCTTCTCACTGATAATCCCCATATCAGCGGTCGACGACTCTTCCTGTGCTGCAACTGCTGAAGATGTAGAAGGACTGGCATCGACCCGTGCAATCCTCTGGTAGGACACAGTCTGTGGTGATGGCTTCCCCTGAGTGTAGAGTTGGGTCTGGGACATGACAGTGTAGTTCTCAACCATCTCCTCGTAGATAGCCCATACCTGATCCTCATCCTTCACGAAATAGGATCCCCCATAGGATGCGTTCACGAGCCCCTACAGCTCCGGTGTCAGCCCACAAAAGAAGCTTTGTACTAGGTTGGGCTTGGATATCTCGTGATGTGGAGACTGATCGATAAGCTCTCTAAAGTGGTCCCATACCTCATGAAACTGCTCATTGGGAAGCATGGAGAAGTTGTTGATAAGGGCTCGCGCTGCATTCGTCCGGCTGAGTGGATAGTAATTATTCAACTACTTGTTCCGGAGCTATTCCCATGAAGTCACGTATCTCCCTAAGTGCTTCAGCCAATGTCGACGAGGGAGAACAGAAAGGCCATCATCTTGTTGGTATCCTCGTCCACGAGTCAATCGTGGACCCTGCTGCAGATCATCTCGAACTCCTGGAGATGGAGGTGCCGCTCCTCGGTGGCTAGCCCGTGAAATTTGGGCATTAACTGAATAGTATGAGGAGGGAGCTTGAAATATCCCGGAATAGCAGGCAGCTGGATCCAACAGTGCGTAAGAGTTGCACCAGGGTTGTGCAACTCTCTCATGGGGTGTGCTGATCGTATTGGCTCCACTGGCTCATCTGGATCTCGTCCTTCACTTCCTCCTAGCCCTGTAATGTCTCATCCTCCACCGGCTCTGTTCTGCTCTGCTCTGTCAACTCGCATCTGAGCCATCTCCCTGTGCATGTCGGCCATAAAAGCTCTCTGATATCTGATTTGGCACTGCATAGTCTCCAAGGAAGCTAACATGGTGTTGTTGATGGCACCCTGGTCAATAACTTACGTGTGAGTCTGGTTGGGTCCATCAGTGTGCTCCTCGCTGCTGGCCATGGTCTCTGCAAAGGCAAAAGACCCAAACTATGGTGCATCAAATGAATATACATCTGATGCAGTCTCTGCTCGGGCACCTTGAGACTGGTAGAAGGGTGATCGAGGGGGAACAAGACGGAGTCAAACTCAGGTTCGGAGAGCGGGTCTGGGCTCTCACGAACCAACCTAGATGAATGGGGCGAAGTGCTTGAAAGCGATGCAACCAAAGGCTGTCTAAGGGACCTCCGTCCCATCATCGTGATGTGGAGAGAAAGGTAGATGAGATCTGGAAACACACAAGATCAGTAAAACAAACCCCCAATTCACCTACTCAACACTGAGCTGATGATCATAAAGGTTTGGTCTTTTTATCTTGTCGATTTTATTAGGTGATAAATCAGTCTACCAGAGCAATTAAGCGAGCTGGTAGGAAGCCGACGCTCTCAGGAGACTTGCCCGATCCCAAGGCTAGATCTTTCCCAGCCAGTACAAGTTGCAGATCGTTTACCGGCTACCCGATCAACTCGCTCTGTTAAGGAACTGGAGAATGACTAACCCAAAACCAGTAGTCTAAAGAAAGGTTACATATGGCTCTAGCCTATTGTGTGGGTCACTCTCTCACTCATCCAGACCAAACAAGGAGGGAATTGCTCCCCCAAGACATATTTTTCAGTGAATGTCTTTTTATGGTCAAGTGTGTTTAGCAGTCCCAATTTTATGGTTTTTCTTTTTAGGTATTTTTCTATAACAAACAATGCCTAACAAAATTTTCAATTCTCCTGATTATTTTTAGTCCAAAAACAAGGGGGAGAAGTTGAAAAGGCCGATACACGACCAAACACGATGATGCATGCAAAGTCAGAAATGCATACCTGACGCCAGCACTCTACATGCAGGGTGATCCGCGCATAAAATAAAGACATAAATTAAACTACCTATATGATGCACGAAGAAAACGGCCTTAAACGGAAAATTTCTACATGTGAAGAACAATAGCTAATAGGTCAAAATGAGAGGTCGGGGTCCGGTCTCTAATGCCTATCGGTGTCCTCCACAACGGATCCTGCACGCGCTGTATACGGCCTCTAGCGGTACGTGACCTCTCAGGTGACCTAGATTATCTTTTTCTTTGTGATTTAATTAATCAATTCCAGTTATCGATCTATAGGTGCAACCAGATAATTAGGGCTGGGACCTTAGTTAATTACATCATAATCAGAATAAAATCCTAAGTCTAGGGGCCAAATTCTGTGTAAATCAAAAATAAAATAAAAGTGTGATAAAACAAAAAACCATGATGAGGTCCCCCGAGCATACCTATGCTCGGCGAAACAAACCCCGATAAAATGCCAAGTCCAAAGAGTTTCTGAGTCATGTTTTATTACAAGTTATAGAATAAAAATGAAATAAAATCTAAAAATCCTCCAAGTCTTTTGCTCCTCCTCTTTTACGCTCTCCTGCAGCTCGATAGAGAAACGAGCCGCCTCTGCTTCGCTCCGGTGCTCCGGCGCTACTAGGAAAGCCATCCTCGCTCGTCGGGCCCTCGTAAGAAATAGAGAAACAAAAGATTGTTAGATCATAGTTATTGAAAAATAAATCTAGACACAAATAAAGAAATAGATTTAACAATCAACAATAAAAGGGACACAAATAAAGAAAAAGAAAACAAAAAAAGAAAAAGAGATCAAAAATAAAACAAGGAAAATCGACTACTAAGCCGTGCTCCCCGGCAACGACGCCATCCTAATGAGTGGCTTGAGGGACTAAGGTTAAGTGATATCAAAGGTCGTTGCAACCTCAACCACTCGAACCGGGATCAACGAGAAACTAGAGACAACCAACAAAATCAAACAAGCATGAAAATAAGGCAAGCAGTCTTGCTATTTATTTTACCTGGTATAGCCACCAGGGTCGAACACAAGGAGTACGGGAAAATCCTACGAAGTAGACGAGATTCCAAAAAGAAGTAAAGACTATTTTGGTGGTTTTTAATTTTTATTTTTTTATATTTTCTATTAAGAAAATGAATAAGAAAATAAAAGCAAACACAACACAACAATTTTTGTCAAGGTATAAAAAGATCAAAAATTAAAATAAAATTATTTTTTTGTTTTTAGAGTATTCAAGCGTCTTTAGGTATTTTATGGGCTTTTTCTGATTTTTATAAATATTTTCTGAAAATAAAAGAAAGATAAAAATAGCAAACAATGTACAACCTGGATGAAAGGCAAATTAAAAATATCTAAAATGCCTCTAAAATCTGGCAGTAATTTTATGTCAAAGTATAAAATAAAATCTACCTATAGAAATTTAAAAACACATTTTTTTTATTTTTAGAGAATTTTTAAATGATATTTATAAGGTTTTTAGTCTTTTGTCAATTTTAGGTGTTTTATAGAAGATAATCAAATGAAAATAAAATAGAAATAAAAACAACACAAAACAAACACTCACAAATTTTTTTGGAATTTTTAAAGGTATTTTTCTATTTTTATAGTTTTTCTAAAATAGATAGGGATACTTTTTAGGGTTTTTGATTTTTAGAAAATAGCAAATAAAATCAAAATACGTCTCAAAAATTACCAAAAATATTACATAGTAGCAGGAGCTATTGTATTTTTTTGGGAATTTTGTAGTAGTTTTGATATTTATTTGATTAAAAATGCAACACAGTTCGTAGGGACTTAAATGCAAATTATTTATGTTTCTGTACTAAATGATGACACGCATGAAAAGTCTAGGATTAAAAATGCAATTTCACTAATAAATTTTGCACATGCATCAAATACACACTTATAGGGGCATATTTGCAATTTCAGAAAACATATCCATCAAACATTAACATAAGAAAGCTCAAGACTAAATCTGGAAATTCACTAAAGGGAACGTGACGACACACGTATCTCTAGATAGGGGGGACTAAAGTGCAATTAACAGAAACTATAGGGACTAAACTGTAAATAAGTTCAACTATGAATTTATTTTACAAACTAAAATGTAAACCAAAATAAATGCAGGGTAAAAAGGGAAAGATATCCTCGAAGTACGCGAAACGCGCGTGGGGTGGACGCATGTTGACCGCTATAGCCAGGGATGGACATGCGACTCTGATGCTGTCAGGCGTCAGATCTGATGGTGTCAGGACAGTCGGGAACGTGGGGCGTACGTGACCATCAGATCTGACATCCAACAGTTTAACAAGGCGACTGGATGGATGGCTCTGATATGATCTGGAAGGTCCTGGTCGATCCAACGGAGCAGAGTACGTCTGGAAAAACATGCGCCAGACGACCTTCACCGGAGCCAGGGAGGAGATCCCCAGCCTTGATGGACAATCGGAAGGTGCAGACGTGACGGAGAGACGCTTCTGCGTCAACTAGACGGCTTGGATGGATGCTCCAACGACTGGATGGGCGTGTCGATGGTGAAGGCCTGGAGTTGCTCCGACGAGCTCTGGTGAGAATGGAAAGATGACTCTTAACACACGAAACAATCTGCAGAGGATAGCTCTGACTCGGAGCTGTGCTCCGGTCCTGTTTCTTTGGGATAAAAAGGAAAGACGCGACGTGGGGTGGACGTTGGTCTCCGACGAAGGCGATAGAAGGGGACCTCGGGCCTAATCTCGGCCAGATAGGCTAAGATTAGGGTGATCAGGGTGCGGAGCTAGATGAAGGGCAAATGTGCGTTGATATCGTAGTGACTGGGATAGGGACAACGGAGCTCTAACCGGCTGGTCAGAGCTAGCGGAGTGACGGCGGTGCTAAGATGAAAGATTTGATCGAGACGATAAAGGCGAAGGATAAAAAGATCACCTGAAGTTCTGGATCAACTCCTGGGCTCCAAGCGAAGGGGTCGTCAGTGTAATGGCCTCGACCGAGCGACGTCAAGCAAGGGGGGCTATTCACAGTGGCCTCGAGCCACGAAGGCTGAGCTGCAGCGTCGCTGCACCAAATCGAATGCCAGGTGGAGCTCCAGACGACTGTCACTCTGCTGGATGTGGCTAGGGTATCGAGAGGGAGCGAGGCACGAGATGTCGGACTGGGGAATAGGATGAGATGATTTATAGTGCTCCTAGGTGGCTGGTATGAGCGGGCGAGGGAGCGCGAACCGAGAAGTATCCGTGCCTCCCTAGGGATCTGCGAGAGTCCTAGATCCATGGGGAGGGCACGACCGAATATTCAGGGTGAAAGGACGCACGACCTGCCCGGGAAAATAGGGAGAAGGAGGTCCAGCCATGCAGTCTGGTCTGGTCAAGACCTAGAAGAGGGAGTTGACTCGGGTCAACATGCACACGTGGACCAATCAGAAGCGGCATAGGAAGAGGACAAAAGCCGCTGCAGAACAAAATAGCAATGGAATAAAAGATAAATAAATTAAAAATAGTAATTGAATTTAAATTTAAAAATATATAAAATGAAAAATGTTTATTATTTTTCAAGGAATTTTTATGTGATTTTATTTTTTTTGAAAAATAAATTAGTCTATATACAATATAGAGTACTATATACATGTATGTTATACTTATGTATTTTGTACAATTATTTTTAATTTATTATTTTCACAAAAATTCCCCAATTTTATATTTTATTTATTTATAAAATAAATTTTGGAGTAAAAAACTAATTTTGTTTTATTTTTATTATTTACTTCCGGGTATAAAATATATAGAGAAGGGAATATATATACATGTACTATGTACAAGTGAGAGAGAATTTTTATTTTCTTTTTCTTTTTATTTTTCTCATTTATATTTTATTTTTAGAAATATATAAAAGGAGGTAAAAACATATTTTTATTTTTATTTTGGCAAAAATAATTTATTTAATCATACCCATGATATGTACAATCTATAGTGGTCCTATCTCTCTCTACATGTTTTATTTGGCGACCAGGCCAATGCTTGGCCCTCTCTAGGGGTTCGGTTTACTCAGTATTTATTCTAAATACTTCACTCTTTTAATTTTTATTCTTTATTCTTTTAATTTTGCAAAAATACATGCTAATTATGTAATATTGACACATGCATGCATATTGCTATGTTATTGTATTTACACCTATTTACATGATTCTTTGCCAAGATAATTATCTAAAATAAAAGAATAAAGTGTGATGATCATGGATTCATCAAGGTGCCAAAGCTAACAACGATGGCGGGGCGTCGAGCTGCAACTAGGCTAGGTTGCCTCCATCATTGCATTATCGTCGCACTGGCGACCACCTCGAGGCGTTGCACTAAGTTTGAGGACGGAACTAGCTATCACCTCGAGGTGTTGCTCCTCTGATGATGTACGACAGATGGATGATGAAGGTGGAAGGGTATGTCGATGGTGAAGGTCTCGACAACATAGGATATCCGGTGATATTGATGAGGTATCAGAGAGGAGGCAGAGCGAGTAGCGGAGGTGACAAAGCCGACAATGGAGAAGGCAAACAGAGGGAGTACCTGGGAGCACAAGTAGCTCAATGACATTAGGAGGAGGTGCCAGAGCTATCATTGGCAATGGGGCTTCGAGCTGCAACAAAGCTAGGCCTTAGATCACACCAGTCTTGAGGATGGGCCTAACTGTCACCTCAGGGTGTTGCTCCTCTGATGATGTACAACAAATGGGTTCTTTGAGAGAGCTGGGGTGCTTTTATAAGGTCGCGAAGATAGTGGAGGTGATGAGGATCTGATCGGATCGGAGAGGATATCACGGGAGAGGTAGTGGCGAGATAGCAGGAAGAGATCGGGGATGGACGACGCAAAAGGAAGGTAGCCGGAGATGAGGGGATTGGTTTTAGGAAGGAAGTCGGATTGAAGATATGATGAGGGATGAATCTGGAAGGATTTGATGGTCTATGTTGTGGATCGATTTGGAAGGTGGTAGCTTGGTTAGGAAGGTGGCCACGATTGGGGAGAGGTGGTGTCGGATTCGGAAATGGAGGAGGAAGATGACAGGAGGAGGGAGAGAAGCAGTGGTCGTCCGATCGACCGGGATCAGATGGCCATGATGAGGCCACGTGTCATTTTTTTATATTTTTTAAATAAATAAATGAAATATAAATGCTAAAAATGGGTGATACATGGATCTCCAGGAGTTGCCACTTGTAACTCCCAAAAAATTCGAAAAATTAAAGAAAATAAAAAAAGAAATAGTAAATGACCTCGGATAAAACATTTTCTACAAAAGTTTCTCGTCTCGATGAGATCTATAAATTTATGAAGATACTAAAACCAAAATAGGTCATTTGTAGAAAGTGGTATTTTTGGTGGTATTCTATGTACATGGAACACCTCATTTTTTGGGTTTTGTAATTTGTTATCATGTTTAATTAAGATAAAAATCGGGAAAATATGAAAAAATCAAAGAAAACTATTTAACTCTAATTTTTTAGTTTTTTAATAACTAATAAAATAATAAAATAAAATAAAGTACAATAAAGATGATTTTTGTGCATACTATTAGTGAACACTCAGACTCAGTTTCTTTGACTTGAAGCACATTTTGGATTTGGATTTCTGCATATTTTGAAAAAACTTTTGCCAAAGAAAATAAATGAAAAAGAAATAAAACAAAGAGTCAAATATGTACATAAAATAGTAGGTCAAAATGGGGTAAAATACACAATGTACAAAAGAGGCCCAAAACCTATCTTTCACATATGAGCCCCGATTCATTTGAACTTGATCTTGTTTTGAAGGTAATTGAATGTACATTAGTTCAAAAGTGGGTAGGATCAAATCGGTCACTGTATGGGCAAAATATCAGTGTTTTAGTCTGATTATCCTGAAATTAGGATTTGGCTCTATGGACTACCTATTTCTGTTAGTGATTTTTTTTGTATTTTTTCTTTGTTCTTGTTAGTGATATGTAAACAATGGAGGAGGTTTTAGGTGATTTGGAGTTAGCATGAATTAATTAAAAATCGGTGAAGTTATCTTATTTTATTGGTCAATTGGGCTGAGATTATGCAATTATGCTTGATAAAATACAATTATTAATTACAAATGCATGAACGATAATTATGCAAGATAATTGATAAAATGAAGACAAATTTTGGGAACTTATCTTAATTAATCTCATTTAGAGTGATGAGTCACATATTAATCAACCCCCTATACTTAAACAATGCTTGTCCCTGAGCAACTAAAGAATAAAATGAGGTGAAATGATATTGGGTTCCACACCAAGACCATGAGCAAAAGGTGCAAATGGAGCTAAACCCAACCTTTGGGTTATTAGTTTGGTGCAACTCCTGTAAGAATTAGGGTTTTAAAATCAAAAGCCTCCAAGTTCTACACATCATTGTAAAAGTTTCGGCTCAGAAGTCATTTTAGATCAATCCTTTTCCCAAGGCATACCCCATGAACACTTAACAACTATCTCATGTTTGTGAAAGATTTTAGCTCTTCCCATGAAGAATGCTGAACTACCATGAAAACCTCATCTCCAATAACTCGTCCTCAGGGAGTTGTGTATTTCCTTCTTTGTTGGGGTCACAATCGAGAGGGGGAGAAATTTTTAGAAGAAGGGGGAAAAGAATTTGAGGGTGACTAGTGTAGTCACCTATCCTTATGAAGCTGGCGAGTTTGGCCAAGTCTCCACCAAGATCTACAGGTTGTCTTGAAACTTGGACCTTTTTAGTCAAATATTTATTTGGTAGTTGGCTTCTTTTTGTTTGTATTTTGGTTGATATGTGTGGATCTTATTGTGACCCTGCAAATATAGAATCTTTCTTTCCACACATGTTGGGGTCTTAGAAGATATTGTGCCCTTCCGTTCATCCCTCATCTGAAGATTTATTTCAACCCGTACTCCATACTTTAGATGTCCACGCTACTAGAAAAGAAACTGACACAATCTTCCAACACCTCGTCAGAGTTAAGCTAAGTGCATAGTACGAGAGTACAAATTAATTACCTATTCAAGAGTCGTACCCAGAATTAGGCGACCATGCTAGACACTAAGAGTCAAAGTCTGCACATTGTCACGCGGAACTTTAAGAATTAAGTCAAAGACCTGAATCTTATAAAATCCTATTTCTCGATGAAGTTCCTCTGAAAATTAGGTAGATTGAGGCGAAGTCAAGACCACTCTTGATTTCTTCTCATAACTGGGTTCAGAACCCAAGGACTTTTCACCAATGCAAGTGCATGTACTGTTTGATGAAGTGCAGATGCGTGGAATGCAAACAAAAATTTTCTTTTTTTATGCAAGTTTTTTTATCTTTTTTTGATGCAAAAAGAATAGGAAATCGATTTTTCAAAACTTTGGTTACACACACAATTGGACACAGATAATGTTAGTTGTAGAACTCTTCTTTTTTTCCAAATTTTAAATTTCTCAGATTTCACAAGTAATTTACCCGCCCTGCATAAATAAGAATGTAGACTTACGTGAAAGTATATGCTATGGGTAAAATATATACAGAGTATATACACACCACTCTATACTTAGCTACTGCTACGTCCTCAGAGCACAATAGGCGCATAGAATACATAGCTTGGGCTAAGAGTAAGAGAATGAAAAAAAGAAAAATAGAAGTCGGCCTGCCTCCTATACTTAGGTTGTGGACATTCGAAGTGTAGAAGAAGGGCAAAAATGAGGCGAACAAGGGGAGAAGTGAATGAGGAGATTATATACAACAACCATCGGGCCTCCCTATACTTAGGCTCTAGTCAGCCTAACTATGGAAGAAGGGTGAAAATGGGGTGGTCAAGGGCAAAAGTGGATGACGAGAGTGGTATATACAAATGGCATCGATCCTTCCCCTATACTTAGGCCTTCGCCTAAGTAGAGGAAGAAGAAGTACAAGGGAACTGATGGGGTAGGGAGGAAAGGTTGCTGGTGATCAAGGAGGTTTTTGACAGATCTTTTTGTAAACCTATGGTGGGAGGTCATGAAGATAGGAAAAAAATGAAGCAGATGATTCCCAACCATCGTCGGAGTTATTCTCAGAAGAATAATACTGAGAGGTATACTGATGGAAAGAAGACGAAGTAGATGATTCCCAATCCATCCTCGTAGTGATCCTCATAACAATAATACTGGAAGGTATATGTACTCCATACATTCTTATTTTTAAGCTACTTTCTCAAAATTTGCTCTATCTTATGGTCAATTGAGTCGTCCTCGAATGTTGAATATTCTGAAGCACCAGTCTCAGTCTGATCGTATGAAATTATTCCGATAGATCTACTGGGACCAGGGGGTCGGCTTTGGAGGAATAGTAGTGAGGTGCAGGAGTCGTCCAACTGGGGTCGATATTTGGCTCCTTGATTAGATAGGGCTTCGAGACTACTGAACTAAGCTCACTCATAAAGATCACCTTGTCTGAACCTGACAAGGAATCCTCAGAAGATTCCTTTTTTGATTTTGGCAATTTAGTCCTTGTTGTTTGTGAAGGTGTTGGTCCTGGGGATTGATTGTTGACCATCGATTCGTCATTAGATGAATAATCATTGTAATATTCCTCCTTGGTCAGCGGGCGTCCCGTGTATGTGTTCACAATTGGCTTGGCATTGGTGAGTTCCTGTGTTAGATCGAATAGATCAAAGCTGTCAGAGGATGTATTGTCCGACTCAGGGTTAGCCCTTGATTGTGTGTTATCATTAAAATCAAATGAATAATTATTTAGTTGGTAAAATTCTTGCATCAGGTGGTCCTCCGTAGGATTTATCACGGAGTGGTGGAGGTGTAAGTAGTGGGAAATGGGAGGATGGGGGGAATTTTTGATCCAACGGTCGACTCAACAGTTGTTATCTCAAGTGTAGCAGTGGGGTAGGGCTCTTCTACCGCTTGAAAGTTACAGTTGTTGACGGCTTTGTGGGTCACCTTATAATATTGTGCTTCCTCAAAGACTATGTTGAAGTGCTCCCAATGCGGTATAATTGATTTCCTAGGTCTTGCAATCTATAGTTGCCTTAGCCAAGGCTATGAACAACTTTTTGAGAATGACCGGAGATTGTATTAATTATCCTTGATGCTCAATATCAATGATCGTGAAGTCCACCTTGAGCAGAGCACCTTGGAATGTAGTGATGACTGAAATAGTTCCTCTCGATCGTTTTATAGATCTATCAACCAGCTGAACGATCTCTCTTGATTTCTCGCCTGGTTCGAGTTTGAGTTTTTCAAACACGAGGGTCGGTAGGATATTGATTGGTAAGTCATCATCAATTCGGGAATGGGTGAATGTGGTGTCTTTAATTTCATAGTTAAACCTAAGCAACCACTTTCTTGGTCTTTCTCTCCATCACCAAGGAGGTGGTCATTGACAATATGTGTCTTTCAGTCCTTGTTCTCTTCATGCCCATCTTTTTAGCATTAATTTACTCCTTACAAAACTTTTAAGGTTGGGGAAGTGTTCAATGGTCTGTATCAATGGAAGTTCAAAAATCAGTCTTTTATCCAATGCTTCAGTCAGAGCAGGATCCAAACTCTTCAAATCCTCTCCACTTTCAATTTTTATGGTTTTTCTGGTATTTTATTTTTTGGTGTTTTGGAAATTTTTGATTTTTTTGGTATTTTTGATGTGATGTGAAGATGGGATGCTTTCCACAGCTGAGGAGGGGCTTCGATGTGCCGAATTAGAGTCATCCCTATGGGAGTAATATGCAGAGGTGCCGCTGTCCGAGTTGTCCCTAGGGTGTATAGGGTTTGTGGGTTTATGAGTGTTTTCATCATTTTTAACTTGAGATCCAATTATTTCATCTTCCATTTTCATGTATGATCTAGGAGAAGATCCGTTCGAAATATCTAGTATATGCGTTGACTTGTTATCCTCTGAAATTTTCTCCTGAAAAATCATGGAAGGAGTCTGCTCAGTTGGCGAGAATCTATAGGTCTCATATTCAACGTACTATGACTCAGGCATCCAATGTTGGGTTGAGTAGAGTCCATTTCTATGGTCTTGATTGGTCGGATCCTCGTACGGATGAGTCAACATACAGGGTTCATGTGTGTCAATATCATCGGTCCAGTCCTCTAAATAAGTGTCTTGTATGAAGTTGGGATTGTCACGGTTAATCCAATATGGAAAATCACCAGACGCGGGAAATCGACTTGGTTTGTTCAGGTTTCCATATTATTACCGAAGGTCAAGCTGGAGTAACGATTTGTGAAGTGTTGACTTTTCCCAATAATATTTTGAGGAGAGAATGAAGTCGATTGGAATTGGTGTCTCGGTCGTTCATCAATCCTAAAAGTGGTTTGATCTTCATGATCAGAATATAAAGGATTGACATTCATAGACTAAACCAGATTCATCCATGGGTGAGAGTCGCTCGCGAATGTTGGCAGATGTCTGGAGAAAGAGGGTTTAGATGATCGAGGTTTGATCGAAAAGAAATAATCTTGTGGGTACTCGGACAAATATCCCATCATTTTCAAGGGAGATGGAAGAGCTGACATAATGGATCCTTGTGAAAACCATGCAATTGCAAATTTTACACACGAGAAGAAATCCTAATTTTTATAAATCAAGAAGGGAGAGTAATGGAACAAATGTACGGTTTTTTTGATATTCGAGCTCGATTTATGCATAAAATTGCAAACGCAATACAAACCCCGGGTTGACCAACTCACATAGTGGACACTGTGAGAGTCATGGAATTATCTTTCAATCTTTAATTGGTGTCTCCGAAAGATTGACTTGAATTCGTATGTCTAGTTGTTACCACTTTCAACCAGTATGGGTGTAGGTACGGACTGTAACACGACTACCCATGTTACTTAAGGACGGTGCCAATCACGTTGTACTTTAACCACCCACTCTGCTAAGGGAGACCGTAGTTCACTCACTGAGAAGTAGGTAATAATTTTTAGAATCAGTAGCCTGAATGAAGATTCTAGATCTTGGCTTTATCCTAGTGTGCATCTCTTACTCGCTCAGACAGATAAATGAATCTAAGGATGGGGTTATTCTCCTGCAACAATTCTTGATTTTATGGTTTAATTAAGGTCAACCTTGTTTAACAGTCCAATTTTAAATTAGACAATCACTAAGAAATTAAATGAGCATAGAATACACGTCTACCGTCCAGTCTCAATTTCCTTTAAAATTTATGTGATAAAAGGAGGGAGAAAATCGGGAAAAGCCTATGCACGTAGAAAATAATGATGAATGCTCAGTTAGAAGACTTACATGATTCCTCGTGATTTCCCATGTGGGGATGCAATACAAGAATTGAAAATTTATTCTATATGAATGCAAACCGATAAAACCACACCTAGCAGATAGTTTTATTAGCAGGGAAGAAATAAGTTAAATTTGTGACTAAGTTGAATGAGCTAATGTGCATCTCAATTAATTGTGTAGTGTGGTTCTAGGTTCTACGAGCACAAAAATTAACCCTAGTATCTCTAATATCCATAGTGCAGGTCTAACCTATGAACCACTCAAGTCGAACCCCACCCTTACCAGAGAGGGAAACAAGCTCGACACACTACAGATAAAAAGTTCAAGTCTTGGTTACACATGCTAGATTCTAAACGAGAATCACTATAAATAGGCAATTATTACAAATAATGCTGAAATAAATCGTAGGCTCTACGCTCTCTCACGATTCGACTCGATCTTACTTTTATGCGACGTTTTGGCAGGTTGTAGAGATGCGCTGATTGACACAAAAATAAATCAAAAATAAAAGATACAAAATTTATGCCGAAAAAAGAAATAAATGTCGGAAAATGGAAAAATGAAAAAAATAACATTGAAGTCTTGGGAGGTAGACTACCCTAGTGTATGGAAAACCTAATATTAAATTTTCTAGACAAAAAACTAAGCAGTTTGCCTCCCCGGCAACGACGCCATCTGATGAATCCGAAATTACCCTCGTTAATTCTCATGAATTAAATGTGTCATTTGTGTGTAGTCAGGCAATAGCGATTAATCAAGAAAAAAACCACAATTAATTAATTCAATTAATGCGAGGTGGTTTTTTTGTTTATTTAACCTGGGTAAGTCCCATGGTCGAACTCACAGAGGGAAAGGAACAACCTGGGTTTACATCTAATTCGATGTGTTGTTTTCAAAGTGGATTTTTTGGTATTTTTAATGCAATTTATGGATGAAAATGCGAACGTGGCCAATTTTAAGGACTCAAATGCAATTTCTATTTAAACATAGTCCAAAAATTATGAAATTTGGCTAGGATGTAAACTATGATGAAATAAATGCACTGTAGTTTTTTTTAGATTTTCTGATGTGATATGATTATTTTACGAATTAAATGGTACAAATAGTGTGAATCTCAATAATTAATTATAATAAATATCAAGCTTATTTTAAGAAATAAATTTATCCATGATATATCACTAGGTGATATATCTCAAATAATCCTAAATCCTAAATATGTGAGATTTAATACCTATCAAAAATTAAATTTTGAAATCCATAAAATACTTTTTACAGAGCGAATAATGCATGCAAATGCAAATCTTTTTGGGCAAGATGTGAAATACAACTAATTCTATGATCCTTGACTTTTTTGGCAATTTTCAAGCGATGGTCAATTCATACAAATTTCTGAGCACAGATTGGGAAAAATATGCAACTTTCCACAAAATAATTTTTTAAAAGTAACCATAGAGAATAAAAATATAACAAGCATGCCACGATGTAAAGAATTTGTTGAGAAATAAAATATTATTTTTAGAAAATAAAATGATGTCAAATTGAGGTTCAAAATAAAGGAGAACACAGGGGTCTCAGTGCAAATTAAATAACAGAAATATGCATAACAAGGGCAAGGGTGTAAATACCTAGACCCAAGAGGGGTCACTCTACAAAATTGCCAAGGAGCATGTGCACAACACGTGACCTTGGCGGCGGGGATTTCAAGTGGAATTGGGCAAAATTCTAGGGGCTCCCTTGCAGAAGTTCCCCCGAACCACATGCATCTCACGTGGGAGGGGGCCTCGAGCATCATGCTCGGTAGATGGTGACGGAAGAGTGGAGCCTCCCTGCTGCGTACGTTGGACTCGGGCGAAGGGTCTTCTGAGGACTGGTGGACTTGGAGTGCATTGAAGGCAGAGCTGTATTCAAAAAGGAGCAAATCCCTCACGGGCTTCGGTGATGAGGCAAAAGATCTGGAGCGAAGCTCGTAAAAGAGGAGGGCTCCTGGTCAGTGATGTGTGGTGAGGTCGGCTAGAGGGATACAAATATCCTAGAAGAGGAGATCAACAGCTAAACTGAGATGAGGGCAAAAGAGGAGTTGCACCTGCTGGAAGGCAGAGAGCTTCTGCCTCCGGTTGTAGATGGTGATGAGGAAGAGGCGAAGGTATTGCTCAGGTGGTGCTGGTGTGCTATCGCAGAGCTCTGGTCCCTTGGTCAAGGCGCCCCTAAAGGTGGAACCAAGGACTTGGAGTGCATTGGGGAAGAACTCTCATGCAGTGAAGTGCATCGAGGCAGGACATTGGCGAGGCGGAGTAGACGGACCTCCGGGGAAGAGGTTGAGTTCCCCTGTATAGCTAATGATGTTGAAGGGTGAGGTTGTGCAATCGAGGCGAGGTCGGAGTTGCTAGCTGGAGATGGTGAGGAACATTGGAAGGCATTGGTGGCTTGATAACACGAAGATGGAGTAGGGCGAAGCTTCGACGGTTGAAGCTGTGTAAAGAAGAGAGGGGTTCCGCAGATCTCCTCGAGGAAGGAGGAGTAGCGGTCGAGATTTTCACCATCGACCCTCTTCCTTTGTTGGTGCAGTCAGCTGATACATGAATAAGGTGTGGCGGAGTTGGGTTTTTTAGGGCAGTAGGTTTGGCCGGAGATTGGAATGATTGGAGATACGCGGTGCAACTGAATGATCGGGAAGGAGAATCGATTTGGGAATTTGATGGGAATCACAGAGGGTGTCGGTGAGAGGTTGTAGCATGGATTAGGAAAGGGGGTTGATGAGGGTGATGGAAAAGGAAGGTGGGCGACGAGATTCAAGGACAAAGGAGGGCAGAGATTGGGAAAGGGGAGCGGGAGGAGGACGACACTTGTGGGTCGTCCGATCGACCGAGATCGAGTGGCCCACGAAGCGCCACATGGCTTTTTTGATTGTTTTTATTATTATTTATTTAATTCTTTTTTTAATAAATAAACGAAATATAAAGGCCAAAAATGGTTGACATATGGTGGCTCGAGGAGTTGCCTAGTGTCACTCCAAAAAATTTGAAAAATAAAAGAAAAATAAAAATAAAAAAATAAACAGCATACAACCTCGGATTTAAAAATTTCTTCATAAAAGTTACCTGTTTCGATGTAATCTACAACTTTCATTAAGAGACACAAACCAAAGAAGATCATTTGCATAAAGTGATATTTTTGGTGGCACTCTATGTACATAGAATACCTTGATTTTTGGGTTACATAATTTTATTATCATTTTTAAATAAGATAAAAATGGGGAGAAAATACGACAAAATCAAATACAAATATTTACAATTTATTCTTATTTTTTTATTTTTTAGTTATTAAAGCAGAGAAATAAAATGAAGTATGATAAAGATGACTTTTGTACAAATCGGTAGTGCACACTTCGACTCTGTCAATTTTTTTGATTTTGGTTTTATTTTAGGTTTGGATTTTTGTGCATTTAAGTAAAACTTTTGTAAAAAACAATAAATGAAAAAGAAATAAATAAAAAGAGTTCAATATGTACATAAAATAATAGGTCAAGATTGGCTAAAATACACAATGTACAAAAGAGGCCCTAAACACAACTTTCACATATGAGCTCCGATTCACTTGGACTTGGTCTTGTTTTGAAGGTAACTGAATGTACATTAGTACAAAAGTGAGAAATATTTAATAAATAGGACACGTGATGAAGGAGATATTAGCGTTTTAGTCCATTTGTTCTTAGATTAGGGTTTGGCTTTATGGACCACTTATTTCTGTTAGTGATTTTGTGTATTCTTCCTTTATTTTGTTAGTAATATGTATACAATGGAGGTGATTTCAAGTGATTTGGAGTTAGCATGAACTAATTAAAAATTGAGAAAGTTAGCTTATTTACAGGTCAATTGTGCTTAAATTTCTTAGCTTCTTATTTTATGCAATGATGAATGATAAAAAGCGATTCTTATTTACATATGCATGCATGTTAATAATACAATATAGGTGTTGAAATTACAATGAATTTAGGCGATCTTAGCTTAATTAATCTCTTTTAGAGTGATTGATGAATCTACATTTCATCATCTTTATTCATTTTTTTAGCATAAAATCCCTTATAAAACACATGTATGTATTGATAAATCCATATTCTTACTAACATGTATTTGTGTGTAAATATTGTACATTTATTACTATTTTAACCTAAAATAAATAAAGAATGAAATAAAGGAAAATTAAAGAAAATAAAAGTATGTATATGTTCAATAGATAAAGCTGACCCGAACCCCGAGAGAAGGTCAAGACTTGACCTGATCGACTAGGAATAAAGTAGGGGGAGATAGGGTCTTTAATCAAAAAATCCAAACAATATTTTATAAATATTTGTCATTTATTATGTGCATATTTTTTTTATAAAACTTACACTATTTTATTTGTCTATAAATTGACTCAAATTAAATAATTTTCTAAATGGAAGTTGTAAAAAAAATTTCTTAAATAATAAAAATACTTTGAAAATTAAATCATGTACATAATAAAAGTAACCACGCTCGGAAAAAGTTGTAAAACGATAATTGAAAGACCAATCCGATCCATATGAGCTCGAATTAAATCAAACTCATTTCCATAATATTATAAATTAAATTATCTTTAGAATGGCAATGGTTTCACAATTTTTGGAGTTACGGTTTGAAAAATGGTTTACTAGGGTGGTTTTTGCAATTTTAACATTTATTTGTTGTATATATTTATCCATATTTATTTTTATAAATATTATATTCGTAAATAATTGCAAGTATTTTTTAAAATAAAAAAATTAAAACATAAATAACATAGTTTCTTTATTTTAGTATGTATATAATGTACCATATGTATGTATATAATTAATGGTGTGATGTTGGCTTTATATATCCTATTTCAGATTCCAAGTGGGTTAGCCCTTTACATGTGGTCCCGAAGAAATCCAGGATTACTACCATAACGAATGATCATGGTGAGGAGATTCAAACTCGGGTACCTACTTCATGGCGTGTCTGTGTAGATTACCGACACCTGAACTCAACTACCAAGAAAGATCACTTTTTGCTGCCCTTTATTGATCATATTATTGAGAGGTTGGCAGGGAAAGAGTTCTTTTATTTCTTGGATGGGTACTCGGGATATAACCAGGTTGCTATCGCTTCTGAAGATTAGGAGAGAACTACTTTCACTTGTCCATTTGGCACCAACGCCTTTATACAAATGCCCTTTGGATTGTGTAACGCCCTCGTTACATTCCAAAGGTGTATGTTGGCTGTTTTTGCCGACATGGTGGGTAGTTTCCTCTAAGTCTTCATGGACGATTTCTTGATCTACGGGGATAGTTTTGACACATGTCTTACTCATTTAGACCAAGTTCTTCAACGTTGTTGTGAGGTAAACCTAGTGCTCTCGTTGGAGAAGAGTCACTTTATGGTGACTAATGGGATTGTATTGGGCCATGTCATATCCAAACATGGTATGGAGGTTGACCTAGCTAAGATTGATGTGATTTCCATGTTAGAGCCACCATAGAATTTGAAGCAGTTGAGGTCATTTCTGGTAAACGTAGGATTCTATAGGTGATGAGCCGTCCTGGCCGATTGGGTTAAGTTGTCAAGTTAAGGTGTCATTGTTCCCTTAGTCAATCGGGAGATTCAATCCAGCAAAATTTGTACAATTAACCAGAAAATGATATACAATAAAATCTAAGATGGTCTAGCTATGGTTTTAACCAGTATATCCCCCTGGATCGAACACAAGGAGCACGTGAAAAACTTGGCAGTAAAAAAATCAAAAATAATTTTTTTATTTTACTTTTTTTTATTTTTGTGTTTTGTTTTTGTGGTTTTTTTAAATTTTTTTATTTTTAGAAATGTATAATTTCTTTATGTTTTCAAATTTTATTTTTTTTAACTATTGCAAATATTTTTTTTCAAAAAGACAAAATTCAAAAATCAAATTTATACACAAAAATGAAGAACGTACGACTTTTTGGATTTTCCTAATATATCAAAAATGTTAAAAATTTTCAAAGAAATTATTTTTGATTTTATATCTTTTTTACTAATTTTTATGACATTTCAGTGATTTTTCAAATTTTTAATAATTTTTTAAAAATCAGAAAGTGCAAATTACACTAGACAGGAGAGTTTAACAATTTAAAATAGGATATAAATATAAAAATTATGCAAATTATTTTTTTAGAAACTAGAAGAAAATATCTACAAATAGAGACCAAAAACACATTTTTTATTTTTTAATAGTTCTCTACATTTTTTAAGTTTTTTAAAATTTTATAATTTTTAAGAGTTTTACAAATAATTAATGTGTAAAAATTAGCTGGAATTTAATATACAAAAAATGAAATCTACTCTCGGAATTTTTCAGAGAATATTTATTTTTTTATTGATTTTTCAAATGTCAGGCAAAGAAAATGACACGGTTTTTATTTTCTTAAAATAACAAATAAAAATAAAATGCGATGAAATTTTTATATAATGAAGAGGAACAAATCTGGAGTGTAACACAACTTTTTTTGTAGAATTTTCAGAACAAAAAAAACATTTATTTCAATGCAAAGAAAAGCCAATAAATAGTCTGGAAATGTAGGGACTTACTTGCAAAGATTTATTGCTTCTGCATTAAAATATAACTATAAAGAAAAGGTGGGGGGAATTGCAAATTACCTAGTGATGGAATGTTGGTAGGAGTTTCTTTGAAATTAGTTGAACCTCCGGGGGCTTGAACTGTAATTCACCCAAAAAAGGGAAAAGAGCTTCTTCGTTCATTTCGTTACTTTTAAATGCCAAAAGGGAACCAAGGGGGTTTCTGCTCCTCTTCTTTTCCTCACCTAGGCACAACGGTCGCCGCTCTCGATGGTGAAGGGAGGTGTCGAGTGAGAGATATTGCACGTGGGGCAGTGCTCTTGCATGGTAGATTTCCGGATGGTGGTCGCGGACTCCTTCGCGCAGGTGGCGCATCGTAGTGGGCGGAATAGGTGGCGACCTACGGTGGGGCTGGCGCAGGTGGTCGGTGGATGGCGTTTGACGGAGGGGGGTTATGAATCCCTGATCATCACTCTTTACTTTTTTATTTTAGCTAATTATCGTGGCAAAGCGTCATGTAAATAGATGTAAATACAATAAGTTAGCATTATGCATGCATTTGTTAATATTACAAAATTAGCATGTATTTGTGTAAAAATAATAGAATAAAGGAAAAGAAAAAGGAAGGAGGTATTTAGAATAATTATAGAGTGATCCGAACTCCAAGAGAAGGCTAAGCATTGGCCTGATCGCCAAATAAAACAAGTAGAGAGAGATAGGGCCTACTCTAGCTTGTACATACTATTTATGTAAATAAATAATTATTTTTGACAAAATAAAAATAAAATATTCTTTTTACCTCCTTGTATATTTTTCTGAAAATAAAATAAAAATCAGAAAAATAAAATAAAAATAAAATAAAATCTTCTCTCTCTCCCTTGTACAAAATACATGTATATATGTCTTGCTCTCTATTTATTACACACATGTAATTAAGTAATAAAAATAAAATAAAAATTATTTTTCACTCCAAAAATTATGTTGTAAATAAATAAACTATAAAATTGGGGTATTTATGTAAAAATAACAAAATAAAAATAATTGTACAAAATACATAGGCATAATATGCCTATATATAATACACTACACTTTATAAAGATTAATTTATTTCTCATAAAAATAAATAAAAATCACAGAAAAATAGTTTGAAAAAAAGAATATTTTTCATTTTATATACTTTTTGATTTAAAATCATATATTATTTTGTATTAAATTTGTAAGTATTTTGGACATTCAATTTTTCTGATTGGTCCACGTCACGTTGTTGATCCAGGTCAACGCCTTCTTCTAGGGCTTGACCTGACCCGATCTCATCGTCGGACCATGTTCTTCGAATTTTTTCGGTCGGGTCACGCAGCCCCTAGCCCCAATTCTTCGCCCGTGGTCTCTCCTTGGATCCAGGATCCTCGCGGATCCCTAAGAAGGCACGAATCTTCCTAGGGTTGCATGCCCTTACCCGATTCCTCCAGCCTCCTGGGAACCCTATAAAGTCTCTTCTCTGCCTCCCAGGAGCAATAGCTCGTACCTCGTGCCTCCCTTCCTACCTAGCCACCTCTGGTTGAGTGACAACTTCCCGAGGGACCCTTTGGATCAAAGCTTGGAGGAGAAGCTACGCTTCTCAGCCTCGTGGCCGGCGTACGCCGCTGCGACCAGCCTCCCAGCCTTCCACAGCCTAGTCGAGGCCATTACCTCGCCGATCACCTTCGCCTGAAGCTCTAGAGCTTGTCTAGGACCTCAGGTACCCGCACTTTCCTTTGCATTTTCGATTTCACTTCAATCCTTCCATCTTCCACCGCCGCATGTTCATCTGCTCCGACCAGCTGGTCGGAGCCCCGTTTTCCATCCATCTGCTCCGATCAAATCCCCGACCACACTCCACCTCGCACCGCAACCTGATCCCCCTTAGGCTCGTCCCTTAGGTCGAGATTAAGGTTCTGATCTCCTCTATCACCTCCGTCGGAGATCGAGCTTCGCCTCACGTCGCTTCTTTGCATTCCAGTACGAACAACTCTCGACCAGAGTTCCGTTCCAAGTCAAGCCTTCCTTTACAGGTGTTAGCAAGCTCTGAGAACCACCGTTTAATCCATAAGAGGGTTCGCCGTAGTAGCTACAAGCCACCTTCATCGTCACACGCATCCGACCGTTGGTTCCTCTATCGGACCCGTTCAGTCGACGTGGAGGACCTCCACGATCATTCTAGACCTTCCGATGGATCATCGGAGCTGAGGACAAACTCCTTATCTTTGGTGAAGTCCATGTTGGACATGCGGGCCCACAGCGAGCCATTATGCAATAAATGTTATTGCGCGTATCATTCCCTGATCTGAAATGAAGAGTAAATAATTTGCATAATAGGTCCCTCTATACAATTAGGGTTATGTACCATGGCCATCTTAATGATCATACAGCTGTTGATTCATTAAATGAATCATAGAGGCTGGTGCTTGGATGAATATCTAATGGGTTAGATAGAGGACTCATCAAGCACCATCAAATGATTATTAAGAGATGATCTCCAACCTGAGTAGGAGATGGCAATCCTTTCTCACATAGGCTGATATCTGACCGACCTCTAGATGCAGGTCCTCTGCATGGGAATAGTGATTCGGAGGTGTCATATTTGTTAAGTCAATTGGTTGACTTAGCGAGATCGAGATAACCTAAGTCCTATGTTGAATACTGTCACAGCATAGGCACACATCCTCTGACTAGAGACAGATGTGTTACTATATGTCTGAGTGTGTACATTTGGCAGACCATTAGGTTGATGACCTAATCAAGGTCTATACACCGGCGAGCCGGTGTGCATATAAGGGCATATGAGTAATACGATCTCTCAAAGGGATCATACAGGTTCACTTATGAACCGGAAGACATGAGCTCAGTCATGAGGTATTGGGACCGATCAAATTCCATGCATGGTCGCCGTGCTTTGGAAGCATGACAAGAATTTGAAGGTATGACATATGCTTTGGGAAAGCATATGATCGATACCAAATCCCAATGACCAAGATTGAGAAACTTGGTGATCAAACCCTGAAGAAGACAGTATAAAATAGATCTTCATCTTCAGGTTGATCATTGGTCTTCCAGTATGCAGGATGTGCAGGTATTGGGAATACATGAGGGTGATGAGATCATAAACGATTGTATAACCATGACGCTTCCAGTCCGAGGGAGTGATGAAACAGGTTTGGATTTTAGTGACTCCTCTCAGTAGAGAAGTAACTTGATCTTAATCCAAATGTTGGACATTGATCTGAATGTGATTCAGATGCAATGAGAAGATTAAGTATACGGACTTGATTTAATCAAGCATCTACGAGAGGTCCGTTAGATCTGGATTTGAGATGAGATCTCAACATCCAAGTCACTATACGTGGAACAGTACAATCGCCCTGTCCTTATCTCCAAGTATCTGTGGAGAAGGCACATTATTCTTGAAGGAGTTCAAGTATAATTCCTATGATGAATTTAGTATCCAAGAAAGAAGGTTTTGATGATTAAATGAGATTTAATTATCAAGTAAAATATGAATAAGATTCAAATTGTGAGAATGTGTCCAAGATAATTAAATGATATTTAATTATCAAGTACAATATGAATAAGATTCATGTTGAGAGAATGATTGTCCAAGATAATTAAATGGGATTTAATTATCAAGGATGAGCAGATCATGGATAGTGATATCCAAAATATCTGTGTATATTATAAATGAGATTTATAATATATCAGAGAAAGAGAGAAACATTGTAAATAACATTTGTTAATTATTAATATGGATTGGATCCACATTAATTAATTAATTGGAAATGTAATTTACAAATTAGTTTGGGATGTGAATATGATTCACATTTTTTTTCAATGGCATGATTGAAATATTCACAAATTACTTTGGAATTAATTTGGTGGATATTATTGCAATAATGATTATTGCAAATAATCAAGAAATAATAATATAAATAAAAGGAGACAAAACCACCTATAATCATAGGTGGCGTCACCTATGACTTAGTCATAGGTGACGCCTCCTTGATTTTAGGAGGGGTTGTTGTCTCCTCTTATTTGTTGACTTATTATCTCTTGATAAATTAATTTATGTTAATTAAATTTTGTTGATAATAATTCAACACATATTTAATTTAATATAAATTAATGTTGTTGGTTTTTAACCAACAACAATCATAGCCGTTGGATGGCTCTTGGATTACAATGACCGTTGGATCCATGAGAGCCATGGATTGAGATCCTTGGATCCCAAACTAATATATAAAGAGGGTAGCCTTAGCCCTTGAGTGCACACCAAGTAGATGCCTATTCTACTTCTCTCTCTCCCTCTCATTCTCGTGCTCTCTCTCTCTCTCTCCATAGGGTGGCCAACCACCATTGTTGAGAAAGGAGAGAAGTTCTCGCCTTCGCCTTCGACGACTCGAGGATCTCCTTCTTCTTCGTGGCTACTTGCTGTAGAGGAAGACGACGGATTTCGCTTAACGAAATCAGGGGATCTATTGCTTGGATCTTCATCAAGGATTGCGGGAGGGACGCGACTCATCATCGTGCCCGCAAATGCGTTCTTCGTGGATCGGACTTGAGACAGGAGGATCTCTTGTTTGGGATCTCGCGATCACAACCACGCTTCAAAGGTGTTCCTTATACTTTGTGGTTTGATGAAACGATCCGAGAAGTGTTCTCGTGATCATGTGGTTTCATCGTTTGATTTAAAATTTTTAAATTCCGTTGCACCTTGCGACTAGTACGACTAGTCGCCCAGATCGTATTCGATGCGATCGTCACGCTTCCGTGATGCGCTTGAGGATTCTCAATATCCTTCAAGTGGTATCAAAGCCTTAGGTCGAAAAAGGTTTTGGATATAATCCATGAACCATAGACAACTTGGGTTTGAAATGGTCGCGAAAAATTTTTGGCGCATTTGAATTTTCGCAACTCTATCTAATTGATTTTTTCGGCACTGTTTAAATTGTTAAACACGAAATATTCAATTGGATTTTGTTCCCCATTAAACAAGGAAACCATAGGACTTGAGTTTACTAAATTTGAATTTAATTTGCTCAAGATATGGCCTTTTGAATATGCATGTATTCACAGTTGCGGGAACTGCAGAACAGAACGTGATCAATTTGTTAATTACGGTTTTGTTATACCTCGAAATGCGTGAAATATCACATAGCTTCTGTAATAAATCAAGTTGGCAATCTTAGGGCACTAATTTTGCGAATTTTGGATTTAAATTGATCAAGATAAGTTAATTTTAGTGATAAGGGGTCACTGCTGGAAATTGACATTTTTTGATCATGAACCTTGTGATAGTCATTCAAATAAATGTTGATGAAAATTAATTGTTAATTTTCTGAAATTGGTTATTGATAAATATTTGTGGAATATTCAAAGATGATAATCAATTCCTTGAATGACATCCCACTAAACCATAATGATAAGATAGTTGATCTTGATCATTGGTTAATTTGAAATCATCAACAAACATTGTTTTCATGCAAAACCCTAGGTCATCCTACAATAGTTGTAGGACAACTTTTACATGCAAAACCTCTTGCTTGAATAGGATTGGAGATTTGTTTAGCAAATCTCCTTATAATATAATCAAAAATGTTTTGATGTATATTATATGGTATAATTTCGGTTGAAAGACCGATGAGCATCTCAAAGTACATGATGATCTATCTGGCATTATCCTTTCCTGAGGTGGATATGGTGTCTAGTCGGAGATCGCTGGGGTAGCGGGTTGCAACGTATGTGGTCCGTCCCACTCTCGTCGGTACTGGCCATGACAGCGGGTAGGGATTGGATAATGTCAGAGAAATCAAAGTGTATTTCTAATTATTAAAATTCGAAATAATACGTACTTTGAGATTATACCTACTATTCAAGTAAAATTCAAAGTTTGTTGATTGATAATAGGATTGATGATTGATTTAATGTGATTAAATTAATTATATCCTATGAAACACTCTATTATGAATAGATGTATTTCCCTTGGAAGAATTAATTATGTGAATATGATCCACGATAATTAATTATTTCAATTTGAATAAGAGGTGGAGGATCACATAAGTGACATCCATTGTCTCCCGTCAAGGCAAAGAATTTCGTCGCCAAAAGTTGTATATAGGAGATGCCTGTCCGAAGTGACAGATCCTATATACAATTATTTGGATCGGGTTCTTTGCTTCTCGAAAGAGTAAGGCCGTATACGTAGTGACCCCAATATCGGGTCCTCATATTATTGGGGCGATATTGGATTGCGTATAGCGAGTTTTAAGCATGTTGACGGTTGGTTCAATTAGCAACGGGTCAACATCATCTTAGGGGTGGTGGGCCCGGGTGTTAAAGACCGAATTGGGAAATGCAAGTTGGACTTGCAAGGCGGAATGTGTTCCCGCTTCTCTTTGTTCGAGTCACAGGTTCTCATATTATTGGGATGTGATAAAGATAGAGAGTAGATCCCAGATCTTGCTTGAGATATAGTGGTAAGTATATCTCTTACTTTGAAAGACGATTAGGGAATAGTCTTTCATAGTAGACATAGAAAGACAAATTTGATTTAAAATTCCTAAATCAAAGTAAAATATGTATATATAATATATATACCCTTATGCAAATTTCTTATTTCCGATAATCCTTCATTAAACCCACTCAATGTTATACTCAATAATAACCAGTAAAATATCATGGATTGGACTCATGATCAAGATATTATACTTGCAATTGGACACATAATGTATGTGGTTGCAATGTGCAAGCTTCCTCAACATAATGAGGAATGACGATTAAATAAGACAATGAGACATCACCTTAGGGTTTGTATGTCTCTATAATCTTGATCTTTCATCGAGTGTACTTTGGAAGTGACATGTCGATGGTGATCATAATTGTCGAATAATCCTTATAAAATCTAAGAAGATGTTCTGGCATACATATGTGCTCTAAACATTTAATCATGAATGATATGGTTCTCTGCATTATGCAGAATGGTGGCTCGAAAGAGATGATGTATTCAAAATATTTGAATACCTACCTGAACCAATGTTTTAGGAGTCTAGATGGATGTAGACATGATGAGTGTCATCATTCTACTATCTATACTCTAGTCATTCATGAAGCTTCATAATATTCATATTGTATGAATTTAATGAAGCATGAATAAATGTTGAAATGCTCTTACATTGAATTCTTTTTAACATAAGAGATCCTTAGTCTTGAACAATGGTTGTTTATAGATGAAGAGAGCACAGTGGAAGTGTGGGTCAGACCCATGTGAGAAGGAAAGTCAAAGAGTTGATTGTACTTCTGTGACTTCCATATGACATCTAAAGAGTTGGATGAATGCCTATACTGCAATAACTTGATGTATTGATAGTATGACTATCAAGTCTGCCTAGAATCCTTAGAGAAGGACTCAGACAGTGCATCATAATAATCTATATCTACATTTGATCATTGAAATTGACTTGCTTATTTGATAAGATAAAGTCTAATAATTGTATCTCAATCTTCTAACAACACTTGCAATGTGTTGCACATGTTTTAGAAGACTGGAAAATTTTGATCTTAAGGTTTAAAGTTATCCACATGGATATTGATGCAATTGTTGCAACAATCTCTGTTGGATTGATAGACTTCTTAATTTCAATGGGAGAGCCTTAGTCTAAGAGAATGTCTCTATGACCTAGATATTAGAATACGCTCATTGTTTGTTTCTAAATATTGGAAATAAACATGAATTCTGGAATAAACCTATCATAAAGAGTTCTGATGGATATATTTCAGATAATAATATAGCATCTGGTGGACTCTACTAAATTAGAAATTTAATGAATGGTTCATTAAGATTTCTAATACTGAAAGTTAAACCTTATAAGATCAATAGGAGGATAAAGATCATTTGACAATCATTTAGCATCAAGTTTTGGACATATGTCTGCTGATGAGATCAATAGACTAGTAAGATATGAAACTTTAGAATGTCTAAAATCTCAAATCTTACATACTTGTGAATATTGTATTCAAAGTAAAATGTCCAATACACTCTTTTTTTTTGGGAAAGGTGTAAGATGTCAAGGTATTCGAGATCTCATACATATTGATGTATGTGAATCATCTATATCATAGTGAACATTGTGGATATGTGAAATCTATTGATGATCATGTATGATATGAGATTTCTTCTCTTCACTTAAGAAACCTTTGATATGTCCAAAGATTTCGTAATTTTGGTTTAGAACCAAAGTTTGAAGGAAGATTAAATGAATTTGATCTAACCAAGGTAGCAAGCACCTATTAGATGAATTCAAAGAATATCTTATGGAGATATGAATATCATTTCTATCTCAATCCTCTTGACACACCTAAACTCAATGGAGTTGTAGGAAGATACAATCAGATCGTGTGTGACATGATTTGATCAATGATGAATTTTAGCATAATTATCCCTTAGTTTCTAGGTATATATGTGTAGTAGAGACTACAATATATATCCTTAATAAGGTTCCATGCATGTAAGCTGGAATCTAGCACTTGAGAGTGCTACTTCATTAGGAAAATAAAGGATGGTATTGGATACCTACTTTACGACCTTGAGATTCTTAAAATATCTCATCTTTAAGAATATGATTCTTATAGGATGACTCTCTTGAGAATCAAGATGAAAATGAAGTATAGAAACTCATTTAATCTTGAGAAGATAATGAGGCTCCAGAAATCGGAAACTAAAGGGACAATTAAAGATGAAACACTAATACCTCTTCAAATGAGTTTGAGGATGTATTCCATGTGTCAGTTAAGTCTGACAATGATCAGACTTCATGTGATGAAGCTCCTGAGGATCATAACATGGAAAGATGGATATTAGCAATAAAGGTCTAAGGTAGACTTCATATACAAGTGTTGTATATGGACCCTCGAGGATCCACCCATAAGGGTTAGACCCATTAAGGTGTAAATGGATCTTCAATAGAAAAAGGGAACCTGGTGAGAAGGTAGAAACCTTCAAAGCACGGTTCGTAGCCATGAGCTACACACCGAAGAGAAGACATCGATTGCGATGTCGCTTGCTTTTCAGTGATCATGCTTAAACCCATCAGAATGTTGCTAACCCTAGCTACACAATTTGACTATGGCATCTTCAAGATGTGAGTCAAGATTTTATTCCTCTATGAATACCTCTTTGAGGATATTCACATAAAGTAGCCCCAGGGCTTCATGATTGAGGAATGCAAGATGTGCTGGCTAAAGAACTCCATCTTTGGACTCAAATAAGCTTATTGTTGTTGGAACATAAGATTTGATGAAATTATAATTGTTATAATTTCAAATAGAATCTTGATGAACCATGTGAAGCTTAGTGGGAGTGCCATTGTGTTCATCGTGCTAAATGTAGATAATATCCTAATCATTTGGAATGATATAAGGATGATAATAAGTGTTTTGTGATCTGGCTATTCCATACCTTGAGATATGATCTCAAAGATGCCTCTTAGATCTTAGTTCTGAAGGTGTTCAGAAGCAAAGAAATGAGGGTATTGGGACTGTCACATTTGTAGTACACCTTGGACATGTTCCATTTTCTGGCAATTCCAAGAAATGCTTTCTTACCTTTAAGATTTGGTACTGACCTATCTAAAGGGATAGCACCTCAAAGAGTTGAGGAAGTGAATGCTAAAAACTGGTTGCCCTTTTGTGCATCAGTTACGAGAAGCTGAAAGTATGCTAAATGTGTACAAAAGCCAGATATCTGCCATGCAGTGGGAGTAGTAAACTGTTACTAATCCTACTATGGAGATAGAACACTTAATTGCAGTAATAACAATATCTTCAAAGATGACAAGGCTTTAGAGATAGTGATCTCTATGTCTTATCTTCAAGAAATTAAGACTTTTAGATGGAGATCTAAAAGGTCTTAACTGCGAATACCTTAGGAGATAGAGATCTCCAAGGATAAGGGTATTCTGATAAGGATAATAGAAATTTCATGCTGGTTATAATAATATTTCTTTGAGTTGTAGTATCAAGGATACTATGACTGACAAGATTGAGTATTAGATGCATTAGATGAAACATTCGCATTAGATGCGAGCACTGTTACTGGGGATATGTAAGTGCCGTAAAAGGACTTGGCGTAGTCTCGCGGGAACAGAGTGACTGATCAGCTTACCTAGCTATTTTCTAAATAGCCTATGATTGTCACATGAGTGTGGGTTTAAATAATTAGCCCATTAATGGCTCTTTGGGCTAGTGGGAGATTGTTGGACATGCGAGCCCACGGCGAGCCATTATGCAATAAATGTTATTGCACGTATCATTCCCTGATCTGAAATGAAGAATAAATAATTTGCATAATAGGTCCCTCTCTACAATTAGGGTTATATACCATGGCCATCTTAATGATCATATAGCTGTTGATTCATTAAATGAATTGTAGAGGCTGGTGCTTGGATGAATATCTAATGGGTTAGATAGAGGACTCATCAAGCACCGTCAAATGATTATTAAGAGATGATCTCCAGCCTGAGTAGGAGATGGCAATCCTTTCTCACATAGCTGATATCTGACCGACCTCTTGATGCAGGTCCTCTGCATGGGAATAGTGATTCGGAGGTGTCAGATTAGTTAAGTCAATGGGTTGACTTAGCGAGATCGAGATAACCTAAGTCCTATGTTGAATACTGTCACAGCATAGGCACACATCCTCTGACTAGAGACAGATGTGTTACTATATGTCTGAGTGTGTACATTTGGCAGACCATTAGGTTGATGACCTAATCAAGGTCCATACACCGGCGAGCTGGTGTACATATAAGGGCATATGAGTAATACGATCTCTCAAAGGGATCATACATGTTCACTTATGAACCGGAAGACATGAGCTCACTCATGAGGTATTGGGACCGATCAAATTCCATGCATGGTCGTCGTGCTTTGGAAGCATGACAAGAATTTGAAGGTATGACATATGCTTTGGGAAAGCATATGATCGATACCAAATCCCAATGACCAAGATTGAGAAACTTGGTGATCAAACCCTGAAGAAGACAGTATAAAATAGATCTTCATCTTCAGGTTGATCATTGGTCTTCCAGTATGCAGGATGTGCAGGTATTGGGAATACCTGAGGGTGATGTGATCATAAACGATTGTATAACCATGACGCTTCCAGTCCGAGGGAGTGATAAAACAGGTCTGGATTTTAGTGACTCCTCTCAGTAGAGAAGTAACTTGATCTTAGTTTAAATGTTGGACATTGATCTGAATGTGATTCAGATGCAATGAGAAGATTAAGTATACGGACTTGATTTAATCAAGCATCTACGAGAGGTCCGTTAGATCTGGATTTGAGATGAGATCTCAACATCCAAGTCACTATACGTGGAACAGTACAATCGCCCAGTCCTTATCTCCAAGTATCTGTGGAGAAGGCACATTATTCTTGAAGGAGTTCAAGTATAATTCCTATGATGAATTTAGTATCCAAGAAAGAAGGTTTTGATGATTAAATGAGATTTAATTATCAAGTATAATATGAATAAGATTCAAATTGTGAGAATGTGTCCAAGATAATTAAATGATATTTAATTATCAAGTACAATATGAATAAGATTCATGTTGAGAGAATGATTGTCCAAGATAATTAAATGGGATTTAATTATCAAGGATGAGCAGATCGTGGATAGTGATATCCAGAATATCTGTGTATATTATAAATGAGATTTATAATATATCAGAGAAAGAGAGAAACATTGTAAATAACATTTGTTAATTATTAATATGAATTGGATCCACATTAATTAATTAATTGGAAATGTAATTTACAAATTAGTTTGGGATGTGAATATGATTCACATTTTTTTTCAATGGCATGTTTGAAATATTCACAAATTAATTTGGAATTAATTTGGTGGATATTATTGCAATAATGATTATTGCAAATAATAAAGAAATAATAATATAAATAAAAGGAGACAAAACCACCTATAATCATAGGTGGTGTCACCTATGACTTAGTCATAGGTGACGCCTCCTTGATTTTAGGAGGGGTTGTTGTCTCTTATTTGTTGACTTATTATCTCTTGATAAATTAATTTATGTTAATTAAATTTTGTTGATAATAATTCAACACATCTTTAATTTAATATAAATTAATGTTGTTGGTTTTTAACCAACAACAATCATAGCCGTTGGATGGCTCTTGGATTACAATGACTGTTGGATCCATGAGAGCCATGGATTGAGATCCATTGGATCCCAAACTAATATATAAAGAGGGTAGCCTTAGCCCTTGAGTGCACACCAAGTAGATGCCTACTCTACTTCTCTCTCTCCCTCTCATTCTCGTGCTCTCTCTCTCTCTCCATAGGGTGGCCGACCACCATTGTTGAGAAAGGAGAGAAGTTCTCGCCTTCGCCTTCGACGACTCGAGGATCTCCTTCTTCTCCGTGGCTACTTGCTGTAGAGGAAGACGACGGATTTCTCTTAACGAAATCAAGGGATCTATTGCTTGGATCTTCATCAAGGATTGCGGGAGGGACGCGACTCATCATCGTTCCCGCAAGTGCGTTCTTCGTGGATCGGACTTGAGACAGGAGGATCTCTTGATCACAACCACACTTCAAAGGTATTCCTTATACTTTGTGGTTTGATGAAACGATCCGAGAAGTGTTCTCGTGATCATGTGGTTTCATTGTTTGATTTAAAATTTTTAAATTCCGCTGCACCTTGCGACTAGTACGACTAGTCGCCCCGATCGTATTCGATGCGATCGTTACGCTTCCATGATGCGCTTGAGGATTCTCAATATCCTTCAGTCCATCCCGCTCCTATTCTTCCAAGCATCTTCAGCACCGTCGGATTGGGCCCATTCTTCCAGATCATATCCACACCGCCGACCACAGCAGCCTTCCAGGCCGTTAGATCTGACCTTTGACGTATCTATGCCCCACGTCCTCAACAACTACTGAGATGTCAGATATGACACTTGCCACATCTGAGCCGCACGCCCACGTGCAGCCAACGACCACCACATGTCCCTCCCGCGCACCGCACACGCCTGCAAGGGTATATTTCATTATCTTCCCTGCACTTTTCATGCTTTATTTTCTAGTTTATTAAATAAAGTTGTAGTTTGAACTATTTTCATATTAGTCCCTAATGTTTCTACTATTTTCACTTTAGTCCTCCCAATCTGAAAACACATGCACGATCACGTGTCCTGTGGTGTTTTTGCATATTCCATCCTGGACTTTTTGATGGATAATATTTGAATACAATGTTTTTTGGATTTTCATTCCGTACCCCTGTGAACGGCTAATTGAGCATGTGCGTTATTTTGTGAGAATTTTGCACTGAAGCCCTTGGACTTTATATGTGTGTCATTGTTTAATATGGAAACTTAGAATATTTGCAAATAGGTCCCTATAACCTATGCGCTTTGTTGTAAATCAAATAATTATCAAATTTACTCCAAAAAATCCCTAAAAATTACATTAGCTCGTACTAATGTGTAATATTTTTGGTAATTTTTGTGATGCAATTTGATTTTATTTGATATTTTTTAAAAATTGAAAACCCATAAAAAAGTGTCTATCTGTATTATAAAATACCAAAAAAAAGCCTAAAAATTCTATAAAAATTCCTGTGTGTTTGTCTTGGTGTCTTTTAATTTCAATACCACTTTTGTTCAATTATCCCTTATAAAAGCCTTAAAAATGGAAAAAAGACCAAAAATCTCATAAAAATTATTAAAAATTCTACAAAAATAAAAAAATTGAGTTTTTGCTTTCTGTAGTTAGATATTGTTATCTATTTTGACATAAAATTGCAACCAGGAAGTTTGGGGACTTTAGATATTTTAAAGTTGTTTTCTAATCCAGGTTGTTGATGAATCCCTTATCATCACTCTTTATTCTTTTATTTTAGCTATTTATCTTGGCAAAGCATCATGTAAATAGATGTAAATACAATAAGTTAGCAATATGCATGCATGTTTTAATATTACATAATTACCATGTATTTGTGCAAAAATAAAAGAAAAAAGAAAAAGAAAAAGGAAGGAGGTATTTAGAAAAAAATACAGAGTGACCTGAACCCCAAGAGAAGGCCAAGCATTGGCCTAATCGCCAAATAAAACAAGTAGAGAGAGATAGGGCCACTCTATATTGTACATATCTTTTGTGTAAATAAATAAATTATTTTAGACAAAATAAAAAAATATGCTTTTACCACCTTCTCTATATTTCTAAAAAAGAAAACAAAATGGGAAAAATAAAATAAAAATAAAATAAAAGTCTCTCTCTTTTATACATAATACATGTATACATACTTCGTTCTCTATTTATTATATATCGGTAAATAAATAAAAAAATAAAACAAAAATTATTTTGTACTTCAAAAATTATGTTGTAAATAAATAAAATATAAAATAAGGGTATTTTTATAAAAATAACAAATTAAAAATAATTGTACAAAATACATAGGTATATTTACATGTATATAACACACTATAGTGTATATAGACTAAATTATTTTTCAAAAAAATAAATAAAAATCACATAAAAATTCCTTGAAATATAATAAACATTTTTCATTTTATTTATTTTTTAATTTAAATTCATTTATTATTTTTGATTTATTTATCTTTCATTTTCTCTGCTATTTTGTCCTGTAGTGGCTTTTGTCCTTTTCCCCCACCGCTTCTGATTAGTCCATGTCACCTTGTTGACCCGGGTCAACCCCTTCTTCCAGGGCTTGACCCGACCCGACTGCTTCACCAGACCGATTTCTTCTATTTCTCCTGGGCGGATCACACGTGCCCTCGCTTCGATTACTCTCCCGTGGACCCTCCTAGGATCCAGGACCCTCGCGAATCCATAGGAAGGCACGGATTTCCCTCGATTCGCATGCCCTCGCTCGATTCTTCTAGACTCCTGGGAATGCTATAAAGCTTCTCACCCGCTCCCCCTGGACGGTAACTCGTGCCTCGCTCCTATTTCTTACCCTAGCCACCTCCAACTGAGTGACAGCTGCTTGGAGCACCGCTTGGTGCTCGATTTGGTGCAGCAGAGCCAACACTCCACCTTCGTGGATGGATCTCCATCGCGAGTAGCCTCCCCCGACTTCTGCATCGAGGTCGAGGCCGTCACCCCGACGTTCATCCTCGCCTGGAGCTTAGGAGCACATACCCTTTAGGTAACCCTTTTATCTTCCCGTCTGTCCGTTTGATCGAATATTTCCATTGATCGCCGCCGTGCCTTTACCTGCTCCGACCAGCCGGTCAGAGCTCCGTTACCCACTTCCAGCCTCTTCGATCGATCCATACGCTCATCCCCCATCTTCCTCCGCAACCTGATTATCCTTAGCTTTGACCATCTGGTCGAGATTAGGGCCCAGATCTCCCCTACCACCTTCACCGAAAATCGAACCTCATCCCCCTCTGCTTCTTGAGTCTTCAGCTCCAATAATCCAGACTGGAGCGTAGCCCCGAATCGTAGCTTTGCATTGCAGGTACCCTTGAGCCTTGAGGAGCCCTATCGATCTTCCAACTGCGCAGCAGAGCTGCTCTAGCCAAAGCTCTGCCATCTAGTCCATCCGACCGTCCTCAGGACGATCAGACCCCACTACTCGATGTGGAGAGCCTCCCCAGAGGTGCTGGACTTGTTGGAGGCCTGATCAGCCGTGAGGTCGCCCCTGTTCCCATTTGAAGTTCGCTAGCCCCCAGTTCATCCACCATCCTCCGTCACCGTTGGATGAAGAGCGGAGCACCGGTTCGCATTTGAGCCGTCCATTGCTGTAGCTTACCAGCCGTTGATCTGACACCTCCTAACGCATCTTCACCGCACGTAGGAGACATTCCCTAAGCGTTAGATCTGTCGTCACAGAGGATCAGAGTCGTACGATCGCTCCTTCATCAGCAGCCTCCGCATGGTTCCCGCGTGTGCCTCACAGTCTGCAAGGGTATATTGCTATTTTTACGCTGCATTTATTATGTTTTATGTTTTTGTTTGTAATTAACAGTTGTAGTTGAACCTATTTGCACTTTAGTCCCTATAGCTTCTTGTATTTGCGTTTGAGTCCTCCCTAACTAGAGACACGTGCTTGGTCACGTGAACAGTGGTGCTTTTGCATATTTAGTCCTGAATATTTGTTATGTTAATGTTTGCATGGAAGGTTTCTTGAAATTACAATGATGCCCCTTTGAACGTTGAATTACACATATACTGGAATTGATTGGAAAATTTATAGAAACGACCCTGGACTTTTTGTGCCTGTTATTATTTAGTCCAGAAACTTAAAATAATTGCATTTAGGTCCCTACAACATGTGTGTGCTATTTTTAGTTAAATAAATATCAAATCTACTCCAAAAATTCCCAAAAAATTACTAATAGCTAATATTTTTTCTCGTTGAGTTTGGCTCGAGTGATTGAGGTCGCAACGACCTTTCATATCGCTTAGCCTCTATCGCTCGGGTCGCTCATCAGAATGACACCGTTGTCAGGGAGCATAGCTTAGTAGTCGATTTTCAAATTTATTTGTTTTTCTTTTCTTTTTTTTCTTTTCTTTATTTGCTTGCTTTTCATTTTCATTTCTTTATTTGTTTCTAGTTCTATTTTTCATAACTGTGATCTGACATATCTTTTGTTTCTCTCTTTCTTGCAAGGGCCCGACGAGTGAGGGCGACATTCCTAGGAGCGCCAGCACACCCGAGCAAAGCGAAGGCGGCTCGTTTCTTCATCGAGCAGTAGGAGAGCATAGGAGAAGAGGAGCAGAGGATTTGGAAGTCCCTTTGAGTAATTTTAGCATTCTTATTCTATTATAATAATAATAATTCAGGACTAGGTACACTTGGACACTTGGCTTATCAGGGTCTATTTTGCCGAGCACCGGTGTGCTTGGGGGACCTCACCGTGGTTTTTGCCGGTTTTTGTTTTCTCGACTTTTTCTTTTATTTTTGATTCTCGAAGAATTTGATCACTAGACTGAGGATTTTCTCTCTGATTGTGATGTAATTAATTAAGGCCCAATCCCTAATTATCTACCTGCACCTATAGATCGTAATTGGACTTAATTGATTAAATCACAAGAAAAAGCTAATTTGGTCACTTGAGAGGTCACGCACTGCAAGAGGCTATATACAACACGTGCAAGATCCGTGGTGGCGGACACCGATCGACATCAGAGACCGGACTCCGACCTCTCTTTTTGACCTATTAGCTACTGTTCTTTGCGTGTAGAAAACTTTCGTCTAAGGACGTTTTCTTCTTGCATCATATATGTAGTTTAATTTCTGTCTTTTATTTATGCACGGATCACCCTGCATGTAGAGTGCTGGCGACAAGTATGCATCTCTGACGTGGCATGCATTATCGTGTTTGACTGTGCATCGACTTTTTCGACTTCTCCTCCTGTTTTTGGACTTAAAATAACGAGGAGATCGAAAAATTCGTTAGGCATTTGTTTGTTATTGAAAAATACATAAAAAATGAAAACCATAAAATTGGGACTACTAAAAGACACTTCATCTAAAAATCTGTCTTGGGAGATCAATGCCCTCCTTGTTTGGTTTGCATGAGCGAGAGAGTGACACACACACTAGGTTAGAGCCATACCTGATCTTTCATCAGACTAATGATTTTGGGGTTAGTCGTTCTCTAGTGAGGATCGCTACGATTTCTGGTAAAGAGGGCCGCAATATCCTTTACAGAGCGAGTTGATCGGGTAGCAGGTAAGTGGTCCGCAACTTGTACTACTTGGAAAGATCTAGCTTCAGGATCGGGTCAGTCTCCTGAGAGCGTCGGGTTCCTACCAACTCACTTAATCGCTCTGCTAGACTTAATTATCACCTAAATAAAATCGACAAGATAAAAGTCTGAACCTTTACGGTCATCAGCTCTTAGTGTTGAGTAGGAGAGTTGGAGGTTTTGTTTTCCGATCTTGTTTGTTTCCATATCCTATCCGCCTTTTATCTCCAGATCACGATGATGGGCCGGAGGTCCCTTAGGCAGTCCTTGGTTGCATCTCTTTCGAGCACTCCATCCCATTCATTTAGGATGGTTCGTGAGAGCCTAGACCCACTCTCCGAACCTGAGTTTGATTCCACTCTTCCCCCTAGACCACCCTTCTTCCAGTCCCGAGGTGTCCGAGCAGAGATCAGAGCAGATATATATTCATTTGACGGCACCTGAATTTGGGTCTTTTACCTTTGCAGAGACTTAAGAAATGGCCAGCAACGAGGAGCGCACAGACGGACAGCCCCAGACCACCACATATGTTCTAGATCAGGGCGCCATCAACAACACCCTATTAGCTTCCTTCGAGATGATGCAACAACAGATCTGAGATCAGGGAGCTTTCATGGCTGATATATGCAGGGAGATGGTTCAGATGTGAGCTGATAGAGGAGAGCAGAACAGAGCCGGTGGTGAAGAGATACCAGAGCTCGGAAAAGGAGATGGACCACATCCAGATGAGACACAGGAGCCAGTCCGACTAGCCTGCCCGATGAGAGAGTTGCACAACCCTGGTGCAACCTTGACACACCGTTGGATTCAGCTACCTACGATTCTGGGAGATTTCAAGCTCCCTCCTCATACGATCTAATTGTTGCCCAGATTTCACGGGATAGCCACCGAGGAGCCGCATCTGCATCTCCAGGAGTTTGAGACGATCTGCAGCACGGTCCATGACAGATTCATGGATGAGGATACCATCAAGATGATGGATTTTCCATTCTCCCTTGTCGACAGAGCAGCCTACTGGCCGAAGCATTTGGGGAGATACGTTACTTCATGGGAACAACTCTGGAATGAGTACTTGAACAAGTACTATCCACTCGGCCGGACAAACACATCGCGAGCCCTCATCAACAACTTCTCTATGCTTCCCAACGAGCAATTTCATGAAGCATGGGACCGCTTCTGAGAGCTCATTGATCGGTGTCCACACCATGATATATCCAAGCCAAATCTAGTGCATATTTTTTTGTAGACTGACACCGGAGCTGTAGGAGCTGTGCAAGCCCTCATCAGTGAGAAGATGGACCGCATCAAGATTATAGAGAAGAAGCAGTGCCAGGGCATGTCACGGATTGATCAGATGGCACAAACATTGAGTGACCTGAAGACCTAGATCATGTGTCTCCAGGAGGCTGTTTAACCCAAAAATCGAGAGGTCGTATTATTCACAAGGCGAATCAACAGTTGTTGAGTTAACCTCACACAAAATCCGGATTTAAACAACAATTAACCCACAAGTCAAAATCAATCAATGAAAAGCAAGTTGTGGAGTTAAAATTTATTATAACTCTACAAAAGATGTGTATAGTGCAAGTAGTGTTGAGTGTCGAACACAAGAAGCAAACAGGTAGATCGAGGCAAAATTGCTCAAAAGCGACTGTGATGTATTTGTCTATATGTGTTGTTTTTTTGTTGGTTTTTACTTTTATATTTTTATTTTATTTTTAGAATTTTATTTTTTTATATTTTCTTTTTAATTTTTTGATTTTCTATTTTCTTTTTATATTTTATATATTTTTTGTTCTTTTCTTTTGAATTATAAAATAAAGTATATATACAATAAAGAAAACAAAGAGATAATGTATTTATAAAATAGGTAAAAATAAGCAAAATACAGGAAATAAAATATTTTTTGGCTATTTAGATTTTTCTAATGTTTTTATGACTTTTCTATATTTTTGCTAATTTGTTTGGAATTTTTAAATTTCGAAATACTCAAAACAGGGAATAAAATATAAAACTGAAATTAAAATGGTGATGAAAAATAGTAAACAATAACAAAAATTCTCTAAATTAATTTTAAAATAAATATAATTAAAAATATAAAATTTAGAAATAGAAACTATATTTTTGGGATTTTTTATGGATTTTTTATATTTTTATAAAGGTTTTAGGGGTTTTATGATTTTATGAGTTTTCTTTTATATGTTTTTAGTGATTTTTGGTCTGGGAGTCAAACATGCATAATTAAACAAAATATATTTTTTGGGAATTTTTCAAGAAGTTTTTATAATTTTTATGGATTTTCTAATGCAAAAAGAGATGAAAATGCATATTTTTGAATTTTTATAAATAATAAAATGTTGTAAAAATGTAAAATAAAAATATGGTGCAATAGATCAATGTAACAGAAACTTATGCTTATTTTTTGGGATTTTTCGATTTTTATAGATGCATGAAATAATTAAAGACAACAAAGAGAAATCACACTACTAGCAGGGATAGTTTTGTAAATATATGAAAGTCCAGGGGCTTTAGTGTAATTTTCCTACAAAATATATAACTGAATATTAAGTTTAAAGGACCAATCACAAATAACCAAAAGCTCAGGGATATCCATGCAAAATTCCCAAAATCGCACTTGACAAACACGTGACTAGCAGGGACCTGTATGCAATATTCAAAAGCCTGGGGGACTAGTACGAAAAATGACCAAAAATATTGTACTGTATTTAAAAGTTTTAGAACTAAAGTGAAATAACCGAAATCCCCAAGGGACCTAGTGCAAAATGTTGTGCCTCTCGTGCACCAGTCACGCGAGGTGATGTGGCCAGGACCTCAACGTAATATAGCAAAGTTTGAGGGGCGATTCTACAAATTTTACAAAATATATAAAACAGAAGATGAAAGTTTTGGTACTGATTGGTAAATACTAAAATGGTTGGGGAAAAATGCAAAATACCCAGTCTAAAGCAGATCTGACGGCTGATGCACAGTCACTTGCCACATGTCACGATCTTTCACTGCGATATCCCTTCGTAGATGAGTAGCCAAGATTAGATCATTGCCCTTGATCAGACGGTGCTGGCGAAGGTAGATCCGACGGATGTTGTATTGTCTGGGACCCGTTCTAGATCTGACGGTGGATAGCAATGATGGAAGAATAGGGAAGAACCGCCGGCAAGGCAACCTTTCCAGCGCCCAATCAGCCTCTTCCGGCGTTGCTTTGTGCTCCAAAATAGCCGAGACTAATCCAGATGCGATCCCTTCGTGCTGGCTGCTCCAAAAAGCTTCGGCATTGGCTGGAGGATACGCGCGAGGGCGTTTGAGTGACGAGCTTCAGGAACCTCGACCGCGCATCAAAATGAGCTCCATGTGCGAGTAAAGGTGCGAGACCTGCAAAAAAGAGCGAAGGGAGTCACGGGCAAATTGCCACGACCCCACAGCGAGGTTGAAATGGGATGGTGGTGTGAAGTCGAAGCTGACCGGAGCAAGCTCCGGTGAGGTGATCAGTGAAGGAGATTGGAGGGGTGTCAATCGAAAAGGAGGGCACAGATCTACTCTTAAGACTAGGGCGAATCAAAAATGCAAGAAAAATGAAGAAAATGCAAATACCTCGATGAATAGACACCAGAGATGGAACCTCAACGGCCAACCATAGCCGGAGATGGTGGAAGCCACTCTGTGACTGCCCAACCACGCCTTCGAGGAGAGGGGGAGGACGCTGTCACCACGCTCTATCCGAGAGCTCCAAGAAGAGGGGCCAGGACTGGTCAATGATGATTCAAAAGTGGAAGGAAGACTTTGAGGGTTTTTGAACAAGCGGACCGAAGGGGCTTGAAGATCGAAGAAGAATAGGCGGATCGATGGTCCACTCCCTGAAAAAACACAAGGGCGTGTATGATCAATAGTCGAGGAGCAAAAGTCATGAAGACCGCGACACGAAATGGTGAAAGATCGATCTTCGAAAAATCCACGAAAAAGGGTCAAAACACACATCTGACATAGGGCCAGACCTCGGTCAGAGAGTTGACCGAGGTCAACCAAGGGAAGAATCTGGTTGGTCCACATGGAGCAACCAGAAAAAACATTGGCAAAAAGATTTGGAAATTAGATAAAAAATAATAAATGAATTTATTAATTTTAGGTTAATAAATAAAAATATTTTTTTGAATTATTTTATTATGATTTTTATTTATTTTTTCGAGATTTAAAATTATAAGTTACCATTTATGGGTTATATACAGTTATATTTATCTATATATTTTGATGTTTTATTTTTTTGTATTTTTAATTTATTAATTTTGTTTATTATTTTATATATTTATAACTTAATTTCATACACTTAAATATATATTTATTTATTTTATTTTTCTGAAGTATTATATACGATTAAATAAATAGATGTATTATTTATACAAGTATAGATATAGGTATTTTACCTATGTATTATACACATGTATTCTATTTTATGTTTTCTTTATATTTTTATTCTTGTTTTAATATACACCTATATTATAAATAATATTCACAAAATTTTAAAAATATAAAATTATAAAAATAATGAATGATAAATAAAATAAATATTTTAATCGGTAGAAATATACAACAAGGGTCCAAAACTCAACTTTCACACCGTAAATCCAAAAAACGTGGAACCACCTTCATTAAATAGCTTATTAAAAGTTATATACAATTAAAGTGATTTTTATACATTTCGAATTTTTATTTGAGAGATACAGGTCTAGGAATTTGGGACTTTGTAATCTTATTTAGATAGTAACTTTTTATCTGTACATTATTTTTGTATGAAATTAATTTTGTATTTTTTTATTTAATTAAATACAAATTTCATGTGCACAATTTCTTTATTTGAAGTATAAAAATCAGAACTAAAATTACGTCCCAAAAATAAAGGAAAATGAATAAAAAATAAATAGGATTTTTATTGGTTATTGGCCCTTATCTCCCCCTACTTTATTCCTTGTCGACCTAGTCATCGAGATGCCTAGGTCTAAGGGTTTCGGATCATAAAAGATTTGCAATACTTTATTCTTTTTCTTTTCTTTTCTTTATTCTATAATTTTGGCTTTGCATGAATGCTAAAATGCATGAATTAAGCCTATTTGCACGCATTTACTTGGGTTTTAAGGACAAAATGATAGAATAAAGATAATAAAACAGAGATTCATCATCCCCCTATACTTGCCTTTGCTAGTCCCTAGAAAACACTTATGCGATAAGTGTAGAAAAAGAAAAACAAAGAAAAGAAAAAGAAGAAATTGGATTTAGTTTAATTACCAAATTTGTCTTTACAAAATCAAAGTTTGGAGCTTAAGTCGGACCTTTGGAATTTTAGTGCGGGTGGAACCTTAATGGGTATCAGATTTGAAATCAAACTGCCTTCGAGAATCCCAAAACTCTGCTCAAGTCTCCTCAATAGCCAGGTCAAAAATATTTCAACTCGTACGCAAACCCTTACGACAGGGTAAGTGATGGTGGCTCTCCCCAACTGAAATGATAAAGAGACTGACTTCTCCAGTATGACAACCCAATGATTCCCCAATCCAATAACTCCTTCCTCGAGGAGCGGGGTATTCCCTTCTAAGTTCAAGTAACAACCAGCTCAAGAGGAGTGGGTAAAGAGAAGAATGGACCGTAGCCAGTGTAGCTACCTATCCTAGGATGCAAGACCAGTGTACTCAAGTCATCCAGCTGCAGGCTCACATAATTTGACTTTAAAGCTCAAGCTTGCTTATTTTCTATACAACATATATACACACTCTAGCAGGCATTTTATTTTTATTTGCAGGCTTGTCAACTTTTTTGGAGCTTTTTTTAAATACTATTCACAGCAGCATTTACATAAAGAGTTTTTCCTCTTGAGCAAGTAGACTATCCCTCTTTTGAAGCTTTATTGCAACCCACACTCTCCTATCTTTAGAATTCCTCATCACTAGATGGGTTGGGATGCACTTTCCTCCCTAGAGGAGGACAAATGTTGTCACTTGTGTGCGTCTCATACCGGCAAATACAACCCCCTCACCACTCCAACTGACTTGAGCAAAGTGAAAGGTGCATGTGTCCAAGTTAGGTCATTATCACAAAGAGTCATGTGTGTGCTCCGAAATATTCTACTTAGGAAGTCAAGAATCCATTGAACCAAGTCTCTTCTCCTCAAAGAATTAAGTCAACTAGACCTCAAGTACCTCAATTCCAGCTCCTATAAGGTTCCTGTTATTAGGTAGATTTTAAGGTCCAACCAAGCTCCAATCTCCGGATTTTACTCAGGCTTGTTCAACAATCAAACTCCATCCAAAAAAATACGCATGCTATGCAAATGATATGCTCAATGCCGAAAATATTTTTGTGATGCAATTTTCAAAGGTTTTGAACTTTTTATGGATTTTGAAAAGATGATGCATATGCATTTTTGGTATTTTTCAAAAGATTTTCAATTGTTTTTGGATGTAGTTTTGCAAATGTTTTTGGGATTTTTGAAAACAAAAAAGTTTTTGGCTAAAACTAGGTACAAACATTTACACATGGGTGCATCTTATATTTACAAGAATTAGATTTTTAAGAATTTTTCAAACATTTTGCAAAAAATATTTTCACCTGATTTATTAATCAGTAAATACAAAAAGAATTTAAGGAATAATCAACATCATTTTATTTAGGTTTTTAATGAATTTAATTGTATTTTTAGCCATATTATTAATATAAATACTAAAGTACTAGTTATGGTTAAAGTATATACGCAGTATTTACGACCCCCCATACTTAGCTTGAGCTATGTCCTCATAGATCAGAGAAAAAAAAAGACATAACTCGTACGGAGTATAAGAAAACTAAAGAATAAACGAACGAAGAAATGAATGAATCAATGAGAAGTTGACCGTCCCCTCGATACTTAGGATCAAATCATCCTAAGTATAGCAGACTGTATACAAAGTAGGGAGGGTCAAGGGTGGGAATGAACAGATCGTACTCAGATTGTCTCCCCCTATACTTAGGGTAAGATATCCCTATGTTTAGACAAAAGGAGGAGACAATGGAGAGGATCAAAGAATGAAAGAACTCTGGGTGCACACCCCCTATACTTAGGACAAAGTGCGTCCTAAGTATAGAAGACTGACAAAAAGGGACGGTACCTTTTCGGTAGAAAAAGAAAATAGAAAAGGCAAAGAAGAAAAGAAGAAAAGAGATCAGAAGATGGACGAAAGATAGAAGAGATCGTGATAATATACACATCACTCCCACTATACTTAGGGTAAAAAGAAGCTAAAAGTTTGGCTACAACCTGAGAAATGAAACGGAACGAAGACTAAACACTTGGCTCATCCACTCCCCCATACTTAGGACAAAGTACGTCCTAAGCAAGGCAAACACGAGAATGGGTGGAATGAGCAATACAACAAGAGCGGATTTACAACAAATTGGTTATACAAATGATCAAGAAGGCTGAAAGCGATCCTTCTTACGGGACCGCTGAGGAATGGATATGGTATGGTGCAGGTCGACATCGGGGTCCACATATGACACAAACCGATCAGGATCGACACGATGTAGGTCCTCGGTGGTCCTAAGGTGTGAAGGCACAGACGGGTTGGTTGAAGAAGTACAACTAGGTCCGGCCTTGGTCATCTCGCTGATATCAATGTGAAATGGGACGAACTCATCATCATCAGAAGAAGTGTAGTCAGAGTCTTCCTTCGAGATCTCATCCCGATCAAAACCAAAAGGAACGAACTCATCAGTGGAAGTAGTCGAACTATGTTCGTCCTCTACAATATCAACCATATCATCTTTTTCATCAAAAGGCCCGAATAAAAGCAACCAAATCAAATTCGGCCTTGTTCTCATCTGAATCTAAGTGAATAGACATGGACTCATTAGTGAAAATAGTTGAGTCATGTCCGTCCTATCTAGTCTTCAAATCTACCCTCCGGTCAATGGTGTCAATCGTGTAAATCCCGTGGATGTCATCAACACATCGCCAAGTCCCAGAGGAAGGAACTCTGAGGTCCATGCTTTGCGAGTCTTCCTCCATGGGGAGGAATTCTCGGGTCTCAGTAGAATCCAACATACAACAAAAATCTCTGATAGTCTCATCGAGGTCATGGTCCTCAAGGTCAACCAAGATAGGTGAGGTCACATCAGGTATAGGTCTCTGGTCAACTGTAGGTGCGGTGATCAACACTTCGCTCCCAACATCAGAACGGAAGCGAATCTCACATGATCCATAATCAATAATGACTCTCGCAGAGGCAAGGAATGGTCGTCCCAGGATTATTGGAGAGTGCTCCCCTGTGCAGGTCTCCATGGGCAATACGACAAAATCAACATTGTACGTCGTTCCCTGAATCGAAATGATGACGTTATCAAGGATACCCTTCGGCCTCTTTATTGATCCATCAGCAAACTAAACGATCATCCTGGTTTTCTTTAGAGGCCCTAAGTGAAGAGACTGTACCAACGAAAAGGGTAATATGCTAATCGAAGCACCGCCATCAAGGAGAGTGTAGTCACAGGTATGGTCAGAGATGGTGCAGCTAATGAAAGGTGTGGATGTGTTCTTTTTTCGAGGAATGGGATTGTGTGTGATGGCGTGGGCAGTGCCCATGGTCAAGATATGACGCTCAGATCTTCTCCGCCGCTTTCTCTTCTTAGGAAGAGGAGCAGATAAATCAATCATGGCATGCTGAAGTGGGGCCCGGATGATCTCATGAATGGTTGCCACCACTTCAGGTCCAATCAATATTTTTTTTTAAAATTTTGGACCTCCTCCATTCAAGGGAGAAGGTCGGAATCAACATCTACACGAGGCATGCCAAGAGTAGTCTGTACAGCAACATCCTCGGGGTCAAAGGTGGGACAAAATGTGAGAGATTGTGTGGGCGAAGGATCTGGCAGATGAACACTCTCCTCACTATCTGAATCAACCAAAGGTCTCCTAAACTCTTTTTGGATTTTTAAAATTTTCTCATTTTTTTCTATTTTTTGCGATTACAAGCTCTCATGATAATCCTCAAGTGAATCTGAATCCTCAAAGAATGGAGCTACATTCTGGATCTTATTTATGCTAACTAGGCCATTCATCCTCGAGTTCATATGCTCCATCATCTATTTCAAGGTCTCAAGTTTGGACATCATAAAAGGTGACTCCAAAATCTCAGGGTTGGGTGTGTCTAGTGTGGGAGGTGGGTGTGTACAAAAATTACATCTCGGATCAGGATACTCAAGGAAGAGCAGGTTGTCGAAATGTGTAGGAGATGGTGGTGGAAATGATTGATGAATGTCTAAGTCTGAATCCAGAAATAGTGGGTTGGTCGGATATGTACAAAAATCAGGTTCAAAGTCCTCCTGGAAAAAGAGAGATGGACAAGCAGGAGTGAATGAGGGATCCGCAAAGTCCGGATAAAATACGCTCCAAGGGTCCATATCGAAAACATAAGGAAACGATCAGGAGAGCACAAAGGTCAAATCAAGAGAGTGAATAAGAAGGTACAAATACGCAGAGATGATCTAGAAATACACATAAACAATCACAAGAAAACACACACAAAACAAAACCCTCAATTAACCTACTCAACTCGGTGAAGATCGCAAATGCAGTCTTTTTATCTTGTCTTTTTTAGAGTTAGGTGAGAAGTTAAAAAGTTGCGCAAACACTTAGGGGCTTGATAGGATTTGGGCACTAATCCTTAGTGTGTGTGCGAGCAATGTAAAACAACGACAATGAGGGGATTACTCGCCCCAAGACGATGTTTTTCTTTTTTGTTGTTTTTAGGGTCGAGTAATGTTAGCAGTCCCATTTTTATTTATTATCACTTTTTTTGTATTTTTGTTAAGAATGCACGCGCCTATCGAGGAGTCAATTCCTTTAAGGACCTAGGTTGGCAAAATCAGAGATATATGCGGAAAAGCAATGCAAGTGGCAAATCAATGATGAATGCTAAAGAGAAATGCTCACCTTGCCTCCAGCACTCTACATGCAAGGATGCTTAGTAGAATTGAAACCTATCTATATGCAGCAACCGATGAAATCGCCCTAGGATGAGGAACTGCTATTAGCGTGAAGCATAATTTTCAAATTTTATCTAGATCCAAACGTAGACTATAGACATGGACAAATATACTTAGGTGTTTGGACCTAATACTACGTCAAACAGCTCCTACAGCTAAGTCTCAATCACACAAAAGAAAGAAAACAAAACGAGAAACAAAAGAAAAAAGGTGATGGAAACCGTGACAAAACCGACGAGGCCCCCAAGGGAATAATCCCTCAAGCACTGGACCTCGTGAAGTGTGGAGTGTAGCAGAGTCCTGAATATTACAAATTAGTTGGTCTCTCTCTCACTTCAAATTACACGAAATAGATACAATAAAATGAATGGAGCTAAGTCTGCAAAATTTCTCTAAGTCTTCTTTGAGCTAGGTTGGCAGGCAGAAACCGGCTTCTCGTGGGTGCGTAGGCTCCTAGAGTAGAGTGCCTCCCTCGATCTGTGGTCCCTCGTACAAAGTCAACAAAGAGATGGGTTAGGCAGCTCAACAAGATATATCAAATAAAAACAGAAAATAATATGGCAAAAATATAGACAAACAATATCACAATCAATCAAGCAATCCCAACCTAAGCGTTGTTGCTCCTCGACAACGACGCCATTTGTTTAACCCAAAAATCGGGAGGTCGTGTTAATTCACAAGGTGAATCAACAGTCATTGAGTTGACCTCGCACGAAATTCGGATTAAAACAACAATTAACCTACAAGTCAGAATCAATCAATGAAAAGCAAGTGTGGAGTTAAAGTTTATTATAACTCTACAGAAGATGTATATAGTGCAAGTGGTGTAGAGTGTCGAACACAGGAAGCAAACATGTAGATTGGGGCAAAATTGCTCAAAAGCGATTGTGATGTATTTGTCTATATGTGCTATTTTTTGTGGGTTTTACTTTTATATTTTTTATTTTATTTTTAGAATTTTAGAATTTTAGAATTTTATATTTTCTTTTTATTTTTCTGATTTTCTATTTATATTTTATATATTTTTACTCTTTTCTTTTAAATTATAAAAAAGTGTATATACAATAAAGAAAAGAGAGAGATAATGTATTTATAAAAATAGGTAAAAATAAGCAAAATATCGGTAATAAAATATTTCTAGTATTTTTATATTTTTCTAATGTTTTTGTGATTTTTCTATATTTTTTCTAATTTTTTGATATTTTTAAAGTTCAAAATATTAAAAACATGGTATAAAATATAAAACTAAAATTAAAATGGAGATGAAAAATAGTAAATAGTAACAAAAATTCTCCAAATTAATTTTAAAATAACGATAATAAAATAGATAAAATTTAAAAATAGAATTATATTTTTGGGATTTTTTATGGATTTTTTGTATTTTTATAAATGTTTTAGGGGTTTTATGATGTTTAAGAGTTTTCTTTGATATTTTTTAGTGATTTTTGGTCTAAGAGTTAAAAATTCATAAAAAAATATATTTTTTGGGAATTTTTCAATAAGTTTTAATAATTTTTATGGATTTTCTAATGCAAATAAAGATGAAAATGCATGTTTTTGAATTTTTATAAATTATAAAATGCTGCAAAAATGTAAAATAAAAATATGGCATGATAGAGCAATGCAACAGGAACTTATGCCTATTTTTGGGTTTTTTTTTTCGATTTTTATAGATGCATGAAATAATTAAAAACAACAAAGAGAAATTACACTACCGGTAGGGGTAGTTTTGTAAATATATGAAAGTTTAGGGGCCTAAGTGCAATTTTCCCACAAAATTTATAACTGGATATTGAAATTTAATGACCAATCACAAATAAACAAAAACCCAGGGATATCCCTGCAAAATTCCCAAAATCACACGTGACAAACACACAACTGGTAGGGACCTATATGCAATCATCAAAACCTGGGGGACTAGTATGCAAAATGACCAAAAATATTCAGTTTCAGGACTAAAGTGAAATAACTGAAATCCCCAGGGGTCCTACTGCAAAATGTCTTGCCTCACGTGCACTAGTCACGTGAGGTGACGTAGCTAGGACCTCAACGTAATATAGCAAAGTTTGGGGGGTTGTTCTGCAAATTTTACAAAATATATAAAGTGGCAGATGAAAGTTTCGGTATTGATTGATAAATTCAAAAATAACCGGGGGGTATTACAAAATACCAGCCAAAAACCGATTGGACGGCTAATGCACAGTCAATTGCCATGTGTCACGATCTTACGCCGTGATACCCCTTCGTAGATGAGCGACCAGGATTAGATCATGGACCTTGATCGAATAGTGCTGGTGAAGGTAGATCCAACGGTTGTTGTAATGTCTGGGACTCAGCCTAGATCTGACGACGGAGAGCGGCGAAGGACGAATAGGGAAGAACTGCTGGCGAGGCGACCTTCATAGCGCCCGATCAGCCTCTTCCGGCATTGCTTTGTGCTCCAAAATGGTCGAGACTGATCCAGATGTGGTCCCCTTCGTGATGGCTACTCCAAAAGCTCCGACATCTACTGGAGGACGCACGCGAGGGCGGCAGAGATGACGAGCTCCAGGAACCTCGACCGCGCACCAAAATAAGCTCCAGGTGCGAGTAAAGGCACGAGACCTACAAAAAAGAGTGAAGGGAGTCGCAGGAAAATTGTTGTGACCCCGCAGCGAGGTTGAAATGGGCTGGGGGTGCGAGGTCGAAGCTTGCTGGAGCAAACTCCGGCGAGGTGATCGGTGAAGATGATTGGAGGGGTGTCAATCGAAAAGGAGGGCGCAGATCTACTCCTAAGACTAAGGCGAATAAAAAATGCAAGAAAAATGAAGAAAAAGCAAATACCTCGATTGCTGGACACCAGAGATGGAACCTCAACGTCCAACCGTGGCCGGAGATGGTGGAAGCCGCTCTACAACCGCCCAACCACGCCTCCGAGGAGCGGGGGAGCACGATGTCACTACGCTCTATCCGAGAGCTCCAAGAAAAGGGGTCAGGACTGGTCAAAGAGGGTTCAAAAGTGGAAGACAGACTTGGAGGGTTTTTAAACAAGTGGACCGAAGGGGATCGAAGATCGAAGAAGAATGGGTGAATCGATGGTCCAAACTCCCCGAAAAAATACAAGGGCGTGTATGATCAATAGTCGAGAAGCAAAAGTCATGAAGACCGCGACGCGAAATGGTAAAAGATCGATCCTCAAAAAATCCGTGAAAAAGGGTCAAAACACATGTCTGACACAGGGCCAGACCTTGGTCAGAGAGTTGACCGAGGTCAACCGAGGGAAGAATCTAGTTGGTCCACGTGGACCAACCATAAAAAAACCTTGGTAAAAAGATGTAGAAATTAGATAAAAAATAATAAACGAATTTATTAATTTTAGGTTATTAAATAAAAATTATTTATTATTTTCTGATTTATTTTATTATGATTTTTATTTATTTTTTGAGATTTAAAATTAGAAGTTACCATTTATGGGTTATATATAGGTATATTCATCTATGTATTTCGATGTTTTATTTTTGTTTTGTATTTTTTATTTTAATATTTTGTTTATTATTTAAAATATTTATAACTTAATTTTATACACTCAAATATATATTTATTTTATTTTTCTGAAGTATTATATACAATTAAATAAATAGATGTATTATTTATACATGTATAGATATATGTATTTTACCTATGTATTGTACTCAAGTACTTTATGTTTTTATTCCTGTTTTAATAAACACCTATGTTATAAATAATATTTACAAAATTATAAAAATATAAAATTATAAAAATAATGAATGATAAATAAAATGAATATTTTATTCAATACAAATATATAATAGGGGGTCCAAAACTCAACATTCACACCGTAACTCCAAAAAATGTGAAACCACCTTAATTAAATTTCTTATTAAAAGTTACATACAATTAAAGTGATTTTAATACATTTCGAGTTTTTATTTGAGAGATACAGGTCTGGGAAGTTGGGATTTTGGAATCTTATTTAGATCATAACTTTTTAACTATACATTATTTTTGTATGTAATTAATTTGTATTTTTCTTTATTTAATTATCTACAACTTTCATGTACACAGTTTCTTTATTTGAAGTATAAAAAGTTGAACTAAAAATAGGTCCCAAAAATAAAGGAAAATACATAAAAAATAAATAGGAATTTTATTGATTTTTGGCCCTTATGTCCCCCTACTTTATTCCTTGTCGACCTAGTCATTGAGATGCCTAGGTCTTGAGGTTTCGGGTCATAAAATATTTACAATATTTTATTCTTTTTTCTTTTCTTTATTCTATAATTTTGGCTTTAAAAATAATATTTTGTACGCTATTTACACAAATATGCATGAATGCTGAAATGCATGAATTAAGCCTATTTACACATATTTACTAGGTTTTTAAGGCCAAAAAGATAGAATAAAGATGATGAAACAGAGATTCATCAGAGGCACAGATGACTTCTCAGCCCTGTCTCAGGTTATGGGATGACCCCAGCAACAGCAGCTCGACCCAGCCCTTTGCCCATTATAGACAGGTCCACCATATCCAGGCAGAGCCGTTCCAGCAGCCGCAACACCGGTACGTCCAGCCACCACCATCTCAGGACACTCAGATGCTGGTGTACCAGCAAGATCAGCTCCTGGCAATTCTTCCTCCACCCATTTTTTGAGTAGGAGCCGTTGATGGAAGTCAATAGGATTTGGTAAGACCGACAACAGCTTGGGATTCACTGAGATCATCACCGGTTCCGATGGTCGATCGGAATTGCCTCATCCCAACACTAGCCTCCAGTTTAGGGTGAGCAGTACATCCAGTCCCAGCAGCAGCCGCAACTCCAATTCCCACACCAGCCACAACAGCAACAACATTATCAACAGGTTCCTCGTCCCTACCACAAGGGACAATCGTGGAGGCAGCACCAACAACAGCCTCAGCAGTACTCTCAGTATCCCCCTCATCCTTCCCAGCAGCAGCCTCACTTCCAGAGAGGCAACCCGTCCTGTTCTCATGGGCCAGCCTATGAGAACCCAACACTTGATGACTTAGCCCGCCTTCTTTTTGATCAGCAGGCCACATTTAGGCGGGAGATGGACGAGTTCTGCCAGGAGATGAGGGAGATCATGAAGGGCAAGGCTGCCATACCCGCTCAGATCGAGCCAAACACGAACAACCTGAAGAGGAAGTCTGAGCAGGTACAGTTTACAAAGGTTAGCACTCCTAGTGATTCATTAGGTGATATTGCTTCATATACATTTGATGCTGACTTTGTTACACTTATGAGCGGTAGAGTTGCCAGCCGGCGGTGCCTCGTCTGAGAGACGACACCATGAGGATGCAAGAGAGCCAGTTGAGGAGGATAGCGATGCTGATGCCGTTCATGATGATGATGATGACGGTGGTGCAGACGCCACCAAGGATGTCTATCCAGCTGACGGTACTGAGACCGTCGCGTTCCCAGATGCTGGAGGTGGTGCTGATGCCACCAGATATTATGATGCTGAGCCAGAGTGTGGTGCTGGTGCCGCGATTCCAGATGCCGTGGATGGTACTGAGGCCACCCCTTCTATTCCAGTTGTATTTTCTTCAGTTTCTGTATCTCGAGACTTTACAGAAAACTCCAAAAAAAGTAATAAAGGAAAGGATTCTTCATCTTCGAGTCCATATGTGATGCATGGTGATATTTGTATGGATTCTACTTCTTCTCAGTAATAGGGACCCATTCCTAGCCCTCTATCTGAGGAGGGCCCAACCATCCCCTTTCCTCAAGCACTCTGCTTGGCAAAGGGGAATAAACAAGAAAATCCAAAAAAATCCCAGCAGTAAGAGTTCAACCAGCAGATGTTCAATCGATTTCAGATTCAACTGACTCTACAGGAGACACTTGAGCAAATCCCTCTCTTTTAGAGGAACCTGAGAGAGAAGACCACCATTCACAGGAAGAAGAGAAACCATCATGCACATATCCATGTGCTCACTCGTGCCACATGCTTCGCCATCCAGAACCGTCTGCCAGCCAAGAGGCCAGATGCAGGAGCTCCCTATGTCAGATGTCATATCCATGAGCAGAGATTCGATTGGACTATATTAGACAGTGGCTCTTCAATCAACCTCCTTCCGACAGCCTTACTTGACCGATTTGAATTTGGCCCTCTTCGATAGAGCATGATAGTCCTTCAATTTGCTGATAGATCTATCAAGAGGCCAAAGGGACTGTTGAAGAACGTGGTTGTCACAATTCAGGGCCTGAAATTCCCCATGGACTTCGTTGTGTTGGACATGGAGATCCCTGAGTCTGTGACCGATACCCCCATCATTCTAGGATGCCCATTCTTGACCACAACCAAGGCAGTATCCGACCATGATAGTGGGAAGGTATACTTTCATGTCGAGGGCGAGAGTATAAAAATAGAGACGATCGACGAGACCAAAGCACGAGATTCAGCCTGCTTAGAGCAGCTCAACGATTCAGAGCAGATCACAGAGGTAGAGCAAGACGTCCACCAGGAGTGTGATGTTGTGATTACTGATGATGAAGCTGCTTGGTCTGATCCCATTTCATGAGCCATCCTCTCACATTCAAAGACTGCAGATTCACAGATGCCATCAGAGGAGAGCTTGGAGAGCACACTCTTGGTAGAGGACACATTCGAGGCTGGAGACTGTGTTCAGTATAGCGAGGCAGTTTATATTTCGTGTGATTCAGATTCAGATCCCTCAGAGTCAGATATTGATTGGTCCGAATTTGATGAGTTGATACCGTGTCTGATTCCTACAGAGTCAACAACTAGGGTGGAGACTGATCCGATACATATTATAGATACACCAGCAGAGCAGTCTACACCGGTTCATAATGATCAACGAGAGTTCTCCCATGCAGATTTGGTCGCATTCACTCAGACTTTTCAGAAGCCAGATCTGCCAGCTCCTAGTTGCCCAGAACTGAAGCCTTTACCGCGGTCGCTGAAGTATAGGTTCCTTGCGGGCGAGCATGAGATGGACCTGGTCATTATCGCAACAGATTTGACCGGAGAACAAGAATCTCATTTGATGGAGGTTCTTGAGAAGAACTGCAAGGCGATAGGATGGAGTGTAGCTGATCTCTAGGGGATAAGTCCGGCCATGTGCTCTCACCATATCTATCTCGAAGAGGATGCCAAGCCATCGTGTGAGTTCCAGCGAGGTTGAACCCGAATCTTCAAGAGGTTGTAATGAAGGAAATCTTAAAATGGTGGAGCACCGATTTTATCTACCCCATCTCTGACTCCAAGTGGGTTAGTCCATTACCTGTGGTGCCCGAGAAGATAAGCAATACTATAGTTGTGAGCGAGTCCAGAGAGGAGATAGCTACCTGGGTACCCACTTCTTGGAGGGTATGTGTGTACTACAGACGATTGAACCAGGCCACCAAGAAGGATCATTTCTCGCTGCCTTTTATTGATCAGATTATAGAGAGGCAAGCTGGGAAGAGTCATTACTGCTTTCTCAACGGGTACTCCGGCTACAATCAGGTGGCCATTGTGCCCAAAGACTATGACAAGATGACATTCACCTATCCATTTGGGACATATGCTTTCAGATGGATGTCCTTTGGTCTATGTAATGCCCCGGCGACATTCCAAAGGTGCATGTTGTCCATATTGTCGGACATGGTGGGTGACTGCTTGGAGGTCTTCATGGATGACTTTTCGGTCTATTGCGATGGGTTTGATGCTTGTCTTGACTGCCTAGGCCACGTCCTTCAGTGCTGCATCGAGGTTAATATTGTTTTATCCTGCGAGAAGAGTAACCTTATGGTGACTCAAGGGACGGTGCTTGGTCATATCATCTCCAACAGGGGCATGGAGGTTGATCCGGCCAAGGTGGATATCATCAGGAAACTCAATCCACCGTCCAACCTGTGACAGTTATGGTCATTTCTAGGGCACGTTGGTTTCTACCAATGATTCATCCATGATTTCAGCAGGATTTCCCGACCGTTGACTGATTTGTTGACCAAAGACACCGAGTTCATTGTAGATGATAAGTGTCTTGCGTCATGTGAGACTCTCAAGAGTCTAGTTGTTGAGGATCTTGTCCTGCAGCTGCTTGATTGGTCTCTCCCATTCGAGATCATGACATATGCCTCCGATTTTATCGTAGGGGCCGTGCTAGGATAGAGGAGGGATGGTGTGCTTTTTGCCATTCACTACGCTAGCCGTACATTGTATGTCACACGACGGAAGTACACTGCCACTGAGAAGGAGATACTAGCCGCAGTTTTTGCCTTGGACAAGTTCAGATCATATATCATTGGATCCAGAGTGACTATCTTTACTAACCATACCGCCATTAGGTACCTCATGGCAAAGAAGGATGCCAAAGTGAGACTGACTAGATGGATCCTTCTACTCCAGGAGTTTGATATTGAGATTAAGGATAAACATGGAGTCAAGAATGTGGTGGCAGATCATCTCTCCTGATTAGAGAATCTTGAGAAATCTGAGCAGACTGATCCCATTTCTGAGACCTTCCCAGATGAGGCGATCCTTGCTATCGCCTCACTTCCGTGGTACGCCGACATTGTGAACTATCTTGTGTCCAAGAAAATTCTACAAGGTTGGCCCATGCAGTGACTTGAGACCATCCTTGCGAAGGCCAAGTTCTACCACTAGGAGGATCCCATCCTTTCTCATGAAGGAGGGGATAGTGTGGCGTTGATGCATTCCTCAAGAGGAGCACCATAGCGTCCTCACATACTGCCACAAGCTTGAGGCAAGAGGACATCATTTTGGGAGGAGAACGACACAGAAAGTGCTCCAATCTGGCCTATGGTGGCCTACCCTCTTCAAGGATACTGATGAATTTATGAAGAGGTGTACTGACTGTCAGAGGATGGGCACTTGTGGACAGTGTGATATGATGTCGATGCATCCCATTCACTTCTGTGAGGTTTTTGACGCATGGGACATCGATTTCATGGCTCCATTCCCTAAGAGTCAGGGATTCGAGTACATTCTGTTAGCCATGGATTATGTGAGTCGTTGGGTTGAGGCCATTCCCGCCCGAATTGCAGATGCTAAGACTGTTTGCAAATTTTTGAGGAAGAATATCATTTCATGGTTCGAGGTGCCTAGAGTGTTGATATCTGATGGGTGATGAATCTGTGATTCATCACTCTAAAAGTTACAAATAGAGCCTTGTTCCCGAGTAAATAAAGGCATATTTCCCTTTATAATGCATAAATAGCATTCATGCACGCATACATAATACATGCATTTTAGCACTCCACTAGTATTTAAATAAGAAGCCAAAATCCCTTGTAAAATATCCACATATCAAAAAATATACTAACTTGTAAAATTTACCAATAAAACCCGAATCCAAGTTGAAGACCTTAGACCTTAAAATGCACATATCTCTCTCATACAACCTCCGAATAAGGTATACTCACTTTTAAAGTAATATACATTCAGAGACCTTCGAAACAAGACCAATTTCATTCAAATCGGAGCTCGTATGCAAAACTTGGGTTTTGGACCCCTTTTATACATTGTACATAATGACCGTTTTACCCCTGTATTTTCTCATTTTATTTTCTTCGTTATTAAAATTCCAAAAAAATAGATTAAGTTGTAAATATTCTTCTAACATTTTCTAACTTTATTTGAATTTTTCTCTTATTTAAAAAATGACAAAAAATTGTAAAAGATAAAATGCAGTATTTTATACCTATAAGGTACCGCCCAACAATATGCTTTTGTACAGATGATTTCGTTTGATTTTCGGACCTTCACAAAAGTTGTAGATCTCGTCGAGATGAGTAACTTTCGTGTTGACCACTTTTTGATTTAACCCCTTTTATTATGCCTTTTTGATTTTTCTTTCTATTTAGCTTTGGATTTTTCTGAGAGCGACACGTGGTGGCTCCGGAAACTGCCACGTGTCAATCCCTTGGTTTTTGGCTACAAATTAAATAAATGCCACATGGTCGCACCCTAGCGCGCTAAGTGGCATCATCTCTCTCCTCTCTACCCATTCCTCCCCACTCTCCCTTAACTTAAGGGAGAGGCCTCTTCGACACCTCCCATCCCACCCCATCTTCTCCATCTTCTCCATCTCCTCTCCAACTGCCTCCTCCTCCTCTTTATAATCTCCTCCACCCCTCCATTCATACCCATCCTCCATTTCCATTGTGAGAGAGAGGAGAGCTCCTATAACCTTAGGTGACAGCTAGGGAGTACAATAGTTGAGCGACGACCCACTCTTCTTAGGCGAGATCTGGTGGCCCTCCGTCCACCGCCGTAGCTGCAAACCGCTTCAAGCTGCCGAGCTCGACCCTCGCCGAGGTCTAGAGCGAAGATCCGAGGAGCTCTAAGCTCCTCTTTCACAGGCATCCGACTCCATATCCAGGTAATTTTCTTCCTCTCTTCTTCTTCCTCTCCTACAACCATTATCTCTCTCTCTCTTCGATTCATCCTCGTCCGATCACAGGATCACCTAACCGATTGCACTTCAACGGATAAATCACACGTTGCAAACGCAACAGTGATTTTTAATTAATTTTTCGACGAACTTTCATGAACCGATTAATGGATTATTTGCGCCCACTTAAACAAATGCATATGAAATAGAGTACTTTGTGAAATCCCCCTTCTCTCTCTTTCTTCTTCTTCTTTCCACCAGGACCGAGCCATGCTCGAGCTTCCTCCTTCTTTTGCAGGTATCACCGCCCACCAAGCTCGACGCCAGCCACTCCTCCTTCACCACACGCTCAACCCCGCGCGAGCTCCCCCAGCTTCTTCGTCACAGCAGCCCTCCTGCCCAAGGGCGTTCTCGCGGCCCTCGTCCTCGACCTTGGCCACGCAACCACCCTCCAGCCACCTCCGCCTCAGACGCAGATCGCCGACGTCACCCTCCAACCCACGCCAAGGCCGCGGCGCCAACTCGCAGCAGCCAGCTGCTGCGCCAACCGCGCGCGAGCGCCTTCCCTCTTTGGCCGCACGACGCGTGTCCAGCGCGCGGCCCATGCCGTCCAGCCCACTCCGCCGACGCCGCTGCCCTCCTCACGCGTCTCCACCGCCGACCACCTTCAAGCTTCCCTACCGTGAAGCTCCTCCATCGGCCTCCCCTGTTTCATCTCCAAGAACAAGGGAGAAGTATCGCACAATAAACATATGGTGATTTGCAAAGGGGACACTTGACACCCCTTGCAAGTTATCAAAGAAAGTTTAACTTCCCGGTAATTTCATTCAAGTCTCTATATTGCATTCATAGCATTTGGAATTTATTTTCTTTGCATTCATACCCCTGCATTTACATATTTATTTTGTCATCATTTTGTCATCCATTTTTAATTCCGAAAATTGCATTGTCTAGTATAACTTTGGTTATACCATTTTATCATTTATTTGTCTTTTTCTGATTTGCAGAATATTTATGGAAATTAATTTGGTGAAAATTGCAATATTTTACCCATGTTGATTGAGTAATTTATTGCGCATTGTCTGCTTATCGAAAAATCTCTGAAAAATCCTCCTTGGTAGATATAAGTATGTGGTACAACATATCCAAAATTCATCCCATTAGTACGTATACTTTGTCCTAGAAAAATTATTTAGTGGAAACCTTACTCGATTTTTAATTAATCAACCGTGAAGTTTTTTTAGGAAATTTTTGGATAGCTCTTAATTAGATCTATTTGGATTAATTTTATTTCTAAGAAATATCATCGTTTGGTAATTATTAAAATTAGTTTAGTCATTTTCACTAAAGTCTGCATATTTTATTATCCGTGCATATAAAAATTCCAAAAAAATTAGGTTTATCTCATTTCATCCCATTTAATCATCTAGCCAATTTTTATAATTTTTAGACATCATTTGATACCTTAACTGAATTAACTTCAAATTGGCTTGATTTTTGCATATGTCTGCATAGAAAATAAAAAAAGAACAAAAAAATATTCTCTGAAAATCACACACTTGGAAATTTGCTAAAAATCCACCTAAGGAGACAGATGCCTCCCTGAGTTTGACCTTGGACTTCACCAAGTAAAAAAAATCTGCCGCTTGAAATTAACTCGAATCTAATTTAAGTGGTTCTTGATATTCCCTCTCGTATCCGACTGCAACGAACACTTATAAATTAATTTGGACATTAATCTGACCGAATTAACTGAGGGTGCGGGAGCGGTTATCAAAATGGCACCGTTGCCGGGGAGGCACGACTTAGGCTAATTTTTAGTGAGATTTTGAGTGTTTGATTTTCTTTTCCCCAGGTAGTCTGGCCCCCGATTGTCTTGTAATTATTTTCTCTCTCTTTTATTTCTTTGCATTATTTTTATGTCTCACTCTCCGACCTCAATTTGTTTTTGTGCGAGGAACGCGAGGAGTCGACGACGCTTCGAGGATCTAGCATTGTAATTTTATTGAGTGAAAGAGAGGCTTTGTAATTTACATTTTAATTCATTTTCTTTTTCGCATCATTTCCAGCGGTTCCCGTTTGGGTTCTCGCGCGTGTAAATATAGTGGAACTGTGTCCTCGTGTGCTGTGTGGATGAATGTAAATTAGCTTGCACTAGCAGCTCCCCGATCCAATCTAGGAATTGCTTGTGCACTTAAAAGACACACTTAGACCGCTGGACTTAGACAAAATAACTTGTTCTTCACGCTAATAGAACTGCTTGTCTACGAGCGACTTTCATCGCCTGCATTTGCATTTAGATAAAGTTTTCAATTCTGTTTCGCATCCTGCATAAAATAAGCGAAGGGATCACTGTAAGTCTCCTGAACTCAGCATCGCATCATTGTTTTATCTTGCATCGGCTTTTTCTCGATTTCCCCCTCTGATTTACACATTTAATTAAACGGAAATTGGGACTGTCCGATAGGCGTGCTGTGTGGTTGGACTTAATCAGTGAGAACCTAACTTAAAATCGGGACTGCTAAACATTTTTGACCAAAAAAAAGGGAATAAAATCTGAAAATTGTTTGCGAGAGATTAATCCCCGACCTTGTTTTCAGGCTGAGTGAGGGTACTTGAGTGTGTGTGAACACCTTAAGGCAGAGCCCAAATCCCTGCCTTCCATATAACGTTCTGACTGATCCTAGCAAATATCACAAGTCGAATAATTTCAGATTCATTGACTAGTACCAAGTAGCCTCCGCCTGTCTCAGGTAGATAGGGGCGAAATTGCGGTACTTTACGACAAGTTGCCAGTAACCCCTCCGGGGAGAAGTTCTGGCCTTGTCAGCCTCCGCCTGCTTGCAGGTAGATAGGGGTGTGGTCATTGAATCCATCGACTTGGGATAGGAGCGAAGAAAGGAAGGACCGGCGGTATCTTAGGCGACATGTTAAACAGGGAAGACGCATCCGGCTATGAGCCGACTTCCCTATAGGCTGCGTAATCCTTGCTATTTTTGCTTGAAAATCACACTAAAAAACTACAAGATTAATTGGACTCGATTTCGAGTCCTTAACTGTGTTGAATGTGAACCCAGGGTCTTGGATTGATTGTTTGCTTCAGGTAGGAGTAAAATCCTATCTTCTTCTCACCATATCAACATGAGCAACTGGGGAGATCTCGACTCTTTATTCACCGATCCCTCTATAGGTCCCCCATGTAACTCATTTTCATCGGGCCAAGCGCACCTTGGACCACCCAGGACTCATGACCCTCTTGAGTCCTAGATCCCTATCACCCAGGGTGGTTACTCTCAAACCAACCCTTTCCTCTCCTCCGAGATTATCGAGGAAGACCATTGCCTCAGTAATCCCTTCCTTGATTTATCCTCTGACACCGATCTTATTTCCCACATAGGACTAGAGGACAAAATGCCGCCTAAAATGTCACCGAATGAGGAACAGATACGACAGATTCTTGCTCGCCTTGCCGAAGCCGAACATAAGAATGCAAATCTCACGACGCGGATGGGACAGATCATAGTAGCAGGAGGAATCGACGACCAATGGTCGATACATACAACCCGACGGAGAACGAGATTCAGAATTGGTTAGCACCAGCGGTTCCCGCCCAGGCATTTGAGCTGCAGCCCACTTCCTTAGTCTGCTTCCGAAGTTCAATGGAAACACAAATGAAGAACCGTACACTTTCCTCCGTGACTTCGAGCTGGTTTGCAACAATCTTAGCCATCCCAATGTTGGCCAAGATTATATTCGACTGAAGGCCACCCCTTTTGCCTTAGGAGATAAGGCTGCTCATTGTCTTAAGAACTTAGGGGTGATATGTACTACCTGGATGCAGTTCAAGGACCTCTTCCTGAAAAAGTTCTACCCTCTCAGTAGAACTAACCAAATGAGAACGAAGATCGCCATCTTCTCTCAAGGATCGAGTGAACCTTTCCATGACGCCTGGGATAGGTTCAATGACTTAGTGCAGAAATGCCCCTGCCACGACATTTTGAAGGCGATCCTAGTCCAGATCTTGTTCTGTGGTCTAACCCCAGAGATGTAGGGGTTAGTCAGTGCCGCATGTGGAGGAAGCTATCTGAACAAAAACGAGCACGCCGTATGGAAGATCTTGGAGCAGATGGCGGAAACTAGCAGGTCGCAGGCCACCAGGGCCTATACGTTGTCTCCCTCAATTCTATCCAACGAGACAACCCGAAGGACTGTAGCGGATCTGACCGAGGACCTCATCCCCAGCATGGGGATGATTGCCGACAAGCTTACCATGGTCGAGCAGATCCACAAGAGGGTCACTGACCTTGAGTCTCTCTCACGTCTACCGAAGCAAGTGGAGGAACTCACTGAGAAGGTAGCCAAGATGAAGCTACCTGCCCCTTCTGCACCACCTGCACCTGTGCATCGAGTCCATCTTGTGCAGGAGCAGGCACTGGGGCCTCACAGTGGCTGGGTGGAGGATCAGACTTACACCCAGTAGGACCAGCATGCACCCCCACAAGCAGAGACCGGATACGAGGAGCCTCCGCAGGTGTTCGAGATCAACGGGTTGTGGTACAGCCGTGACCCCGTCAGTAGACAATCGGGGATGGGGAATGGTCAGCCTCACCGACCTTCCCCAGCTTACCAAGCAACCAGCTCCGTCCCCGCACCACGCTTTCAGTCCAGGCCAGAACAAGTGTACCAGCCTCAACAGCACCAGCAGCAGCAACGCACATATCAGCAGGGCCCAGCACCGTCCCACCACCAGCAGCAGTATTGGCATGGCCAGCAAGGCCAATACAGAACCTCATCCACACATCATCCAGCTCAGCCCACCGAATTGGAGTCTCTCACCTTGGCGATCCAGACCCTGTCTGATAGGGTCCAACAAATGCAGAATGATTACCTGGGCATGAGAACCGATATCAATCGGGTCTCTCGTACCCAGGACCAACAGATGGCATCAAAGACCCCAATTCCCATACAGGTTCAGGCCAACCCAAACAGCTTAAACCATGGTCAGAACAGACCTCGAGATCAGGTATATTATTCAGATAATTATTTATCTGAACATGAGATCCTTTCGTACGATAATGTAAATCATATGTCCCTCAGGAGTGGAAGGACCGTGACCATACCTGATCGGGCACGATCACAGAAGGAAGGAGCCTCCGAGACTCTACTCGGAGGAGAACTTGGAGGAAGAAGAGGAGGAGCATCACCACCACCATCGCCGGCAGAAGAAGAGGACATCTGAGTCCTCGAAGCAGCAGTCCCGCATCCACATGGAGTCCAACGAAACCGATGAAGAGCCCGCACCTCCATCTGAGGAGGATCGTCCAGCAGTCGCGGAAGAAGCATCACCGGTTTCACCTCAGCATTTTCTTTTCAGTCAGAGTCAGAGTCCTAGTTTGTTTCAGAGTCAGTGTCATGTAAAGAACTCAGTTCTCGAAGTTAATGAAAATCTTTCAGTTTCCGAACATGAGTTGGAGTCAATAATCCCTTTCCCCCGAGCTCTCAAGGGTAGAAAGAAGAAAACCAAAAAAATCCAAAAAGATGAACCTGAGATGGCAGAGTTCTGCAATAAACACATCAAGGTCACAATCCCCTTTGACAAGTACGTGGAGATGACCCCTGCATTCCAGAAATACCTTAAGGTGAGATGTACATCTACTAGGGTTAGCAGGAAGACCAAAAGCCGTGTTGAGAAACACGTTTTATCAGTAGCCACGACTTGTGCAATAAAGAACTCGTTTCCAAGGAAACGAAGAGACATGGATGCACATTATGTAGTGAGTCATGTTGATGACGTCGCGTTTGCACACACTCTCCTGGACAATGGTTCCTCCATCAATCTGATGCCTACAGCTCTCTATGAGCGGCTTAATCTCGGACCTCTTAGGAAATCTAGAGCCCTTCTGCAGTTTGCTGATAAATCAACCAAGAGGTCCCAAGGAGAATTGATGAACATTGTGATCAAAGTCGAGGGGCAAGAATACATGGTGGACTTCACTGTCCTGGATATGGAAACCCCTCGTAATTGGAGAGACTCCCAGATCATTCTAGGTAGGCCCTTCCTCAGAACAATAGGGGTCTTATTTGATTATAAGATCAGGAAGATTCAGTTCCAAACTCCAGGCGGAGATGAGGAACTCGAAATGAAGCAGACAAGATGGCAGAGACCGGATTCAGAATCCAACACCGAGTACTCTTCTAATGGAACAGACTGTGATCGTGTAGACATAGTTGGGCTATGGAGACAGAACCCAGCCAGCACCGATGAGTCCCTCCCCTCTAAAGATGATCTAGTGCATGAATCAGTTTGCGAGGTCCTCAGAGACGAGTACAGCTCAGAACTTGCATCGCCCTACATCTTCGATGACGTAGAGGCCCAGTTGGGCATGTCTGCCCTCCCCTATTTAGGACAATCAGAAGATGAGGATGACGATTCGGACATGGCTTTTGCCGATTGCATGGAGACTTTTGACGATCCGACTCCAGAGCCGAACTTGGTGGCAACTATCACAGAGAAAGATCCAGCCACTTCCAACACCGAGCCAGATCAGATTGAGCCAGACTTCTTAGACGATCACACTATTCCTGAGCTCAAACCTTTACCCACAACTTTAAAATACGCCTTCCTTGCGGGACAAGACAAGAAATTTCCGGTCATCATCAATTCGCGATTGACCGAGGAGCAGGAATCTCGCTTGCTAGAGATCCAGGAGAAAAACCGCAAGACGATAGGCTGGAGCATTTCCGATCTCCACGGGATAAATCCTGCTCTGTGTTCGCATCATATTTACTTGGAGAACGAAGCCAAACCCTCTCGTGAATTCCAACGCTGGTTGAATCAAAATTTAAGAGAGGTCGTGAAGAAGGAGATAGAGAAATGGTGCGACACGGGTTTCATTTATCCAATCTCCGACTCTAAGTGGGTGGCCCCAATCCATGTTGTCCCGAAAAAGTCGGGAATTCAGACGACCACCAATGAGGATGGAGAGGAGATCGTGACGCGAGGACCCATGCCGTGGTGCGTCTGTGTGGATTACAGACACCTGAATGCCGCGACGAAGAAGGATCATTTTCCCCTGCCGTTCATTGATCAGATCTTGGAGAGACTAGCGGGGAAAGAATTCTTCTGCTTCCTAGACGGGTTCTCGGGCTACAATCAAGTAGCCATAGCTCCAGAGGACCAGGAAAAGACCACATTCACATGCCCCTTTGGTACCTATGCTTTCAGGCGCATGCCTTTTGGGTTATGCAATGCTCCAGGTACTTTCCAAAGATGCATGATTGCTGTATTCACCGAAATGGTCGGCGAATTCCTGGAAGTCTTCATGGATGACTTCTCGGTCCATGACGATTCCTTCGATTCCTGTCTTAGGAATCTGGACCGAGTCCTAAAAAGATGTTGTGAGGTCAATCTGGTGCTCTCCTGGGAGAAAAGTCACTTCATGGTGACGGAGGGCATAGTGTTGGGGAACGTCATCTCCAAGAGAGGAATGGAGGTTGACCCTGCCAAGGTGGATGTGATCAGACGACTCCAGCCACCAACCAACGTTAAGCAGTTGCGGTCGTTCCTCGGGCATGTTGGATTTTATCGAAGATTCATTAAGGATTTTTCTAAGATTGCCCGACCGCTTACTGAGCTTTTAGGCAAAGACATGGAGTTTATTGTTGATCACAAATGTCTTGAGGCCTTTAAGCTATTACATGGAATGATAATGGATGCGCCCATCCTACAAGCCCCAGATTGGTCTCTACCTTTTGAGATCATGACGGATGCCTCAGACTATGCTGTTGGGGCTGTGTTAGGACAAAGAAGAGATGGCATCCTGTTCGCAATTCACTACGCAAGAAAAGTGCCTAACACCGCTCAGCTTAACTATACAGTTACGGAAAAGGAAATGCTTGCGGTAGTTTTTGCCTTGGACAAATTCAGATATCACCTCATTGGATCCAAGGTAACTGTGTTCACTGACCATACGGGACTACGTCACTTGATGGAGAAGAAGGACGCGAAGGCGCGTCTTCTTCGATGGATTTTACTTATCCAGGAGTTTGACTTGGACATCCGTGATAAACCTGGAAAGAAGAACGTAGTGGCCGATCATCTTTCTCGTCTCGGAGATCTTAATACTTCCGAGGTTTCACCAATTCGAGACTTCTTCCCTGACGAGTCGATTTTTGTTATCGACTCACACCCATGGTACGCAAATATCGTGAATTATCTTGTCTCCAAGAAAGTTCCCGAAGATTGGCCCAAGAGCCAAATCGACCGACTGAAGTCGGACGCTAGACACTACCATTGGGAGGATCCGGTCCTCTTCTTTTAAGGACCGGATTCTGTCTGGAGGGGATGTATTCCTCAGGAGGAATACCAGAGTGTCCTTTCTTTATGCCACAGCTTAGAGGCAGGAGGACACCACTCCGGGAGGAGGACCGCATGGAAGGTACTTCAGTGTGGCTTCTACTGGTCGACTCTGTTTCGCGATGCCACTGCCTTCGCGAAGTCGTGCCCAGTATGTCAGAGAATGGGAGGAATCGTTGGTTCCAAGGATGAGATGCCTATGCAGCCTGTCATCATTTGTGATGTCTTTGACGCATGGGGCATCGATTTCATGGGCCCATTCCCTGTTAGCCACGGGTTTGAATATATCCTTCTTGCGGTAGACTATTTATCCAGATGGGTGGAGGCTATCCCGACCTGAGCCGCAGATAGCAGAACTGTTTGTAAATTCATCAGAGAGCACATCATCTCTAGGTTCGGGATCCTCAAAATGATGATATCAGACGGGGGTAGCCACTTTGTGAATCGGGAGGTGAAGAAACTCCTGAAGGACTACGGCATCGAACACCGTATCGCGAGTCCTTACCACCCACAAACCAATGGTATGGCTGAGGTGTCAAATAGGGAGGTGAAAACCATATTGCAAAAGCTTGTCCGCCCGGACAGGAAGGACTGGTCTCAGATTTTGGATCAAGTCCTCTGGGCGTATAGGACAGCTTACAAGACACCGTTAGGCACCTCCCCATTCCGAATGGTATTCGGAAAGCCGCGCCATTTGCCCGTAGAGTTAGTGCACAAATCAGAATGGGCAATCAAGAAGGTCAACTGGAACACGCACCTGGGACAGAAGCAGAGGGACATGGATCTGAATGAGATTGTGGAAATCAGAAACCGCGCATATGACAACACTTTGGTGTACAAGGACAAGGTGAAGCGTTGGCATGATAGATATATCAGACGAAAGACCTTTGTTCCTGGACAGAAGGTATGGTTGTTCAATGCTAGTCTGAAGATTTTCCAAGGCAAGTTGAAGTCTAAGTGGACGGGCCCATTTGTCGTCCGTACGGTGCATGATAGTGGATGTGTCGAGATCTCAGATCTCGCAGATGACGCACCAACATTCCTAGTGAATGGGCAGCTGTTGAAGCACTTCGTCGAATCCAATGAGCAGTTAGTCCATGTTGAGGAGATTGTATTCATGCGCGAGACAGATTCAGCATATACACCTCGAGCCGCGTATGAGACCTTGCAGCAGTGAGCTCCAGCCATCCGCAACATCTCGAAAGATTCAGACCGACTCATCTGTATATATCATTCTTCTTGTACATCCTACCCTCTCTCCCACACGACTCTAGTAACCCATCCCCGCCTCATTAGATCACTATCTTGGACTATACTTAGGATAACCAGATCCTAAGTATAGGGGGGAGGGGTCACCTGAGTCGGTTCACTGTACATTCTCCAGATCACATTGGTCCTCATACTCACTTCCGTCCTATACTTAGGCTGACTTGAGCCTAAGTATAGGGGGGACCGATGCCCGCTTTGTATATTCATCCACTTCTCTTCGTGACCTCGTCCCCTATCTTTTTGACTTTCTTCTACAATTAGGCTGCCAGAGCCTAAGTATAGGGGGGCCGGTCGATTTCTATACATTTTCATTTCTCTTTAACTCTCTTACGCTTAGCACGAGCTATGTCTTTTTCCTCACTCTTCGTGCTCTGAGGACATCGCACACGCTAAGTATAGGGGGGCGTGTATATATTACATATATACTTTACCCATAGCTCGTACTTTCGCGTACTTTTGTATATATTTTACAATAATTATGGGTGGGTAAAAATTGAAAAAAATTGTACTTGTATAATACTTGTAACACTTTTGCAAAAAAAAAATCTTGAAAAAAAATGTATACTTGTATATTTTACATAATACTTTAAAACTCTTGTAAATTGTTGTAACATAGGAGGTTTACCAAATTTTTGAAAAAAAACAAATAAAAATAGGCTTCTTATTTACTCTTGCATATCATCTCTGCATCTAAAAAGAAAAGAAAAAGAGTCTTGCATTTTCATTCATCTTCATAGCATGACATCTACATCTCATCAGCATATCTTGCATATGCAAAGTGAAAAGCTAGTGGGTTCTGAACTAAGTTATGAGTAGATATTGAGGATGGACTTGATTTGACCTTAATCCACCTAATTTCAGAGGAACCTTATAGGAACTGGAGTTAAGATTTCTCAAGTCAAGTGACTTAATTTTTTGAGTCCGCAAGTCTATGTTCACATGTCATCTTGATTAGTCTAAGTAGAATATCTCGTGCATACGCAGGATTCTTTTAGATAATGACCTAACTTGGACAAGCACAATGCACGTAGCTCTTCATTGATGAGGTGGTGAGGAGGTAGAATCCTTTAGCTTGGAGTAGCACACGGGTGGAAACATCCGTCCTCCTCTAGGGAGGGTAGTGCATCTCAACCTAGTCTGGTAGTGTTGACATCTAAGGACAGGATGCTGTGGGTTGCAATAATGCTTTAAAAGAGGGATAGTCTACTGGCTCAAGAGGAAAAACTCCTGATGTACATGCTGCAACTTGTATATAGTTCAAAAAAAAGGAAAAAAAAGAAAAAAATGCGAGAACTCCAAAAAATCAGACAGGTCCAAAAAAAAGAAAAAGAAAAAAAACCTGTCGGAGTATGTATATTAGCAAAGAAAATGCAGCTGGATGACTTGGCTACACTAGTCAGGCATCCCGGGATAGGTAGCTACACTGGCTACCGTCCATTCTTTTCTCCACCCCCTCCTCTTGAGCTGGTCGCACTTGAACATAGAAGGGAATACCCCGCTCCTTGAGGAAAGAGTCACTGGACCGGGTTATTGAGTTACCTTGTTAGAGGAGGTTGTTTCTGAGCCATTTCTGATGTGGAGAGTTACATTTCACTTACACAGTACAAGTAAGAATCATAGACATCAGAAATTTGCGTTTGAGGATTTGTTTTGACCTGACTGTTGAGGCATCTTGAATAGAAGACTTGTGGAACTTGAAGTCTGTTAGGTCTTAAGTTCAGGTCCAAATAAGGTTCTGCCAAACAATTAATCCAAAGGTTGAGTCAAGCTCCATTTTTAACTTTTGTTCACGACCTTGGTATGGAACCCAAAATCATTTCACTCTTACATTTCATTTAGTTGCTCATGGACGAGCATGGTTTAAGTATAGGAGGTTGATGAATCTGTGATTCATCACTCTAAAAGTTACAAATAGAGCCTTGTTCCCGAGTAAATAAAGGCAAATTTCCCTTTATAATGCATAAATAGCATTCATGCATGCATACATAATACGTGCATTTTAGCACTCTATTAGCATTTAAATAAGAAGCCAAAATCCCTTGTAAAATATCCACATATCAAAAAAATACTAACTTGTAAAATTTACCAATAAAACCCGAATCCAAGTTGAAGACCTTAGACCTTAAAATGCACATATCTCTCTCATACAACCTCCGAATAAGGTATACTCACTTTTAAAGTAATATACATTCAGAGACCTTCGAAACAAGATCAATTTCATTCAAATCGGAGCTCGTATGCAAAACTTGGGTTTTGGACCCCTTTTGTACATTGTACATAATGACCTTTTTACCCCTGTATTTTCTCATTTTATTTTCTTCGTTATTAAAAATCCAAAAAAAATAGATTAAGTTGTAAATATTCTTCTAACATTTTCTAACTTTATTTGAATTTTCTCTTATTTAAAAAATGCCAAAAAATCATAAAAGATAAAATAAGAATTTTATACTTATAAGGTACCGCCCAAAAATATGCTTTTGTACAGATGATCTCATTTGATTTTCGGACCTTCATGAAAGTTGTAGATCTCGTCGAGATGAGTAACTTTCGTGTTGACCACTTTTTGTTTTAACCCCTTTTATTATGTCTTTTTGATTTTTCTTTCTATTTAGCTTTGGATTTTTCTGAGAGCGACACGTGGTGGCTCCGGAAGCTGCCACGTGTCAATCCCTTAGTTTTTGGCTACTAATTAAATAAATGCCACATGGCTGCACCCTAGCACGCCAAGTGGCATCATCTCTCTCCTCTCTACCCATTCCTCCCCACTCTCCCTTAACTTAAGGGAGAGGCCTCTTCGACACCTCCCATCCCACCCCATCTTCTCCATCTTCTCCATCTCCTCTCCAACTGCCTCCTCCTCCTCTTTATAATCTCCTCCACCCCTCTATTCATACCCATCCGCCATTTTCATTGTGAGAGAGAGGAGAGCTCCTATAACCTTAGGTGACAGCTAGGGAGTGCAATAGTTGAGCGACGACCCACTCTTCTTAGGTGAGATCCGGTGGCCTTCCGTCCACCGCCGCAGCTGCAAACCGCTTCAAGCTGCCGAGCTCGACCCTCGCCGAGGTCTAGAGCGAAGATACGAGGAGCTCTAAGCTCCTCTTTCACAAGCATCCGACTCAATATCCAGATAATTTTCTTCCTCTCTTCTTCTTCCTCTCCTACAACCATTATCTCTCTCTCTCTTCGATTCATCCTCGTCCGATCACATGATCACCTAACCGATTGCACTTCAACGGATAAATCACACGTTGCGAATGCAACGGTGATTTTTAATTAATTTTTCGACGAACTTTCATGAACCGATTAATGGTTTATTTGCGCCCACTTAAACAAATGCATGTGAAACAGAGTACTTTATGAAATCCCCCTTCTCTCTCTTTCTTCTTCTTCTTTCCACCAGGGCCGAGCCACGCTCGAGCTTCCTCCTTCTTTTGCAGGTATCACCGCCCGCCAAGCTCGACGCCAGCCACTCCTCCTTCGCCACACGCTCAACCCCGCGCGAGCTCCCCCAGCTTCTTCGCCACAGCAGCCCTCCTGCCCAAGGGCATTCTCGCGGCCCTCGCCCTCGACCTTGGCCGCGCAATTACCCTCCAGTCGCCTCCGCCTTAGACGCAGATCGCCGACGTCACCCTCCAACCCACGCCAAGGCCGCGGCGCCAACTTGCAGCAGCCAGCTGCTGCGCCAACCGCGCGCAGGTGCCTTCCCTCTTTGGCCGCACGACGCGTGTCCAGCGCGCGGCCCACACCGTCCAGCCCACTCCGCCGCCGCCGCCGCCCTCCTCACGCGTCTCCACCGCCGGCCACTTTCAAGCTTCCCCACCGTGAAGCTCCTCCATCGGCCTCCCATGTTTCATCTCCAAGAACATGGGAGAAGTATCGCACAATAAACAAATGGTGATTTGCAAAGGGGACACTTGACACCCCTTGCAAGTTATCAAAGAAAGTTTAACTTCTCGGTAATTTCATTCAAGTCCCTGTATTGCATTCATAGCATTTGGTATTTATTTTCTTTGCATTCATACCCCTGCATTTACATATTTATTTTGTCATCATTTTGTCATCCATTTTTAATTCCGAAAATTGCATTTTCTAGTATAACTTTGGTTCTACCATTTTATCATTTATTTGTATTTTTTGATTTGCATAATATTTATGGAAATTAATTTGGTGAAAATTGCAATATTTTACCCATGTTGATTGATTAATTTATTACGCATTGTCTGCTTATCGAAAAATCTCTGAAAAATTATCCGTGGTAGATATAAGTCTGTGCTACAACATATCCAAAATCCATCCCATTAGCACGTATACTTTGTCCTAGAAAAATTATTTAGTGGAAACCTTAACCGATTTTTAATTAATCAACCGTGAAGTTTTTTTAGGAAATTCAAGTTGATTTGGATAGGTCTTTATTAGATCTATTTGGACTAATTTTATTTCCAAGAAATATCATCCTTGGTAATTATTAAAATTGGTTTAGTCATTTTCACTAAAGTCTGCATATTTTATTATTCGTGCATATAAAAATTCCAAAAAAAAATAGGTTTATCTCATTTCATCCCATTTAATCATCTGGCCAATTTTTATAATTTTTAGACATCATTTGATACCTTAACTGAATTAACTTTAAATTGGCTTGATTTTTGCATATGTCTGCATAGAAAATAAAAAAAAGAACAAAAAAATATTCTCTGAAAATCACACACTTGGAAATTTTCTAAAAATCCACCTAAGGAGACAGATGCCTCCCTGAGTTCGACCTTGGACTTCACCAAGTAAAAAAATCTGCCTCTTGAAATTAACTCGAATCTAATTTAAGTGGTTTTTGATATTCCCTCTCATATCCGACTGCAACGAACACTAATAAATTAATTTGGACATTAATCTGACCGAATTAACCGAGGGTGCGGGAGCGGTTATCAATGGGGAGTCTCATTTCATCAACGACAAGTAAAGTCCCTTGCTAGCGAGTTCAGCATAGACCATAGAGTTGCCACTCCATATCACCCTCAGACTAGTGGTCTTGCTGAAGTATGGAACAAGGAGATCAAGATGATATTGCAGAAGGTAGTCCGTCCAGACCGAAAGGATTGGCCACAGCTTTTGGACTTGGTCTTGTGGGCATATCGGACTTCCTTCAAGACTCCTTTGGGTACATCTCCCTTTCATCTCGTTTACGGAAAGCCCTACCATTTACCTGTTGAGAATAGGCACAAGTCACTTTGGGTTGTCATAGATATATTATTGGATCAAGTGTGTATAGGTGATCAAATGAAGGCAGAGTTGGCAGCCCTGAAGAAGCTTAGAGACAACCTTTTTGAGCAGCCTGCAGTATAAGGAGCGAGTGAAGATATGACATGATTCTCATATCAGCCATAAGTAGTTTGAGCCAAATTAGAGAGTATGGTTATTTAATGCCAGGCTTAGATTATTTCCAGGGAAATTGAAGAGCAAGTGGAAGGGCCATACCTGATCTGAAAGGTACATGACAATGGCAGTATCTACATATCTGAGATGTCATCTGAGTCCACCTTTCGTGTTAATGGTCAGCGGCTCAAACCATATCTAGATCATGAGCCGTTGGTCATTGACGTCGCCCCGATTCATTTTGCATGAGATGTGGTCTTTGACTCACATCGGTTGCATCTCATGTCTGATCATCACTGTCTTCCGCTTTGTATAGATCTAGATGTCCATATCATCTCATTCTTTAGTCCAACACCCCATCTGCATCTTGTTATTATGCTATACTTAGGGTTCACTTTACCCTAAGTATAGGGGGTGTCAGACTCTTGATTATTCTTTGATTCTTTTTACCTCTGTTTTGCTTCCTATACTTAGGGAGATTTCACCCTATGTATAGGGGAGGTAGACCCTGTACATTCGATCACTCGGTTTTCTCTTTATGTACAATCTGCTATACTTAGGATTACTTGATCCTAAGTATAGGGGGAAACACCGAGCCCTCTTCATTCTATTCTTTGATTTGGCGATGTAGTATAGCTTTTCTTTTCACTTCCCTATACTAAGCACGAGTTATGTCTTCTTCATCGCTCTTGATTCACTCTGATGACATCATTCGAGCAAAGTATAGGGGGGTGTAGTATATATTACATATATACTTTAGCCATAACTCGTACTTTGTGTGAGTATGTTAATAAATAAAATAGCTAAAATTCTTTAAAAACCGTAAAATTTTTAATTTTTTTCTTGTACATAAATTTCTTTCTTGCATATACATAACTATTTATAAAAATTATTTTTTGTACAAATGTTTGTAAAAATATTTTGTGTGTAAAAAGTGTTTAAATATTTTTGTATCAAATTATGTATATAGTACAAACTTTTTGAAAAATATTTGAAAAATAAAAGTTTGCAAAAACCCTTGTGTAAATATTTGTAAATAGTTTGCAAAACTTCTGCATCCATGCATACATTCAAACATTTTTTAAAAATTTTGTACATTTTCGAAAACCTTGCATAAAATAATTTGTGTATATACTTATACATTTTTTTGAATCAAAGATTGACATTTAAACTAGCCTGGAATTAAATTGGAAAATGGAGTTTGGTTAAGACCTTAATCCACCTAATCTAAGAGGAACCTTATAGGATTTAGGGTTGAGACTCTTCAGATCCATTGGTGACTTAATTCTTTGAGTCCACTAGGCTATTATCACATGTTATATTGATGAGCCTAAGTAGAACATTTAACAACACACACATGACTCTCACAAACAATGGCTTTACTTGCACCAACACCTTCCACATAGCTCTCTACGGATGAGGTGGTGAGGAGGCAGTACTTCTAGGCGGAACGTCTCATCTTCTTTTAGCAAAGGAAGTGCGTCTCAACTTGGTCTGGCAGCATTGAGGTCTAAAAATAGGAGTTGTGGGTTGCAATAATGCTTCAAAAGAAGGATAGTCTACTGGCTCAAGAGGAAAAAGTCCTTATGTATATATGCTGCACCATGTAGATATGTTGTATATATGCACATCAAAAAAAAGTGCAAAAGAAAGAAAAACTCCAAATAAATGGTGCGTCTGATAGAAAATGAAATACCCACCGGAGTGTACATAGCTAAATAAAGCAAAGCTTATGTTACCCATTCTCATCTCATTAAGCTTGCAGCCGGGAGACTTAGCTACACTAGTTGGGCACCCTAGGATACATGGCTACACTGGTCATGGTCCATTCTCTTCTTTCCCCTCTTCTTGAGCCAGTTGAACTTGAACTTAGAAGGGAATACCCCTCTGCTCGAGGAAAGAGCTGCCAGACTAGGGCATTAGAGTTACCTTGTTGAGGGGGGCTGTTACTTTGCCATTTCTGAGGTGGGAAGCTATATATCACTTACACAGTACAAGAAAAGATTCATGGTCATTAGAGTTTGTGTATGTAGACTTGTTCTGATCTGGATTATTGAGGAGTCTTGACCAAAGATTGGTGGAACTTAGAGGTTGTTGAGTTTTAAACCTAAGTCCAAATAAGGTTCCGACAAAATAATAATCCAAAGGTCTGACTAAGCTCCATACTCCAATTCAATGAAGACAAGTTTAATAATCAACCTTGGTTCTCCTTCTTTTTCTTTTCTTTCTCTTTTTACTTCTTTTTCAAATAAGTGCTTGCTAAGGGACTAGCAAAGGTAAAGTATAGGGGGTGATGAATCCCCGATCATCACTCTTTATTCTTTTATTTTTGCTATTTATCTTGGCAAAGCATCATGTAAATAGATGTAAATACAATAAGTTAGCAATATGCATGCATGTGTTAATATTACATAATTAGCATGTATTTGTGCAAAAATAAAAGAATAAAGAAAAAGAAAAAGGAAGGAGGTATTTAGAATAAATACAGAGTGACCCGAACCCTAAGAGAAGAGCATTGGCCTGATTGCCAAATAAAACAAGTAGAGAGAGATAGGGCCACTCTATATTGTACATATCTTTTGTGTAAATAAATAAATTATTTTAGACAAAATAAAAATAGAATATTCTTTTACCTCCTTGTATATATTTCTAAAAATAAAATAAAAATGGGAAAAATAAAATAAAAATAAAATAAAAGTCTCTCTCATTTGTACATAATATGTATATATACTTCCTTATCTATTTATTATATACATGTAAATAAATAATAAAAATAAAACAAAAAAAATATTTTTTACTCCAAAAATTATGTTGTAAATAAATAAAATATAAACTTGGGGTATTTTTGTAATAATAACAAATTAAAATAATTGTACAAAATACATTGGTATATTATACTTGTATATAAAACACTATATTGTATAGAGACTAATTTTATTTTCAAAAAAATAAATAAAAGTAACAGAAAAATTCTTTGAAAAATAATAAACATTTTTCATTTTATTCATTTTTATTTAAATTCATTAATTATTTTTAATTTATTTATCTTTCATTTTCCCTGCTATTTTGTCCTGTAGCAGCTTTTGTCCTTTTCCCTCACCGCTTCTGATTGGTCCATGTCACCTTGTTAACCTTGGTCAACCCCCTCTTCTAGGGCATGACCCGATTCGACTGCTTCATCGAACCAATTTCTCCCGGGCGGATCACACGTGCCCTTGCTCCGATTTCTCTCTCGTAGACCCTCTAAGGATCGAGGACCCTCGCGGATCCTTAAGAAGGCGCATATCTCCTTCGGTTTGTGTGCCCTCGCTCGATTCTTCTAGCCTCCTGGGAATGCTATAAAGCTTCTTATCTTCTCCCCTAGGATGGTAGCTCGTGCCTCGCTCCCATTTCAAACCATAGCCACCTCCATCTGAGTGACATCTACTCGGAGCACCGCTTGGCGCTCGATTTGGTGCAGCGGAGCTGACGCTCCACCTTCGTGGTCGGACCTCCACCGCGAGTAGCCTTCCCTGACCTCCGCATCGAGGTAGAGGCCATCACCCCGACGTTCATCCTTGCGTGGAGCTCAATAGCGCAACCCGACCTTCAGGTAACCCTTTTATCCTTCCCGTCTTTCCGTTTGATCGAATCTTTCCGTTGATCGCTGCTGTGCCTTCACCTGCTCCGACCAGGCGGTCGGAGCTTCGTTACCCACTTCCAGCCGCTTCGATCAATCCATACTCTCATCCCCCATCTTCCTACTCAACCTGGTCATCCTTAGCTTCGATCATTTGGTCAAGATTAGGGCCCAGATCTCCCCTACCATCTTCGTTGGAGATCGAACCTCATTCCCCTCCGCTTCTTGAGTCTTCAGCTCCAATAACCCAGACCGGAGCATAGCCCCGAGTCGTAGCTTTGCATTGCAGGTACCCTTGAGCCTTGAGAAGCCCTATCGATCTTCCAACTATGCGGCAGAGATGCTCCAGCCAAAGCTCCGCCATCCAGTCCATCCGACCGTCCTCAGGACGATCAGACCCCACTGCTCGACGCGGAGTGCCTCCCCGGAGGTGCTCGACCTGTTGGAGGCCTGATCAGCGTTCATGATTCGCCCCTGTTCCCGTTCGAAGTTCACCAGCCCCCAGTTCGTCCACCATCCACCGTTACCGTTGGATGAAGAGCGGAGCACCAGTTCACATATGAGCCGTCCATTGCTGCACCTTTCCAGCCGTTGATCTGACACCTCCTGACACATCTGTGTCGCACGTAGGCAACATTCTCTGAGCGTCAGATTTGCCGTCACAGAGGATCAGAGCTGCACAATCGTCTGCAAGGGTATATTGCTCTTTTTACCCTGCATTTATTATGTTTTCGTCTGTAAATAAAAGTTATTATTGAACCTATTTACACTATAGTCCCTATAGTTTCTAGTATTTGCGTTTGAGTCCTCCCTATCTGGAGACACGTGCTTGGTCACGTGTATAGTGGTGCTTTGCATATTTAGTCTTGAATATTTGTTATGTTAATGTTTGCATGAAAGGTTTTTTGAAATTACAATTATGCCCCTTTGAACGTTGAATTACACATGTGCTAGAATTGATTGGAAAATTTACAGAAACGACCCTGGACTTTTATGCCAAATATTTGTTTAGTCCAAAAACTTTAAATAATTGCATTTAGGTCCCTACAACCTCTGTCATGTTTTTAGATAAATAAATATCAAATCTACTCCAAAAATTGCTAAAAAATTAACAGTAGCTCCTACTACTATGTAATATTTTTAGTAATTTCTATGATGCAATTTGAGTTTATTTGTTATTTTCAAAAAATCAACAACCTTAAAAAGTGAGTCTGACTAATTTAGAAAATCCATAAAAGATAAAAATCACTTTAAAAATTCTAAAAAAATTCGTGAGTGCTTGTTTTGCCTTGCTTTAATTTCTGTAGCATTTTATCTCATTATCTTTTATAAAACCCATAAAAATCATAATATACATAAAATCTTATAAATATTATTAAAAATTCCATAAAAATAAAAAAAAATGTGTTTTCAAGTTCTGTAGTTAGATTTTATTTTCTATTTTTACATAAAAATGCAATCAGGAATTTAGGGGCACTTTAAATTTTTTAAAGTTGCCTTTTCCCCTTGGTTGTATACTGTTTTCATATTTTCCCTTTCTTTTATTTTTAGAAAATTGTATAAAAAAATATAAAAATTCCAAAAAATACCCAAAAACAATTGTATATTTTAAAAATATATTTTTTTTGAATTTTTGAGCATTTTTAACCTTAATAAAAATTGTTGTAGTGAGATTGCTTTCATTTTCTTTATTCTTTTTCTTATTAGAAAATATAAAAAAATTACAAATTAAAAACCACCAAAAATACTTTTGTTTCTTCTTTGATTTCTCAACTACTTTGTAGGACTATCTCATGCTCCTTGTGTTCCACCGTAGTGACTATACCAGGTTAAATAACTAGCAAGACCACTCTTTTTTATTTTCGTGCTTGATTGCTTTCGTAGGTGGTCTGATTTTTCTCGTTGAGTTCTGCTCGAGTGGTTGAGGTCGCAACGACCTTTGATATCACTTAGCCTCTATCCCTTGGGCCGCTCATCATCTGTACGCTGTTTTGCTATTTTGACTTCATTTCATTTTTATAAACTATATAAAAATCAGAAAAACCTTATAAAATTGCCAAAAACATCTGCATATTGTGAAAACATAAAAAAATATTTTTGTTTTAAATTTTTGAGCATTTTTAGTCATAATAAAAATTGTTAAAGTTTAGTTTTCTTTATCTTTTTTATTTGATTTCTTAATTAGAAAATAAAAAATGTTTTAAATTAAAAACCACAAAAATATTCCATATCTTTTCTGATTTCTCGAGTACTTCGTAGGCTTAGCTCGTGCTCCTTATATTCGACCCTGGTCGCTATACCAGGTTAAATAAATAGCGGAGATCGCTACATTTGATTTTGTATTTTTATTGTTGTATTTGTGGTCTTATTTTTCTTGATTGATCGTGCTTTGCGATTCGGGTCGCAACGACCGTAGATATTACTTAACCCGAGTTGCCTGGGGCCATCATCAGAATGACATTGTTGCCAGGGAGCACAACTTAGTAGTCATTTTTTAGCCTTGTTTGTTTCATTTTATTTTTCTTTCTTTATTTAGTTTTAGCTCTATTTGATATAACTATTTTCTGACCTGTTTTTGTTTCACTTTTTGTGCGAGGAACCACCCGAGGTCGCTTTGGAGGAAACCCGTACTCGAAGGGAAGCAAGAACAACACATGAATAGTTATAGTTTATAAAGTAGCTTTTAGGAGATTTTATTATTATTGTAATAATACAGGGACCTTGAACATTTTTGGACACTTGGCATATCAGGGTCTGTTTTGCCGAGCACCGGTGTGCTCGGGGGACCTCACCGTGGTTTTCGTCGGTTTTGATTTTTCGCCTATTTTCATTTTAATTCTTGAAGAATTTGGCCGTTAGATTTAGGGATTTCTTTTACTGTGACGTAATTTATTAAGGCCCAATCCCTAATTATTGGCTTGCACCTATAGTTCGTAATTGGACCTTAACAAAAATAACTAATAAAAAAAGTTAACTTGGTTGCTAGAGATCACGTGCCGCTAGAGGCCGTAAACATCGGGTGCATGATCCGTTGTGGCGGACCGATCGAGATCAGAGACCGGACTCTGACCTCTCTCTCTTACCAGTTAGCTACATTTCTTCACGTGTAGAAATTGCTCATCTAAGGTCGTTTTCTTCTTGCATCATATAGGATAATTTTATTTTTGTCTTTTAATTTATGCACGGATCACCCTGCATGTAGAGTGCTGGCAATAGGTACACATCTCTTACTTGGCATGCATCATTATGTTCGATCGTGCATCGGCTTTTTCGACTTCTCCTCCCATTTTTGGACTTTAAATAATCAGGAGATCGAAAAATTCGTTAGGCATCTGTTTGCTTATTGAAAAGTACCTAAAAAGTGATAATCATAAAATTGGGACTGCTAGACAAACTTAACCTTAAAAGACACTCGACTTAAAGATCTGTCTTGGGAGAGCAATCCCCTCATTGTCTGGTTTGCTTGCACGAGAGAGCGACCCACACACTAGGCTAGAGCCATACCTGAACTTTTATCAGACTACTGATCTTGGGGCTAGTCGTTCTGTAGTGAGGATCGCTCCAATCTCTGATAAAGCGGGTCGCGATATCCTTAACAGAGCGAGTTGATCGGGTAGGCAGTAAACGGTCGGCAACTTGTACTTGGTTTAGGATTGGGCCAGTATCCTGAGAGCATCAGGTTCCTACCTGCTCGCTTAATCGCCCTGCTAGACTGATTTTTCACCTAAATAAAATTGACAAGATAAAAGATCAAACCTTTACAGTCATCAGCTCTGAGGGTTGAGTAGGTGAATTGGGGGTTTGTTTGTTAATCTTGTTTGTTTCCAGATCCCATCCGCCTTTTATCCAAATCACGTGGGCCGGAGGTGTTGAATAGGGTTTTGTAGAGGTCGTGTTAATTCACAAGGTGAATCAACAATTGTTGAGGTGACCTCACACGAAACCCTAATTCAAACAACAATTAACCCACAACAATGATCAAACAATGAAAAGTGGTGCACAATTAAATTTTTTTGTAACTCTACAACAAAGATGTGTTTAGGTGCAAGTATGTGTAGAGTGTCGAACATAGGGAACAAACATGTAGATAGGGGCAATAAATTGCACAAAAATGAATGTGATGTATTTGTCTATAAAAGTGCTCTTTTTTGTGGGTTTTTAATTTTATATATTTTTATTTTATTTTTAATTTCATATTTTTATATTTTGATTTTTAATTTTTTTTTCTATTTACATTTTATATTTTTATATTTTCTTTTAATATAGATATAAAGCTATATAAAGAGTATATATACAAGATGAGTAAGAGAGAGATAATATATATAGAAAAATAAGTAGAACTAATCAAAATACAGCAAATAAATATTTTTGGGTTTTTTTTAAAATTGTAGACTATTTTGTGATTTTTCTATATTTTTGCTATTTTTTTTGGTATTTTTAAAGTTCAAAAATACTCAAAACAGGGAATATAATAAATAGCCGAAACTAAATTGGAGATTAAAAATATGAAAACATGTCAAAATATCTACAAATTAATTTTCAAATAAAGTTAATAATATAGAGAAAATTTAGAAGCAGGAAATAGATTTTTAACATTTTTTTAAAAAAATTAATATTTTTATATATATTTTAGTGATTTTTATGAGTTTTCTTTTATAAATTTTTAGTGATTTTTGGTTTGAAGGTGTAAAATACATAAATAAATATAAAATATTTTTTTTTGAAAATTTACAAAAAAAAGTTTTATAATTTTTATGAATTTTATAATGTAAACAGGGATAAAAATGCATGTTTTTGATTTTTTAAAAATAATAAAATGCCTCAAAAATATAAAATAAAAATTGGACGATAATTGCTCCAGGAAACTAAGGCTATTTTTGGAGATTTTTTGAATTTTATAGATGCGTGAAATAAATAGAGACAACAAAGAGAAAATACACTCCTAGTAGGGGTATTTTTGTAATTATGTAAAAGTCCAGGGGCCTAAGTGTAAATATCCCTGAAATAATACACACCTACAAAAAGTTAATGGACCAAAACTAAAAGCACAAAGCCACGAGGATATATCTACAAAAACGTCAAGGATCATGTGGGTAACCACGCACGCACCTGGTTGGGACACAAATGTAATTTCCAAAAACCATGAGGGCTTTGATAGCAAAATATCCAAAAATAATATAACGGCATACAAATGTTTCAGTACTAAAGACAAATAAGCAAAACCACCAGGGGTCCCTGATGAATCCATGATTCATTAACTTTTCTGTCGCATTTTGTCTTAAAACCCTTAACAAATACATGTAAATATCCATTAATTCTCATCTTTTAACAAAACACCATTCATGTGTAAATATTCACTTTTAACCACTAAAATCATGTAAATAAATAAAGAACAAGAAAAGAAACAAAAAGGCAGATTGAATATATGTATATATATACAATATGACTTAAATATAAATATAGCTGTAAGATATATTTATAACCTAACCCCCGAGACCAAGTCAGCATGGATTGGTCGACAAACCAATAAGTAGGGGAAGATAAGGAAAGAAAACATAAAAAAATAATTTAACACACACATATACACCTTTCATTATTTATAAAATAAATACAAAACTTCAAAGAAGTTTAATTAATCCATATGACCATATTTTTTACCAAATCCTTTTCCTAAGTATTTCTAAAAATGTATATAAAAATATAAAAATAAGTTAAAAATACTACCCTGTATATATGCCAAGAAACTCAGTTTGCAAATTGTCAAAATCTCAACTTCCAAAAATCAAAACTTCCTCATACGAACTCCAATTTCACTCTACTCACCTTTAAAGTTCATAAAATAATATTCTCTAATTAATATAGGTGGTTTCATCGAATTCGGAGTCCGTTTGCAAAAAGTCGGTTTTGGGACCAAAAGACAACCGGGTTTCTGGGCTATTTATTTTCTGTAACACACACTATTTATCATTTTCTTAATTTTATAATTTTTAAATTATTTCATGATCTTGTAGTTTCACCATAAATTATTTCATAATTTTTGGAGACTATTTATTATTTTAATAAAATCAAAAACCCCAAAATATAGGTATAAATGACCTACTTAGATACTAACCTTATTTATTAAAATATACAAATTAACTTATTAAAATCTATAAAAATTCGTATAAGCCTTATTTAATATTCTAATAATTAAGAAATTATAAAATTAATATTTACTTATTTATTTATTAAATTAAAAATCTAAAACCTAATTATAAATACATATTTATTCATATAATATTAATATTTTAAAAAATATTTATTATTTATTAAAAGTAACTATTCCATGAATTAGATAATTAATTTATTCAACTTTATTGTATTTATACCTAATTAAAATAACCTTATTTACTAATTATTATCTATTTTACAAAGTAATTTCACATCTGGGCCAACCAGGTGCTGACACTTGTCAGCACCTGGGGTCTTCTTCCCCAAGAATTTGTTCTACCAGAACCTGCTCGACCAGCCACCTTTCCCCATTTTTCCCGCGCACTTCGTGAAGCTTCTGACAGACCTAAACCATTGATCTCCTTCTCCTAACTACCCACTCCATCGCCACCCTTAGATCCGAGCTTGGAGCCAAAGTAAACTCGCCATAAAAGCCCCCCAACTTCCGCCATTAATAACTAACTTCCAGACCTCTGAAACACCTCAGTTCCAGAAGCCCGATCCCCCTACTTCTAAGCTTCGTTCCAGCCGAATCGTGGTGGTGACAGCACCTTGGAGGAGCTCGCGAGGAGGAGGAATCATCGGAGGAGGTTCCAGGGCTTCATCGGCCTTGTATCGCCGCCCAAGCGTGCGTCGGAGCTCCGATTTTTGGTCGCCGTCGAGCAGCTGTCGAGGTAATAAACCTTGATTTCCCCCAGACCTTTTCATCCATTTCATTCGTTTTTCTTCTCGATCTTCGAGCCACAATTAGCGTGGCTAATCCGCGATTTGGGTAGCTGGATCATTTAGCTTAGACGCCCTTCCGTAATTTCATCTCAATTCGTTTCCATTTCGCTTCAACTCGCATTCCATACTTCTACCATCTCATGCATCTGGTAATATTTCTGGAAACTTAAGCTTTTTTCTCATATTTGAGCTTGCGATTTCATCAAATTTTGAGCCGATTCTTCACGAATCGAGCATATACATCCTTCAATTGTAGGTTAGGCGTCATCACGAGCCATTACTTCATATCTGGAAGGCTTCAATCATCATTAGAATCGATCTCCAAAGATGGGTCGCCATTACTAAGTCACCTCCAGGGAGCTGAGACGCCGTCTTCATCGACGTTACACCGCCGCTCCGAGCAGCCACCGCCAAGACCCTACCGCGGGCGAGCTCAAGGGGTGGAGGAGCCACCCCTTTGGCCCCGCCGGAGTGCCAAAGGACTCGCCAGTTGCTCGGGAAAATTCCGAGAAGAGACGCCATCGTCCGTGGCTCCAACGAACGCAAGAACAGGGGGACGCACAGGTGCGCGACACGTGGCGCACCCGTGAGCGTCTGATCGGCGCCAGAACCTTATAATCGCAGCCGTCCATTGCGAAACGGTGGGAAATTTGCTTCTTAGACCCATCAGCTTCCAAAAACTTTCCTCCACCCCCAGGTTTTCCATAATTACATTTAGGTCCCTCCGTAGGGACCTAAATGTAAAGTTTTGTATATCTTTTTCTATAGAACAGTCCCTGAGGACCTTTTTGAGAACTTTTTAATTAGATTTCTTTTGCGCTTATGCCCCTGGGCTGTAGGGGTTATTTTGACCTCGTGTGACTTCGATTTTTGGACGGTTTATTGAGGGTAGTTACACAACTACCCCAACTACTTAGTATAAAGTTTTCGAGCATTTTCGACGTACTTTCATCGTGTTTTGATTTTGTCGAATCGCACTTTGTTTTGTTTTATTTTCTTGTGCTGTTCGAGCTCGCGGCTCGACTCCAATCACCATACTATATTGTATCACCTATCTAGTATCCACCTATTATATAATAAATAAATCTTTTTGAAAAATCTCCCTTTTTAAAAATTCAATAAAAGTTGGAAAATAATAAAATCAAATAAAAATAATAAAAATAATAAAAATAAAAACTAATAAAAAATGGTTTCTTGACTTGATCACTTAGAGAAGATTAAAAATAAGATTACAAAGATAAAAAAATCGAAGGAATTTATTCTGCCTCCTTGAGTTCGACCCAGGAACACTTTCCTGGTAAAATATTAGTGACGGTTTTCCGAAGGAGAACCGAAATTGTTTGATAGGTTTTAAGAATCGAATTTGTTTCGCGGCTTTTTGCTACATCGACCATTTTCATCAATAAAAAAGCCGCGAAACCGATTTTTTTAGCCTCATCAGTCCCCCCACAAAATGCCCACGTCTTATTTGCACCAATCAAGTGTGGTGACTTGGCCAGGGACCCAATTGCAAAGAACAGGAATACATGGGTTTTTTTTCAAAATTTACAAAATAAAAATAACTGCAGATGAAAGTTTAAGGGATAACTAGTAAATATAAAAATTAGTAGGGGTTAGCTATAAAATACCCAAGGCGGCACGGACAACACTCCTCGTTAGTCTTGGACACATGCCAGCACGGGAGGAGGCGATACCGGTTCGCGCAGACGATGACAATTAGATGGCTGATGGGGATCAGACGGTTCACGCACAGCCGGATCTAACGGCTCCTGTACGCCTGGACGATCCGGCCCGATCCGACGATGCTGGAGGGCGGTGAACGAACTGGGAAGCAGCACCGGTGAGGCGAGCTTCCCCGAGCTCGATCTTCGTCCTCCGGCGAGCTTTAAAGCTGCAAAATGGTTGCGGATCGTCCAGGTGTGGTCCTCTGATGGCTGGTGCTCCAAAAATCCCCGCCAGACACCAAAGGGAGAGCAAATGGGTGGCGATGATTTGGGGATCCAGCAACCACAGGCTCTCTCCAAAATGAGCCCCAGGTCCTCCAAGCGCGCGTGGTCCTGCAAAATAGAGTGAAGGGGTCGGGGGAAAACAACCTCGACCCCGTAAGGGCGTGGTGGAATGCAGAAGGTGGTGGAATGGAAGCTCATCGGAGCTCGCTCCGACGAGGGGTGAACTAGGTGATCGAGGCACAATAGACACAAATAAAAAAGAAATGAAAGCTACAGGATACAGGTAGATGAAGCATAGAGAAAAACGATGAAAATTCGACCTCGAGCTGGAGTTTACGCAAGATAAAACCTCACGGCGCCGTAGACCGCCGGAGATGGTTGGAAGATCCACTAGACTTCGTCGGACCTTGCTGAAGGGAGCTGGAGGAAAGCTGTCACCTCTCTAGTCCAGAGCACGACCGAAGGAGGGTCTAGGTTGGTCAAAATGGGTTCAAAAGATGAAGGAAGTCGGTTTGGGTTTTTGAATAGGGTTATGAAGGGACGACCTTCGAGATGAGATCACGGATGGAAAGAAGTTAATATGCCCAAGAAATATGGTCGGTGTGGATCATGGTGATGCAGGGACGGATCTTGTGAAGGGTCAACTCTTCCTCGAGCAACGTAGCGATGGTGAAAAAATCGAGAAAAGAGGGTCGCGGGCAGGTCTGACAGGGACGCAGGCAGTCTCCGACCCTCCTGGTTGGTCCACGTGGACCAACCAGGAAAAATCCTGAAGAAAAGATTTGTTAATTAACTTAAAAACCAAACAATTTTATTTATTTTAGGTTATTAAATAAAATTTTTTATTATTTTATAAGTTATTTTATTATGATTTTTATTTATTTTTAGAGGTTTAAAATTACAAGTTCCCTTTTAAGGTCTATACATAGGTAAATTTATTTATATATTTTAATGTTTTATTTTTATTTTGTATATTTAGTTTTAATAATTTTGTTTATTATTTTATAAATTTAACTTAATTTTATACACTTAAATATATTTTTATTTTTTTCTAATTTGATATATACAAATAAATAAATAAATGTATAGTCTATATAGGTATATATATATAGGTATTATACCTATGTGTTGTCTACAAGTATTTTATTTTTATGTTTTATTTAGTGTTTTTTTATGTTTTAATATGTACATATATTATAAAAATATTTACAAAATTATAAAAATATAAAATAATAAAATAATGAATAATAAATAAAATGAATATTTTAATCGCTACAAGTATACAATAGGGGTCCAAAACTCAACTTTCAAATCGTAACTCCAAAAAATATGAAACTGCCTTCATTAAATATCTTATTGAAAATTATATACAATTAAAGTGATCTTGATATATTTTGAGTTTTTATTTGAGAGATATAAGTCTGGGAAGTTGGAGTTTTGGAATTTTATTCAGATCACAACTTTTTATCTATATATTATTTTTGTATGAAATTAATTTTGTATTTTTCTATTTTTTATTATCTACAACTTTCATGTTCAAAGTTTATTTATTTGAAATATAAAAAGTGGAACAAAAAATAGGTCCCAAAATGAAGAAAGGATGAATGAAATAAAAGGGATTTTTATTGGTTTTTGGCCTTTATCTCCCCCTACTTTATTCCTTGTCGACCTAGTCATCAAGATGCCTAGGTCTCGGGGTTTCGGGTCATAAAGTATTTGCAATATTTTATTCATTTTCTTTTCTTTTCTTTGGCTTTAAAAACAATATTTTATACACATTTTGTACACCAATGCATGAATGCTAAAATGCATGAATTAATAGTATTTACATGCATTTACTAGGGATTTTAAGGCCAAAATGATAGAATAAAGATGATGAAACGGAGATTCATCATCCCCCTATATTTGCCTTTGCTAGTCCCTAGCAAACACTTATGCAATAAGTGTAGAAATAGAAAAATAAAGAAAAGAAAAAGAAGAAAGATGGATTAAATTTAATTATTAAACTTGTCTTAACAAAATCAAAGTTTGGAGCTTAAGTCGGACCTTTGAAATTTTAGTGTGGGCGGAACCTTAACGGGAATCAAATTTGAAATTCAACAACCTTCGAGAATCCCAAAACCTTGTTCAAGTCTCCTCAATAGCCAGGTCAGAAATATTTCAACTCATATGCAAACCCTTACGACTATGAATCCGACTCGTACAGTGTAAGTTATAGTGGCTCTCCCCAATTGAAATGACAAAGAGACTGACTTCTCCAGCATAACAACCCAATGATTCCACAACAATAACTCCTTCCTCGAGGAGAGGGGTATTCCCTTATAAGATCAAGTGGCAACCATCTCAAGAGGAGGGGGTGAAGAGAAGAATGGACGGTAGCCAGTGTAGCTACCTATCCTAGGATGCAAGACCAGTGTAGTCAAGTCGTCCAGCTGCAGGCTCACATGATTTGACTTTGAAGCTCACGCTTGCTTATTGAATATACAAATATATATACATACTATGGCTGGCATTTTATTTTTATACAGGCCTGTCCACTTTTTTGAAGTTTTTTTTAAATACTATTTACAATAGCATATACATAAGGAGTTTTCCCTCTTGAACCAGTAGACTATCCCTCTTTCGAAGGTATATCACAACCCACACTCTCCTGTCTTCAAAATCCATCATCACTGGACGGGTTGGGGTGCACTTCCCTCCCTAGAGGAGGACAAATGTTTCCACTAGTGTGTGTCACATACCGGCAAATCCAACCCCCTCACCACTCCAATTGAGTTGAGCCAAGTGAATGGTGCAGGTGTCCAAGTTAGGTCATTATCGACAAGAGCCTTGCGTGTGCTCCGAAATACTCTACTTAGGCAGTCAAGAATCCATTGAACCAAGTCCTGTGATCATCAAAGAATTAAGTCAACTAGACCTGAAGTACCTCAATTCCAGTTCCTACAAGGTTCCTGTTATTAGATAGATTTAAGGTCCAACCAAGCTCCAATCTTCATATTTTACTTAGACTTATTCAATTATCAAACTCAATCTGAAAAATGCTCATGCTATGCAAATGCTATGCAGAATGCGGAAAATATTTTTGTGATGCAACTTTAAAAGATTTGGAACTTTTTATGGATTTTTGAAAAGGATGATGCATATGCATTTTTTTTTGGTATTTTCATAAAGATTTTTCAAATGTTTTTGGTATTTTAAATTTGCAAATGTTTTTGTGATTTTTAGTTTTGCAAATGTTTTTGGTATTTTTGAAAAGAAAAGATTTTGGATAAAAACTAGGTCAAAATATTTACACAAGGATGCATCTTATATTTACAAGAAGTAGATTTTAAGAATTTACAAAGGGTAAGTGCTCAATTTTATTTTAATAAAGAAATTTAAGGTGATGTATATATTCCTCAAACTTATTTAAAAAATGTTTTTCAAACAATTTTTGAAAACTCTAGTCCAAAATAATTTTACAGACAAATTTTACAAACATGTACACACATTTGAAAATCATTTTGCAAAGGTTTTTCGAACATTATATATAGATTTTAAAAATATTTTTGCAACCATTTTCAAACCATTTGCAAGTTGTTTTTCAAATATTTTTATTTCACACAAAGAAAATAATTTTTAAAACAAAACATTTTTAACAAAGTTTGAAAATATTGAACAAAATGTTTTCCAGATAATTTTCAAAAGATTTTTACAAAAAAAATTTCAATCTATTTTTCAAATATTTTGCAAAAAACATTTTCACCTGATTTATTAATCAGTAAATACAAAAGAATTCGAGGAATAATAGCATCTTTTTATTAAGGTTTTAAATAAATTTTAATAGTGTTTTAGCCATATTTATTAAGAAAAATATGAAATTATGAGTTATGGCTAAAGTATATACACAATATATACGACCACCCTATACTTAGCTTGAGCTATGCCCTCATAAATTAGAGAGAAAAGAGAAGACATAACTCGTACTGAGTGTAGAAAAGTCTAAAGAACGAATGAAGGAAGAATGAATGAGAAGTCGATCGTCCCCCTATATTTAGGATCAAATAATCCTATGTATAACAGATTGTACACAAAGCAAGGACAGCCAAGGGTGGGAATGAACTGATCGTACTCAGACTGTCTCCCCCTATACTTAGGGTAAGATATCCCTAAGTATAGACAAGAAGAGGAGACAATAGAGAGGATCGAAGAATGAAAGAACTCATGGTGCACACCCCCCTATACTTAGGAGAAAGTACGTCCTAAGTATATAAGACTGACAACAAGGGGCGACACCTTTTCAGTAGAAAAAGAAAATAGAAAAGGAAAAGAAGAAAAGAAGAAAATAAGAAAAGAGATGAAGATGGAAGAAGAGATCAGAGAGTGTACACATCACCCCCCCATACTTAGGGTAAAAGAAGCCCTAAGTACATGCAACAACAGGAGTAATGAAACATATCGGAGACTGAACACTTGGCTCATCCACTCCCCATACTTAGGATAAAGTACGTCCTAAGCAAGGAACAATCGAGAATGGGGTGAATGAGCAATACATAAGATGGATGAGAGAGAATATACAACAGAGATGGACGTACAAAGGATCATGAAGGTTGAAAGAGAACCTTCTTACGGGACCGTTGAGGGATAGATCTGGTATGGTGCAGGTCGACATCAGCATCCACAGATGACACAAACCGATCAGGGTCGACATGGTGTAAGTCCTCAGTGGTCCTAGAGTGTAAAGGCAGAGACAGGTCAGTGGAAGAAGTACAACTAGGTTCAGCCTCGGGTGTCTCGCTGATATCAAAGTGGAATGGGACGAACTCATCATCATCGGAAGAAGTGTAATCAAAGTCGTCCTGCAAGGTCTCGTCCATGTCAAAACCAAAAGGAACGGACTCATCAGTGGAAGTAGTCGAACTATTTTCATCCTCTACAATCCCAACTGGGTCATCTTTCTCATCAAAAGGCCCGAATGCCTAATATGAAAGTAACAAGATCAAATTCAGCCTTAGTCTCATCAATATATGCCCTCCGCTCAATGGTGTCAATCGTGTAAATCCCGTAGATATCATCAATGCATCGCCAATCACAGGAAGCATAAACTCCATGGTCTATGCTTTCCGAGTCTTCCTCCTTAGAGAGGAATTCTCAGGTCTCATCGTCGGTCATAAAGAAAGTTTCTCTGATATCAGCATGAAGGTCATAGGCCTCAGGGTCGGCTAACACAGGCACACTCTCATGGGGTGCGGGTCTCTGGTCCGTTGTAGGTGTGGTGATCAACACATCGCTCCCAACATCAGAACGGAAGAGAATCTTTCCTGATCCATAATCAATAACGGCTCTCGCAGATGCGAGAAAGGGTCATCTCAGGATGATTGGAGGACACTCCAAAATAGAGGTCTCCATGGGTAAAACAACAAAATCTGTTGTGAAGCTCATGCCCTGAATCAGAATGACGACACAAGAATACCCTTCGGCCTCTTTATTGATCCATCGGCAAATTGTACTATCATCCTGGTTTTCTTGAGGGGCCTAAGATGAATAGATTGTACCAACGAGAAGGGTATTATATTGATAGACGCACCACCGTCGAGGAGAGTGTTGTCACGTAAATGGTCAGAGATGGTGCAACTCACAAGAGGTGTGACAATGTTCCTTTTCCTAGAAGATGGATGATGGACGATGGCGTGGGTAGTGGCCATGGTCAAGATGTGATGCTCAGAAATGCTCCTCCGCTTTCTCTTCTTGGGAGGAGGAGCAGATAAATTGGTCATGGCCTGAAGTGGGGCATGGATGATCTCATGAATGGTGGCCACCACTTCGAGTTCAGTCAATAATTTTTTTAATTTTTGTACATCCTCCATACATGGGAGGAGATCGGAATCAACATATACACAAGGAATGCCAAAAGCAGTCTGTACAACGGCATCCTCGGGGTCAAAGCTGGGACAGGGTGAAGGGATGTGTGGTCAAGAGATCTGGCAAGTGGGTGCTCTCCTCACAATCTGACTCAACCAAAGGTCTCCCGAACTCCTTTTGGATTTTTAGTTTTTTCTCATTTTTTATAGTTTTGGCGATTACAAGCTTTCATGATAATCCTCAATCAAGTCCAAATCATCAGATCGTGAAGCATCAATATGGTTCTTATTAAGGCAAGTGAGGTCGTCAATCCTCGAATTCATCTGCTCCATGAATAGGGACACGGTCTCAAGTGTGGAAATCATGAGAGGTGACTCCAGCAGATCAGTCTCAGGTGGATGTGAAGGTGGAAAATATGGAAGTGGTGGTGGATGTGGGTAGGAGTCTAAGGGCTGATACTATGGCTGAGTCTGGTATATACAAAAATCAGAAAAATGGGAGGAGGATCCTCCTGATAAAAGGGAGGTGGACCAGCTGAAGGGTACGAGGAATCCACGAAATCCTGAAAAAAATTGCTCCAAGGGTCCATCTCGAAAACAAAAGGGAAATGATAGTCGGAAGAGCACAATGGTCAAATCAAAAGAGTGAAGAAAAAGGCACAAATGCACAGATGCGATCTAGGAATGCACACAAACAATCACAAGCAAACTCACACAAAACAAACCCTCAATTCACCTACTCAACTCGGTAGAGACCGTAAAAGTGGTCTTTTTATCTTGTCTATTTTAGAGTTAGGTGAGAGGTCCAAAAGTTGTGCAAACACTTAGGGACTGAATGGGATTTTGGCATTAATCCTTAGTGTGTGCGCGAGCAAGTAAAAGCGAAGACAATGAGGGGATTACTCGCCCCAAGACATGGTTTTACTTTTTGATCTTTTTTAGGGTCAAGTAATGTTAGCAGTACCAATTTTATTTGTAACACATTTTTTGGTTTTTTAATAGAAAATGCACGAGCCTAACGTGGAGTCAGTTCCTTTAAGCACCTAGGTGATCAAAATCAGAGGGAGAGTTGGAAAAGCAATGCAAGCGGCAAATCAATGATGAATGCTAAGGCGTAAATGCTCACCTTGCCTCCAACACTCTACATGCAAGGATGCTCAGCGGAATTGAAACCTACACTATAAGCAAATGCAGTCGATGAAATCACCCTAATGTTCAGAAATTGCTATTATCGTGAAGAACTATATTTCAAAATTTGACTAAGTTCAAACATCACTATAGGCACAGGCAAATATATTAAGTGTATGAACCTAATTCTATCGACAAGTAAATCCTACCTCTAAGGGCTCAATCACACAAAATAAAGTAAACAAAACGGAAAACAAAGGAAAAAAGATGATAAAAACCGCAACAAAACCGACGAGGCCCCCAAGGGAACAATCTCTCTGGCATTGGACCTCATGAAATGTGGCAGAGTAGTGTCCTGAAGAGTCCTATATATTACAATAATAAGTCTCTCTCTCACTTAAATTATATAAATAAATGCAATAAAAGAAAAGCTCAAGAATTGTCTTCAAAATTCCCTCCAAGTCTGCCTTGGTGCAAAGCCGAAGCTGCCTCAGGTGGGTGCTCGAGCGCTCCTAGAAAAGAGTTCCTCCCTCGATTCGCGTACCTTGCACAAAGTCAAACGAGAGGGTGGTTAGACAATTCAAATGATATATCAAATAAAAGAGCAAATAAATCACAAAGAATAGACAAATAATCACAATCAACAAATAATCCCAATCTAAGCGTTGTTGCTCCCCGGCAACGACTCCATTTGTTGAACATGGCTTTGCAGAGGTCGTGTTAATTCACAAGGAGAATCAACAGTCGTTGAGGTGACCTCACATGAAACCCTAATTCAAACAACAATTAACCCACAACAATGATCAAATAATGAAAAGAGGTGTAGAGTTAGAATTTATTATAACTCTACAACAAAGACGTGTATATGTGTAAATATGTGTAGAGTGTTGAACACAGGGAACAAGCAGGTAGATCGGGGCAATAAATTGCACAAAAATGAATGTGATGTATTTGTCTATAAAAGTGTTATTTTTTGTGGGTTTTTAATTTTATATATTTTTATTTTTATTTTTTTATTTTTATATTTCATTTTTAATTTTTTTGATTTTGTACTTTCTTTTTATATTTTATATTTTTATATTTTCTTTTTCTTTTGATATAGATATAAAGCTATACATAGAGTATATATACAAGATAAGTAAGAGAGAGGTAATATATATATATATATATATTGAAAAATAGGTAAAAATAATCAAAATACATGAAATAAATATTTTTGATTTTTTTTTAATTTTCTACTATTGTTTTGAATTTTCTATATTTTTTCTAATTGTTTTGGTATTTTTAAAGTTAAAAAAATACTCAAAACAGGGAATAAAATAAATAGCCAAAACAAAATTGGAGATTAAAAATATAAAAATGTGTCAAAAGTTCTCCAAATTAATTTTCAAATAAAGGATATAGAGAAAATTTAGAGATAGAACATAGTTTTTTAAGATTTTTTAAGAATTTTTAATATTTTCATAAAGATTTTAGGGGTTTTCAATTTTTATGAATTTCTTTTATATTTTTAGTGATTTTTGGTCTGAAGGTGTAGAATACTTAAAAATATATAAAATATATATTTTTGGAATTTTTTAAAAAAGTTTTATAATTTTTATGAATTTTGTAATGCGAACAGGGATAAAAATGCCTATTTTTGATTTTTTAGTAAAGAATAAAATACTTCAAAAATATAAAATAAAAATATGGCGTTAAAGGTCAATGCTCTAGGAGACTAGGGCTATTTTTGAGGATTTTTTTTCGAATTTTATAGATGCATGAGATAAATAGAGAAAATATACTCTTACGAGGAGTATTTTTGTAATTATGTAAAAGTCCAGGGACCTAAGTGTAAATATCCCAGAAATATTAAATGCCTACAAAAAATTAAATGGATCAAAACTAAATGCAAAAATCCACGAGAATATATGTGCAAAAATGCCAAGGATCATGTGGGGAACCACGTGCGCACCTGGCGGGGACATAACTATAATGTCCAAAAACCTTGAGGGCTTGATAGCAAAATATCCAAAAATAATATAACGGCATACAAATATTTTAGTACTAAAGACAATAAGCAAAACCACCAGGTGTCCCCCCACAAATAGCCCATGCCTCACGTGCACCATTCATGTGAGGTGACGTAGCCGGGGACCCAATTGTAAATAACAAGAATACGTGGGTTCTTTTTGCAAAATTTACAAAATCAAAATAACTGTAGATGAAAGTTTAAGGGCTAATTAGTAAATACAAAAATTAGCGGGGGTTAACTACAAAATACCCAAGGCTAGCGGATCAGACGGCACTCCTCGTTAGTCTTGGACATGTGTCAGCACGAGAGGAGGCGATACCGGTTCATGCAGACGGCTGCGATTAGATGGCTGACGAGGATCAGACAGTTTGCACGCAATCGGATCTAACGACTCCTGTACACATGGACGATCTGGCCAGATCTGACGGTGCTGGAGGGCGGTGAACGAACTGGGAAGCAGCGACGGCAAGGTGAGCTTCCCCGAAATCGATCTCCGTCCTCCGGCGAGCTTTGAAGCTCCAAAATTGTCACGGATCGTCTAGGTATGGTCCTCTGATGGCTGGGCGCTACGCAAATCCCAGCGGACACCAGAGGGAGAGAAAAGAGGCGGCGGAGCTTTGGGGATTCAGTAGCCACGGGCTCTACCCAAAATGAGCCCCAGGTCCTCCAAGCGCACATGGACCTGCAAAACAGAGTGAAGGGGTCGAAGGAAAACTACCTCGACCCCGTAGTGGCGTGGTGCAATGTGGAGGGTGGCGGAATGGAAGCTCGCTGGCGATCGCTCCGACGAGGGGTGAACTGGGGGATCGAAGCATGATAGGCACAAATAAAAACGAAATGAAAGCTACAAGCTACAAGTAGATGAAGCACAAAGAAAAATGACAAAAATTTGACCTCGAGCGGGAGTTTCCACGAGATAAAACCTCACGACGGCGTATACCGTCGGAGATGGTTGAAAGCTCCACTAGATGTCGTCGAACCTCGCTAAAGGGAGGTGGAGGAGAGCTATCACCTCTCCAGACCAGAGCATGGCCGAAGGAGGGTCCTGGTTGGTCAAAATGGGTTCAAAAGATGAAGGAAGTCAGTTTGGGTTTTTGTACAGGGTGATGAAGTGACGACCTTCGAGACGAGATCACAGGTGGAAAGAAGTTGATCTGCCCAAGAAATATGGTCGGCGTGGATCATGGTGATGGAGGGAACGGATCTTGTGAAGGGTTAACTCTTCCTCGAGCAACGTAGCGATGGAAAAAAATCGAGAAAAGAGGGTTGCGGGCAGGTCTGACAGGGACGCAGGTATTGGGTCAGAGAGTTGATCGGGGGTCAACTCTCCGACCCTCCTAGTTGGTCCACGTGGACCAACCAGGAAAAAACCTGAAGAAAATATTTGTTAATTAACTTAAAAATAACAAATGATTTTATTAATTTTAAGTTATTAAAAAATGTTTATTATTTTTATAAGTATTATTATTATTTTTATTTATTTTTTAGAGATCGAAAATTACAAGTTCCCTTTTAAGGTCTATACATAGGTATATTTATCTACATATTTTTATGTTTTATTTTTGTTTTGTGTATTTAATTTTATTAATTTTGTTTATTATTTTATAAATTTATAACTTAATTTTATACACTTAAATATATTTTTGTTTTATTTTTCTGAATTGATATATATATATAATTAAATAAATAGATGTATAGTCTATATAGGTATATTTATAGGTATTATACCTATGTATTGTATAAAAATATTTTACTTTTATGTTTTATTTATGTTTTAATATGTACATATATTATAAATAATATTTAAAAAATTATAAAAATATAAAACAATAAAAATAATGAATAATAAATCATAATCGCTACAAGTATACTACAGGGGTTCAAAACTCAACTTTCAAAACGTAACTCCCAAAAATATGAAACCACCTTCATTAGATAGTTTATTGAAAATTATATACAATTAAAGGTGATTTTGATATATTTTGAGTTTTTTTATTTGAGAGATACATGTCTGGGAAGTTGGAGTTTTGGAATTTTATTCAGATCATAACTTTTTATCTGTATATTATTTTTGTATGAAATCAATTTTGTATTTTTCTATATTTTATTATCTACAACTTTCATTTTCAATGTTTATTTATTTGAAATATAAAAAGTGGAACTAAAATTAGGTCCCAAAACGAAGAAAGAATGAATGAAATAAAATGGATTTTTATTGGTTTTTGGCCCTTATCTCCCCCTACTTTATTCCATGTCGACGTAGTCATCAAGATGCCTAGGTCTCGGTGTTTCAGGTAATAAAATATTTGCAATATTTTATTCTTTTTCTTTTCTTTATTCTATAATTTTGGCTTTAAAAATAATATTTTATACACATTTTGTACACCAATGCATGAATGCTAAACTGCATGAATTAATTGCATTTACATGCATTTACTAGGGTTTTTATGGCCAAAATGATAGAATAAAGATGATGAAAGAAAGATTCATCAGGAGGCCCCTTAGGCAGCCCTTGGCTGCACCACTTTTGAGCACTCCGTCCCATTCAACTAGGTTGGTTCATGAGAGCCCAGACACACTGTCCGAACCCGAGTTCGATTCCTCCCTGTTCCCCCTCGACCATCCTTCTTCCAATCCTGAGGTGCCCTAACAGAGACCAGAACATATATTCATTCATTTGACGCACCTGAGTTCGGGTCTTTTGCCTTTGCAGAGACCCAAGAGATGGCCGGCAGCAAGGAGCGCACAGATGGACATCCCCAGACCACCACGTATGTTTTAGATCAGGGCACCATCAAAAATACCTTGTTAGCTTCCTTGGAGACGATGCAGAGACAGATCAGAGGCCAGGGGGCTTTCATGGCTGACATGCGCCGAGAGATGGCCCAGATGCGATCCGACTGAGGAGAGAAGAACCGAGCCAGTGGTGGAGAAATACTAGAGTTTGGAGGAGGAGACAGAACACAGCTAGAGGAGCCACAGGAGCCAGTCTGACCAGCCAGGCCGATGAGAGAGTTGCACAACCCTGATGCGACTTTTACACATTGTTGGATTCTGCTTCCGGCAATCCTAGGAGATTTCAAGCTCCCCCTAGATGAATTTGTGAATCATCACTCTTAAAGTTGAAAATGAGGCTTGTTCTCGAGTAATTAGAAGCATATTCCCACTAATATTGCATAATTAGCATTCATGCATGCATTGATAACATTCGCATTTTAGCATCCAAATTTGCACTAAGAAACCAAATCCACTTGTAAAAATCACCTATCTATATATATTTTACACTAACCCTAAAACCCATGAATTCTCTCTATACTGAATATATTACTAACAATAATACAAGAAAAATACCAAAAAATGCTAACCTGTAAAATTGATAAATAAAACCCCAAACCATGTTTGAGACCATGGACCATAGAATGCACATATCTCTCTCATACAACCTTCAATCTAGGTCTACTCACTTTTAAAATAATATACATTCAGAGACCTTCAAAATGAGACCAATTTCATTTAAATCGGATCTCTTATGAAAAACGTGGGTTTTGGGACCCCATTGTATACTATATGTATGTATATTTGTACCCTTGTATTTTATCACTTTATTCAACCTCATTTCCATTTTTGGTCAACATGAAATTTGTAGATCTCATCAAGATCTACAACTTCCATGTTTTGAGTTTCTCCAAATTCAGCAATTTCTCCCTCTTATTTCACATTCTTCCATAGCCAATCAGATTGGGCCACGTGGCGCCCTCTGGTTGCGCCACACGGCCCATCTCCCCGCTTGCCACACGCCCTCTGCTCTTGACCTTCCGATGTAGTCATCTCCCTCCAAATCCCAGGCATCCACACCGCATCAAATCACAGCCGTTTGATCGAGGACCAGATCACATCTGGGCCGTTCGCCAGCGCCTTAACCTCAGAGCGCCATGTGGCAGCATCTTCACCGCCAGATCTTCTCCAGTACGCCTCCATCTGTGCCGCTCATTCTTGCTAAGTCCCGACACTTGGATCGTCAGCCCAGATCACATCTCCACTGTCCTTCAGCATCGTGTCCCCATTCCGCCACGTGGATTGTCCACCGCCCTTCGATCTGACCCGCAGGATCTAATCCTACCCGTTCCCTCGTGCCCATCTCTTGGCCATTGGATCGCGAGATCCAATGGCCATGATATCGTCTTCCACCTCCGGTCATCTTCCTTGTTCACGTCACCCACCTCGCATTGCTTTCTCCCCCTTTCTATTTTTGGCACCACTACAGCCACCATCTCTGTCCATCGACACCCCCACGATGTAGCCCCGACATCCCTCATCCTTGCTAGAACCCACAAGCACCATGATCCCCTTCCTCTTCGCTCCACAAACCCACGAACCCCATGCCTCTATTGCCTAAACCTCCATTCTCTTCCTATAAATAACCAGCCTCCGGCCACCTTCGACCCCATCAACCCTAGCACGAGGTAACCTAGAGCTCCTATCTACCCATTGGTGACAACAATTGAGTGTGAAAGCGAGCGACGATGGTGGTCCACCTCCGACGAGATCCATAGCATTTCTTCACTGCGTAGCAGCTCCTCCGACGAGCTGCTTGAGCTCGGGCCCTCTACCGACCCTCGAGAGACGATCGGAAGCCTCCTCCAAGCTTCCAATCCCCAGTAGATCCCTCCATTCCTTCTCCGATCTTCCTCTTCTTTCCTTTGATTTTTCTCGCCTTTTTCCCACCTTCTCTGCTCGACTCCACTGTTTGCTGACCATCCATTGAGCTCCCCCTTAGAGCTCCCATCTTCACGACACCATCCGTTCACCCTCACGACACTTCGACCCTTTCCTGACCATTCCTCCGCCGGTCACGGTGGAAGAACGCCACCGACGCCCATCACTTCGACCCTCAGGCCTCTCTGCACTCCTTGCACTCCCACGAACACGAGCGCACCTTTCTGGCAGTCTCTAACCCTTCTTGCACACTTCTCGTCGCTGGTCGGACGCATCGTCGAAGCTCCTTCGAGCTTCACCGTCTCCGGCCTACGGACCACCTCCGTCTCCCTCAGACACCCCGGTGGCTCCGTCATGCATCCACGAACGTTCCGAGCTTTCCAGGAGCTTCTAGCGAGCTACACCGATCACTGGGGAAGGAGGTGGAGCCATGACTCCTTCACCGGAGCCCCGTCAAGTCTGCCGTAGGAGGCGACAACCCGGAGGAGCAAGAAGCCCAGCCATTGTCCGATTGCCTTGATCTAACGGTCCCGATCGAGCCACGTTGTCCGCATCAGCTGTCGTTGGATCAAAAGGATCTAACAATCTACCATCTGCCACATCGCCATCGTCTTCGAGCTCTAGATATCGCTGGATTCATCTTGATCCAACAACCCTTATTTCGCCATGAAGTCTGCTATCACCACTGTTGATCAACCATGATCTAACGGTCCTAGGAGAGACACACATTCAACTCTAGTAGCCATTGGATCTATCCAGATCTAACGGCCCAACAATAGCCATGTAGCGCCCTCCGAGCCTCTTCCCCAACCCTAGGCTCAGGGCACCCGAAGCATGCCCGAACCTCCAGAGCCTCCGAGCTGATGTCTGAGCCTCAGAAGTCTCCCGAGGGGAAAATGACATCGAGGCCCCTACAAGTTTCAAGAATTGCAAATGCCAGGCACGCCACGTGAGGAGCATGTGTTCCCGTGGACAAATTGCATCCATACACCCAACATTATAGGTATTTACACTTTAGTCCTTGTATGCATTTTTTAGAATTAAGAAATTTTATTTCTTGTTTGTATTTTGGTCCTTGTGTTTGCACGCATATTTATGCATCCATTTATCATCAATTTTAAATTCCAAAAATTTCATGTTGTAGAGTAACTTCTCATTTATTTTTGTGACACGTGTCGTATTTTTGTGAGCTTCATAGAATTTAATATTATTATTCTCGTGGAATTTAACATAGTTTGCCCACTGTGTGCTTTAAATTAGATATTAAATTATTGGTTGCTACAAAAATCACCATAAAATCACATTAGATTTAGTTTAAGTTGTTCTACACTGCTCAAAATCAAACCATTTGCACGCATCATGAGGCCTGAATACATTAATTAGTCTTTTGCCTAATTAATTTCAATAGGACCAATTTACACCATTTTTTAGGTTTATCAATTTTCCTGGATTCCTCTCACATAGATATATCTAGGATAATTTTTATATCTAAAAATAATGTGCTTTTTGGTATTTATTAAAATTAATCTTGCAAAAACAACCCTGCATTCATATTAAATTCATAACTAATTCATTTAGAGTCTAAAAATTCCAAAATAATTGCAGTAGCTTAGTCTCATCGCATATCATCTTCTCGCCAAGTTTCATTAATTTTGGACCTCATCAGACTATCATTTGTGATTTAACTTAAAATTTGGCTTGAAATTGCATTTTGTTTTCCTTAATTGCATAGACAAATTACAAAAAGACCAAAAATATTCTTCGAAAATCTGACATCAAAACTAACTGAAAAATCACCTAAGGAAAAAGCTGCCTCCCTGAGTTCGACCTTGGGCTTGCCCAAGTAAAATAAATTTACCGCTTGCATTTAATCGAAATTTAAATCTGAGTGGTTTTTGACAAGTTCCCCATTTCCTAACTACAACGAACGACAAACTTAATTCGATCATTAATCAGGTTGAATTAACAAGGGTAACCGAGGGCATGTCAAAATAGCGTCGTTGCCGGGGAAGCCCAGCTTACGTTAATTTTTAGGAAATTTTGATTTTAGATTTTCCATCCCCGGGTAGTCTGATTCCCGGCTTCTCTTGTGAATATTTTACTTTCCATTTTATTTGTCTATTTTGTGTCGTCCTTTATCTGACCTCCATTTATTTTTATGCGAGGAATACGAGGAGTCGAAGGCGCTTCGCCAAGCGAGCCGAGGATCCTGCATTAAAATAATTTGAGTGATTGTGTGAGGACTTGTATTTTTCTTTTATTTCATTTTGCATTTTTTCCAGCGGTTCCCCTTTGGGTTCTTGCGCGTGTAAGTATAATAAAACGTGTCCCCATGTGTTGTGTGGTTTCTTTACGTAGAATAGGATCTGCACTTGCGGCTCTTAGAGCTATTTTAGGAACTGTTTGTGCTCGTAAAATTCTAGTACCATACTTCGCACTTAAATGATGCACTTAGACTGCAGGACTTAGCCAAATATAAACATGTTCTTCACTCACTAATAGAACTGCCTGTCTAGGAGCGACTTTTATCGCTTGCATTCATATAGTTTAAAAATTTTAATTCTATTTTGCATCCTTCATATAAAGCGAAAGGATCACTGTATGTCCTCTCTACTTGGCATTCATCATTGTTTTATCTTGCATCGGCTTTTCTCGAATCCTTCCCACTTATTTTTCAAACTTAGGTTTAAAAGAAATTGGGACTGGATGATAAGCGTGCTTTGTGGTTGGACTAATCAAGTGATCACCTAAATTAAAATCGGCACTATTAAACAAAATTAATAAAAAAAATCAATACAATCAGAAATTCTGTTTACGGGAGATTAACCACGACCTTGTTTTCAGGCTGAGTGAGGGTACTAGAGTGTGTGTGCACACCCTAAGGTAGAGCCAAAAATCCCTGCCTTCCATATCGTGTACCCCGATCCGAGCAAATATCACAGGCTGAACTACAGGTTCAACTAACCAGCGCCAAGTAGCCTCCGCCTACTCCGATAGGTAGATAGGGGCGAAATTGTTGTGCACTTCGACAAGTTGCTAGTGGCCTCCGTCTGCTCTGGCAGGATGATAGGGGCGGAGTTAAAGCTTATCAGCCTCCGCCTACTCTGTAGGTAGATAGGGGCAGGTCCTTGAACTTTCGGCTGGTGATAGGAGCGGAGAAAGGAAGGGCGTTGGTATCTTAGGCGACATGCTAAATAGGGGACCGGCTTTAAGCCAACTCCCCTATAGGCCGCGTAACCTTTGCAACTTTCTTGAAGATTCACATTTAAAATCAACCAGACTAATCGGACATGGTTTCGGGTCCTCCACCGTGTTGAGTGTTAAAATCAGGGTTTGGATTCATTTTCTTGCTTCAGGTAGGAGTAAAATCCTATCTTACACTTATACTCCCGATTCTTCTTCTCGCCATCTGAGATGACTGACTGGGGGATATCTATTCATGCTTCGCAAATATTTCTTTGATCCCCTCATGAAGTTCGTCTTCATCAGCCCAAGCGCAACTTAGGTCAACCGAGCTCATGACCCTATTGAGTTTAGGATCCATCACTCTCAGGGTGGTTGCCCTCAAACCACCCCTTTTCTCTCCTCTAATCTCACTGAGGAAGACCATCACCTCGATGAGAATGTCTTCATTGATATGTTATCTAACCTAGACCATCTTCTTTACCCAGGAGAAGAGGACAAAATGCTGAAGAAAAACCCAGACAACGAAGAACACCTAGATGACCCCATGCACCAAGTCCTGACCCGATTAGCTAGAGTCGAGCAGCTGAATGAAGAACTTATGGCTAGGATGGGACATGTGATCGAGGCAGAGGGAATTGACAGACCCATGATAGATGCCTACAACCCAGCAAAAAATGAGATGCATAGTTGGCTTGTACCGGTGGTTCCCCCTGAAGCATTCGAGCTGAAGCCCCACTTTCTGAGTCTGTTACAGAAGTTCAATGGAAACATCAATGAAGAACCCTATGCTTTCCTTAGACACTTTGTGCTGGTTTGCAACAATCTTAGTCACCCTAGAGTTGGGCAAGACTACATCAGGCTAAAGGCCATCTTATTTGCCTTAGGAGATAAGGCTGCTCATTAGCTGAAAAATCTCGGTGTGAGATGCACGACCTGGATGCAGTTCAAGGATTTATTCTTGAAGAAGTTTTACCCACTCAGTAGCACTAACCATATGAGGACCAAGATTGCAAAGTTTTTCCCTAGGACCCAATGAACCATTCCATGAAGACTGAGATAGATTCAGTGACTTATCGCAGAAATGCCCTTGCTATGGCATTACAAAAGTGATCTTAGTCTAGATCGTGTTCTGTGGCATGACCCCTAAGATGCAGTTAGTGAGTGCCGCCTGTGGAGGAAGCTATCTCAACAAGATTGAAGATGCCGTATGTAAGATTCTGGAGCAGATGGTGGAAACAGGCAGATCTCAGGCCACCAGGGCCTATCAGTTGTCTCCCTCAAGCCTGTCCAATGAGACAACTAGGAGGACTGTAGCAGATCTAAAGGATGACCTCATCGCCAGCATGGGGATAATAGCTGACAAGTTAACCATGGTCGAGCATATTCACAAGAGGGTCACTGACCTTGAGGCGCTTTCACGATTGCCGAAACAAGTGGAGGAATTGACTGCGAAGGTAGCCAAGATACGGCTACATGCCCCTTCTACACCACCTGTACCTGTACATCGAGTCCATCTTGTACAGGAGCAGGTACATGGGCCTCAGGGTAGCTGGGTTGAGGAGCAGTAGTGCACTCAACAGGAGAAGCACGTACCCCCATAAGTGGAGACAGTCTACGGGGAGCCTTCGCAGGTGTTTGAGATCAACGGGTTGTGGTACAGCCATGACCCTGTCATCATATAGTCGAGGATAGGGAACAGTCAGCAACACCGACCTTCCCTAGCATACCAGGAAACCAGCTCTGTCCCCGCACCATGCTTTGTACAGTCCTGGCCAGGACAAGGTACCAGCCTCAGCAGCACCAGCAGCAGCACACGTTCTACTCGGGCCAGCAGGGCCCTCCACCACCTTCCCATCAGTAGAAGTATCGGCATGGCCATCAGGGCCAATATAGACACTCGTCCTCTAGTCAGCAGCAGCAAGCCCCGCCCACAAGCGAATTGGAGTCCCTCACCTTGGCGATCCATACCCTGATTGCTAGGGTCCCGCAGATGCAGAATGACTACCTAGATATCCGGACTGACCTGAACTGCATTTCACGCACCCAGGATCATCAGATGGTGCCAACGATCCCAATTCCCGCCCAGGTTCAGGCCAACCCAAATAGGCTGAATCAGAGACAGAACCGACCACGGGATCAGGTATACTATTCAGATAACTCTCTATCTGAACATGAGATCCTTTCGTACGATAATATTAATCATATGTCCCTCAGGAGCAGATGGAACGTGATCGTACCTGATCGGGCACGGGCACAGGAGGAAGACACTGCCATGTCTCTACCTAAGGAGAACTTGGAGACAGAGGAGCAGCAGCACCGCCACCAGCAAAAGAAGAAGAGGATTTCCAAGTCCTCAAAGAAGAAGGAGAATAACACCAATAGTGAGTCTGGCAAAACTGATGAGGAGCCCGTACCTCCATCTGAGGAGGACATTCCAGAAGTCATGGAAGACGCATCACCGGTTTCACAACATCAATTTCCTTGAGTCTGAGTCAGAGTTAGTGTCAGAGTCAGAGTCATGTAAAGAACTCAGTTTCCAGCTTTAATGAAGATCTTTAAGTTTCAGAATCTGAGTTAGCATCAATAATCCCTTCCCCCAAGCCCTTAAGGGTGGAAAGCAAAAAACTAAAAAAATACAAAAAGATGACTCTGAGATGGCAGAGTTCTGCAACAAGTACGTCAAGGTCACAATCCCTTTCGATAAGTATGCGTATATGACACCTGCATTCCAAAAGTACCTTAAGGTGAGATGCACACTCACTAGGGTCAGCAGGAAGACCAAAAGCCGTGTTGAGAAGCACGTTTTATCAGTAGCCACTACTTGCGCCATAAAGAATGCATTCCAAGGAAATGAAGGGACATGAGTGCCCATTATGTGGTGAGTCATGTCGATGACACCGCATTTGCACGCATTCTCCTAGATAATGGATCCCCAATTAACTTGATGGCTACAACCCTCTATAAGTGTCTAAATCTATGACCTCTTAGGAAATCCAGAGCACTACTCCAGTTTACAGACAAATCAACCAAGAGGTCCTAGGGAGAATAGAGGAATGTTATCATCAAAGTAGAGGGTCAGGAGTACATAGTGGACTTTACAGTCCTTGATATGGAGACCCCTCGAAATTGGAGAGATTCCCATATCATTTTAGGAAGGCCCTTCCTCAGAACAGCGGGGGCCTTATTCGATTACAAGATCGGGAAGATTCAGTTCCAAACTCCAGGTGGAGATGAGGAACATGAGATGAAGCAGACCAGGTGGCAGAGGCCAGATTCCGAATCCAGCACCGAGTACTCTTCATCTGAAGCATATTGCGTTCATGTAGAGACCGTTGAGCCATGGAGACAGAACCCAGCTAGCACCGATGAGTCCCTCTCCTCCGGAGAAGATCTGATGCATGAGACAATATGTGAGAGCCTTAGGAATGAAACATCATAGAAAATGCATCCCCCTACATCTTTGATGATGTAGAGGCCCAACTGGGGCTATCAGTCCTTCCCTCTTTAGGACAGTCAGAAGATGAGGATGATGAGTCGGACGTGGCTTTTGCCGATTGCTTAGAGACTTTTACAATCCGACTTCAGAGATGAATGAGTTGGTGGTACTAACTTCGAAGATAGATCCAACCACTACCAGCACAGATCTAGAACTGATTGAGCCAGACTTCCTTGATGATCACACCTTACCTGAGCTCAAACCTTTACCCACAACACTTAAGTACGCCTTCCTTGTAGGACAAGAGAAGACATATACGGTCATCATCAGTTCGTGATTGACCGAGGAGCAGGAATCTCGCTTGCTAGAGATCCTAAAGAAAAACCGCAAGGCGATAGGCTGGAGCATCTCCGATCTCCACGGGATAAATCTCGCTCTATGTTTGCACCATATCTACTTAGAGAATGAGTCTAAACCCTATCGTGAATTCCAACGTAGGTTGAATCCAAATTTACGAGAGGTTGTTAAGAAGGAGATAGAGAAATGGTACGACATGGGTTTCATTTACCCCATCTCCGATTCCAAGTGGGTGGCACCTATCCATGTTGTCCTGAAAAAGTCGGGAATTCAGACAACCACCAATGAGGACAGAAAGGAGATCGTGACACGAGTACCCACGTCGTGGCGCTTCTGTGTGGATTACAGATGCCTGAATGCCGCGAAGAAGAAGGATCATTTTCCCCTATCGTTCATTTATCAGATCTTAGAGAGATTAGTGGGGAAAGAACACTTCTGCTTTCTAGATGGGTTCTCGGGCTACAATCAAGTAGCCATTGCTACTGAGGACTAGGAGAAAACCACGTTCACATGCCCCTTTGGTACCTATGCTATCAGGCACATGCCCTTTGGGTTATGCAATGCTCCTGGTACCTTTCAAAGGTGCATGATTGCTTTATTCGCCGAAATGGTCGGTGAATTCCTAGAAGTCTTCATGGATGACTTCTCGGTCCATGGTGATTCCTTCGATTCCTATCTTAGGAATTTGGACCGAGTCCTCAAGCAGTGTTGCGAGGTTAATGTAGTGCTCTCCTGGGAGAAAAGTCACTTCATGGTAACGGAGGGCATTATGTTGGGACACGTCATCTCGAAGAGAGGAATGGAGGTTGACTCTACCAAGGTGGACGTGATCAGACGACTCCAGCCACCAACCAACGTGAAACAGTTGCGGTCATTCCTCAGGAATGTTGGATTTTATCGGAGATTTATCAAGGATTTTTCAAAGATTGCCTAACCGCTAACTGAGATTTTAGGCAAAGATACGGAGTTTATTGTCGATCGTAAATGTCTTGAGACCTTTAAGCAATTACAAGGGATGATCATGGATGTCCCGATCCTACAAGACCCGGATTGGTCTCTTCCTTTTGAGATCATGACGGATGCCTCGGATTTTACTGTAGGGGCTATGTTAGGACAGAGGAGGGATGGCATCCCGTTTGCCATACACTACGCAAGCAAAGTGCTTGATACCGCTAAGCGTAACTATACAGTTACAGAAAAGAAGATGCTTGGGGTAGTGTTCTCCTTGGATAAATTCAGATCTCATCTTATCAGATCTAAGGTGATTGTGTTCACATAACATATAACACTTTGGTATTTAATGGAAAAGAAGGTCACGAAGGCGCGTCTTCTTAGGTGGATTTTATTTATCCAGGAATTTGATTTGGACATTAGAGATAAACCTGGAAAGAAGAACGTAGTAGCTGATCACCTCTCTGTCTCGAAAACCTTGACGCTTCTGATGATACGCCTATTCGAGACTCCTTCCCTGATTAGTTGGTTTTTGTTATTGTCTCACTCCCATGGAACGCCAATATCGTGAACTATCTTGTCTCCAAGAAAGTTTCCTACGATTGGCCCAAGAGCCACATAGACTGACTTAAGTCGGATTCAAGACTACCATTGGGAGGATCCGATCCTTTTCTTTGAAGGACCATATTATGTATGGAGACGGTGTATTCCTCAGGAGGAATATCAGAGTGTCCTTACTTTATGCCACAGTCTGGAGGTAGGAGGACACCACTCCGAGAAGAGGGCCGCATGGAAGGTACTTCAATGTGGCATATACTGGCCGACTATGTTTTCTGATGCGCTCACCTTTACGAAGTCGTGCCCAATATGCTAGCGAATGGGAGGAACCGTTGGTTCCAAGGAGGAGATGTTGATGCATCCTGTCATCATTTATGATGTCTTTGATGCCTAGGGCATCGAATTCATGGACCCATTCACAGTTAGTCATGGAGTCAAATACATCCTTCTTGCGGTAGATTATCTGTCAAGGTGGGTGGAGGCTATCCCAACCCGAACCGCAGACAGCAGGACTGTCTATAGATTCATTAGAGATCACATCATCTCTAGGTTCGGGATCCCCAAAGTGTTGATATCAGATGGGGTAGCCACTTCGTGAACAGAGATGTGAAGAAGCTCTTGAAGGATTACAACATCGAACACCGTGTTTCTAGTCCTTACCACCCACAGACCAATGGCATGGCCGAGGTGTTGAATAGGGAGATAAAAACCATATTGCAAAAGCTTGTCTGCCCAGACAAGAAGGATTGGTCTCAGATCTTGGATCAAGTCCTGTGGGCTTATAGGACAACTTACAAGACACCATTAGGAACCTCCCCATTCAGGATGGTATTTGGGAAGCCGTGCCATCTACCCACTGAATTAATGCACAAATCTGAAAGGGGAATCAAAAAGGTCAACTAGAACACACACCTAGAGCAGAAACAAATAGAGATGTATCTGAATGAGCATATAGAAGTTAGAAATCCAAGTGGATGGGTCCGTTCATAATCTGTGTTGTGCATGATAGTGGATGTGTTGAGATCTCAGATCTCACAGATGGAGCACAGACATCCCTAGTCAATGGACAACTGCTGAAGCACTTCGTCAAACCAATGAATAGTTAGTCCATGTTGAGGAGATTGTATTCATGTGCGAGACAGACTCAGTAGATACACATAGAACCACGCATGAGACCTTCCAGCAGTGAGCTCTCACCATCAGCAGTATCGAGAAGATTCAGATCACGATCCTTGTATATACTCATCATTCCTGTATATTCTTTCCTTCCCTCCTGCAACTCTAATCACTTGCCCCAGCTCCCTATCTTTTCATGACTATACTTAGGATGACAAGATCCTAAGTATAGGGGGAATAGCATCTCGAATCCATTCATTGTACATCCTCTAGATCCCTTCGGTCCTCATACTCACTTATGTCCTATACTTAGGCTGACCAGAGCCTAAGTATGGGGGGACCGATGCCCATCATGTATATACTCATCCACTTCACCTCTTGACCTCGTCCACCCCGTTTTTGATCTTCTTCGGCACTTAGGCTGCCAGAGCCTAAGTATATGGGGGCAAGACGACTTCTATACATTTTTGTTGATTTTGTTCTCATACGCTTAGCACGAGCTGTCTTTCTCCTCGCTTTTCATGATCTGAGGACATAACACGTGCTAAGTATAGGGGGTGTGTATATATTACATATATACTTTACCCATAGCTCATACTTTCACGTATTTTTGTATATATTATACAATAATTATGGGGTAGGTAGAAAAAATTGGATTTTTTTGTAAAAAACATGTATATTTGTAATACTCTTGTATATTCTTGTGAAAAAAATGGAAGAATTCAAAAATCAAAATCAAAGGCTTCTTATTTACGCTTGCATATCATCTCTACATTTAAAAAGAAAGAAAAAAAGAGTCTTGCATTTCATTCATCTATATAGCATGTCATCTACATCTCATCTGCATATCTTGCATATGCAAAGTGAAAAGTTAGTGGGTTCTGTACCAAGTTATGAATAGATGATGAGGAGGGACTTGATTTGACCTTAATCCACCTAATTTCAGAGGAACCTTATAGGAACAGGAGTTAAGATTTCTCAGGTCAAGTGACTTAATTCTTTGAGTCTACAAGTCTATGTTCACATGTCATCATGATTAGTCTAAATATAATATCTCGTGCATACGCAGGATTCTTTTAGATAATGACCTAACTTGGACAAGCACAATGCACGTAGCTCTTCATTGATGAGGTGGTGAGGAGGTAGAATCCTTTAGCTTGGAGTAGCACACGGGTGGAAACATCCATCCTCCTCTAGGGAGGGTAGTGCATCTCAACCTAGTCCGGTGGTGTTGACATCTAAAGACGGGATGTTGTGGGTTGCAATAATGCTTCAAAAAAGGGATAGTCTACTGGCTCAAGTGGAAAAACTCCTGATGTACATGTTGCACCTTGTATATAGTTCAAGAAAAAAATGCAGAAACTCCATAAAAAAAATAAGACAGGCCTGAGTAAAAATATTATACCTGTCGGAGTATGTATATTAGCAAGAAGTCTGCAGTTGGATGACATGGCTACACTAGTCAGGCATCCTGGGATAGGTAACTACACTGGCTACTGTCCATTCTTTTCTCCACCCCCTCCTCTTGAGCTGGTCACACTTGAACTTAGAACGGAATACCCCGTTCCTCGAGGAAAGAGTTACTGGACCGGGTAATTAGAGTTACCTTGTTAGAGGATGTTGGTTCTTAGCCATTTCTGATGTAGAGAGTCAATTTACACTTACACAGTACAAGTAAGAATCATAGTCATCAGAAATTTGCATATGAGGATTTGTTCTGACCTGATTGTTGAGGCGTCTTGAATAGAAGACTTGTGGAACTTAAAGTCTGCTACATCTTAAATTCAGATCCCAATAAGGTTCCGCCACACAATTAATCCAAAGGTCGAGTCAAGCTCCATTTTTAACTTTTGTTCATGACCTTGGTATGGAACCCAAAATCATTTCACTCTTGCATTTAATTTTAGTTGCTTGGGGACGAGCAAGGTTTAAGTATAGGGGGTTGATGAATCTGTGGTTCATCACTCTTAAAGTTGAAAATAGAAGCTTGTTCCTGAGTAGTTAGAAGCATATTTCCAACAATATTGCATAATTACCATTCATGCATGCATTGATAACATCTGCATTTTAGCATCCACATTTGCACTAAGAAGCCAAATCCACTTGTAAAAATCACCTATCTTTATATATTTTACACTATCCCTAAAACCCATTAATTCACTCTATACTGAATATATTACTAACAATAATACAAGATAAATACCAAAAAATGCAAACCTGTAAAATTGACAAATAAAATCCCAAACCAAGTTTGAGACCATGGACCTTATAATGCACATATCTCTCTCAAACTACCTCCGATCTAGGTCTACTCACTTTTAAAATAATATACATTCAGATACCTTCAAAATGAGACCAATTTCATATAAATCGAGCTCGTATGCAAAACTTGGGTTTTGGGCCCCCATTGTATATTATATGTGTGTATATTTATATCCTTGTATTTTATCAATTTATTCGACCTCGTTTCCATTTTTGGTCAACATGAAACTTGTAGTTCTCATCGAAATCTACAACTTTCATGTTTTGTGTTTCTCCAAATTCGGCCATTTTCTACTTCTTATTTCACATTCTTCCTTAGCCAATCAGATTGGGCCACGTGGCACCCTCTGGTTGTGCCTCGTGGCCCATCTCCCCGCTTGCGATGCTCCCTCTCCACTTGACCATACGATGGCGTCATCTCCCTCCAAATCCCAGTCATCCACACCGCATCAAATCACAGTCGTCTGATCAAGGACCAGATCACATCTGGGTCGTTCTCCAGCACCTTAACCTCAGAGATCCACATGGCTGCGTCTTCATCGCTAGATTTTCTCCAGTACACCTCCATCCTTGCCGCTCATTCTTACTAAATCCTGACCCTTGGATCGTCAGCCTGGATCTCATCTCCACCGTCCTTCAGTGCCGCATCCCCATTCCGCCACGTGGCTTGACCACCGCCCTTTGATCTGACCCACAAGATCTAATCCTACCCGTTCACTCGCGCCCATCTCCTGTCTGTAGGATCGCGAGATCCAACGGCCACGACGTCGACTTCCACCTCCGGCCATCTTCCTCGCGCACGTCGCCCACCTCGCATTGCCTTCTCCCCCTTTCTATTTTTGGCACCACTACATCCACGATCTCCGCCCATCGACACCCCCACGACGTAGCCTTGACATCCCTCATAGTCACCAGAACCTACAAACACCATGATCCCTTCCTCTTCGCTCCACAAACCCCACGAACCCCACGCCTCAATCGCCTAAACCTCCATCCTCTTCCTATAAATAACCAGCCTCCGTCCACCTTCGACCCCATCCTCCCTAGCACGAGGTACCCTAGAGCTCCTATCTACCCATTGGGGACATCAATTGAGTGTGAAAGTGAGCGACGACGGTGGTCCACCTCCGGTGATATCCGTGGAGTTTCTTCACTGCGTAGTAGCTCCTCCGACGAGTTACTTGAGCTCGGCCCTCTACCGACCCTAGAGCGATAACCATAAGCCTCCTCTGAGCTTCCAATCCCCAGGTAGATCCTTCCATTCCTTCTCCAATCTTCCTCTTCTTTCCTTTGATTTTTCTCGCCTTTTTCCCGCCTTCTCCGCTCGACTCCACTGTCCGCTGACCATCCATTAAGCTCCTCCTTGGAGCTCCCATCTTCGTGGCACCATCCGTTCACCCTCACAACACTTCGACCCCTTCCTGACAATCGCTCTGCCGGTCACGGCGGAAGAACGCCACCGACGCCCATCACTTTGACCCTCAGGCCTCACTGCACTCCTTGCACTCCCACGAACACGAGCGCACCTTTCTGGCAGTCTCTAACCCTGCAGGCACACTTCTCATCACTGGTCGGACGCATCGCCGAAGTTCCTTCGAGCTTCACCGTCTCCGACCTACGGACCGCCTCCGTCTCCCACTTACACCCCGGCAGCTTTGCCACGCCTCCACGAACGTTCCAGGCTCTCCAGGAGCTTCTAGCGATCTACACCGATCACTGGGGAAGGCAGCAGAGCCAGGACCCCTTCGTCGGAGCCCCTCCAAGTCCGCCGCAGGAGGCGGTGGCCCGAAGGAGCAAGAAGCCCAGCCACCGCCTGATTGCCTTGATCGGATGGTCCCAATCGTGCCACGTCATCCGCATCAGCTGTTGTTGGATCAGGAGGATCTAACGGTCTACCATCTGCCACGTCGCCATCACCTTCGAGCATCAGATACCGTTGGATTCATCTTGATCCAACAACCCGCATTCCGCTACGAAGTCTGCTATCACCACCGTTGGATAGATCGTGATATAATGGTCCTAGGCGAGCCACACATTCAACTCCAGTAGCCATTGGATCTATCCAGATCTAACGGCCCAACACTCACCATGTAGCGCCCACCGAAGCTCTTCCCCGACTCTAGGCTCGGAGCACCCGAAGCAACACTCGAAGCACGCCCGAACCTCCAGAGACTCCGAGAAGACGTCCGAGCCTCCGAAGTCTCCCGAGCCTGGCACCTTACGTATCCCTCACATGTAGGCTGGGAAAAATGCACAGAGGCCCCTGCAAGTTTCAAGAATTGCAAATCAGTCCCTGCTAGGCGCATCACGTGAGGAGCATGTGTTCCCGTGGAAAAATTGCATCCATACCCCCAACATTATAGGTATTTTAGTTTGGCTCTTGTATGCATGTTTCAGAATTAAGAAATTTTATTTTCTATTTGCATTTTGGTCCCTGTGTTTGCACGCATATTTAGGCATTCATTTCTCATAAATTTTAAATTCCAAAATTTACTTGTTGTACAGTATCTTGTCCTTTATCTTTATGACAGGTGTCATATTTTTGTGAGCTTCATAGAATTTAATATTATTATTCTTGAGGAATTTGATATAGTTTGCCCACTGTGTGCTTTAAATTAGATATTATAAATTATCTGTTGCTCCAAAAATCATCATATAATCACATTAGATTTAGTTTAAGTTGTTCTACACAATGCCCGAAAATCAAACGATTTACACGAATCACGAGGCCTGGATAAATTAATTAGTATTTTGCCTAATTGATTTTTAATAGGACCAATTTACGCCTTTTTTTAGCTTTATCAATTTTCCTGGATTTCTCTCACATAGACATATCTAGGATAATTTTTATATCTAAAAATAATGTGCTTTGGTATTTATTAAAATTAATCTTGCAAAAACTACCTTGCATTCATATTAAATTCATAATTAATTCATTTAGAGCATAAAAATTCCAAAAAGAATGCAGTAGTCTAGTCTCATCGCATATCATCTTCTGGCCAAGTTTTACTAATTTTAGACCTCATCAGACTTTTATTTGTGATTTAACTTAAAATTTGGCTTGAAATTGCTTTGTGTTTTCCTTAATTGCAAAAAAAATTACAAAAAGACCAAAAATATTCTTCTAAAAATTTGACACAAAATTAACGGAAAATTTACCTAAGGAAAAAGTTGCCTCTCGAAGTTCGACCTTGGGCTTGCCCAAGTAAAATAAATTTGCCGCTTGCATTTAATCGAAAATTAAATTTGAGTGGTTTTTGACAAGTCCCCGATTTCTCGACTGCAACGAATTACAAAATTAATTCGATCATTAATCGGGTTGAATTAACATGGGTAGCCGAGGGCACGTCACCCCTCAGATGATTCAATTGTTGCCCAAGTTTCATGGGCTAGCCACCAAGGATCCGCATCTGCATTTGCAAGAATTTGAGATGATATGCAGCATGATCCATGACAGATACGTGGACGAGGACACCATCAAGATGATGGCTTTCCCGTTCTCCCTAGTCGACAAAGCAGCCTACTGGCTAAAGCATTTAGGGAGATACGTCACTTCGTTGGAATAGCTCCGGAACGAGTACTTGAACAAGGACTATCCACTCGGTCGAATGCAGCTCGAGCTCTCATCAACAACTTCTCCATGCTTCCCAACGAGCAATTCCATGAGGCATGGGACCACTTCCGAAAGCTCATTGATCGGTGTCCACACCATGACATCTCCAAGCCCAACTTAGTGTAGAGTTTCTTTTGTGGGCTGACACTGGAGCTGCAGGGGCTTGTCAACGTTCCTTTTGGGAGTTCTTATTTTCCAAAGACGAAGACCAGGTCTGTGCCATATATGAGGAGATGGCCGAGAACTACACCGTCATGTCCCAGACCCAACTCTACACTCAGGGGAAGCCCTCACCTCACGATGTGTCCTATCAGAGGATAACACGAGTCGTTTCAGTTCCTTCCACCTCTTCAGCAGCCTCAGCACAGGAAGAGTTGTCGACCGCTGATATGGGAATCATCAGCGAGAAGCTAGACCCAATTAAGATCATCGAGAAGAAGCAGTGCCAGGGCATGATGCCGATTTGATCAGTTGGCGCAAACATTGAGTGACCTGAAGACCCAGATCATGTGTCTCCAGGAGGCACAGACGGCTTCTCAGCCCAGTCTCTAGTTACGGGCTGACCCTAGCAGCAACAGCTTGACCCAACCTTCTGCCCAGTACAGAAAGGTTCACCATGTCCAGGCGGAGCCATTCCAGCAGCCGCAACACTATTATCTTCAGCCACCACCGACTCAGGACACTTAGATGGTGGTGTATCAGCAGGATCAGCCCCTGACAGTTCTTCCCCCTCCCCCCTTCGAACAGGAGCCATTGATGAAGTCAACGAGATTTGGTATTACCAACAGCAGCCCAAGATCCGTCGTGATCATCCCGGATTCAGGTGGTCGACCGGAGGTGCCTCATCCCAACAGCAACATCCAACTCAGGGTGGACAATACAACAAGCCTCAATAGAAGCCCCAGTTCCCACACCAGCCACAGCAACAACATTACCAGTCGGGTCCTCATCCCTATCAGTAGGGACAACCATGGAGTAAGCACCAGCAACAACCTTAGCAGTACTGTCAGCTTCCCCCTCATCCTTCCCAGCAACATCCTCACTTTCAGAGAAGCAACCCGTCCGGTTCCCATGGGCCAGCCTATGAGAACCCAGCACTCGATGATCTAGCCTGCCTTCTTTCCGATCAGAAGGACACATTCAGGCGGGAGATGGATGAGTTTCGCCAGGAGATGAGGGAGATCATAAAAGGCAAGGCTGTCATAACCGCTCAGATCGAACCCAATCAGAATAATATAAAAAGAAAATCTGAGCACATACAGTTCACATAGGTTACCACTACTAGTGATTTACAGGGTGACATTACTTCATATAAATTTGATGATGACTTTGTTACACTTAGGAGTGGTAGGATGCCAGTTAGCGGTGCCTCGTCTGAGCGACGACACCATGAGGATGCAAAAGCACCAGACGAGGAGGATAGAGGTGCTGAGGCTGCTCATTATGATGATGACAGTGGTGCTGATGCCACCAGAGATCTAGATGTTGTGCCAGAGTGCAGTGCTGATATCGCAGTTCGTGATGCCGTAGGTGGTACTGAGACCACCCCTTCTTTTCCAATTGTATTTAATCCAGTTTTTGTACCCCGGGACTCTATCGAAAATACCAAAAAAAAATAAAGGAAAGTGTTCTTCATCTTCGAGTCCATATGTGATGCATGGTGATGCATGTATGGATTCTCTTTCTTCTTAATAGTAGGGACCCATTCCTAGCCCTTTATCTGAGGAAGGCCCAGCCATACCCTTCCCTCAAGCACTCTACTTGTCCAAGGAAAATAAAAACGAAAATTAAAAAGGAACCAGCAGTTAGAGTTCATCCAACAAATGATTTATAGATTTTAGATTTAGCTGACTCTACAGGAGGCACTTGAGCGCATCCCTCTCTTCCAGAGGAACCTGAGAGAGAAGACCACCATCCGTAGGAAGATGAGGAACCATCACGCAGAGATCCATGTGCTCACTTGTTGAGCATGCTTCACCATCCAGAACCGTCTGCCAGCCAAGAGGCCAGATGCAGGAGCTCCCTATGTCAGATGCCATATTCATGAGCAATGATTTGATCGGACTCTATTAGACAGCGGCTCTTCCATCAACCTCCTTCCAGCAGCCTTACTAGCCTGATTCAAGTTTGGCCCTCTTCGACAGAGGAGGATAGTCCTTCAGTTTCTGATAGATTTGTCAAGAGGCCGAAGGAGTTGTTGAAGGACGTGTTTGTCACAATTCAGGGCTTGAAATTCCCTGAACTTCGTTGTGTTGGACATGGAGATCCCTGAGTCTATGGCTGATACCCCCATCATCCTAGGACGTCTATTCTTGGCCACATCCAAGGCAGTGTCCGATCATGATGGTGGGAAGGTATACTTTCAAGTCTAGGGTGAGTATACAAATAGAGACGATCGACGAGACCAGAGCACAAGATTCAGCTTGCTCAGAGCAGCACAGTGATTCAGAGCAGATAACAGGGGTAGAGCGAGACGTCCACCATGAGTACGAGTTTGTGATCACTGATGATGAAGTTGATCTGACTCCGTTTCACAAGCCCTCCTTTTGCCTTCAGATACTGTAGATTCATAGATACCAGCAGAGGAGAGCTTGGAGAGCACACTCTTGGCAGAGGACACATTTGAGGATGAAGATCGTGTTCAGAAAAGCGAGGTAGAGTACATTTCTTGTGATTCAGATTCAGATCCCTTGGAATCAGATATTGATTGGGCCGAATTTGATGAGTTGATACCATGTCTGATTCCAACAGAGCCTACAGCTAGGGTGGAGACTGAGCCGACGTAGATTACAGATACACCAGCAGGGCAGTCTGCATCAGTTTTTCATGATCAACGAGAGTTCTCCCACGCAAATTTGGTTGCATTCACTCAGACATTTCAAAAGCCGGATTTGTTAGCTCCCAGTTGTCCAGAACTAAAGTTTTTACCGCAGTCATTGAATTATTGGTTCCTTGCGGGCGATCATGAGATGCACCCAGTTATTATCTCAGCAGATTTGACTGGAGAGCAGGAATCTCGTTTGATGGATGTTCTTGAAAAGAACCGCAAGTCAATAGGATGGAGTGTAGCTGATCTACAGGGGATATGTCCGGCCCAGTGCTCCCACCATATCTATTTCGAAGAGGACGCCAATCCATCGCGTGAATTCCAGTGACAACCGAACCTGAATCTTTGAGAGATTGTCATGAAGGAAATTTCGAAATGGTGGAGTGCTGATTTTATCTACCCCATCTCCAACTCCAAGTAGGTTAGTCCATTACATGTGGTTCCTAAGAAGGTGAGCATCACTACAGTTGTGAGTGAGTCTGGAGAAGAGATATTTACCCGAGTACCCACTTCTTGGAGGGTTTATGTGGATTATAGACGATTGAATCAGGCCACCAAGAATGATCATTTCCCGCTACCTTTTATTGATCAGATTATAGAGAGGCTAGCTAGGAAGAGTCATTACTGCTTTCTTGATGGGTACTCCGGCTACAACCAGGAGGCCATTGCGCCTGAAGACCAGGAGAAGACAACAATTACCTGTCTGTTTGGGACTTATGCTTTCATATGGATGCCCTTTGGTCTATGTAACACCTGATGACATTCCAAAGGTGCATGTTGTCCATTTTCTCGGACATGGTGGGTGACTGTCTAGAGGTCTTCATGGATGACTTTTCAGTCTATGGCGATGGGTTTGATGCTTGTCTTGACTGCCTAGACTGCGTCCTTCAGTGTTGTGTAGAGGTTCATCTTGATTTATCCTGGCAGAAGAGTCACTTCATGGTGACTCAAGGGACAGTGCTTGGTCATCTCCAACAGGGGCATAGAGGTTGATTCGGACAAGGTGGATATCATCAGGAAACTAAATCCATCGTCCAATCTGCGATAGTTACGGTCTTTTCTGGGGCATTTTCGTTTCTACCGATGATTCATTCATGATTTCAGTAGGATTGCCCGACCGTTGACTGATTTGCTGACAAAAGCCACCGAGTTCATTGTGGATGATGTGTCTTGCATCATTTGAGACTCTCAAGAGTCTAGTTGTTGAGGCTCCTGTCCTTCAGCCACCTGATTGGTCTCTCCCATTCGAGATCATGACGGATGCCTCTGATTTTGCCGTTGGGGCCATTCTAGGACAGAGGAGGGATGGAGTTCCATTTGCCATTCACTACACTAGCCATGCACTGGATGCCGTGTAGTGGAACTACACTGTCACTGAAAAAGAGACGCTAGCCGTAGTTTTTACCTTGGACAAATTCAGATCATATATTCTTGGATCCAAAGTGACTATCTTTACCGATCATACTGCCATCAGGTAACTCATGGCTAAAAAGGATGCCAAAGCGAGACTGACCAGATGGATCCATCTGCTCCAAGAGTTTGATATTGAGATTAAGGATAAACCTGGAGTCAAGAATGTGGTGGCGGATCACCTCTCCCGATTAGAAAATCTTGAGGAATCTGGGTAGACTGATCCCATTTCTGATACCTTCCCAGATGAGGCGATCCTTGCTATCACCTCGGTCCCGTGGTACGCCAACATTGTAAACTATCTTGTCGCCAAGAAAGTTCCACAAGGTTGGCCCAAGCAGCAACTTGAGACCGTCCTTGCGAAGGCCAAGTCTTACCATTAGGAGGATCCCATCCTTTATCATGAAGGAGGGGATAGCGTCTGGCGTCGGTGCATTCCTCAAGAGGAGCACCATAGCATCCTCACATACTGCCACAAGCTTGAGGCAGGAGGACATCACTCTGGGAGGAGAACGACACATAAAGTGATCCAGTTTGGCCTATGGTGGCCTACTCTCTTCAAGTATTCTGATGAATTCGTGAACATGTGTACTGACTGTTAGATGATGGGCTTTTATGGATAGTGTGATATGATGCCGATGCAACCCATTCACTTCTGTAAGGTTTTTGATGCATGGGGCATCAATTTCATGGGTCCATTACCTAAGAGTCAGGGATTCGAGTACATTCTGTTGGCCGTGGATTATGTGAGTCGTTGGGTTGAGGCCATTCCCGCCCGAACCGCAGATGCCAATACTGTTTGCAAATTTCTGAGGAAGAATATCATTTCATGGTTCCAGGTGCCTAGAGTATTGATATCTAACAAGTGGTCAACGATAAGGTAAAGGTCCTTGATAACGAGTTTAACATAGACAATCGAGGTGCCACTCCATATCACCCTCAAATCAATGGTCTTGATGAAGTATCGAATAAGGAGATCAATACGATATCGCAGAAGGTAGTCTGCCCATACCAAGAGGATTGGTCATAGCTTTTGGACTCGGTCTTGTGGGCATATCGGAATTCCGTCAAGACTCCTTTGGGTACATCTCCCTTTCATCTCGTTTATGGCAAGCCCTGCCATTTACCTGTTGAGATTAGGCACAAGTCACTTTGGGTTGTCACAGATATATTATTGGATCCAGAGAGTATAGGTGATTAAAGAAAGGCAGAATTGTCAGCCCTAGAGCAGCTGAGAGATACAACCTTTTCGAAATGCTTACATTATAATGAGCGAGTAAAGATATGGCACGATTCTCACATCAGCCATATGTAGTTTGAATCAGATCAGAGAGTATGGTTGCTTGATGTCAGTCTTAGATTATTTCCATGGAAGTTGCAGAGTAAGTAGAAAGGACCATACCTAGTATGAAAGGTGCATGACAATGGTAGTATCAGCATATCTGAAATGTCATCTGAATCCACCTTTCGTGTTAACAATCAACGCATCAAACCATATCTAGATCATGAGCCGCTGATCGTTGACATCGCCCCGATTTATTTTGCATGATATGTGGTCTTTGACTCACATCAGTTGCATCTCGTGCCTGATTATCACTGTCTTCCACCTTGTATAGATCCAGATGTCCATATCATCTTATTATTTAGTCTAACACCCCATCTGCATCTTGTGATTATGCTATACTTAGGGTGTACTTTATCCTAAGTATAGGGGGGTGTCAGACTCTTGATTATTCTTTTGATTCTTTTTACCTCTGTTTTGCTACCTATACTTAGGGACATTTTACCCTGAGTATAGGGGGGGTAAATCCCGTACATCCTTTTACTCGGTTTTTCCTTTATGTACAATATGCTATACTTAGGATTACTTGATCTTAAGTATAGGGGGAAATACTGAGCCCTCTTCATTCTATTCTTTGATTCGTCGTTGTAGTATAGCATTCCTTTTCACTACCCTATACTAAGCACGAGTTATGTCTTCTTCATCGCTCTTGATTCACTCTGAGGACATCGATCGAGCTAAGTATAGGGAGTGTAGTATATATTGCATATATACTTTATCCATAACTCATACTTTGTGTGAGTGTGTTAATAAATAATGGTTGAAATCCTTTATTAAAAATCATAAAAATTTTAAAATTTTTCTTGTACATAAAATTCTTTCTTGCACATACATTGCTATTCATAGAAACTATTTTTCGTACAAATGTTTGTAAAAATGTTTTATTGGTAAAAATTTTGTAAATATTTTGGTATCAAAACAATGTATATAGTACATAATTTTTGTAAAATGTTTGAAAAAGAAAAGTTTGCAAAAACCCTTTGTGTAAATGTTTGTAAATAGTTTGCAAAACTTCTACATCCATGCATACATTCAATATTGTTTCAAAAATTTTGCACATTTTCAAAAATTTTGCATAAAAATAATTTTGTGCATACTTGTATAGTTTTCCTGAATCATAGTTGACATTTAAACTAGACTAGAATTAAATTGAAAAATGGAGCTTGGTTAAGACCTTAATCCACCTAATTATAAGAGGAACCTTATAGTATTTAGGGTTGAGACTTTTCAGGTCCATTAGTGACTTAGTTCTTTGAGTACACTAGGATATGATCACATGTCATCTTAATGAGCCTAAGTAGAACATTTAACAATGCACACATGACTCTCAGAGGCAATGGATTTACTTGCACCAGGACCTTACATGTAGCTCTCTACGGATGAGGTGGTGAGGAGGCAGTTTCCTTTGAATTGGGGTAGCTAATGAATCCCTGATCATCACTCTTTATTCTTTTATTTTAGCTATTTATCTTGGCAATGCATCACGTAATAGATGTAAATACAAAAATTTAGCATTATGCATGCTTGTGTTAAATATACATAATTAGCATGTATTTGTGCCAAAATAAAAGAATAAAGGAAAAGAAAAAGGAAGGAGGTATTTAGAATAAATACAGAGTGACTCGAACCCCAAGAGAAGGCCAAGCATTGGTCTGATCGCCAAATAAAACAAGTAGAGAGAGATAGGACCCACTCTATATTTTACATATTAGTTGTGTAAATAAATAACTATTTTTGACAAAATAAAAATAAAATATTCTTTTTACCTCCTTGTATATAATCCAAAAAATATACAAAAAATCAGAAAAATAAAATAAAAATAAAAATAAAATCCTCTCTCTCTTGTACAAAATACATGTATATATGCTTTCTTCTCTATTTATTATATACATGTAGATAAATAATAAAAATACAATAAAAATTATTTTGTACTCTAAAAATTATGTTGTAAATAAATAAAATATTAAATTTGGGTATTTTTGTAAAAATAAAAAAAATAAAAAATAATTACACAAAATACATATGTATATTATACTTGTATATAATTCACTATATTGTATATAGATTAATTTATTTTCAAAAAAATAAATAAAAATCACCTAAAATTAGCATGAAAAATAACAAGTGTTTTTCATTTTATACATTTTTTGATTTAAAATAATTTATTATTTTTTTATTGAATTTGCAAGTATTTTGTACATTTGATTTTTCTGATTGGTCCACGTCACATTGTTGACCCGGCTCAATGCCCTCTTCCAGGGCTTGACCCGACCCGATCTCGTTGCCGGACCAATTTCTTCGATTTTTCCTGATCGTGTCATGCAACCCCTCACCCCGATTCTTCACCTGTGGTCTCTCATTGGATCCAGGACCTCGCGGATCCTTAGGAAGGCGCGGATCTACCTATGGTTGCGTGCCTCTACCTGATTTCTTCAGCCTCCTAGGAAACCTATAAAGTCTCATCTGCCTCCCAGGAGCGGTAGCTCATACATCGCTCCCATCTCGACCCCTAGCCACCTCTAGCAGAGCGATAACTGCTCGGAGAACCCCTCGAAGATCGATTTGGTGCAGTGAAAACGACGCTCACCCTTTATGGCCAGAGATCCGTCGCGAGCATCCTCCCCCACCTTTTGCATGGAGGTTAAGGCCATCACCCCATCAACCACCTTCGCTTAAAGATCGAGAGCACTTCCTGATCTTCTGGTATACTTCATATCTTCTCTATTCTCTTGTTCGATCAGATCTTTTCATTCATCATCCACACATTCCCATCTGCTCTGACCAACTAGTCAGAGCCTCTACGTCCACCTCCAACCGTTTAGATCGACTCGCAGCCTCACCCTCAATCGTGCACCACAACCTGATCACCCTTAACCTCGATCTTCAGGTCGAGATTAGGGTCGAGATCTCCTCTACCACGTTCGTCAGAGATCAAAGTTCACTCCCCTCTGCTTCTTTCATTTTTAGCTCCAATAATTCGGACCGGAGCATAGCCCCGAGTCCTGACTTTGCATTGCAGGTACCATTGCGCCCAGAGGAGCCCTATTGATCCTCAAGCTGCTCAGCAGAGTTGCTCCAGCTGAAGCTCTGCCTTCCCATCCATCCGACCGTCCTCGGGACGATCCGACTCCACTGCTCGACGCGAAGCACCTCCCAGGAGGCGCTCGACCTATCGGAGGCTTGATCAGTCCTGAGGATCCGCACCTTTCCTTGTTCGAAGTTCGCATGCACCCAGTTCATCCACCATCTTCCTTCACCGTTGGATGAGGAGCGGGGAACCAATTTGCATCAGAACCGTCTGTTGCTGCAGCCTTTTGAGCCGTTGATATGCCACCTCCTGACACATATGCACCGCACGTAGGCAACATTCCATGAGCATAAGATCTAACATCGTAGAGGATCAGAGTCGCACGTCTACGCACCACCAGTGGCCACCACGTGTACCCCACGCGCACCTTACATGCCTCGAGGGTATATTGCATTATTTATCCTGCTCGTTTTTTGCTTTATTTTCTCGTATGTTAAATAAAGTCGTAGTTCGAACTATTTGCATGTTAGTCCCTAAGATTTATAGTATTTGCACTATAGTCCTTCCTGTTTGAAAACACGTGCATAATCACGTGCCCTGTGGTGTTTTTGCATATTATAACATGGACTTATTTAGGGTTATGATTTGAATGAAATATTTCTTGTATATGCATTTACGCACCTATGCGTGGATTAATTAACATGTGCGTGTTTTCGTAGGAATTTTGCACGTGTGTTACTGTTTAACCTGGAACTTTAGGCTATTTGAGAATAGGTCCCTATATCCTGTGTGCCTTATTTTAAGTCAAATCATTATCAAATTTACTCCGAAAATTCCCCAAAAATTATAATTAGCTCTTGCTAATGTGTAATATTTTTGATAATTTTTGTGACACAAATTGATTTTATTTGTTATTTTCTAAAAATAAAAAACCCATAAAAAGTGTAAGTCTATTTTAGAAAATCCAAAAGAATATAAAAATAGCCCTAAAAATTCTATAAAAAATTTTGTGCCTTTTTTGGTTTCTTTCAATTTCAATAGCATTTTGGTTCCATTATCTCTTATAAAACCCGTAAAAATTACAAAAGACCAAAAATCTTATAAAAATCATTAAAAATTCTACAAAAATAAATAAAAATAAGTTTTTAATTTCTGTGGTTAGATACGGTCATCTATTTTATCATAAATCGCAACGAGGACGTTTGAAGCACTTTAGATATTTTAAAATTGCTTTCTAGTCCAGGTCATGCATTGTTTTGTTATTTTGACTTTATCCCATTTTTATAAAATTATATAAAAATCTCAAAAATCCCACAAAATCGTCAAAAATACTTGCATGTTTTAAAAATACAAAAATATTTTTATTTTTAATTTTTGAGCCTTTTATCCTTAATAAAAATTGTTGTAGTGTGACTTCCTTTATATTTTTATTCTTTTTCTTATTAGAAAATAACAAAATGCAAATTAAAAATTAACCAAAAATATGCTTGTTCTTCTCTAATTTCTCGATTACTTCGTAGGCTTAGCTCGTGCTCCTTGTTTTCGATCATGGTCGCTATACTAGGTTAAATAAATAGCGGAGACAGCTTCTTTAGATCTTTGAGCTTGATTGTTTTTATTTGTGGTCTTATTTTTATTGATTCACTGTGCCTTGTGATTCGGGTCGTAACGACCTTAGATAATACTTAACCCAAGTTGTCTGGGGCCATCATCAGAATGGCGCCGTTGTCCGGGAGCACGGCTTTGTAGTCGATTTTCAGCTTTTCCTTACTTTTTCTTTTTGCTTTATTTTTGTTCATTTTTACCCTTTATCTATTATAACTGATTTCTGACTTATTTCTAATTCTCTTTTCTATGCGAGGGACCGCCCGAGGAGTTTTACGGCTTTTGGTTGGAGGACCCGTGCCCGAGGAGGAGCAGGAGGACAGGAGGAGCGCAGTTATATAGGATAAAGTAGCTAGTCTATTTTCAGCCATTTTATTATTCTTGTAATAATATAGGACCTTGGACAGTTTTGGACACTTGGCATATCAGGGTATGTTTAACCGAGCACCGGTGTGCTCGAGGACCTCACCGTGGTTCTTGCTAATTTTGATTTTTCGCCTTTTATTTTTTTTTGATTCTTTAAAGAATTTGGCCCTTAGATCTATGGATTTCTCTAACTGTGACGTAAGTGATTAAGGCCCACTCCCTAACTATTTGCCTACTCCTATAGTTCGTAACTGGACCTAATTAATAAAATCACAATAAAAAGTTAACTTGGTCGCTTTGGGAGGTCACGTGCCACTAGAGGTTGTATACAGCGCGTGCATGATCCATTGTGGAGGACACCGATCGGCATCAGAGACCGGACTCTGACCTCTCTATCTGACCAGTTAGCTACAGTTCTTTACGTATAGAAATTGCTCATCTATGGCCATTTTCTTCTTGCATCATATAGGATAGTTTTATTTCTATCTTTTAATTTATGCATGGATTACCTCGCATGTAGAGTGTTGGCGACAGGTACGCATCTCTTACTTTGCATGAATCATCGTGTTTGATCGTGCATCGACTTTTTCGACTTCTCCCCCTATTTTTAGACTTTAAATAATCAGGAGATCGAAAAATCCGTTAGGCGTTTGCTTGCTTATTAGAAAAATACATAAAAACTGATAATCATAAAATTAGGACTGCTAAACGAACTTGACCCTAAAAGACAATCGACTTAAAAATATGTCTTGGGAGAGCAATCCCCTCATTGTTTGGTTTGCTTGCAAGAGAGAGTGACCCGTACACTAGGCTAGAGCCATACCAAAACTTTCATCAGACTACTGGTCTTGGGACTAGTCGTTCTCCAGTGAGGATCACTCCGATCTCCAGTAAAGCGGGCCGCGATATCCTTAACAGAACAAGTTGATCTCGAGCCAGTAAACGGTCCGCAACTTATACTGGCTGAGAAAGATCTAGCTTTGGAATTAGGCCAGTCTCTTGAGAGCATCGGGTTTCTACTAGCTCGCTTAATCGATTGAATTTTCACCTAAATAAAATTGACAAGATAAAAGACTGAACCTTTACGGTCATCAACTCTCAGTGTTAAGTAGGTGAATTGGGGGTTTGTTTGCTGATCTTGTTTGTTTCCAGATCCTATCAGCCTTTTTCTCCATATCACGATGATGGGCCGGAGGTCCCTTAGGTAGCCCTTGGTTGCACCGCTTTAGAGCACTCTGCCCCATTCATCAAGGTTGGTTCAAAAGAGCTTGGACCCGCTCTCTGAACCCGAGTTTGATTCCACCTTATTCCCCCTCGATCACCCTTCTTCCAGTCTCGAGGTTCCAGATCAGAGATCAGAGCAGATATTCATTCATTTGATGGCACCTGAGTTCAGGTCTTTTTCCTTTGCAGAGACCCAAGAGATGGACAGCAACGAGGAGCGCACTGATGGACAGTCCCAGACCATCACATATGTTTTAGATCAGGGCACCATCAACAACACATTGTTAGCTTCTTCCTTGGAGACGATGTAGAGACAGATAAGAGACCAGGGGGCTTTCATGGCTGATATACGCAAAAAGATGGCCCAGATGCGAGGTGACCGAGAGCAGAACCGACCAGATGGTGGAGCGATACAAGAGATCGAACTAGGAGATAGAGGACATCCAGATGAGCCAGTGGAGCCAGTCTGTCCAGCCAGGCCGATGAGAGAGTTGAACAACCCTGGTGCGACTCACACACACCATTGGATTCAACATCTGGCGATCCTGAGAGATTTCAAGCTCCCCCATCAGACGATTCAGTTGTTGCCCAATTTGCATGGGCTTGCCACCGAGGAGCTGCTTCTACATTTGCAAGAATTTGAGATGATCTATAACATGGTACACGAGAGATACGTGGATGAGGACACCATCAATATGATGGCTTTTCCGTTCTCCCTGGTCGACAGAGCAGCCTATTGGTTGAAGCATTTAGGGAGATATGTCGCTTCATGGGAATAGCTCCGGAACGAGTACTTGAACAAGTAATATCTACTCGGTCGGACGAATGCAGCTCGAGCTCTCATCAACAACTTCTCCATGCTTCCCAATGAGCAATTCCATGAGGCATGGGACCACTTCCGAGAGCTCATTGACCGGTGTCCACACCATGACATCTCCAAGCCTAACTTAGTTCAGAGTTTCTTTTGTGGTCTAACATTGGAGCTGCAGGGGTTTGTGAACGCATCTTGTGGGGGATCCTACTTTGTAAAAGATGAACACCAGGTCTGGGCCATATATGAGGAGATGGTCGAGAACTACACAGTTATGTCCCATACCCATCTCTACACTGAGAGGAAGCCCTCATCCCATGTCGTGTCCTATCAAAGGATAGCATGGGTCGATGCAGGTCCTTCCACCTCTTCAACAGCCGCAGTACAGGCATAGTCGTCAGTCGCTGATATGGGTATCGTTAGCGAGAAGCTGGACCGCATCGAGATTATCGAGAAGAAGCAGTGCCAGGGCATGACACATATTGATTAGTTGGCACAGACACTGAGTGACCTGAAAACCCAGATCATGTGTCTCCAGGAGGCACAGATGGCTTCTCAGCCCCGTCTCAGGTCACGGGCTGACCCTAGCAGCAACATCTCGACCCAACCCTCCACCTAGTACAAACAAGTCCACCATATCCAGGCGGAGCCGTTCCAACAGCCGCAGCATCAATACCTTAAGACACCACCATCTCAAGACACTCAGACGGTGGTGTATCAGTAGGATGAGTCCTTGGCAGTTCTTCATCCACCCCCTTCGAGAAGGAGCCCTTGATCGAAGTCAACGGGATTCGGTAGGACCAACAGCAGCTCGGGATCCGCAGAGATCATCCCTGATTCGGGTGGTCGATCGGAGGTGCCTCATCCCAGCAGCAACCTCCAGCTCAGGGTGGATAGTACAACCAGTCTCAGCAGCAGCCCTAGTTCTCACACCAGTCACAGCAGCAGCATTACCAGCAAGGTCCTCGTCCCTACCAACAGGGTCCTCGTCCCTACCAGCATGGACAACCGTGGAGGCAGCACCAGTAGATGCCTCAACATTATTCTCAGTTTCCCCCTCATCCTTCCCAACAACAGCCTCACTTCCAAAGAGGCAACCCATCCGATTCTCTTGGGCCAACCTATGAGAACCCAGCACTCGATGACCTAGCCCACCTTCTTTCCGATCAGCAGGCCACTTTCAGGCAGGAGATGGACGAGTTCTGCCAGGTGATGAGGGAGATCATCAAGGGCAAGGCCGCCATACCCGCTCAGATCGAGCCAAACCCGAACAACCTAAAAAGAAAGTCTGAGAAGGTGCAGTTCACATAGGTTACCACTCCTAGTGACTTATTGTGTGATATCACTTCATATACATTTGATGCTGACTTTGTTACTCTTAGGAGCGGTAGGATGCCAGCCGGTGGTGCCTCGTCTGAGCGACGACACCACGGGGATGCAGTATCCCCAGACGAGGAGGATAACGATGATGATGCCGCTCGTGATGATGACGGTGGTGTTGATGCCACCAAGGATGTTGATCCAGCCAACGGTATTGAGGCTATCGTGTCCCCAGTTGTAGAGGGTGGTACTGTTGCCCTCAGAGATCTAGATGCTGAGCTAGAGTGCAGTGTTGATGCCACAGTTCCTGATGCCGTGGGTGGTACTGAGGCCATCCCCCCTCTATTCCAGTTGTATTTCCTCCAGTTTTTGTACCCCAGGACTCTATAGAAAATACCAAAAAATTAATAAAGGAAAGGGTTCTTCATTTTGGAGTCCATACACGATGCTTGATGATACTTGTATGGATTCTATTCCTTCTCAGCAGTAGGGACCCATTCTTAGCCCTCTATCTGAGGAGGGACCAGCCATCCCCTTCCCTCGAGCACTCCTCTTGGTTAAGGGGAATAAAAAAGAAAATAAAAAAAAGAACCAGTAGTTAGAGTTCAGCCAGCAGATGATTGATAGATTTCAGATTCAGATGAATCTACAGGAGGCACTTGAGCACATCCCTCTCTTCCAGAGGAGCCTGAGAGAGAAGACCACCATCCGCAGGAAGAAGAGGAACCATAACGTAGAGATCCATGTGCTTACTCATGCCACCTGCTTCGCTATCCAGAACCGTCTACCAGCCAAGAGGCGAGATGCTGGAGCTCCCTATGTCAGATGTCATATTCATGAGCAGAGATTTGATCGGATTCTATTAGACAATGGCTCTTCCATCAACCTCCTTCCGGTAGCCTTACTTGTTCGATTCGAGTTTGTCCCTCTTCGAAAAAGAAGGACAGACCTTCAGTTTGCTGATAGATCTGTCAATAGGCTGAAGGGGTTGTTGAAGGATGTAGTCGTCACTATTCAGGGCCTGAAATTCCCTGTGGACTTCGTTATGTTGGACATGGAGATCCTGAGTCTGTGATCGATACCCCCATCATTCTAGGACGTCCATTCTTGGCCACAACTAAGGCAGTGTCCGACCATGATAGTGGAAAGGTGTACTTTTGCGTTGATAGTGAGAGTATACAAATAGAGATGATCAACGAGACTAGAGCATGAGATTCATCTTGCTCAGAGCAGTCCAGTGATATAGAGCAGATGACAGAGACAGAGCGAGACGTCCACCAGGAGTGCGACTTTGTGATCAATGATGATGGAGCTGATTGGTACGATCCCGTTTCACGAGCCCTCCATTTGCCTTCAGATAATGCAAATTCACAGATCCCAGCAGAGGAGAGATTTGAGAGCACACTCTTGGCAGAAGACACATTCGAGGCTGAAGACCTTATTCAGGACAGTGAGGCAGAGTACATTTCTTATGATTCAGATTCAGAATTTTCAGAAGCTAGATTTTTCAGCTCCCAGTTGTCCAGAACTAAAGCCTTTGCCGCAGTCACTGAAGTATAGGTTCCTTGCGTGCAAGCATGAGATGTACCCAGTCATTATCTCAGTAGATTTGACTGGAGAGCAAGAATCTCATTTGATGGAGGTTCTTGAAAAGAACCACAAGTAGATAGGATGAAGTGTAGCTGATCTCTAGGGGATAAGTCTGGCCCTGTACTCCAACCATATCAATCTCGAAGAGGATGCTAAGCCATCACGTGAGTTCCAGCGACAGCTAAATCCAAATCTTCGAGAGGTAGTCATGAAGGAGATCTCGAAATGGTGGAGCGTTGGTTTTATCTACCCCATCTCCGACTCCAAGTGGGTTAGTCTATTACATGTGGTTCCCAAGAAGACGAGCATCACTACAGTTGTGAGTGACTCTGGAGAGGAGAGAGCTACCCGGGTACCTACTTCTTGGAGGGTCTGTGTGGACTACAGACGATTGAATCAAGCCACCAAGAAGGATCATTTCCCGCTGCCTTTTATTGATCTGATTATAGAGAGGCTAGCTGGAAAGAGTCATTACTGCTTCCTTGACAAGTACTCCAGCTACAACCTGGTGGCCATCGCAACCGAAGACTAGGAAAGGATGACATTCATCTGTCCGTTTGGGACTTATGCTTTCAGATAGATGCCCTTTGGTCTATGTAATGCCCAACGACATTCCAAAGGTACATGTTGTCCATTTTCTCGGACATGGCGGGTGACTGTTTAGAGGTCTTCGTGGATGACTTTTCAGTCTATGGCGATGGTTTGATGCTTATCTTGACTTCCTAGACTGCGTCCTTCAGCGCTGTATTGAGGTTCATCTTGTTTTATCCTGGGAGAAGAGTCACTTCATGGTGACTCAAGGGATGGTGCTTGGTCATATCATCTCCAACAGGGGCATGAAGGTTGATCCGGCCAAGGTGGATATCATCAGGATACTCGATTCACCATCCAACCTACGATAGTTACGGTCTTTTCTGGGCCATGTCGATTTCTACCGATGACTCATTCATGATTTTAACAAGATTGCCCGACCGTTGACTGATTTGCTGAAAAAAGATACCGAGTTCATTGTGGATGATAAGTGTCTTGCGTCATTTGAGACTCTCAATAGTTTAGTTATTGAGGCTCATGTCCTTCAGCCGCCTGATTAGTCTCTCCCATTCGAGATCATGATGGATGCCTCCGATTTTTCCAGGGGGGTTGTGCTAGGATAGAGGAGGGATGGTGTGCCATTTGCCATTCACTACGCTAGCCGTACATTGGATGCCACGCAGCGGAACTACACTGTTACTGAGAAAGAGATGCTAGCCGTAGTTTGTGCCTTGGACAAGTTCAGATCATACATTATTGGTTCCTAAATGACTATCTTTACTAATCATACCACCATCAAGTACCTCTTGGAAAAGAAGGATGCCAAAGAAAGACTGACTAGATGGATCCTTCTACTCCAGGAGTTTGATATTGAGATTAAGGATAAACCTGGAGTCAAGAATGTGGTGGCGAATCATCTCTCCCGATTAGAGAATCTTGAGGAATCCGAGTAGACCGATCCCATTTCTGAGACCTTCCCAGATGAGGTGATCCTTGTTATCGCCTCGCTCCTATGGTATGCCGACATTGTGAACTATCTTGTTGCCAAGAAAGTTCCACAATGCTGGTCCAGGAAGCAACTCGAGACCTTCCTTGCGAAGGCCAAGTCTTACCATTAGGAGGATCCCATCCTTTATCATGAAAGAGGGGATAACGTCTGGCGTCAGTGCATTCCTCAGGAGGAGCACCATAGCGTCCTCACATACTGCCACAAGCTCGAGGCAGGAGGACATCACTCTGGGAGGAGAACAACACAGAAAATTCTCCAATATGGCCTATGGTGGCCTACTCTCTTCAAGGATTCTGATGAATTCGTGAAGAGGTGTACAGACTGTCAGAGGATGGCACTTGTGGACAGCGTGATATGATGTAGATGTAGCCCGTTCACTTCTGTAAGGTTTTTGATGCATGGGGCATCAATTTCATGGGTATGTTTCCTAAGAGTCGGGAATTTAAGTACATTTTATTGTCTAATGACTATGTGAGTCGTTGGGTTGAGGCCATTCCTGCCCGAACCGTAGATGCTAGGATTATTTGCAAATTTTTGTGGAAGAATATCATTTCACGGTTGAGGTGCCTAGAGTATTGATATCTGACGGGGGGTCTCACTTTATCAACGAAAAGGTAAAGGCCCTTGCTAACGAGTTCAATATAGACCATCGAGTTGCCACTCCATATCACCCCCAGATCAATGGTCTTGCTGATGTATCGAATAGGGGGATAAAGACGATATTGCAGAAGGTAGTCTGCCCAGACCGAAAGGATTGGTCACAGCTTTTGGACTCGGTCTTGTGAGCATATCAGACTTCCTTCAAGACTCATTGGGTATATCTTCCTTTCGTCTCGTTTATGGCAAGCCCTGCCATTTATCTGTTGAGATTAGGCACAAGTCACTTTGTATTGTCAATGATATATTATTGGATCCAGAGAGCATAGGTGATTAAATGAAGGTAGAATTGGCAGCCCTGGAGGAACATAAAGATACAGCCTTTTCAAGTAGCCTACAATATAACGAGAGAGTGATGATATGGCATGATTCTCACATTATCCATAAACAGTTTGAGCCAGATCAGAGAGTATGGTTGTTTGATGCTAGACTTAGATTATTCCAGGGAAATTGCAGAGTAAGTGAAAGGGATCATACATGGTCCGAACGGTGCATGTCAACGGGAGTATCGACATATTTGAGATGTCATCTGAGTCCACATTTCGTGTTAACGTTTAGCACCTCAAACAATATCTAGATCATGAGCCGCTGATCGTTGACATCGCCCCGATTCATTTTGCATGAGATGTGGTCTTTGACTCACATCAGTTGCATCGCATGCCTGATTATCACTATCTTCCTCCTTATATATATCCATATGTCCATATCATCTCATTCTTTAGTCTAACACACCATCTGCATCATGTGATTATGCTATACTTAGGGCGTACTTTACCCTAAGTATAGGGGGTGTCAGACTCTTGTTTATTTATTTGATTCTTTTTACCTCTGCTTTGCTGCCAATGCTTAGGGATATTTTACCCTAAGTATAGGGGAGGTAGACCATGTACATCCTTTTACTCGATTTTCCCTTTATGTACAGTCTGCTATACTTAGGATTACTTGATCCTAAGTATAGGGGGAAACACCGAGTCCTCTTCAGTTTATTATTTGATTCATCGTTGTAGTATAGCATTCCTTTTCACTTCCCTATACTAAGCACGAGTTATGTCTTCTTCATCGCTCTTGATTCACTCTGAGGACATCGTTCGAGCTAAGTATAGGGGGTGTCGTATATATTACATATATACTATAGACATAACTCGTACTTTGTGTGAGTGTGTTAATAAATAAAATGGCTAAAACCTTTATCTAAAATTCATAAATATTTTAAAATTTTTCTTGTACATTAAATTCGTTATTGCACATACATAGCTATTTATATAAACTATTTTTATACAAATGTTTGTAAAAAAATGTTTTGTTTGTAAAAAGGTTGTAAATATTTTTGATATCAAAACTATGTATATAGTATAAAATTTTTGTAAAATGTTTGAAAAATAAAAGTTTGCAAAAATCCTTGTGTAAATATTTGTAAATAGTTTGCAAAACTTCTGCATCCATGCATACATTCAAACATTTTTCAAAAATTTTGCACTTTTTCAAAAATTTTGCAAAAAAAGTTTTTTTGTATATACTTGTACATTTTTCTGAATCATAGTTGACATTTAAACTAGCCTGGAATTAAATTGGAAAATGGAGCTTGGTTAAGACCTTAATCCACTTAATTCTAAGAGGAACCTTATAGGACTTAGGGTTGAGACTTTCCAGGTCCATTGGTGACTTAAATATTTGAGTCCACTAGGCTATGATCACATGCCATCTTGATGAGCCTAAGTAGAACATTTAACGATGCACACATGACTCTCACAGATAATGGCTTTACTTGCACCAGCACCTTAACATAGCTCTCTGTGGATGAGGTGATGAGGAGGCAGTTTCCTTTGGCTTGGGATAGCATACAAGAGTAGTACTTCTAGGCGGAACCTCTGGTCTTCTTTTAGTAATGGAAGTGCACCTCAACTTGATCTGGAGGTGTTGAGGTTTAAAGACATGAGTTGTGGGTTGCAATAATGCTTCAAAAGAGGGATAGTCTACTGGCTCAAGAGGAAAAAGTCCTTATGTATATATGTTGCACCATTTAGATATGATGTACATATGCACAAAAATGTGCAAAAGAAAGAAAAACTTCAAAAAGTGGTGGGTCTGATAGAAAATGAAATACCCACCGGAGTGTATATAGCCAAATAAATCAAAGCTTATGTTACCCATTCTCATCTCATGAAGATTGCAGCAGGGAGCCTTAGCTACACTGGTTGGGCTCCCAAAGATACGTGTCTACACTGGCCACGATCCATTCTCTTCTTCCCCCGCTTCTTGAGCCGGTTGAACTTGAACTTAGAAGGGAATACCCTGCTCCTCGAGGAAAGAGCTACCAGACAAGGGCATTAGAGTTACCTTGTTGAGGGAGGCTGTTACTTTACCATTTCTGAGGTGGGGAGCTACATATCACTTACACGGTACAAGAAAAGATTCATGATCATTAGAGTTTGGTATGTAGACTTGTTCTGATCTGGATTATTGAGGAATCTTGATCATAGATTAGTGGAACTTAGAGGCTGTTGGGTTTCAAACCTAGGTCTAAATAAGGTTCCGAAAAACTAATAATCCAAAGGTCTGACTGATCTCCATACTCCAATTTATTGAAGACAAGTTTAATAATCAATTTGATTCTCCTTCTTTTTCTTTTCTTTCTCTTTTCACTTCTTTTTCAAATAAGTGTTCGCTAAGGGACTGACAAATTTAAAGTATAGGGGGTGATGAATCCCTGATCATCACTCTTTATTCTTTTATTTTAGCTATTTATCTTGGCAATGCATCATGTAAATATATGTAAATACAATAAGTTAGCATTATGCATGCATGTGTTAGATATACATAATTAGCATGTATTTGTGCAAAAATAAAAGAGTAAAGGAAAAAAAGGAAGGAGGTATTTAGAATAAATACAGAGTGACCTAAACCCCAAGAGAAGGCCAAGCATTGGCCTGATCGCCAAATAAAACAAGTAGAGAGAGATAGGGCCCACTCTATATTGTACATACTAGTTGTGTAAAGAAATCATTATTTTTGACAAAAAAATAAATATTCTTTTTACCTCCTTGTATATAATCCTAAAAATAAAACAAAAAAATCAAAAAAGTAAAATAAAAATAAAAATAAAATCATCTCTCTCTTATACAAAATACATGTATATATGCTCTCTTGTCTATTTATTATATAAATGTAGATAAAGAATAAAAATACAATAAAAATTATTTTGTACTCTAAAAATTATGTTGTAAATAAATAAAATATAAAATTTGGATATTTATGCAAAATTAACAAAATAAAAATAATTGTACAAAATACATAGGTATATTTACTTGTATATAATTCACTATATTGTAAATAGATTAATTTATTTTTCAAAAAATAAAAAAAATCACCAAAATATAGCTTGAAAAATAATAAGTGTTTTTCATTTTATACACTTTTTGATTTAAAGTCATTTATTATTTTTTATTGAATTTGTAAGCATTTTGTACATTCGATTTTTCTGATTGGTCCACGTCACGTTGTTGACCTGGGTCAACGTCCTCTTCCAAGGCTTGACCTGACCCGATCTCATCGTCGGACCAATTTCTTCGATTTTTCCTGGTCGGGTCATGCAACCCCTCGCCCTGATTCTTCGCCCGTGGTATCTCCTTGCATCTAGGACCCTCGCGGATCCCTAGGAAGGTGCGGATCTTCCTATGGTTGCGTGCCCCTGCCTGATTCCTCCAGCCTCTTGGGAACCCTATAAAGTCTCTCATCCGCCTCCCAGGAGTGGTAGCTCGTACCTCGCTCCCATCTGCACCCCTAGCCACCTCCAACTGAGTGACAGATGCTCGGAGAACCCCTTGGAGCTCGGTTTGCTGCAGTGAAGACGACGCTCACCCTTCGTGATCGGAGATCCGCCGCGAGCAGCCTCCCCTGCTTTCTGCATTGAGGGTGAGGTCATCACCCTGTCAGCCACCATCGCCTGAAGCTCAGGAGCACTTCCAAATCTTCAGGTATACTTCATATCTTCTCTATTCTCATGTTCGATTAGATCTTTTCATTCATCGCTGCCGCATTCCCATCTGCTCCCGACCAGCTGATCGGAGCCTCGACGTCCACCTCCAACCGTTTAGATCGACCTGCAGCCTCACCCTCCATCGTGTACCGCAACCTGATCATCCTTAGACTCAATCTTCAAGTCGAGATTAGGGTCGAGATCTCCTCTACAACCTTTACTGGAGATCAAACATTACTCCCCCCTGCTTCTTTCATTTTTAGCTCTAATAACCCAGACCGGAGCATAGCCCCGAGTCCTGGCATTGCATTGCAGGTACCCTTGTGCCCGAAGGAGCCCTATTGATCCTCAAGCTTCTCGGCGGAGCTGCTCCAGCTGAAGCTCTGCCTTCACATCCATCCAATTGTCCTCAGGACGATCAGACTCCACTGCTCGATGCAGAGCCCTCCTAGGAGGCGCTCGACCTGTCGGAGGCTTGATCAGCCCTGAGGATCCGCACCTTTCCTTATTTGAAGTTTGCCCGCCCCCAGTTCATCCACCATATTCCTTCACCGTTGGATGAGGAGCGGGGCGCCAGTTTGCATTAGAGCCATCTGTTGCTACATACTTTGAGCCGTTGATCCGCCACCTCCTTACACATCTGCGTCGCACGTAGGCGACATTCCCTAAGCGTTAGATATGACATCGCAGAGGATCAGAGCCGCATGTCCATGCACCACCAGCGACCACCACGTGTCCACCATGCGCACCTCAGGTGCCTTGAGGGTATATTGCATTATTTACCCTGCTCTTTTTTTGCTTTATTTTCTAGTGCGTTAAATAAAGTTGCAGTTTGAACTATTTGCATGGTAGTCCCTAAGGTTTCTAGTATTTGCACTTTAGTCCTTCATGTCTGAAAACACGTGCATAATCGCGTGCCCTATGGTGTTTTTGCGTATTACAACCTGGACTTATTTTGGATTATGGTTTGAATGAAATATTTCTTGACATTTATGCCCCTATGCGTGGATTAATTGACATGTGCGTGTTTTCCATGGGAATTTTGCACTCATCTACTTGGACTTTACATGTGCATTACTGTTTAACCTAGAACTTTAGACTATTTGCAAATAGGTCCCTACAACCTATGTGCCTTATTTTAAGTCAAACAATTATCAAATTTACTCCAAAAATTCTCCAAAATTTACCATTAGCTCTGCTAATGTGTAATATTTTTGTTAATTTTTGTGATGCAATTTAATTTCATTTTATATTTTCTAAAAATCAAAAACCCATAAAAAGTATCATCAATTTTAGATAATCCAAAAAAAATATAAAAATAGCCCTAAAATTTCTATAAAAATTTTTGTCATTTGTTTTGGTTTCTTTTATTTTCAGTAGCATTTTGGTTTTATTATCTCTTATAAAACCTCTAAAAATCACAAAAAACCAAAAATCTTATAAAAATCATTAAAAATTCTACAAAAATCAAAAAATGAGTTTTTAATTTCTGTAGGCAGATATTGTCATATATTTTATCATAAAATTGCAACCTGCCGTTTGAGGCATTTTAAATATTTTAAACTTTCCTTCTAGTCCAAGCTGTATACTGTTTTGTTATTTTGACTTTATTTTATTTTTATAAAATTATATAAAAATATGAAAAATCCCAAAAATCACCAAAAACACTTGCACATTTTAAAAATACAAAAATATTTCTATTTTTAGTTTTTGAGCCTTTTTATCCGTAATAAAAATTGTTGTAGTGTGACTTCTTTTATATTTTTATTCTTTTCTTATTAAAAAAATAAAAAAATTAAAATTAAAAATTAATAAAAAAATGCTTGTTCTTCTCTGATTTCTCGACTACTTCGTAGGCTTAGCTCGTGCTCCTTGTGTTCGACCATGGTCATTATACCACGTTAAATAAATAGTGGAGACCGCTTCTTTTGATTTTTGAGCATGATTGTTTTTATTTGTGGTCTTATTTTTCTTGATTGGTCGTGCCTTGCAATTCGGGTCACAACGACCTTAGATACTTCTTAACCCGAGTTGCCTGGGGCCCTCATCAGTAGCATACGAGGATAGTACTTCTAGGAGGAGCCTCTCATCTTCTTTTAGGGAAGGAAGTATACCTCAACTTGGTTTGGTGGTGTTGAGGTCTAAAGACAGGAATTGCGAGTTGCAATAATGCTTCAAAAGAGGGATAGTCTACTGGCTCGAGAGGAAAAAGTCCTCATGTATATATGCTGAACCATGTAGATGTTGTACATATGCACATCAAAAAAATGTGCAAAAGAAAGAAAAACTCCAAAAAAGTGGTGGGTCTAATAGAAAATGAAATACTTGTCAGAGCGCATATAGTCAATAAGGCAAAGCTTATGTTACCCATTCTCATCTCATAAAGCTTGCAGTAGGGAGACTTAGTTACACTGGTTGGGCTCCCAGGGATACATGGCTACATTGGTCATGGCCCATTCTCTTCTTTCCCCTCTTATTGAGCCGGTTGAACTTGAACTTAGAAGGGAATACCCCGCTCCTTGAGGAAAGAGCTGCCAGACTAGGGCATTATACTTTGCTGAGGGAGGCTGTTACTTTACCATTTCTGAGGTGGGGAGCTACCTATCACTTACACAGTACAAGAAAAGATTCATGGTCATTAGAGTTTGTGTATGTAGACTTGTTCTGATCTGGATTATTGAGGAGTCTTGACCCTAGATTAGTAGAACTTAGAGGCTGTTGAGTATTAAACCTAGGTCCAAATAAGGTTCCGACAAACTAATAATCCAAAGGTCTGACTGAGCTCCATACTCCAAATTAATGAAGACAAGTTTAATAATCAACCTTGATTCTCCTTCTTTTTCTTTTCTTTCTCTTTTCACTTCTTTTTCAAATAAGTGTTTGCTAAGGGACTAGCAAAGGTAAAGTATAGGGGGTGATTAATCCCTGATCATTACTCTTTATTATTTTATTTTAGCTAATTATCTTGGCAAAGCATCATGTAAATAGATGTAAATACAATAAGTTAGCATTATGCATGCATTTGTTAATATTAAAAAATTAGCATGTATTTGTGCAAAAATAAAAGAATAAAGGAAAATAAAATGGAAGTAGGTATTTAGAATAAATACAGAATGACCCGAACCCCAAGAGAAGACCAAGCATTGGCCAGATCGCCAAATAAAACAAGTAGAGAGAGATAGGGCCTACTCTATATTATACATACTATTTATGTAAATAAATAATTGTTTTTGACAAAATACAAATAAAATATTCTTTTTACCTCCTTGTATATATTCATGAAAATAAAACAAAAATCAAAAAATAAAATAAAAAAAAATCCTCTCTCTCCCTTGTATAAAATACATGTATATATGTCTTGCTCTCTATTTATTACACACCTATAATTAAGTAATAAAAAATATTTTATACTCCAAAAATTATGTTGTAAATAAAAAAAATATAAAATTGGTGTATTATGTAAAAATAACAAAATAAAAATAATTGTACAAAATACATAGGCATAGTATACTTGTATATAATACACTACACTGTATAAAGATTAATTTATTTCACATAAAAATAAATAAAAATTACAGAAAAATAGCTTGAAAAATAACAAACATTTTCCATTTTATACACTTTTTGATTTGAAATCATTAATTATTTTTTATTGAATTTGTAATTATTTTGTACATTCAATTTTTCTGATTGGTCCACGTCACGTTGTTGACCCGAGTCAACGCCCTCTTCCAGGACTTGACTCGACTCGATCTCGTCGTTGGACCATTTTCTTCGAATTTTTCCGATCGGGTCACATAGCCCCTTGCCTCGATTCTTCGCCCGTGGTCTCTCCTTGGATCTAGGACCCTCACAGATCCCTAGGAAGGCATGGATCTTCCGAGGGTTGCGTGCCCTTTCCCGATTCCTCTAGCCTCCTGGGAACCATATAAAGTCTCTTCGCCACCTCCCAGGTTCGGTAGCTCATACCTCGCACCTCCCTTCTTCCCTAGCCACCTCCGGTTGTGTGACAGCTTCCCAAGGGACCCTTTGGATCAAAGCTTGGAGGAGCAGCTACGTTGCTCAGCCTCGTGGCCGGCGTGCACCGCCACAATTAGCCTCCCGGCCTTCCACAGCCTAGTCGAGGCCATTACCTCGCCGACCATCCTCGCCTCAAGCTCTAGAGCTTGTCTAGGACCTCTTTCCTTCGCATTTTCGGTTTCACATCAATCCTTCCATCTTCTATAGCCGTGTGTTCATCTGCTCCGACCAGCTTGTCGGAGCCCCGTTTTCCACATCCATCCACTCCGATCGAATCCCAAGCGCACGCTCCACCTCGCACTGCAACCTAGTTCCTCTTAGGCTCATCCTTTAGGTCAAGATTAAGGTTCTGATCTCCTCTATCACCTCCGCCGGAGATCAACCTTCGCCCGACATTGCATCTTTACATTCCAGTACGAATAACTCTTGACCGGAGCTCCGTTCTGAGTCAAGCCTTCCTTTGCATGTGTTAGCGAGCGCTGGGAACCACCGTTTCATCCATCAGAGGGTTCGCCAGAGTATCTCCAGGCCACCTTCATCATCACACGCATCCGGTCGTTGGTTCCTCCATCGGACCCATTCAGTCGATGCGGAGGATCACCACGCTCATTCTGGAGCTTCCGATCGATCATTGGAGCTGAAGACAACCTCCTTGGCTATGGTGAAGTCCATCCGGCTCCTGTTCTTCCATGCATCTTCAACACCGTCTGATTGGCCCCATTCTTCCAGATCAGATCCATGCCGCTGACCGCAGCAGCCTTCCAGGACGTTAGATCTGACCTTTGATGTATTTGCACCCCACGTCCTCAACAACTTCTGAGACGTCATATCTGACACCTACCACGTCTGAGCCGCACGTCCACACGCAACCAGCGACCACCACGTGCCTGCAAGGGTATATTGCATTATCTTCCCTACACTTTTCATGCTTTATTTTCAATTTTGTTAAATAAATTTGTAGTTTAAACTATTTGCATATTAGTCCCTAATGTTTCTAGTATTTGCACTTTAGTCCTCTCAGTCTGAAAACACATGCACATTCACGTACCCTGTGGTGTTTTTGCGTATTACATCCTGGACTTTTTGATGGATAATATTTGAATAAAATGTTTTCTAGAATTACATTTATACCCATGTGAACGGCTTACTGAGCATGTGTGTTATTTCATGGGAATTTTGCACTGATGCCCTAGGACATTATATGTGTGTTATTGTTTAATCTAGAAACGTAGAATATTTGCAAATAGGTCCCTATAACTTGTGTGCTTTGTTTTAAATCAAATAATTATCTAATTTACTCCAAACATTCCCTCAAAATTACAATTAGCTCCTGCTAATGTGTACTATTTTTTGGTAATTTTTGTGACACAATTTGATTTATTTGATAATTTCTAAAAATCGAGAAGCCATAAAAAAGTGTTTGTCTATTTTATAAAATACCAAAAAATATAAAAATACCCTTAAAAATTCATGTGTTTTTATTTTGGTGTCTTTTAATTTCAGTACCATTTTTGTTCCATTATCCCTTATAAAAACCATAAAAATAGAAAAGAGCAAAAATCCAGTAAAATTTATTAAAAAGTATACAAAAATCAAAAAATTGAGTTTTCAATTTCTGTAGTTAGATATTGTTATCTATTTTGACATAAAATTGCAATGAGGACGTTTGTGGCACTTTAGATATTTTAAAGTTGGCTTCTAATCTATCTATACACTGTTTTGCTATTTTAACTTTGTTTCATTTTTATAAAACTAGATAAAAATCAAAAAAACCTTAGAAAATTGCCAAAAACATCTGCATATTGTGAAAACATAAAAAAATATTTTTGTTTCAAATTTTTGAGCATTTTTAGTCATAATAAAAATGGTTGAAGTTTCGTTTTTTATCCTTTTATTTGATTTCTTAATTAGAAAATAAAAAAAGTTTTAAATTAAATACCATAAAAATATTCCTTATCTTTTCTGATTACTCAACTACTTCGTAGGCTTAGCTCGTGCTCCTTATGTTCGACCCAGGTCGCTATACCAGGCTAAATAAATAGCGTAGACAGTTACATTTGATTTCATGTTTTTATTATTGTATTTGTGGTCTTATTTTTCTTGATTGACTGCGATTCGGGTCGCAACGATCATAGATATTTCTTAACCCGAGTTGCTTGTGACCATCATCAGGGGGTCATCGGACAGAGAACTACGGGGTCGGCTGTGACGGTGGTAGCGCCTAGGCGGCACGCTGTGGAGGTCGGCGCAGGTCGGCGATGGCTACACCGCTGGAGGTGTACGGTGGAGGAGAGGCACTGACGGGACAAGGGAGGCGACACACGCCCCCCGATATCAATGGTGAATGACGGTCTGGCGTGGATGGTGGCTCACGCAGCTCCATCGGAGGAGGCGGTAGGGGAAAGGCGTGGACGGGCCGAGTACTGGGTCGTTGCGCGGGGCCTCGTGATGAACGACGATGGAGTTGGTGGGCGGCGCCTGCTGGAACTGCAGCCAGTGCGCCTATCCTCTTTTTATTTTTTGGTAAATTTTTTTAACAGCAGCTTTATTATATTTTTTTATTTTTTTTAAAAATGCAATATAATTTTTGTGAAAATAGAAATTGATTTTTTTATTTTTAACCTGCAAGAAAATCATTAGAAATAAAAGAAAGAAAATGTTTGTTAATTATAAACATGCAAATGAAATATATTAAATAATGTTTTTTTAACTTTTGTTATTCCTACAATAAATGATTTGAAAACCGACTCGAGGACATGGCTCGATCCGCAAAAAAATTCAAAGAGAAATTAGTGGGAGAGGTTCCAGCGGAGATGAGGGATCAGAACTGGGTCTCCGACCACCGTGCGTGGTCGGATATGAGAGATCGTGTATGGTAGAATGTGAAATAGATAGATCGAGAGGATGAAATAATGATCACTGTCAGATCATGATCGAATAAAAAATGGTGATGAAAACTATGGATTTAAAATCTACAACGAAGTTGAAAATAAAAATTATGCTACGATTACTCTGGAGAAACGACAAAAAATTTGGATCTAACCTAAGGGAGGCGAGCGTCGTGATGGCCTCGTCGACAACCGGTCTGTTGTCACCAGATAGCTTGGGGGATGGCCTCCTCTATCGACCGATGGAATTTCAGGAATGAGGCTCCTTCTCCATCAAAGATTGATCAAGAACCAAAAAAAGGAGAGGAGACCCATTAGAGAAATCCAAAAACAAAAATATGTACAAAAAAGGAGGGTGTTTAGTGGTTGTTTAAATAAATAAAATTAATTAATTAATTATATAAAAACAAAATTTTTAATTAAATGTAATAAATAGAACAATTTATTTACAAAAATTAATTAGCCTCCTTAATTCTGGTTATTTAAGGTATATAATCAAATCTTATATACATGGTAGGTTTTCGAACCAAATAAATGAAAAATAATATAAAATTTTCATAATTATATTACTTTAATTAATTAATATTAGATATTAATTTTTTGGTGGTTTTTATATAAGGATGTTAATTTTATAGATATCATCTATACATAATGTACATTATACACATGTACAAATAAGGAAATAGTTTTACATACAAGATTTTTTTAATAAATTACAATGAACAATATTTACAGTTATTAAAAATATAATATGTACAAAAAAAATACAATAAATAACTAGTCAAATTGCAAAAACCACCTCAGAAAATTGACTTTTCAACTGTAACTCCAAAAATTATGAACCACAACCATTTTAAAGATAATTTAATTTAGAGTACAATGGAAGTAATTTTGATTCAATTTGAATTCGTATGGAGTCGGAATTGGTCTTCCAATTGTCACTTTATAACTTTTCAGGAGTGTGGATACTTTTACTCTATACATGATTTTCTTTGCAATTATTTTTATTATTTAGAAAACATTTTTATTTACCACTTTTGTTAAGAAAAAAATTAATTCAAGGTCAATTTATATACAAAAAATTGTGTGAGTTTTATACGAATATACAAAGAATAAAGTAAAAAGGAAAAATATTTACAAATTATTTTTGGATTTTTGGATTAAAGACCCTATCTTCCCCTACTTTATTCCTGGTCGATCAGGTCAAGTCTTGACCTTCTCTCGAGGTCCGGTCAGTCTACATTCATTTCATAAATACATCCGTTATTTTTATTTTTTTCTTTTCTTTTTCTTTTCTTCTTTATTCTTTTATTGGAATATAAATAGTGTTAAAAATGCATATTTAACAAATGCATGATGAATGGTAATTTTATGAAATTAGTAGGTATTTACAGGTATTTGACTAAGGAAATAAAGCTAAAATAAAAGAATAAAGGTGATGAATCATGGATTCATCATTCCCCTATACTTTACCTTTGTTAGTCCCTTAGCAAACGTTTATTTGGAAAATAAGTGAAAACAAAAATAAAGAAAAGAAAAAGAAAAGATCTTAGACCAACATTGATTTTTAAACTTATCTTCATCAAATTCGAGTATAGAGCTCGATTAGACCTTTGGATTATTAGTTTGGCGGAACCTTATTGGGAAACGGGTTTAAGACTCAACAACCCTCAAGTTCCACTATTCTATTGTCAGATCGCCTTAATCAGTCAGGTCAGAACAAGTCTACATACACAAACTCTAGTGACTATGAATCTGTACTTGTACGGCATATGTGTATTTTGGCTCCCCACTTCAGAAATGACAAAGAAACAACCTCCCTCAACAAAGTAACTCTAGTCCCCCGATCTAGCAACATCCCTCACACAACCCACTAACTTTTCACTTTACATATGCCAGATTTGTAGATGAGATGCATATGACATGCTACAGAGATGAATGACATGCAAGACACTCTTTTTCTTCAAATATTTACCCACCCCGTAATTATTTCATAATATATACAAAAATACACGAAAGTACGAGCTATGGGTAAGTATATATGTAATATATACATGCCCCCTATACCTAGCGTGTGTCATGTTCTCGGACAATGAATGGCAAGGAAAAATACATAGCTCATGCTAAGCGTAGGAGAGATAAAATAAAAAAAAGTATGGAAGTCGCTCAACCCCCTATACTTATGCTCCAGCGGCCTAATTGTAGAAGAAGATCAAAAAAGGGGTGGGCGAGGTTAAGAAGGGAAATGGATGAGTATATATACATGATGGGCATCGGTCCACCCTATACATAGGCTCTGGTAAGCCTAAGTCTAGGAAAGAAGTGAGTGTGAGCCAGGCAGCGACGGTTCCAGCCGAATGTTGCAGCCTCCCTCCACGGGTAAACTATCCATAATATTCACTAAGGTAATATTCAGATCTAGGCCCACTGATTCAACTGTTCCCGCCTGTAATTCACTAAGAGCTGGGTACGTTGATATGGAATGTGGGGATTTGGGCTCTATCTTAGTGTATGCACACACACTCTATACCCTCACTCAGACTGAAATCATGGTCAAGGTTACTCTCCCACAAACAGAATTTTCAGTTTTAAGTTGTTTTGTTTGGTCAATTCGTTTAGCAGTCCCGATTTTAAGTTAGATGACCTCCTGATTAGTCCAAGACACAAGGCACGCTTATCGTCCAGTCCCAATTTCCTTTAATCCTAAGTTGTAAAACCAAGGGAGGGAGTCGAGAAAAGCCGATGCAATGAAAAATCAATGATGCATGACTAGTTTAAAGACTTATAGTGGTCCTCGCACTCTACATACGGGATGCAAAACATAATTGAAAATTTTATGCTATATGAAATGCAAACGAGAAAATCGCTCCTAGATAGGCAAATCTATTAGCGAGTGATGAAAAAATAGATTTTGACTAATATCTCTGTGGTCTAAGTGCGTCTCATTAAGAGTGATGTGTGATCCTAGATATTACGAGCACAAACAGACTTAAGAAGCACTAAGAGCTGCAAGTGCAGGATATATCTTATGGCAAGCAACTACACAATACAGAGAGTCTTTTTATTAGGTTACACACGCGAGAACCCAAATGTGGGCCTCTTTAAATGCATACTTTTTTTATTTTTTATTTTTTACAAGTTCTCTAAAAGCCATTCAGTTCAATTCAATGCAGGTTCTTCGTCTCTCCTAACGAGTCGCCTTCGATGCTTGGTGTTCCTTGCATAAAAATAGTATAATGGTTAGAGAAAGATAAAATAATAAACAAAAAATAAATAGAAAAATAATTGAAAAATGAAATAATTACAGTGTGGTTCGGGCGATCAAACTACTTGATTGAATGAAAAACCTTAATCTAATTTTTCTAAAATTATCCTAAGTCATTTTCCTCCCTGACAACGACGCCATTTGATTGTTCGTTGGATCGCTCTTTTAAATTAAGTGTGTGTCACGTTGTTGTAGTAAGGCAATCAACATCGATAAAAAATTAACCGCACGAATCAATTAATTAGTTAATGTGTGGTTTGATGTATTTTTAACCTGGGCAAGCCCCAGGGTCGACTCAAGTAGGCAAAGGAACAACTTCGGATAAATTTAGATGAATAATCTCACGATTTTCCAAGAGGATTTTTTTGTAAATTTTTTATGCAATAAAAATGCCAAATGTAAAATGCGATTGAATTAACAAAAAAACACACCGCTTAGCAAAATTAATTTTAATGTTAAATTAAGTTAATCTAGCCAAGTTATATTTTTTCTGTAAACATAATCCAATGTTGAATCAAAATGTATTTTTTGGAATTTTTGGATTAAGATGCAACAACAAAATATGCAAACTTTTTAGGGGTTTTTATGCAATTGTTCATGCAAACATCATGCAAAAATTATAAAATTTTTACTGGAAGTAAAAATGATGAAATGAAGCTACGATAATTATTTTGGAATTTTCTGAGAACATATGAATTTTTATGATTTTTTTGAAAATAGAGTGATTGTGAGTATTTAAATTCTAATAAATCAAATTATCCTGAGATAGAATTATCTCAAAAAGATGTTTTAATAAGAAATCTAGGAGACTTGAAATTTCACAAAAATGATTTTCGTGGATTTGATTAAAAATCAATTACATAAAACACTCAATAATTTATTTTTTGTAAAAGACACATCTATTTTTGATGCTATTTGGATAGAAATTAAAGTACAACTAGAGGCATCATCTACGATTTTTACATAATTTTTGGAGCAATATTTAAGTATGTGCGAATTTCAGAGAATAAATGGGTAAAATATCATTGAATTTCAAACTCTGATTTTTATTAAATTATCCAATGCTTACAAAAATCTAAATAAATAGCCACAATGTACAGAATTAATTTCTAAACAAAATGCTATTTTTTATATAAAAAATTATGCGAAATAAATGTCCAAATTAGAAAAATAATGCAGGGGTGTCCTTGCAATACAGAAATAAAAACTTAAGAGAAAAATGTACACAGGATGTTTTTGCAAATAAGGAAACTTAGTAGACTAAATATGCAATATGTCCACAAAAATAAAAAATAAAATAGCCTTTGAAAAGTGAACCTACCCCCTTCCTTCTAGGGCATGCATGATCTGGGGGAGGCACGCAACTAATGGAGGAGCACGGGACGCACGACACGGGGTGGCTCGATGGTCGGCGTGTAGAGGCTGCGACGATTGCGGTCGTTGGGGGAGGAGTTGCGGCCAGAGGTCGCTCGGACTAGGAGGTGCGGAGGCGGTGTTGGCGCGTCAACGGGAGCAAGCGGAGCGGACGGAGCTCTCGGAGGAGTCACGGCGGGCGCGACTGGGCACGCACACGGTAGGAGGTTGGAGGGTGGTTGGCGGAGACATCGCAGGTGGGCACGTTGGCGGGGCGAGGGTAGGTGGCCTGCAGCTAAGGGCTGACAACAAGTCATCAACAGGCGGAGGCCAGTGCGGAGTGCCGCGCGCGGGCGGTGCTGGAGGAGGCACAACCTTTCGTCCAGTGCCACGTGGTGGCAGGACAACTGGCCGCGGAGTCGCGGCAGAGGAGGAGGTACTATAGGTGCGCAATGACGGTGACGCACCAGGAAGCAGAATGGGCAGATGAGGAACGGTGCGCTGCGGGGGCGGGGGCCTGTGGTGGGGCGTGGCGTCGTACGGTTGGCTGTGGAGCGGGCGGGGTGCGACCTGCGGCTGGCTGCTGGAGGGCGGTCGCAGGAGCTGGAGTAGGCTACTAGAGGGTGTCGTGCCCAGGGGATCTGGAGGTGGTGCGAGGAGCACCGGCTGGCGCGGCCGTTCGCTGTGAGGGAATGTGAGGTGCGTGGCGGAGGGAAGATCGCACAAAGGGCGAGTGACTACTCTGCTTTATATATATATGTATATAGGGGACCTTTCAAATGAGGTGGGGGCTTTTCTGAAAATATAAAGGCCACTATGAATATAGTAAAAACTCTGTAACAGTTTTGTAAAAGTATAAACTGTACATTGTAAAAAAAATGAATAGCATACAAATTTAAATTAACATTTCCATCCAATATAATAATATTTTTCATAATTTTATTTAACTATACATGTTGTTTTAATATTTATTGTTATATGTATGAAACAAGAAATTATAAAATATATTGGGAAGATGCCTAAATTGAGGGTGGCTCACCATATATATGGTGAGACACCGCCTCATTTGAAGTTTCTCATATATATATATATATAGGAAAAACTTGAATTGAGGTGGAACCTTTCCACATTTACGGTACAGCACGTTTTTTATATTGTTAGATTATAATCTACGGTCATTAACAAAACCACTCATCAATCACAATACCACTATTGCAATGTCGTCTATTTTTGGAATAATAATATTGAATTCCGATTTTGATGCACCATTGCAACGTCATCTATTTTTGGAATAATAATATTGAATTCCTATTTTGATGCACCATCCTCGTTGATAATTAAATATCTATAATAATTACTAAATTTAGTAACTCTTAAAGGTTCTCAGGGGAGGAATGGACGACGACGACGGTGACGATGGAGGTTTGTGAAAATGGTGTTGGTGGTGCGTGACGACGAAGAAGACGATGCATGGAGCGACATGAGATGGTTACGCATGGAGGCTCCATATTCGTAATCATTTTTTTCATTTTCTTTGTATTCGTTCATTAAAAAAATTCCAGCTTAGTTTGATTTGATTTGATATATGTTTCCACATTTCATTTTGATTTCATCTCTATCCAGTCCTCGATTATCGTCGATCAGAGATCATTGTTTCTCATCTATTTTGTATTTCAATCCATATCTACAGTCTTCATTATCTTTTTCATTTTTCAATCCATGTCTCCAGTCCTCAATGTTTAATTTCAAGTTCAGCACTTTTTATTGCACTATCCATATATACGCATCAGGTTTTAAGTTAAGTGGTGTTGATTACATCGTTTATAAATCATTACACCTAATTACAATACGTATGATCATTTTACATATTCTGTCTCATTTTTACAATGTCATAATATATTTTACACTCAAACGAATGCTGCACTACATGTACAAACATATTCCAGTTATTTTTATATTACCTACAGTCATTTCACGCTTCCATATTCTATTTACAATATCTTATTCTATTTTTACATTATGTAGGTCACTTGGATAACTTTCAATGTAAGGAAGAAGGATAAAGATCGAGACAACCAGATCTTACGGATGACACAATTTGGAATTGACTGCATGAAAATAGGAGACAAATGTAAAAAGAATGAGAGAAATGTAAAATATGAATTACAATTGTAACAAATGTTAATGAAATGATAGATTTATTTATTGTAAGTCTTCAATTTGTTAGAATGTTCGACATGGCATTGGATGGGCGTAAACTTTGTGCATGGAATGTAAAATAAGCTCGATGAATGTGTAATATTGACTATTTATTTAATATGGATTCATTTATTTACACTGTGTGTTTAGAATCCCCTAAAACTAATATGCATATCACATGTAACATATTTAACAACTTCGCAATTTACCCCTAATAAATTAGGAAATATAGTTGTAATAAAAATCCCATCATTTTAGGAATCTTTTCCACGTGTACATCAATTGGTTAACACATGATCAAAGCATCCTATATTTTTGGAAACTCATCTTCACAAAAAAAATTCAAATTTTCATCAGATTTGGGTAATTTTTTGCGAACATAAATGGTTATGCTTTTGTAATTTATAACATGAAATTGTAAAATATCTCAATCGTTTTTAAATTATTAACAATTATTTCAAAACACGAACCTTTTTTCATTCGGATATTTCTGGAAATTTCTATACATCATGCACCATATATCTAAATATAGAAAAATTAATGACGTATATTTTAATAAATTAGCACTAATTTAATCGACCTACATATTAGGAATATTAGTTGGCACGAAAACCATCAAATGGTTTCAATCTCACTCGTACAGTGGTCATCCAACGGCCTAAGATGGCACCTTTCCATAATCAAAGAAAGGTGCCACATCAATTCAAGTGCACCCTATATATATATATGTGTGTGTGTGTGTGTGTGTGTGTGTGTGTGTGTGTGGATTTTATGGTGCTGCCCCTTGGGGGCAGCCAACATGACTGCCCCGCCCCCTTATTTTGGCTTTTTTTATTTTTTTTGAAAAATATCGCCATGTATATTCATCCCTATATCCCTCCTATATGTCATTCGAATTCGTCAGAAACAGAGACTCATACGGCCTCCATCGAGATGGTGTCATTTTAAAAAATCCTGTTAGCGTTAAAAAATGACTGTTTGGAGGAGGTCATAGGAGTCTTTGTTTCTGACGAAATTCGAATGGCATATAGGAGGGATATAGGTATGAATATACATGGCTATGTTTTTTGAAAAAAAAATAAAAAATACCGAAAATGGCGTGGAGGCAGCCATGTTGGCTGCCCCAAGGGGGCAACCCCATTAACCTCTCTCTCTCTCTCTCTATATATATATATATATATATTGGTATTTTTGTAAACAGTAAATAAAAGTGTAATGAAGAGGTGGTGTTGGTGATGATAGGTTTAGTTGTGATGATTAAAAAAAGAAATAAAATAGTGATGATAAATGATGGTGGTGAATTAAGAATGTGGTGATTGTGATGATTGTGGTATGAACACCAAGGAAAAAATGCTAGATAAAATAAAATGAGAAGATAGGATAGAAGATTTACCTGTGAGGATCGCTTGATTTTGGAGGAGGTGGACCTCAACTCTTCTTGTCGCCTCAATCAGATACCTACGGAATCAGAGCAGAGAAGCTAGATGAGCTTCAAAGAAACTCGTGACAGTGGTGCGGACCACCAGATCTCGCCTTGGGCTCGTCATCGCTCGATGTCGAAGAAGGAGATGTCAACTCACAGCTTCGACGGTGCTAGAACCTCTATCACTCGTAGAATGACGAATGAGGAAAAATGAGGGAGGAGAAGACAATAAAAAGGAGGAGGAGGGAGTTAGAAAAGAAGTGGAGAAAGTGGAGGAATGGTGGAGGAAGAGTGGGAAACATGTAAAGAAGAAGTCAGGAAAAAATATAAAAAATAAATAAAGTAAATAAGTAGGCTACTTAAAAATAATGAAGGGAAAATAAATAATAGAAAATAAATGAATATAAATATAAGTAATTAATTAACTAAAATAAATAATAATAATAAATAAAATAAAAAGTAAAAAAATAAAATACGAAATAAATAAATAAATTGGGTGACACGTGGCGGCTCACACATAGAAAAATGAATAATTAAATGTAAAGAAAATCAAAACGAAATAACAAAATGTGTCAAATCAAAAAGTGATCAACATAAAAGTTTCTCATCTCGACGAAATCTACAACTTTCATGAAGGACCAAAAATCAAAATAAGTTATATGTACAAAGTGTATTTTTGGGTGGTATCTTATAGGTATAAAATACCGTATTTTTATGTTTTGCATTTTTTTTGTTATTTTCAAATAAGATAAAGTTCAAAATAAAATAGAGAAAATGTGAAAGAAATATTTATAAATTAAATTATTTTTTTGGATTTTTAATAATTAAGAAAATACAAGAATAGAAATGAAGGGTATTTTTATCAATTTGTATAATATATAATATGGGCCCAAAACCCAAGATATACGAACTCCGATTTTTATGAAATTAGTCTTGTTTTAAAGGTCTTTGAATGTATATTACTTTAAAAGTGAGTAGACCTAAATCAGACAATGTATGAGAGAAATATGCACATTTTAAGGTTCATAGTCTCAAACTTGGATTTGGGTTTTATTGGTTAATTTTATAAGTTAGTATTTTTTTGATATTTTTTCTTTATTAGTGTTAGTAATATATACACTACAGAGTTAATTTTATTGGATTTGGAGTTAGTAAAAAATAGATACAAATAAGTAAAATATGGTGAATATACATGTAATATTTACTAGTGAATTTGGTTCCTTATTTCATGTGATTTTGAATGCTAAAATGTAGATATTATTTACACATGCATGAATGCTAATTATGTAATATAAGTGATGAAATGCAACTGCTTACTTGGGAACAAAGCTCTATTTTCAACTTTTAGAGTAATGAATCACAACTTCATAAACCCCCTATACTTAAACCTTGCTCGTCCCCGGGTAACTAAAATGAAATGCAAGAGTGAAATGATTTTGGGTTCCATACCAAGGTCATGAACAAAAGGTGAAAATGGAGCTTGACTCGACATTTGGATTAATAATGTGGAGGAACCTTATTTTGATTTGAATTTAAGACCTAACAACCTTTAAGTTCCACAAGTCTCTTATTCAAGTCGCCTCAACAGATAGGTCAAAACAGATCCTCAAGCATAAATTCTGATGACTATGATTCTTACTTGTACTGTGTAAGTGAAATATAGCTCTCCACATTAGAAATGGCAAAGAACCAGCCTCTCTAACAAGGTAACTCTAATTCTCCGGTCTAGTAACTCTTTCTTTGAGGAGCGAGGTATTCCCATCTAAGTTCAAGTGCGATCGGCTCAAGAAGTGGGGCGGAGAGAAGAATGAATGGTAGCCAGTGTAGCTACCTATCCTAGGATGCTTGACCAATGTAGCCAAGTCATCTAGCCGCAAGCTTCCAAAAACTTTGTAGCTCTTCTTATTTTTCTATACTTGTATATACACTCCGCCAGGCATTTTACCTTTTAATCAGGTCTGTCCACTTTTGGAGATTATGTATTTTTTCTTTTTTTCATTTTTTGACATATATACAAGGTGCAGCATGTATATAAAGATTTCTTCTTCTTGAGGCAGTAGCCTATCCCTATTTTGAATCATTATTGCAACCCACAACATCTCGTAATTAGACTACAATGCCACTAGACTAGGTTGAGATGCACTACCCTCCCTAGAGGAGGACGGATGTTTCCACCCGTGCGCTACTCCAAGTCAAAGGATTCTACCTCCTCACCACCTCATCAATGAAGAGCTATGTGCATGGTGCTTGTCCAAGTTAGGTCACTGTCTAAACAAATCATGCATGTGTGTGAAATATTCTACTTAGACCAATCAAGATGACATGTGAACATAGACTAGCAGACTCAAAGAATTAAGTCACTCGACCTGAAAAAATCTTAACTCCAGTTCCTATAAGTTCCTCTGAAATTAGGTAGATTAGGGTCAAATCTATTCCATCCTCGATATATGTTCATAACTTGGTTAAGAACCAAGTAACTTTTCACTTTGCATATGCTAGATATGCAGATGGGATGCAGATGACACTCTATGAAGTGCAAGACACATTTTTTTAAATGCAGAGTAAATAAGAAGCCTATTTATTTGTTTTGTTTTTTTTTTTAATTTTTTTGGTATACCTCCTATTTTTACAACAAATTTTGCATGAATATTTTACATATATTATACAATATACTATACAAGTATACATGAATTTTACAAAAAGTTTTTTTATTTTTCCCCACACCATAATTATTGCATAATATATACAAAAATACGCGAAAGTACGAGCTATGGGTAAAGTATATATGTAATGTATACACACTACCCTATACTTAGCATGTGTTATGTCCTCAGAGCACGAGAAGCGAGGAAAAAGACATAACTCGTGTTGAGCATAGGAGTTCAAAATAAAAAAAGTATAGAAGTCGCTCCACCCCCTATACTTAGGCTCTAGCAGCCTAAGTGTAGAAGAAGATAAAAAATGGGGCGGGAGAGTTAAGAGGGGAAATGGATGAGTATACATACATGATGGGCATCGGTCCCCTTATACTTAGGCTCTAGTCAGCCTAAGTCTAGGACAAGAGTGAGTGTGAGAACCGATGAGATCTGGAGAATTTACAGAAAATGATGAAGAGACTCATGTCTCTCCCTAACTATAGCCATAAAATGAAACGATATGGAGCTGGGGCGAGTGTTTGAATCACTAGGAAGGGATTGAAAGAAAATATATACAAGGGGGAATGAGAATATACAATGATCAAGAAGGTTTGTGACGAACCTTCTTGCAGGAGCGAGGAGGTGGGTAATATACATATGTGTCGATGTTGGAATCGTCCTCATATGAATAATAATGAGGTGTAGGGATCGTCCAACGAGGGTCTACACACGGATGCTTGCTCAGATATGTCTTAAGAACAACTGAATTGAGCTCACTCATATAAATTACCTCATCCGGACCGGATGAGGGTTTCTCTGAAAATTCCTTCTCTGTTATGTTGAAGGAAACTTTCTTAGTCGGTTTTCAAGAACATGAATCTTTGAGAGGGAGTGGAGAGTGACACTCCTTGAGTGGTTTGGGGGAACACCTATAGGAATCAATTCTCGACTTCCTCTCACTGGATAACTGACTAGAGAAAGGAGCAACCGTGGTTTTGGGTAGGGTCAATTCAGTCCTGGTTGTCTGCTTTGAAGGTCCAGGATGTTGTGCAATGCCGACCATGGGTTCCTCATCAGACGAGTCACCATATAGATTATAATATTTCTAAAGGGTCAACACATGTCTCGAGAAGGTGCTAGTGATCTCAGTTGGCTTGGCATTATTAGTCGTGGATATTGGATCATCGAAACGGTCAAGACAATCAGCAAAAATCATGTCCAACTCAATGACAGCTTCAGGTTGTGAGTCAATTATTGAAGCTAGCATAGTGGTGGTGATGCAAGCAGCGGGAGTCATGGATGTGTGGGTAGTCTCTAAACCAACGGTCGACTCGGTAGTCGGTATCTCAGATGTAGCAGAGAGGAGGGGCTCATCTACCTCTCGATGGTCACGACTGTCAGCAGCTTTGTGGGTTACCTTAGAGTAGAGTGTGTCAAAAAATGGGTGAGGTCGAAGTGCTCCCAATGATGTAAAATCGATTTTTAGAGTCTCGCAATCTATAGTCGCCTTAGCCAAAGCTAAGAGCGGCTTCCTGAGAATAACAGGAGACTGGGTAAACTCTCCTCGATACTCAATGTCAATGATCGTGAAGTCTACCTGGACTAGAGCACCTTGGAAAGTAGTGATGACTGAAATGGTTCCTCTCGACCGTTTGATAGATCGATCAGTCAGCTAAACGATCTCTCTCAACTTTCTGATTGGTTTTAGTTTGAGCTTGTCAAACACAGAGGTCGGGAGGATATTTATCAGAGAGTCATCATCGATTCTTGCATGGGTAAAGATAGTGTCTTTGTTTTCACATTCAACCCTAGGAAACCGCTTCACTCTGTGGCTCTTGGTCTTTCTGCTCATCACCAAGGAGGTGGCCGTAGACTCTATGTGTCTCTCACTCATTGTCCTCTTATTGCCCGACCTCTTAGGCATCAATTTACTTCTCACAAATTGTTTGAGGTCAGAGAAGTGATCTATGGCCTTTATTAAGGGAAGATTAAAAATCAATTCTTCATCGAGTGCTTCCCTTAGGGCAGGATCCAATTTTTTTAGGTCATTCTATTTTTATGAGATTTTCTGTTTATTCATTTTTTTGGATTTTTTGATATTTTCAAATTTTTTGGTGTTTTTGATGGGTGAATGGTCATACTCTGAGTTGGATGGTAAGAGGTTAATAGAAGAGGAAGGTAGACTAGACTCCAGTTGTACATAGTGTGTGGATTCCCTAATGTTCGCTCGATTTTCAACATCAAATCTATTCATGGTGTTCCCAACTTTCATACCCAGGTTAGCAGAAATTGAGTGCAATATTTGAGTGTCATATCTCAACTTATTACCAAATTATTCATTTTTTCAATAAGTCTCGAAATGTCATCCTCATAAAGTTCTCATGACAAATCATGGGAGAAGTCTGTTCAGTTGGAGGATACTACTGATAACTTGGGGTCTCTACTCAACATACCTATACTCTGGCATGTAATTCTGGGTCGAGTATGGACCATCTATGTGGTAGATATTGGTCAGAGCCTCATATAATGGAGTCAATGAACGAGGGGTTGGTAAGTCTAGCTCATGAGTCCAAGTCCGTGCATGTGGAGGCTTTCCGAATGTGTGATATGGAGGCTGGTCAATGTGGGCTTGATTAATAGGGTCAATCAAGTCAGGACGATCATAAGGTGCATGCCTCTCCATTCGGTATGTTATATCGACCAAGTCATGCCCTAAGGTCAAGTCGGGATGTGTATATGCGAATTGTTGTCTGCTCCCTACTTGAGATGAGAATGACGTATGTGGGGGCACATAATTTTGCCAATCATCTATCTCAGCAGTGGCTTGCTCTTCATTCAGGTCATTGATTCCAGCAAGCTCTCAAGAATAAGGACAGTCAGCCTGACGACATGAAAATCAAGATCGACTAAGGTGGAATATAAATCACAAAGTCCTTGTCCCTAGTCAATAAGGGTAAACGAGAAAAATTAATAAAATCACTTAAGAGAAATCAACAATATGTAATGTAAGTGGTCTTCGCTATTTTATTTACTTGGTATAGCGATCAGGGTCGAACACAAGGAGAACGATTAAAGAACTCAGCAGTAGAATTTTGAAAATAAAGGATTTTTAGTGTTTTTTTTTATTTTTTAATTTTTTTCAAATAAGGCACAATATGCACAAAGGAAGAAATTTACACACCGCACTCTTTTTGTATTTTTAAAATATTCAGAATGCTCAGAAAAATGCAGAAAATATATTTTTAGGTTTTAGAGGTTTTCAAATGTTTTTGGTTATTTTCCTAAAATTTTCTGATGTTTTTGTATTTATCTGAAAATCAAACATTGCACAATCAAGAGTAATTTGCAACTTAAAATTAATTTAAGTGCCCAAAACTCATATAAATTATTTTTATGCTAAAATATAGATAAATATCTACATATATGGCTTAAGAACAAAATTTTTAGATTTTTCTACAATTTTTTATGATTTTTATAAAATTTATGCTATTTTTTATTTTTTTAGTTTTAAAAATGATCAATGCATGAAAATTGCAAAGAAATTAAAATATGATAAAATACACTTAATCTAATAATTTGGATTTTTTTCAGATAATATTTGAATTTTTATGATTTTTTAAAGTTCAGATAAAGAAAATGATGCAGTTTTTTATTTTTTTTAAAAATATCAAAATAAAAAATATAATGAGAAATGAATACAATGAAGAGGAACAAGTCAAGAGCATAAGATGATTTTCCTAGAATTTATTGACCATGAAAAGTATTTATTTTAACAAGAAAAGCATGCTAAATTAATATCTGGAAAGACAGGGATTAAACTACAATTATTTAAAGTTTTTGCATCGAGAATTAACAAGAAATAACAACGGGGTGAAAAATGCAATTTATCCAAGTAAAGCATGCACTGCACGTGACTTGCTGGAGAGTAGGGGTATCTTTGCAATTATTGGAACTTTCAAGGGGCATTTTGTTGTTTGCCCAATTTTTTATTTGGGCCCTATGGGTTCCTCTTCGTTCCTTGTCTTGCTTCCCATGCCAAAGGGGAGTGCAAGGGGGAGCCGCCGCCCCTCCTCCCTTCTTCTCACGCAGCTAGGCGGGGGAGCTGATATCTAGGCGAGGGCGTGAGCAGGCTAAGGGTGCGCGATCGAGGTGTGGTGATGGTGCTTGCGAATGGCGTGTCAGCCAGTGGCGGGGTGGGATGCGTATGGAAGGCCGATGATGAAGGCACCGATGGTGGATGGTCGTGCACGGCCGAGGAGGAGGGGCTCCAAGTATAAATGGCGGCGAGCTTTGAGGGGGTGGAGGGCACGGCTACAGGGCCATGCCAAATTATTTTTTTTATTTTTTTTTGAAAACTGTAAATGTTTTTTTATATATTTTTTCTAATTTTCTTGCAGCAAAAAATGTTAATATAAAATATTTTTTATTTTTTATTCCTGCAACACAATTGTTAGAGATAAAAACATTTGAAATATTTATTTAATTATTTTTTTGCATAAAAAATGAGGATACGGGCACGACAATTTAATCCAAGAAAATTCGAACAAGGAAAAATGTGAGTGGATGTTGATATGGTGAAATGGAAGATAGATCCGAGTCTCTGGTCACTGTGTGTGACCAGAGTTGAATGTTTGTGTCAGGTAGAATGTGAAAATAGAGAGATCGAGAAAATGATTATGAGATCGAAATCGAGGTGTAAAGGTAGAAAATTGGTTCAGATTGGACGTGATAAAACAATGATCTATGATCAAGATCTATGATCTAAAAAATGATAATGAGATTAAAAATGAAAAAATGAAAGTACGCTTTACTTAGATAAAGAATAAGAAAATTGGATCTCACCGTGGGACCGGATTAACGTCATGATGGTCTCAACGAAGATCGCCTCGCTGTCACTGGATGGCTCGGAGGCTTGGCACCCTTCTGCAATAAGATTTGCTCTCGAAGAATGGGCTCCTCTCACCAAAGATTGGTCAAGAGGATATGAGGGAGGAGGAGCTCAATAAAAAGAAGAAGAAAAATAAAAAAAGAAATTAATTACAAAAAGGAAGGTATTTAGTGGTTAATTAAATAAATAAATTAAATAATAAATTAATAAATAAATTAAAAACGAAATTTGTAATTAATTAAAATAATTAATTTACAAAAATTAATTAGCCACCTTAATGGTGGTTATTTAAGGTAGAAAATCAAATCTTATATACATGGTAGATTTTTAAATTAAATAATTAAATAAAAAATAAAAAATCATATCTTCGCAATTATATTAATTTAATTAATTAATGTTAGAAATTAATTTTTTTTGGTTTTTTATATAAGTAAATTAGTTATACACAAGTAATATACACATATAGTACATTATACACGTGCACAAATAAGGAGATTATTTATTATTATCTTTTTATTTTTTTAATTTTTATTTTTATGAAAATATTTACAATTATTTACATTATGTTTAAAAAATAAAGATGAATATATATATAATAAATAAATGGTAAAATTACAAAAACCACCCCATAAAACTAACTTTTCCACTGTAACTCAAAAAATAATAAAATCACAACCATTTTAAAGATAATTTAATTTAGAGTACAATGGAAGTGAACTAATTCAATTTGAGTTCGTATGGAGTCGGAATTAATCTTTCGATTGTCACTTTATAGCTATTTCTAAGTGTGGATACTTTTACTCTTTTTACATGGTTTTACATTGCAATTATTTTATTATTTTCAAAACATTTTTATTTACAATTTCTATTTAGAAAAATATTTATTTTGAGGTCAATTTATATACAAGTAAAATCATGTAATTTTTATACAAAAATACAAGTAAAAATATTTACAAATGATTTTTTTGAATTTTCTAATTGAAGACCCCATCTCCCCCTACTTTATTCCTAGTCGATCAAGTCATGTTTTGACTTTCTCTCGGGGGTTTGGGTCAGTCTACATTTATTTCAAAAATACAACCTTTATTTTTATTTCTTATTTTCTTTTTATTTTTTTCTTTATTCTATTATTTGAATATAAAAAGTGTTAAAAATGCATATTTAACAAATGCATGTAAAATGGTAATTTCATGAAATTAGTGGGTATTTACAGTTGTTTGACTAAAGAAATAAGGCTAAAATGAGTCTAAGATGGAAGTGGACCCGGAGTGTTAGAATATGGAGTAGGTGAGAAATGCGAAGAAGTGGAAAAGTCAGTTGAAGTTATCACTCCATAATAGTGGTGAGATGGAGAGAAGAAGGGTGGGTGTGCAGAAATCGTCTCAAAGAGAGGGTGCATGGAGGAGAAAGATATTGAAGATGGTCGGTGCAGAAACTGATGAGCCGACATCTTCGAGAAGGAATGAGAGAGGATTGATGTGAAAACGTGCAAATACACAGGGTGAGAATACACACAAACAGACGCCAAGACAAATGCAAGAGCAAACCCTAGGTTCATACTCGACATGGTGAAGGACTCAAAGCTGGGTCTAATTAATCTGGTTGACTTTAAGTGTGACTTTCAAGCAAATTAGCAAGGATTACATGATGGCCTATAGGGAAGTCGGCTCAATGCGTGATGTGTCTCCCCTGTTTAACCCGTTGCCTAAGATACCAATGCCATTCCTCCCTTAGCTCCTATCACTGGCTTACTCGGTTAATACTGATGAAGTTCAGGGACCTTCGCCTATCTACCTACTGAAGTAGGCATTGGCTGACAAGTCTTATCACTTCACCTCAGAGGGTTGCTAGCAACTTGTCGCATCGCATCGCTACTTCACTCCTATCTACTGTCGAAGCAAGCAAAGGCTACTTGGTGCTGATCAGTTGAACTTCGAATACTTTAGCCCGTGATATTCACTAAGAGCGGGGTACGTTGATATGGAAGGCGGGGATTTGGGCTCTATCTTAGTGTGTGCACACACACTCTGTACCCTCACTCAGCCTGAAATCAAGGTCGGGGTTACTCTCCCGCAAATAGAATTTTCAGGTTTTAAGTTGATTTTTTTGGTCAATTTGTTTAGCAGTCCTGATTTTAAGTTAGATGACCTCTTGATTAGTCCAAGACACAAGGCATTCTTATCATCCAGTCCCAATTTCCTTTAAACCAAAGTTGTAAAACCAAGGGAGAGGGAGTCAAGAAAGGACAATGTAATGAAAAATCAATGATGCATGCCCAGTTCAGAAGACTTATAGTGGTCCTCATGCTCTACATACGGGATGCAAAATAGAATTGAAATTTTTATGCTATATGAAATGCAAATGAGAAAACCGCTCCGTGACAGGCAATTCTATTAGCGAGTGATGAACAAATTGATTTTGACTAATAGCTCCGCGGTCTAAGTGCGTCTCTTTAAGAGTGATGTCTGGTCCTAGATATTACGAGCACAAACAGACATAAGAAGCTCTAAGAGCCGCGAGTACATGATCTTTCTTACGGCAAGCAACCACACAACACAAAGGGTCTTTTTATTTGGTTACACACACGAGAACCCAAACGGGAACCTCTTAAAATGCAGGAATTTTTGTTTTTTACAAGTTCTCTCAAAGTCACTCAGTCCAATTCAATGCGAGTTCTTCGGCTCGCATAACGAGTCGCTTTTGATGCTTCGTGTTCCTCGCACAAAAATAAGATAATGGTCAGAGAGAAATACAAGAAAATAAACAAAAAACAAATAGAAAAATAATTAAAAAATGAAATAATTACAGTGTGGTTCGGGGATCAGACAACCCGATTGAATGGAAAACCTTAACTCTAATTTTTCTAAAATGATCCTAGGCCATTTTCCTCCCCAGCAATGGCACCAATTGATTGTTCGCATGATCGCTCTTTTCAATTAAGTGTGTGTTGTGTTGTTGTAGTCGGGAAATCGAGATCGATCAAAAATTAACCACACGAATTGATGAATCAATTAATTAGCTAATGTGCGGTTTGATGTATTTTTAACCTGGGCAAGGTCGACTCAAGGAGGCAAAGGAACAACTTTGGATTAACTTAGATGAATTAGCTCACATTTTTTCAATAGGATTTTTTTTGTTATATTTTTATGCAATAAAAATGCCAAATGCAAAATGCGATTGAGATAAGTTAACAAGAAAATACACAACTTAGTGAAATTAATTTTAATGTGAAAAGTTATATTTTTCTTGTAAACCTAATCCAATGATGAGTGCAAAATGTATTTTTTTGGAGTTTTTGGGATTAAGATGCAACAATGAAAAATGCAAACTTTTTAGTGGTTTTATGCAATTTTTAATGCAAATAGAATGCAAAAATTATGAAATTTTTACTGAAAGTGAAATATGATGAAATGAAGCTATCTATTTTTTTTTGGAATTTTATGAGAATATATGATTTTTTTATGATTTTTTACTGAAAAAGAGTGACTGTGCATATTTAATTTCTAATAAATCCATATAATCAAATTATCCAAAGATAGAATTATCTCAAAAAGATGTTTTAATAAGAAATCCGGGGGACTAGAAATTTCACAAAAATGATATTCGTGAATTTAATTAATAATTTAGTTATAAAAATCACTCAACAATTTATTTTAGACAAAATACTCATCCATTTTTGATGAAATTTGTACAAAAATTAAAGTACAACTAGAGGCATCATCTACAATTTTTTCATAATGTTTGGAGCAATATTTAAGTATATGCGAATTTCAGAGTATAAATGGATAAAATATCACTCAATTTCAAACTCTGATTTTAAATAAATTATTCAATGCTCATAAAAATCTAAATAAATAGCCAAAATATATAGAATTTATTTCTAAACAAATTGGTATTTTTGTATAAAAAATGATGCGAAATAAATGTCCAAATTAGAACAATAATGCAGGGGTGTCTTTGCAATATAGAAATAAAAACTTAATAGAACAATGTGCATAGCGATATTTTTGCAAATAAAGAAACATAGAGGACTGAATATTTAATATGTCCAAAAAAATGAAAAATATCCTTTGAAAAGTGAACCCACCTCCTTCCTTATAGGGCACACACAATCTGGGGGAGGCGCACAACTAACGGAGGAGCAAGGGGCGCGGGTGGCATGGGGTGGCTCGGCGGTCGGCACGTGGAGGCTGCAGCGACCGCGACCACTGGGGAGGAGTTGCGGCCAGAGGTGGCACACGCCAGGAGGTGCGGAGGCGGTGCTGACACATCGACAAGAGGAGGCGGAGCGGGCGTAGCTCTCGGAGGAGTCACGACAGGCGCGGTTGAGTACGCGCGTGGTAGGAGGTTGGAGGGCGGTTGGCGGAGGCGTCGCAGGTGGGACGCTGGCGGGGAGCGGGCAGGTGGCCTACGGTAAGGGCTTGCAGCAGGTCGGCAACAAACGTAGGCCGACGCGGAGCGTTGTGCGTGGGTGGTGCTGGAGGAGGCGCAACCACAGGGATGGTGCCGTGCGGTGGCGGGGCGACTTGCCGCGGAGGAGGCGACGCTGCAGGTGTGCGATGGTGGTGACACACGAGGGAGGGAATGGGCAGTCGAGGTTGCATCTCATGTCATGGTTGCATCTATCAAATGGCTCCTTGAAGGGGCAACTGGTGGAGGTCTCATATTTAATTAAAAGGGCATCTCAATGGTCTATCAAATGCTGCAGTTGTCGGTGAGGCAAATGGCTTAGGATTATTTTAGAAAAATTAGATTAAGGTTTTCCATTCAATCGGGTAGTCTGATCCCCGAACCACCCTGTAAATATTTCATTTTTTATTTATTTTTTGTTTATTTTTTGTATCTCTCTCTGACCAGTGTCTTATTTTTGTGTGAGGAACACGAGGCATCGAAGACGACTCGTCAAGCGAGCTGAAGAACCTGCATTGAATTGAACTGAGTGGCTTTTAGAGAACTTGTAAAAAAATTAAAAAAGTCTGCATATTTAAAGCGGTTCCCATTTGGGTTCTCGTGTTTGTAACTGAATAAAAAGACTATATGTGTTGTGTGGATGCTTTACGTAGAATAGATCTTGCACTCATGGTTATGAGAGCTTCCTAGATCTGCTTGTGCTCGTAATAACTAGGGCCACACTTGACTATTAAAAATGCACTTAGACCGCAGAACTTTAGCCAAATTTAAATTCATTTTTCATTCGCTGATAGAGTTCCTGACTAAGAGCGGCTTTTCATCGCTTGCATTAATTTAATATAAAAATTTCAATTCTGTTTTGCATGCCGCATGAAGAGCATGAGGACCACTGTAAGTCTTCTGAACTAGGCATTCATCATTGATTTTTCATTGCATCAGCTTTTCTCGGCTCCCTCCCCCTTGGTTTTACAACTTAGGATTAAAGGAAATTTGTACGAGATGATAAGCGTGCCTTGTGTCTTGGACTAATCAAGATGCCATCTAACTTAAAATCAGGACTGCTAAATGGATTGATCAAAAATTCTGTTTGCGGGAGAGTAATTCCGACCTTGATTTCAGGCTGAGTGAGGGTATAGAGTGTGTGTGCAAACACTAAGATAGAGCCCAAATCCCCGCATTCCATATCAACGTACCCCGCTCTTAGTTAATATCACTGGCTAAAGTATTCGAAGTTCAACTGACCAACACCAAGTAGCCTCCGCTTGCTTCGACAAGTAGATAGGGGTGAAGCAGCGATGTGACGCGACAAGTTGCTAGTAACCCTTCGGGGCGAAATGAAATGCCTTGTCAACCTCCGCCTACTTTGGTAGGTAGATAGGGGTAGGTCCCTGAACTTCATTGGTATTAATCGAGTAAGCTGGTGATAGAGTTGAGAGAGGAAGGGCATTGGTATCTTAGGCGACGGGTTAAACAAGGGAGATGCAGTAGGCATTGAGCCGACTTCCCTATAGGCCATCACGTAATCCTTGCTAACTTTGCTGGAAAATCACACTTAAAATCAGCTAGATTAATCAGCCCCGTCTTTGGGTCCTTCCCCATGTTAAATGTGAACATAGGGTTTTCTCTTGTGTTTGTCTTGGTGTCTGTCTGTATATGATTGTCGCCCTATGTTTTTGCATGCTTTCACTTCAATACTCTCTCATTTCTTCTTGAAGATGTAGTCTCACAGTTTCCGCACCGACCATCTTCGTTATCTTTCTCCTCCATGCACCCTCTCTTCGTTATGGTTTCTCCACAACCACCCTTCTTCTCTACATCTCATCCCGATTATAAAGTCATAACTTCGACTGACATCTCCACTTATTCGCATTTCTCACCTACTCCATATTCTACCACTATGGATCCACTTCCATCTTGGGCTGACTATCCTTATTCTTGTGTAGTTTACCCGTGGAGGGGGCTACGCTGCACGTGCCTCCACTAGCAGGGACGGGCGGATATCACAGCAGCCCACTAGTGGGCATGTTAAACGGATGGAATTGTCGCTACTTGGCTTTGAATATTACCTCAAAGTTGGGCCTCTACGCAACCTCAGCAATGGGCAGAGGCCAGCACGGAGAGCCATGAGCGGGTGGTGCTGGCAGAGGCACAGCTCCCCACTCTCCATGCGATTATACAGGTAAATCTTCTATATTAATCTTTTCATTTTATTTTATCTAACATATTTTTTCCTTGTTGATTCATATCACAGTCATCACAACCACCATCATTCATCATCATTATTTTATTTTGTTTTTATCATCACAATCAACACATCACCACCATTTTATGTCTCCAATTTTCTTCATGTTTACAAAAAAATAAAAAAATGCAAAAACAAGATAAAACAAAACAAAAAAAATTTGCAGGGAAGCCTTCAACATGCACTCCTCCCTCCTTGCGTAGTCAGTGCGCGGTGTTCCGCTCGCGGCGCCCTCTAGCAGCCAGCCCCTACCAGTCGCTGCCTGCCTCCACGTGCCCCCGCACATGACTGCCACCTGTACATCCAGCCGTGAGGTTCGCAGTGCCCTCCAGCCGACTGCGACTGCGTCAACCTTCACCCGCACCAGCCACCGCCTCATGTGGTCGCATGCCCGCCAACCCTCCTCGGACAGCCGCGCCTCTACTTCGGCCCTACGGTCGTACGTCCCATGCGCCCACGCATGGCCGTCGGAGTGCGTTCCATCACATCCCCCTCATCGTCGCAACGCATTCCACTGCACCTCCCGCGACCCACGTCGCCACATGACACTTCCACCGTAGCCGCACAAGCACGTGCGTCATGTTCCAACACCTTCCATCTGCGCAGCCACACCCCTCTCCCCCGCTCCTGACTCCGCCAACCCCTCCCCACCTCGTGCCGCCCTACCCTCGATGCGCTGCTACGTGCCTCCACCGCGTGCCCCCGCTCCAACCGCGGGTGCTGCTGCCGCACCTGCTCCTCCTCCAATTCGAGCCCTAATGCTTCCAAAGGTCCATTTCCTTTTTTCATTTTTTTGTGAAAATTGCAGTTGTCCTTTCTTGTTTCTTTAATTTCAAAAGTGTTCATGTGCACATATTTTGTAAAGCTTAAATTTGTGAATTGCAAATACATCCTTCAGTTTACGCATTAATTTGGATATTTATTTCGCATCAATTTTTTATACAAAATTAGAATTTCGTTTAGAAATTAATTTTGAACATTTTGGCTATTTATTTAGATTTTTTTGAGCATTAGATAATTTATTAAAAATCATAGTTTGAAATTCAATGATATTTTCCCATTTATGCTATGAAATTTGCACATACTTAAATATTGCTCCAAAAATTATGCAAAAAACATAGATCATGCCTATAGTTGTACTTTAATTTTTGTCTAAATTTCATCAAAAATGGATTGTCTTTTGCCTAAAATAATTTATTGCATGATTTCTGTAAATGATTTTTCATTAAATCCATGAGTATTAATTTTGTGAAATTTTAAGTCTCCTGTGTTTCTCACTAAAATATCTATTTCTGATAATTTTGCTTCTGGATACTTTTATTTTGTGGATTTATTAGCAATTAAACACTAACAATCACTTTGTTTTCATTAAAAAATTCATAAAATATCATATATTGTAAGAACATTCCAAAAAAATAGTGTAGCTTCCATTCATCTTATTTTACTTTCAGTAAAAAATTCATATTTTTTTCACATTATTTGCACAAAAGTTTGCATTTTTCATTGTTGCATCTTAACCCCAAATTTTCCAAAAAATACATGTCGCATTCATCATTGGATTAGGTTTCCTAGAAAATTATAACTTGGCTAGATTGACTTAATTTCACATTAAAATTAATTTCGCTAAGTTGTGTGTTTTCTTGTTAACTTAATTATCACAGGCTGCAATTTAAAAGACCAGTCGAGTGCCACTCCCCGCAGCATCCTCACCGACCGCGGGCCCTGACTGGAACCAGCTACACCAATAGCCGCTCTGACAGCTCCACCATCTTCGGACTCATCTCCAATAACTCACGAAGGAGCCTCCAGTCATCGCATGCTACAGCATCGGTCTTGTATCGACCGGTTTTTGGCCAGTTCACCACACCGAGCCCCGCACGCCCCTGCATCATCTCCTCTTCACGTGAACGACATGTGAAGATGACGAATATTACAACTTTACCCCCGACCCAGCACAGCACGTGAGCCGCATGTGCCCCCTTGGGTTAATTGCAACTAGATCCCCATTCGCCAAGCAAATAACAGTCGAGTCCCCGCTAGTGGAGGCACGTACAGCGCAGCCCCCTCCACGGGTAAACTGCACTTAAGCCCCTACTATCTTGGGGATTTATGCACCGCCCCTACTCTCAAGTAGGCGCGTGCTTTGCATGTGCCCTATTGGAGATTTTTAGCCAAGCCCCTACATCTTCTGGAAACCAATCCACCGCCCCTGCCAAACTGCGACCACGTGCTACGCACATGATGAGCTGGAAAATTGCATAAATGCCCTTTCGTATGTAGGTAATTCCATCATAGTCCCTGTGCATGTTTCTTTAATCAATTTTGTTTATGTATTGTATCTATACCCATGTGTTTGCACCTTAATTTGAATATCATTTTGTCATCATTTTCAATTCAGAAAATTATAAATTGTAGAACAATAAATTCTTTATCTATTGAATATTTATTTGTAATTTTGTGAGCCGTGGTTTATTTAATATGATTAATTTGGTGAAATATTGCATATTTTACCCAATTTCTATTTTGAAATTAATAACAAATTAATCTGTGCTCTAAAAATTGTGAAAAAAATCATAATAGTAGATTTTAGGTTCTTCTACATTGTGCTTAAAAATCATCACATTTGCATGCACATCGAGGTTAATTTGATAAACCGATGAGATGCCCTAATTATAATGTGTCGTTTTGTTGTAGTCAGGCAATCTGGATCGATCAAAAAATTAATCGCATGAATCGATGAATGAACGAATTAATTAATATGTGGTTTCATGTATTTTTAACCTGGGTAAGCCCCAAGGTTGACTCAAGAAGGCAAAGGAACAACGTCGGATCAACTTAGATGAATTAGCTTAGGGTTTTCCAAGCGGGATTTTTTGGTAATTTTTTATGCGAAATAAATGTAAAGGCACAAATGCGATGAGTTAGGTTATTAAGAAAACAAGCAACTTAGCCAAATTGATTTTAATGTGATATTAATGCAAATTTGTGAAGTTATATTTTTCCTGCAAACCTAATCCGACAATGAATGCAAAATGTAATTTTTATAATTTTTGGATTCAAACTACAACTATGAAAAATGCAAACTTTAGGGGTTTTATACAGCTTTTCATGCAAAAAGAATGCAAAAATTTTGAAAAAATACTGGAAGTGAAATATGATGAAATGAAGCTACATAATTTTTTTTGGAATTTTCTGATAATATATGATTTTTGTATGCATTATTTATTAAAAATGGAGTGGTTGTGAGTACTAAACTATCAATAAATCCATGAAATAATTTTATCTAGAAGAAATTTTATCTCATATAGATATTTTAATGTACGATCCAAGAGATTTGAAATTGATACTCGTTGATTTAATTAAAAATCAATCATAGAAGTAACTAAACAATTTATTTTATACAAAAGACATTTCCATTTTTGATGAAATTTGGTAGTGATTAAAGAGCACGTAGAGGCATCATCTTGAATTTTTGCACAATTTTTAGAGTAAGGAATAACTACATGTGAATTTCATAGCATAAATGGGTAAAATATCACTGAAATACATACTCTGATTGTTAGTAAATTATCCAATACTCAAAAAAATCCAAATAAAGAGACATGTTATAGAAAATTAGGTGATCTTCAATATGTTATTTTTGATTAAATAAAATGATAAAATTTTGAGGTCTAAATGACTTATAAACGCACGATTGTCTTTGCAGTACATAAAATAAATAAAATTAACAAAAACTATACACAAGGGAACTTTTGCAAATAAAGAAACCTTACAGACTTAATATGCAATTTTCACAAAAAATTATAAATAAATAAATTGGACCTTTCAAATCATGGGTTCCAAAATGGAACCCAGCTTTCTCCTCACACTAGGGCTGGAGAGAGGCGTTGTGCGGCGAGGCGACGCAGGACCGACTGGCTGTGTGGCATCATAGTTGGTGCAGGCTGGGCACGCTAGCGCGCCGACGTGTCAAGGGTGGGGCGAGGGCTGGAGGTCGCATGCGTGGGTGCGACCCGCTTGCGTAAGAGGTCGCATGTGGATGACCGTGACTGGGGTCAGAGCAGTGCTGAGGCAGCGAAGCTGCGACTCGCTAGTGGCACGGCTGGAGTTGGGGCGGGCACACACGGTGGACACTGGGGATGAAGGGGCAAGGCCAATACAAGAGGAGGCATGACCGTGCGCTGGAGTGCAGGTCGTAGGTGGGGCGCGTGCAGTTGCGCGAAGGAGTAGGGAGGTCTGCGGCCACGCACATTGGTGTGGCACGGTGGAGAGGCACGGAGGGGTTGCACACGGGTGCTCTGGGGGGGTGAGGTCGTGCGGTGGAAGGTTGTAGCGCGGCGCAGGGCACACAGTCGTGGGCTGGAGGGGCGTCGTGTGGTCGTGTGCTGGAGCAGGAGGGGTTGTGCGGGAAGTGGTCTGGCGGATGAAGAAGAACGACCGCAGGCGGACGTCGAGCGTGGGGTTGGCGATGGGAGCGTGGGGTTGGTGATGGGATGGCGGCTGCGCGGAGGGTGCGACAAGGCTGACTGCCGCTGGTGTAGAGGCTGCTTTTTTTCTTTTTCTTTTCTTTTTTACTTTTTTTTGAGTTTTTTTGTAAATAGGGAAAAATGTGGGAATAAATTGGTGGTGATGGTGTTGATTGTGATGATGAAATAAAATACGATGATTAATGATGAATGATGGTGGTGAATGATTATGGATCAACCAAACAACAACAACAATGTGAGATAAAAATTGAGAAAATAGAAATGGAAATTGATATGTGTGATTCGCCTGAAGGTGGGGTTGCGATACATAGCTCCAGTTGTGGCCTCGATCAGATCCAGGTGGATTCAGAGTAGAGAAACTGGATGAGCTTCAAAGAAACTTGTGATGGTGGTGCGGACCACCGGATCTCGTCTTTGGCTCGTCGTCGCTCGGCGTCGAAGAAGGAGCTGTCACCTCGCAGCTTCGACGGGGCTAGAACCTCTCTCACTCTTAGAATGGTGCTGAAGGGGTCTAGGGGCGGGTGATGGTGACTGGACTGGCTGCCCCTGGCATGGAGGCAGGGGGCCGGTAGCGGCTGCAGCTGCTTCACCCTGTTCTTTTTTTTGTATTTTTAAATTTTTTTGTATTATTTCTTAAATACAAGGAATAAAAATGTGAATGAATAGCTGGTGTGATGATGATTGTGATGGTTGTGGTGATAATGGTAATTTGATGAAGATGAGACAACAAGAAAAAAATTTTGTGAGATAAAATAAAATGAAAAGATGAAGACAAAATATTTACCTGTGTAGTCGTCTGGAGAGTGGAGCATCTATGCTGAACTCCGATCATCGCCTCGAGCGGTGTGGCAGATGCGCCACGAAGCTGAGAGAGCCCGATTGGAAGCTCGCGATATGGAAATGGTGATGCTGCGGATCTCGCCTTTGAGGTTGTCATCGCTCAACTCGTCTCCTACAGCTATCACCTGAAGGTTAAAGGGGCTTGACCCCTATTCTCTCGATTAACAGATATGGTTGGGTCACGGCCGAGGGTGCGTGCGAGGCGCGGTGGACGACGGCATAGGGAGGGATGCGCCTGCTACTGGGTAGAGCGACAGCATGCGCCACACAGGCGGGAGGAGCGGAGCAAGTGGCGAGCTGGAGGGCCTCTCACGGGGTTGCATCGTTACCACCGATTCAACCTGTGATATTCACTAAGAGTGGCATTGCATGTGAATAAGGATAGTCGGGTCATTCTCCCCTCTATACTTAGGATCTGTAGGATTAGTATATATACATGATTGATCTTCTTGATTTCCCATTCTGATTTATGCACTAACTCTGCGGGCAAGTGGCACGGCTTACCAAATACCATTCTGAATCGGGAGTTTCCTAATGGTATCTTGTAAGTTTTCCTGTAAACCCAAAGGACTTGGTCCAAGATATTAGATCAGTCCTTCATGTGTAGGTGGACAAGCTTCTGCAATATGGTCTTAATCTCCCTATTCGGCACCCCTACCATGCCATTGGTTTGTGGGTGGTAAGGACTAGCGACACAGTGCTCAATGTCGTAATCCTTCACAAGTTTCTTTACGTATTTGTTCACAAAATGGCTACCCCCATCGGATATCAATACTTTGGGGATACCGAATCTAGAAATAATATGATCTCTATTAATTTTTTGACAGTCTTGTTGTCTGCAGCTCGGGTCAGGATAGCCTCCACCCACCTTGATGGGTAATCTACCGCAAGAAGGATATATTCAAAACCATGGCTAACCGGGAATGTGCCCATGAAATCGATGCCCCAGGTCTCAAAGACATCACAAATGATGACATGTTGCATTGGCATCTCATCCTTGGACCCAACGGTTCCTCCCATTCGCTGGCATACTGGGCACGACTTCATAAAGGTGAGAGCATCGCGAAACAAAGTCAGCCAGTAAAGCCACACTGTAATACCTTCCATGCGGTCCTCTTCCCTGAGTGGTGTCCTCCTGCCTCCAGACTATGGCAAAAAGTAAGGCTAAGGTATTCCTCCTGAGGAATACACATCCTCAAGACACAATCTGGTCCTTCAAAGAAAAGGATCAGATCCTCCCAATGGTAATGTCTTGAATCTGACTTGAGTCGGTCTATGCTGCACTTGGGCCAATATTCGAGAATTTTCTTGGAGATAAGATAGTTCACTATAATGGCTTACCATGGAAGTGAGTCGATAGCAAAAATTGACTCGTCAGGAAAGGAGTCTCGAATAGGTGTATCATCAGAAGTATCAGGAGTTTCGAGAGGGGAGAGGTGATCAACCACTACATTCTTCTTTCCAGGTTTATTTTGATGTCCAAGTCAAACTCCTGGATAAGTAAAATCTACCTAAGAAGACGTGCCTTCGCATCCTTATTTTACATGAGGTACCGTTGTGCTGTATGATCTGTGAACACAATCACCTTAGATCTGGTGAGATGAGATCTGAACTTATCCAAGGCAAACACTACCACAAGCATCTCTTTTTAGGTAACTGTATAGTTATGCTGAGTGGGATCAAGCACTTTGCTTGCGTAATGTATAGCAAACGGGACACAATCCTGCCTCTGAACTAACACAGCCCCAATAGCAAAATCTGAGGCATCTGTCATGATTTCAAAAGGAAGAGACCAATCTGGGGATTGTAGGATCGGGGCATCCATGATCATCCCTTGAAGTAGCTTAAAGGCATCAAGACATTTATTATCGACAATAAACTCCATGTCTTTACCTAAAATCTCAGTTAGCGGTCAGGTGATCTTTGAAAAATCTTTTATGAATCTCCTATAAAATCCAACATGCCCGAGGAATGATCGCAATTGTTTTATGTTAGTTAGTAGTTGGAGTCATCTGATCACATACACCTTGGCAGGGTCAACCTCCATTCCTTTCTTGGAGATGACATGCCCCAAACAATGCCCTCCGTCGCCATAAAGTGACTTTTATCCAAGGAGAGCACCAGATTAACCTCACTACATCTTTTGAGGACTCGGTCAAACTTTCTAAGGCATGAATCGAAGGAATCACCATGGACTGAGAAGTCATCCATGAAGACTTCCATGAATTCATCGACCATCTCGGCAAATACAGCAATCATGCACCTTTGAAATGCACCTGGAGCATTGCACAACCCAAATGGCATGCGCCTGAAAGTGTAGATACCAAAGGGGCATGTGAATGTGGTTTTCTCCTGGCCCTTAGGAGCAATAGCTACTTGGTTGTCACCTGAGAACCCATCTAAGAAGCAGAAGAATTCTTTTCCCGCTAATATTTCTAAGATCTGATCGATAAATAGTAAGGAAAATTGATCCTTCTTCATCGTGGTATTCAAGCGTCTAGAATCCACACAAATACGCCACGACATGGGTACTCGTGTCATGATCTCCTCTCCATCCTCATTGGTGGTTGTCTGAATTCCCGACTTCTTCAGGACAACGTGAATAGGTGCCGCCCATTTGGAATTGGAGATGGGATAAATAAAAACCGCATCGCACCATTTTTCAATCTCTTTCTTCACAACCTCTCGCAACTTTAGATTCAACCTACGCTGGAATTCACGAGAGGGTTTAGCTTCATTCTCAAGGTAGATATGATGCGAACACAGAGCAGGATTTATCTCGTAGAGATTGAAGATGCTCCAGCCTATTGCCTTGCGGTTTTTGTCTAGGTTCTCTAGCAAGCGAGATTCCTTCTCCTCGATCAATCGTGAACTGATGATGACCGGAAACTTTATTTCTTGTCCCACAAGGAAGGCATATTTTAGGGTTGTGGGTAATGATTTGAGCTTAGGTAAAGTGTGGTCATTGAAAAAATATGGCTCAATCAATTCTGGCTCTGTACTGGTAGTGGTTGGATCTGTCTCTGAAGTAACTGCCACCAACTGACTCAGCTCTGGATCAGATCGTCAAAAGTATCCAAGCAATCAGCAAAAGCCACATCTGACTCATCACCCTCATCTTCTGATTGTCCTAAAGAGGGAAGGACTAGCAGGCCCAGCTGGGCCTCTGTGTCATCGAAGATGTAAGGGAATGTACTCTCTGTGCATTGTTCTTTCCTAAAGATCTCGCTAACTGTCTCATGTATCAGATTCTCTCCAGTGGAGAGGGACTCATCAGTGATAGATGTGTTCTGTCTCTATGGCCCAACGGTATCTACATGAACACAATCTGCTTCTGACAAAGTGTACTCAGTGCTAGATTCAGAATTTGGCCTCTACCACCTTGTCTGCTTCATCTCAAGTTCTTCATCTCGACCTGGAGTTTGGAACTGAATTTTCCCAACCTTATAGTCAAATGCGGCCCCTGCTGTTCTCAGGAAGGGCCTTCCAAGAATGATCTGGGAATATCTCCAATTTTGAGGGGTCTTCAAATCAAGGTCTGTAAAGTACACCATGTAATCCCGACCCTTGACATTGATGATAATGTCCCTCGATTCTCCCTTGGACCTCTTGGTGGATTTGTCTGCAAACTAGAGTAAAGCTTTGGATTTCTGAAGAGGTCCTAGATTTAGCCGCTCAAAGAGGGTTGTTGGCATCAGATTAATTGAGGATCCATTATCCTGGAGAGCGCATGTAAATGTAGTGTCATTGACATGACTCACCACATAATGGGCACCCATGTCCTTTCGTTTCCTTGAAAACGCATCTTGATGGCGCAAGTAGTGGCTACTGACAAAACGTGCTTCTCAACAAGGCTTCTTGTTTTCCTGCTGACCCTAGTAGGTGTGCATCTCACCTTAAGGTGCTTCTGAAATGAAAGTATCATATCCACATAATTATCAAAGGAGATTGTGATCTTGATATATTTGTTACAAAACTCAGCTATCTCAAGGTCATCTTTTTGGATTTTTTTAGATTTCTTCTTTCCATCCTCAAGGGAATGGGGGAAAGAGATTATCAAAGACAACTCAGATTCTGAAACTGAAATTCATTGAAACAGGAAACTGAGTTCTGTATAGGAGTGGGACTCTGACTGGAAAGAAATTCATGAAACGAAATATGTGGTGTGTCTACTGCTACTCCTAGTGTGTCCTCCTTAGATGGAGGTGTGGGCTCTTAATCAGGCTCGATTGATTCATTGTTGGTGCTCCTCTCCATTTTTTTGTTCTTTTTGCTTTGGTGTTTTGAGGACTTTGAAATCCTCTTATTCTGTTGCTGAAGGTGATGGTGGCAGTGATGCTGCTCCTCTGCCTCTAAGTTCTCCTCAGGTAGAGATTTGGTGACGTCTTCCTCATACTCCCGTTCTTGATCATGTATGGTCAGAGTCCTTCCTCTCTTGAGGGACATATGATTAACATTATCGTACGAAAGAATCTCATGTTCAGATAGAGAAAACTCTGAATAATATACCTGATCTAGTGGTCGATGCTGACCCTGATTCAGGCTATTAGGGTTAGCCTGAAATTGGGCGGGAATTGGGGTCCTTGGTGCCATCTGCTAATCCTGGTGGTGTGAGACACAGTTCAGATCGATTCTTATATCATGGTAATCATTCTGCATCTGTTGAACCCTATCAATAAAAGTTTGGATGGCCAAGGTGAGGGACCCCAAATCACTAGTGGGTGGGGTCTGCTGCTGCTGACTAGAGGATGAGTAATTTTGTTGTCTAATATTGACCTTACTGGCCTTGCTGGTACTGTTGTGGGTGGGAATGTGAGGTGTAAGGTGGTGGGGGCCCTGCTGGCCTGAGTGGAATGTGTGCTGCTGCTGGTGTTGCTGAGTCCAGTAACCTTCTCCTGGTCGGGACTGCACAAAATACGGTGTGGGGACGGAGTTGGTTTCCTAGTAAGCTGGTGGGTCGGTGTATCTGACCATTCCCTATCCTCGACTGTCTGCCGACGAGGTCATGGTTGTACCACAGCCCCTTGATCTTAAACACATGTGGAGGTTCTTTGTAGACCGACTCCACCTGTGGGGGCATGTGTTGCTCCTGCTGAGTATATTACTGCTATTCAACCCAGCTGCTCTGAGGCCCCTGTACCTGTTCTTGTACTAGGTGAACTCGATGTATAGGTACAGGTGGTGCAAGAAGGGACATGTAGCCATATCTTGGCTACCTTCTCTGTTAATTCCTCAACTTGTTTCAACAATCAAGAAAGCGTCTCAAGGTCAGTGACCCTTTTGTGGATCTGGTCTACCACGGTGAGTTTATCAGCTATTATCCCCATGATAGGGTTTAGTTCCTCTGTCAGATCCGCTACAGTCCTCCTAGGTGTCTCATTAGATAGGCTTGAGGGAGACACCTGATAGGCCCTGGTGGCTTGAGATCTGCCAGTTTCTGCCATCTGCTCTAGGATCTTCCATACAACATCTTCGTTC